>CM077163.1:128503410-129103410 GCA_039583875.1 Platanthera guangdongensis | reverse complement strand
AAGCTCAGCCAAGCACAGCGTCTCATGCGTCTAACCAGAGATCCTTTGTCTCTTGATTCGTTGATCGGGAAAACCTTCCCTTTCCGAATCGATCGAGACGATCGATCCTAGTATGACCGTTGGAAGACCTTGCTAGCTTTGCTACGAAGATTGAATCTCCAAAGAACAGCCGCAACACGCCATTGTCGCCGCCGATCCTGAGAACCAAGCCGTCGCATTACGTGCCGCCGCCAGTTTCGGGGAGATTATCTCCAAGTGAGATCTAGGGTTGTGGACTCTTCGTTGACTTCAAGAACACGTCATCGAACGAGGAGGGACACCTTAGTCTCCATAAGTTGTTTGTATTTCTTGTACATTCTATTTTCAATTTTGTTGGAAAGGAACGTTGGTTCCTAGTTGTAAGGGTTGGGTGTAACCCGTGTTGTGGGAGTGGTGACTCCTACGTGTGGAAGGGTTCCTTCCGTTAGTGCACGGATTGGATTTCAATCCTGTTGGTGAAGTGACCGAGTCGTCCCTGGTTGGGAGATAGGTCGAAGGGGGAAAGTGGATGTACCCAAATCGAGGAACCACTATAAATTGCTTGTGTCCTTTCTGTGCTGTGTTGTTTTGTTTTCTTGTGCATGTATGATTTTAATTCCACAAAAACGCTGCAAGACACCTATGCCCCCCCCCCATAGGTGTAGGTAGTTGACACTAAGTGGACTTTCAAGTGGTATCAAAGCGAGGTTGCTCATCAAAAAGGTTCACACCTTGAGTAAGTTCCTGCCACTAGTGTCAAGAAGAAGGCAGACATCCACTATGGACGGACTCAAGTACACAGGCAAGATCCCAGTGTGCACTAGACTAAACTTTCCTATCTGGAAGGAAATGATTAGGTTCTACATGGAAGCGGTCGATCCCCGACTCTTCATGATCGTGGAGGAGGGACCTTATGTCCCCACTAAGGCCTCCACCATTGATCCTACCAAGAAAGTGCCAAAGAAAATTTCTGAAATGGACAAGGACGAGATGGTGCTGGTGGGACTTGACAAGAAGGCGCAGAACATTCTGGTCAGCGCGGTCGATGACTCAATGATGCAGAACTTCTGCAACTGCAGGACAACAAAGGAGATCTGGCACTGCCTAATTATCCTAATGGAGGGCACTGATGAAGTGAGGGATGATCGGAGATCCCTCCTGAACCAGAAATATGAGGCCTTCAGACAAGGGCCTAAGGAAGAGATCAGAGTCACCTTCGAGAACTTCCTCAAGATTGTCAATGCCCTCAAAGGATATGGAAGAGTGTTCACTGATGGTGAACTTAATGATAAATTCCTTAGGTCCCTTACTAAGGAATGGGACACAAAGATCTGCGCCATCCGAGAGTTTGGCAGACTTACTGAAACAGACCCGCAAATTCTGTTTGGGAAGCTGATGTCCTATGAGCTTCAACTGAACACCAGGAAAGCAGAAGAAGAAGCAGAGAAGGCTGCAGCCAAGGAAAAGACTGTGACCCTAAAAGCCATTCACTCCAGGAAGGGCAAGGGTGCGGTTTCATACCGTGCCAGGAAAAAGGCAGAGGAGGAGGACTCCGAGCCATGCTCCTCCAGCTCAGAGTTGTCGGAGGAAGATTTCTCCCTCATCACCCGAGAATTCAAGAAGTTCCTCAAGATGAGGAATCAAAGAAAGAGTGACGGCTCCTCCTCCAGGCATCAGAAGAAAAATTACTCTTCTGACAGGTATGCTTCTAAACCGAACAAACATCGCTCCTCTGACATTATTTGTTTTGGATGCAATAAGCCAGGACACGTCGTGGCCGACTGCCACCAAGGCAAGAGAGAAAAGGGGAAGGAAGAGGAGCACAAGTCCTCTAGAGATAAGAAGAAAGAGAGGAGCTACATCGCCAAAAAGCCAAAAACACTGAGTGAGTCTGATTCCTCAGACTCCAGTGATGATGAGGAAGCCTACTTCGGGCTGGTGGGTCGCTCCGACTCAGAAGGAGAATGCCCCCCATTTACTGGGAAGGTAAAAGCTCACACCCCTCTCTCCGACTCTGAATCTGATCCTGAGTCTCAGGATGATGACCCTGAGGATAGCCCTTCGTCCCGTGAAGCGGAGCTCCTCGAGAAGTATGAGCTTCTGCTCAACACTTTCGAGGAGTGCCGTAAGAGATTGAAGGCTGAGAAAAAGGAAGTGAAATTCCTTAAGGGTGAGAGTGTCTCCCTAAGGGAAGAGATCACCAGTTTGATCTCTCTCCGACAGGAGCACCTAGGACTGACTTCAAAGCATTCAGAGTCTCTTAAGCTCCTTGATCTTAAGCAAGAGGAAGTCGACAAGTTGGAAGAACAACTTGCGGCAGAAAGGAAGATCGTCAAGAGCTTCTCTATGCCAAAAACAGTTCTTCCATTAGTTGATACCTTCTCTGCTCAGGCCAAAGAAGCTGGATTGGGGCATGTAGGGGTATTTGGTTCCTCATCCAGAAGAAACAGGAACCAGAGAAAGAATAAGGCCGCCAAGAAGGCCTCTGGTGCTGAAAAGGGAAAGTCCCCACTCAGTCCTGTTGCGTTCAGAAAGCCTAGCTTTCCCTGCAACCAACATGACTTTGAGTCAACCTTTGGTCATCATTTCCGGCCCTCGGTTGCAAAGCCAAAGAGCCGATATGATGGTTGGACCTTTCCCCGCAACTTCGGTGAGAGTGTCTTCAAGGCACCTTATGAGGAAATCCACATGGGAAATTATGCTCAATTCTCTAGCGGCCATAATAGAAAGCAGGCACCAAAAGCCAAGCCTGTTATATTGAAGGAACAGAAGGTGAAGAAGTCATGTGACTGCAATTACTATGATGCCTCCACCTCCAGATCCAAGGCCCCGGCTGTACCCACCATTCCCAGGGTAAGGCAGGAGCCTAGGAAGAGGTACAACAGATTTGACTGTTGGTGTTGTGGCAAAGTCGGTCACTTTGCCTTGGATTGTTGGTTTAATCCGAGGTATAACGAGACTCCTTATGTTAGCAATGCGAGGCCGACCACTCGTAGGGTTAATCACCTGAGGGGGAGTATGCTAACCAAGAATCTAGGACCCAAGTTCGATTGGGTTCCTAAGGGAAATTAATTTTGTTTTGCAGGAATGTCCTAAGGCCACCAAAACTCCAATATGGTACTTGGACAGTGGATGCTCCCGGCATATGACTGGGACAAGAAGCCTGCTGCGTGATTACACTCCAGTCGAGAATGGACCCAAAGTCATCTTTGGGGGGTCAGATCGAGGAGTCACCAGAGGTTACAGTATGATTTCCAACGGTATAATCTCTATCACTGACGTGGCATATGTTGAAGGGTTAAACCATAACCTGATCAGTGTAAGTCAGTTATGTGATAAAGGTTATGACGTTAAGTTCTGCAAGGATAAATGCCTGATAATTTCATGTGCCTCTTCTGAGACGGTATTAACAGGCATTAGGAGCAGAAATATCTTCTGCTTAAATTTTCTCAGTTTAGATTCATCTACCCCCGTATGCCTAGTGGCAACAGGCAGTGCATCTCTTTGTGAACAATGGCACAAGAGATTGTCACATATTAATTTCAAAACAATTAGTATGATGTTTTCTAAAAACTTAGTAAGGGATGCTCCCGTTATCAAGTGCATCAAAGATAGCCTCTGTCCTGTATGCCAGATGGGCAAACAGACTCGGGCTACCTTTAAGGGCATTGCAGACAAAAACTCTTCCCGATGTCTTTATCTTCTGCATATGGACTTGTTTGGTCCAATGCAAGTTCATAGCTTGGGAGGCAAGTCCTATACGCTAGTGATAGTTGATGATCACTCTCGTTTTACGTGGGTGTTCTTCTTAAAACGAAAGTCAGATACGTTTGACATCTTCACTAGTTTTGTCAAGCAGGTTCAGAATGAATTTAACTGCTCAGTGGTCAAAATTAGAAGTGACCATGGAACAGAATTCGAATCTGGTGCTATGACAGAGTTTTGTGAAGAACAAGGTATCTTTCATGAGTTTTCCTCCCCGCGCACTCCTCAGCAAAATGGAGTTGCAGAGAGGAGAAATAGAACTCTCATTGAAGCTTGCACGACAATGTTGAAAGACGCTTCTCTCCCAGAATACTTCTGGGCAGAGGCGGTCAATACGGCTTGTCATGTGCAAAACCGAGCATTGATCAACAAGAATCATCGTAAGACGCCTTATGAGCTACTAAGAGGCAGGAAACCAACCATGGCCTACTTAAGGATCTTTGGTTGCAAATGCTACGTACTCAATAACGGGAAGTACCCGCGTACTAAATTTGGTGAAAAATGCTTCAAAGGCATATTCATGTGCTATAGTACCCACAGTCGGGCATATAGGGTCTTCAATAAGAAAACCCTAGCGGTAGAAGAATCAATTAATGTTGTATTTGATGAAGGAAGCTTGCTTAACAGCAATTCTTCCAGCGCTATTCTTGAAGATGCAGGTGCACGACTTGAACAGCTGAGTCTCGATGAGACCGCTAAAGATGAAACTCCTAAGTGCGTCAAAGTTTTCACCTCAACGTCAATTGGGAATGTTGAAGATCAAAATGGAGCCAATCTCTTGGAAGAAGGAGAAGCCCAAGAAGTAGTCGAAGCTCCAGACGCCAGACTTCTAGAGCTCCGACACGTGAGGGATCATCCTAGAGATCAGATCATCGGAGATCCTCGTGACGGTGTCAGAACTCGAAGAGATACTATTAACGAGATTTTGCATCTTAGCTTCCTGTCACAGGTTGAGCCAAAGAAGTTCAACGAGGCGAACAAAGATGCGGCATGGATTTTGGCCATGCAAGATGAACTGCATCAATTCGAACGATGCATAGTTTGGACGCTGGTTCCCAGACCACAAAAGCAGAATGTGATTGGCACCAAGTGGATCTTCCGAAACAAACTGGATGAACATGGTGTCATCATAAAGAACAAGGCCAGACTGGTGGCTCAAGGTTACAGACAGGAGGAGGGGATTGACTTCGACCAGACCTTTGCACTAGTGGCAAGGCTCGAGGCAATCAGATTATTCCTGGCGTATGCTTCTCACAAAGGATTCACAGTCTATCAAATGGATGTGAAATCGGCATTCTTGAACGGAGACCTGAAAGAGGAAGTATACGTCGCTCAACCCCCAGGTTTTGTCAATCCTACTTATCCCAATCATGTATATTTTCTTAATAAAGCTCTATATGGGTTAAAACAAGCTCCACGAGCTTGGTATGAGATTTTATCTAGTTTTCTTCTTGAGAATAAGTTCTCTAGAGGTAAAATAGATAAGACATTGTTTCTCAGGGAAGTCAAAGGCAAGATTTTGCTGGTGCAAATCTATGTCGATGACATTATATTCGGCTCAACGGACAACAATCTTTGCAAAAAGTTTTCTAAACTTATGCAAGGAAAGTTTGAAATGAGCACTATGGGAGAGCTAAAGTACTTCTTGGGACTTCAAGTGAAATAGTCTGAGGATGGAATCTTCATCTCTCAGACGAAGTTCACAAATGAACTCCTCAAGAAATTCGGTATGGAGAATGCAACCTCTATGAGGACTCCAATGAGATCCACTATGTCTCTGGATAAGGATGAGAAAGGTAAACCTTTCGATGAAACCAAATACAGAAGCATCATTGGATCCCTGCTCTAACTTACTGCCAGTAGACCGGATATCATGTTCTCCACATGTGTCTGTGCCAGATATCAGGTGAACACTAAGGAATCTCACTATGTCGCTGCAAAGCGAATTCTAAGATACCTTAAAGGTACTCCCAATCTTGGCTTGTGGTACCCGAGAAACAATAATGTCGAGCTAATAGGTTTTTCTGATGCGGATTTTGCAGGAAGTAGAGATGACAGGAAAAGCACTTCCGGGACGTGTCAATTCCTCGGAAGAAGGCTTATCTCATGAAACAGCAAGAAGCAGAATTGTGTAGCAACCTCCACAGCAGAGTCTGAGTACATCTCGGCAGGCAGCTGTTGCGCACCACTCCTATGGATCAGAAACCAGTTAGCCGACTATGACCTTCAGTTCAAGGAAGTACCAATATACTGCGACTCCTCCAGTGCAATTGCAATTGCCAACAATCCGGTATCGCACATCAAAATGAAGCATATTGAAGTGCGCTACCACTTCATTCGAGAGCACGTGGAGAACAAGGACATCTCTCTCTGTTATGTCCCCACGGACAAGCAGATTGCAGATATTTTCACAAAGCCCTTAGACGAAGCCAAGTTCAGTCTTTTCAAAACTGAGTTGGGGATGCTAAACTATGAGAAATGAAGACTACAGAAGCTCCAGGCTCATGCATCTAGGGGGAGCCTCTGCCAGGAACTCAAGTGTGAGCACAGGTGCAAGACTGAGGGGGAGCAGGGGGTCAAATGCAACAGACCCAGATTTGCAGAAGCCGGAAAGGGGGAGATATTACCCTCTCGGCTAAGGCTAAGGTGGCTCCAAGTTTACTCTCAAGAAATTGGTATTGGTAATGAATATCTCTCTCAACTCAATTTTAAGTTCATGCTTTTCATTCCCATACGCACTATTCACCTTAGCTTGTAGGGTTTAAGCTTCTTCAAATAGGGGGAGATTGTTGGGTATTGTTGTTGGGTATTATATCCACAACGTACCTGATTTGAAGAAGCCCCTGAACAAGCTAAGGTAAATAGACAATGTATTTGATGAAATCTTTTAAGTTGTGCTTGCAGTCATTCCACGCTAAGTACACACCAATGTCAGGTGGCAGTAGGTCAATATACACGGGTCTGCGCGACGTAATCCCTCGTTGAGCATATCAGTGTGTTGGCCTACGTGTACTCTCTCTATTGTAGTGTACTTATTTTCAAGTACAGGGCTGTGAAAATGCAAGAGCAGACAAGGAGCAAGGATGGGTCAAAGAGCAGCTCATGGGTGGAAAGACGAAAAATCGTCTAAGTGATAATCGACGAGAATTACCAAGTGATTCTCGCCGATTCGGATGGGTCTGTGAAAATGCAAGAGCAGACAAGGAGCAAGGATGGGTCAAAGAGCAGCTCATTGGTGGAAAGACGAAAAATCATCTAAGTGATAATCGACGAGAATCACCAAGTGATTCTCGCCGATTCGGCGAGAATCACTAGTGATTCTCGCCGAATCGTTGAGAATCACTGGCTGATTCTCGCCGACTCTATCCGGCTACATCAGAGCGTGCAAATCTGTCGCTAAGTCAAAATCATCGAGCATCACTAGCTGATTCTCGCCGAATCGTCGAGAATGACCTTCGATTCTCGCCGAATCGTCGAGAATCACCTCCGATTCTCGCCGATTTTGCCTTAGGCGAATTTCTGAAGCTCGCTGGACCGGATCAAATGTTAAGGCACTGTTTTGAACCGGGCTTGGGGTTTCTTCTGGTGGGACCCACAATGGTCATAAAAGAGGTATGCTACTGTATAAATACTCGCGTATTTTTGAACAGTACCCAAGAACAAGATTTGAAAAAGACGAAGCCGAGCAGCCGACGTGACCTAGAACGCGAAACCTACTCCGCCGTCGTCACCGCTCGTGCCAGTGGATCGCCGACTTTGATCGTGGTTTCTTCCAGATCTCCCGGTGACAGAAGCTCAGCCAAGCACATCGTCTCACGCGTCTAACCAGAGATCCTTTGTCTCTTGATTCGTTGATCGGGAAAACCTTCCCTTTCCGAATCGATCGAGACGATCGATCCTAGTGTGACCGTTGGAAGACCTTGCTAGCTTTGCTACGAAGATTGAATCTCCAAAGAACAGCCGCAACACGCTGTTGTCGCCGCCGATCCCGAGAACCAAGCCGTCGCATTACGTGCCGCCGCCGGTTTCGGGGAGATTCTCTCCAAGTGAGATCTAGGGTTGTGGACTCTTCGTTGACTTCAAGAACACGTCATCGAACGAGGAGGGACACCTTAGTCTCCATAAGTTGTTTGTATTTCTTGTACATTCTATTTTCAATTTTGTTGGAAAGAAACGTTGGTTCCTAGTTGTAAGGGTTGGGTGTAACCCGTGTTGTGGGAGTGGTGACTCCTACGTGTGGAAGGGTTCCTTCCATTAGTGCACAGATTGGATTTCAATCCTGTTGGTGAAGTGACCGAGTCGTCCCTGGTTGGTAGATAGGTCGAAGGGGGAAAGTGAATGTACCAAAATCGGGGAACCACTATAAATTGCTTGTGTCCTTTCTGTGATGTGTTGTTTTATTTTCTTGTGCAGGTACGATTTTAATTCCACAAAAATGCTGCAAGACACCTATTCCCCCCCCCCCCCCCATAGGTGTAGGTAGTTGACACTAAGTGGACTTTCAGATTCATTTTCAGTTTCACTCCAGGATTCAGCTACAAATCCTTTCTTCTTCTTATATATACTAGAGGAAGGTCTTGAGCTGTGTTGTCTTCAGGTGTCCTTCTCTCTTCTCTTATCCTTCTTTGATTTTCTGAACACTCTGAGATGACGTGCCCAGGTTTCCTGCAGCCAAAGCACACCACTTCTTTAGTGGGAGTTTTATTATACCTTGGTTTGTCATCCTGTCTGGATGACTTTCTTCTGAAGTCTTTCCTTGGCAGCTTATAAAATCTTTTGGCAAGTAGACCCATCAGCTCTTCATTTATTATTGGTGCTTCTGGCTCCTCAGTGGCCTTGAATGTAATGTTGTGCTCCTTCCTTGCTGGTGGAGGTGTTCTTTGCTCAGCTGCTTCTCTGGATTTGATAAACTGTTCATAGGACTTCATCTTTCCTAAAAGATATTCAGTGGAAATCTCATTCAGGCTCCTAGCCTCCTTGATGGGCCAGATCCTTGAATCCCATGAGCTTGGGAAGCACATAAGGATTTTATCATTCATCTCTGTGAGGGTGATGTCCTTATCCAAGGTTTTCAGCTCATTGATGATTGAGCTCAACCTATTGTATATGTCAACTACTGATTCAGCTTCCTCTTTCTTGAAATTCTCATATTGGGATATGAGATTGGATCTCCTATCCTTTCTTTCATCAGCAGATCCAGCCACCATTTGATTGAGAGAATCCCAGATGGCTTTGGCTAATGTGCATTCAACAACTTTTTGAAAAATGTCATCTGACATTGTTTGTGCCAGAATATTCATTGCCTTGGCATCAGCAATTTTTGCCTATTTCTGGGCCTCAGTCCACTCAGGTGGTGGAACTGCATTATTTCTGGAGGTTGTTGTAGAGGTAGATGCTTCAGGAGGACCTGTCACATTGGAATTGAAAATATCCTCATCAATAAAGTTCATATATAACTTGATTCTTTCCTTCCAGATGACAAACCTATTTAGGTTGCAAACTGGAGGTCTAGTGCTTGCATAGTCTTTATTCTGTGCCATGCTGTGTGTGAATATCTAATAGAAATGAAAAGACAGATCTAACTCAGGATCTTTGGTTCCAGGGTTAGCTTGTACAACCAAGGGAATCCTGCTCTGATACCAATGGAAAGTGAGGTGTTAGATCTGGAATACTCTAGAGGGGAGGGGGGGGGGGTGAATAGAGTATTTAGGGTTTTTATAAAATTTGCAACTACTTTAATCTAGTCCTGGTGCTGTAGGAATTAAATTAAAGCACAAACACAGTTATCCTAACTAGCACAGCCACAACAAGAAACAAAAGAAAAGAGCAAACAGACAACACAAGAAATTTTTAGTTGTTCCCCAACCTGGGTACATCCACTCTTCTACCACCCCGGTAGGAATCCACTCAGATTTTTGATCAGGTGCCTGACACCAATGAGCTTTTGATCAGGTGCTCAAAAACCAAACCTCAAGTCTTTTGGTCAGGTGACTTGCAAACATGAATAACTTTTGAATGGAGTTAAGAACCCTTTATACAGTGGGGGTGAGAGATAATTTTGTCTTCTCTTTCTCAAGTTACAACTGAGAAGACTTATGTGGATTTGATGTTAGCAAAGGCTCCTCCTGAGATGTAGAATGGTTCAGGAAAGATGGAGCTTTGCTTCAGGGTGATAGGCCTTCAGTCTTTCAGCTTTGACCAGATAAATACAGGAACTTCTTGACAGATAAAGGATTTGTTGTCCTTTGAAGTGTCCTATAGTGTAGAAGAAAGAAGACTCTTGATTTTGATTTGATGTTCTACTTCTTCAGATTGATGATATTCTTCTGGTCTAGATCTTGTATTTCTGTATCAGCTTTCTATCTCTTTTTATCTCAGCGTGTTGTCGAGAGAGAGAGAGAGAGAGAGCAGCAGAAGATTCTTGATTCTTGATTCACAAAACTAACTGACATTCTGTTTCTTTCTTACTTACCGAGAAGAAGATGGAAAATCCCTTTTTGTATATTCCATATTATCTTCCTTTTGAAATTTGAAATTCTTCTGCATTTAATGCTGACGGTCTGGAGAATGTTTTGCATTGATTGAGTTTCCCCAACTGTCCCATGGAAAAATGGCAAGCAATAATCTTGATGAAGACCGTAATTAGTGCTTTGTCTAATGGTAATATTCAGAGAATATTTTAGCATTAATTACTCAGGAATTATTACAGTAGAAAAGGGACAGATAACCAAGTCTGGATTCATCGAACAGAAAATAGAAATCGTCGAGTTGAGTCCATAGTTCGTCAAGCTGAGGAGTTGTGTTCTCGACCAGATGACATTGACTGTAATTCTGACTGTAATTAATCCTTAATTAATTCTGCCAACTGTAACTGATTACACAGAATTCGTCGAGCTCAGTTTCGTATTTCGTTGTGGTGTCTTGAGTTCAGCGATCGTCGACCTGAGCTTGGAGTTCGTCGAGCTGAGACAACAGTTCTTCTTTAACTTCTGGTGTCGACACAGCTTCTGTGGAATGTGTCGAAACAAGTCCTGTGTGTCGACACAATGGCTTCTGGTGTCGACATAGTTGGTGTCGACAGATGTTCTGGGTGTCGACACAAGTCTTTTGTGTGTCGACACAATCTTGCTTCTGGTGTCGACACAGTTGGTGTCGACAGATGTTCTGGGTGTCGACACAAGTCTTCTGTGTGTCGACACAATCTTGCTTCTTATGTCGACACAGTTGGCGTCGACAGATGTTCTGGGTGTCGACATAAGTCTTCTGTGTGTCGACACAATCTTACTTCTGGTGTCGACCCAGTTGGTGTCGACAGATGTTCTGTGTGTCAACATAAGTCTTGTGTGTCGACACAATATGACTTCTGGTGTCGACACAGCCTTTCCTAAGTGTCGACACTTTTGCTTGAGTCTCTGGCAGTCTATTGAAGGCTGGTCCATGTGATGTTGATTCTAAGGACAAAGCATGAAAACATATATCTGACAGGAAAAATAAGCACATGCAGCAGATATATATATATACACAGTAAGCTTTGTATCAGGAAATTAATAAATAGTTTCAAAACAACATAAACTTATCAGTTCAAGTTTCACTTTCTCTTCTTCTTCTCCTTGTGCTTATCCTCTTTAGCTCTTTCACCAGGCTTAGTAAATATAATTTCCCTGTTGGGATCTGCAGCTTGCACCTTTATCATTGTCATATCCGTAGCCCCTATGATATTTAGAGATGTAGCCCTTGGGATCACTACTTCTGGATGCAATTTCATGTAGTCATCAACATTAAAAAATTTATTAGCCTTTTCAAACCTATTGAGCTCTTCCTTCCTGTATTTTGACATAGTAGTATACTCTGATGGATCCTTTTCTTCTGCTCTGGATTTGTTGATCATAGAAAGGACAACCACTTCTTGGAACCTGGCCATCCTAGCTGTTGTTGCTGTTTCAGGATCTTCATATGGTACAGGTGGTGAAGCAGGTCTGTTGGAGCTTTTAGCTTTGTGATGTTCTGGGAATTGTTGTTGTAGCTGTTGTTGATGCTGTTGTTGTTGAGGTTGGTGCTGCTTGCCTGAAGAGTAGTATCTCTGCTGGCTGCTTCCTGTGGATGAGGACCTACCCTGATGCCTTTAATAAGTTTGAAATTGAGTAGTCCTTTGAGATGTTGTTCCTGAAGCACCAGCAGCTGGAGGAGGAGGTGGAGGAGGATCCTTATTGAATCATTGTGTAGGAGGAGGTGAATACCTTCTGCTTCTCTTTCTTTCTTTCTGTTCATTTTTAGATTGCCACTCCAAGCAGGCCTACCCTTATATGGAGTGATTTTATGAAGGATATAGTAAGGGGTGTCATTTGATGGATTGGGCTTTGGAGCAGGAGGTGGAGGAGCTTTCCTCTTCTTAGAAGCTTTCTTTTTCTTAGGTTCCTCATCCGATTCATTTTTCTTCTTCATCATCATCATCAGAATTTTGAGGATTGTCATACAGTGAATCCAGTGCTTTGAGAGCCTCTACAGAAATCAAAGGTTTATCTGCCTGAGAGGGAGCTGGAAGAGGAGCTGCAACTGGAGCAGAAATGATTTCTGGAGGGGAGGAAACACTGACTGAATCAGCCTTAGGTGGAGATGGAATGGTTGTAGTCTTTGAAGCAGCAAAAATGTCTTTGAGTTGCATGGCAACTTCAGGGCTTATTGGAGAGGAATAAGGAATAATAACCAAAGATGGCTTAGTATAGTCAGCTGGAGGAAAGCTCAAATAAGCTGTATCAAAAATTCGCAAGAGATTTACCAAATCTATTGTGGGATTAATAATAAAATCACCAGCAGTATTTATTTCTTCTGTTACTGACTCATCTATGTCCATGTTAGTTTCAATAAAATGAATAAAATCAAATAAATCTTCATCATCTACTGGAAATAAATCTGCATCATCTACTACTGCTGCTACTACATCTGCTGGAACTGCTGCTACTACTGGAACTGCTGCAGCTTCTTCATCAAGTATCTCCCCTGCCTGGTTTCAGTCCAAACTGGAGTCAGGCCCCTAACTAAAGAGGGGGCAGCAGAGAGGGCAGAGATTTGGGCAGCAAGAGATAATATAGAAGTAGCAAGAGGTGAAATGACCTCTGCTATGATGGTTTTTAGGAGGGGAGTAATGATGGTAATGAGAGAGGAGATGGTGGAGGGGTCCAATGGTGGAGTTGCAGATGGTGTGTCAAAAGGTGTTTGAGTGGAAACAGATGGAGGGATGGTAGTAGTTTGTGGGGTTGGATGAGGAGCATCTTGTATTTGGTCATCTTGTGGGGAAGGAGAAATGAGGGGGGATAACAAGTTGAAGGATGGTATGGAAGACAAATGTGGTGGAAGAGGAGATGAAGGTGGTGTTGGAAGATGAGTATGTGGTGGAGATGTAAGGATGGGGGATGATGGAGGTATGATAGTTTGAATGATTGTGTGGGCTGTGGAGGGAAGTTGTTTTTGAATTGCTGGAAGGGATGGGGGTGAAGGAGTGATCTCTTCAGAAGGGTGATGAGTGGTTGTATCAGCCCTTGTACTTTCAGAAGCTCTTGTGAAAGAGGGAGCCTTGGAGGGCTTTGTGATGGTCCTCTCCCACTTGCCAAAAAGAGCACAAGTTATCCTCTTACTGGTATTTATGAATATGGTCTGGGAGACCAGTGATTCAACATCCTTCTCTTTCAAGAAAATCCCCAAGATCCTTCCAAAACTGACTTCCTTTTTATTATTCTTTTTCTTAATAAGATCAAAAATGATCTGTGCCCAGTTCACCTATTTCTTGTTCACCACTGCACACATAACCAGAAATTGATGCATGTTTATATAGTCGTGTGTTGTGTGCATGCCCAGTAAGACTTTCCCAACTATGTCTGCTAGAAACTTAAATTCCGCAGAGAGATGTTTCTTCAGTAATTTGCTAGGGTTTTCTCCAGAGTAATCCATTTGACTAAGAATCTCATCATACTCTTCATTATCAATCTCTAATGCCTCTTCTCCATTACTTAATCCAAATATTTCAGTTAAAATGGCGGGAGTTAGGGAAACAGTAATACCCGCTATAGTGCTGGTCATGGTATTGTCATCTGTTGTAGAGGAAGTATATACCCATTCAATGATTTCTGATCCAGATATTTTGATCCTTGTGGATAGCAGAGTTTTTAATTTTTGGTCATCAAGAAGTTGCAGGATTTCTAGAAAGACAGGGTCGACATGTTGGAATGAATCAAAATCCACATCGAATCTGGTATCAAACTTCATTGTTGCAAGGGTTCGCGCTGGAATCGCCATTTGAGTACCTGCAGGAGAAAAAAGACGATTAAGTGCAAAGGAATCTGAAGGCGCGGGACGGAGGTCGAAGAAAACCTAGATATAGGGTTTTCCAGAATATGAATCGACAAATTCCGTTCCACAAAAATTTAAAAATTCTTTGATTTGAGGTCGACGAAATAATTTAGAGTTAAACAATTCGTCGAGCTCAGTCTGAAGATTTGAAGACATTTCGCCGAGCTCCGTTCGACGAGAGTTTTCTAAATCAGATTCGTCGATCTCCGGTCGATGAAAATTGGTTCACTCACAGAGAGTTCGTCGATCTCCGTTCGACGAATATCTCAAGAACTTTTTCCCAGATCGTCGAACTCCGTTCGACGAACTGTGAAAAATTCGTCGAGTGCAGACAGAAACTAAACTAAGTCTTCTCCATTGATCATTCCAAGCTGATTTATAAATAACAAGTGATTTCTCTCATCCAGAGATTTGATGAATATATCAGTTTTTTGTAAATCAGTGTAGACATAAATAAGATTAACTTTGTTTTTGTCTACACACTCTCTAATGAAATGATGCATAATATCTATATGCTTGGTCCTACTATGATGAACTGGATTTTGTGCTATCGCTATAGCACTTGTGTTATCACAAAATAGAGTTGAATTATTTAATTTGAAACCATAATCCAGTAATTGATTCTGAATCCACAAGATTTGTGAGCAGCAACTGCCAGCTGCAATGTATTCTGCTTCAGCAGTTGAAGTGGATACAGATGATTGTTTTTTACAGAACCAAGACACTAATCTCATACCTAGGGACTGGTAAGTTCCTGAAGTACTTTTTCTCTCTACCCTGCATCCTGCAAAGTCAACATCTGAATATCTAGTTAAATCAAATTCTGACTCAGTAGGATACCATGGGCCTAGACTAGGACAACTCTTTATATATCTCAAAATTCATTTTAAGAAAATTAGGTGAGATTCTTTAGAGTTCACCTGGAACCTAGCACAAAGGCATGTGACAAACATAATATCAGGTCTGCTTACTGTAAGATATAGTAGGGACCCAATAATGCACCTATATAGTTTTTGATCCACAGGTTTCCCATGTGTATCAGAGTCTATTATAGCATTTGTAGCCATGGGTGTTTTTTTGCTGAGCCATCAGCCATCCCAAACTTTTTGATAAGCTCTTTAGCATATTTAGCTTGGGAGATGAAGATGACATCAGGGAGCTGCTTCATTTGGAGACCAAGGAAGTAGGAGAGCTCACCCATGCTACTCATTTCAAATTTAGAATGCATGAGGTCAGAGAACCTCTTGCATAATTTGGAATCAGTAGACCCAAATATGATGAAAATGCAACTAGATCTGATATACTCTAGAGGGGGGTGAATAGAGCATAATGCTTAAAAAGTTTTTGCAACAATTGCTGCAATCTGAGTGATCAGGGAAGCAAATATTAAATCTAATCACAGAACATATCTAATCACAAACTATAAAAGAGACTAATCACAGAACAATCACAGCCAGAAACAAAAATAAAGACAAGCAAGCCAGAAGACACAAGGATCTATAGTGGTTCCCCTAAACTTGGGTACATCCACTCTTCTACCACCCTAGGTAGGAATCCACTGCAGGATGAGTTGATCAGGTGTCCTGGGCACCAATGAGCTTTTGATAAGGTGCTCAAAAACCAAATCAGATTTTTTGATCAGGTGTCTTGCCACTAATGAGCTTTTGATAAGGTGCTCAAAAACCAAGCACAAACTTTTGAAGGGAGTTTGAGAAACCCTTTTTAGAGATGGAGATGAGAGAGTGATGGAAGTCTTCTCTTTCTCAGAGCAGCTGAGAAGACTATGTGGATTTGATGTTTTCAAAGCTCCCCTTGAGTTCTTGAGATGTTCAGGAAATGAAGCTTTGCTGTAGGGTGATAGGCCTTCAGAAGTTGATCTCCAGCAAATGATAATTTCATCAGCAGCTGAAATGTTAGGTGTCTGGAGTCTTGAATAATGTTGGCCTTGAACACTTGAATCACAAGAGATCTAAAGATTTCAGTTGGTTGATCTCCCTGGTTGTGTGTTCTTGTATGAATTCTTTTAGATAGAGAATGTCTACAGCTCTTTTTCTTTCTCTTGAGAACAGTTGGTGTTGAGAGAGATGTTGTTCCAGAGAAAAATTGTAGCAGAGAATGTTTTGTTCTTCTTCTTGTTAAGCTTCTCTGTAATTCAAAAATCTTGTCTTTTATTCCTTCTCTCTGAATAGAAAAAGATCCTCTGTCAAGAATAGCCGTTAGCCTGTCATTAATTGACTTCCTTAATTGTAATTGTCTTTGGGGGGAAGTCCAAAGAAACATTTCTTGATAATCCCTTGAAACTTGGTCCAGAATAAATGAAAACGGCTACAAAATCTTCTGAATTAATTGCTGAGAATAACTCCTTAACTGTTCTGAATTTGAATCTTGAAAATCCTTTAACTCTTCAGAAAAACGTCGAACTGAGCTCAGCGATTTGGACTTATACAGCAACAGAGATCGTCGATCTGAGCTCAACTATCGTCGAACTGAGCTCAGAGATAGAGAATCAATACTGGAGTCAAGATCGTCGAACTGAGCTCGAAGATCGTCGAATGGAGTTCGACGATTTGTTGAAGTTGAGCTCAGCGATCGTCGAATGGAGTTCGATGATCCGTCGAAGTTGAGCTAGACGATCGTCGATTGGAGTTCGACGACTCGTCGTACTGAGCTCGACGAAATGACTTAGTCTACAAACTGAAAATCCTTGGTCTTGAGGGCAGCTTCCAAACTTAACTACTAACCCTTAGATTAGATCTATACAGGAGGTCAAAGACAGGTTTCCTAGAGACATAGTGATCCTGACCCAAATTAGTAATAGGGTGTTCCAACAATCTCCCCCTATTTGGGTTAGGATTACTATTTACAGAACTTGGAAAAATTAAAGAACAACATACAAAGCAACAGTAAACAATCAACAAGCAGAATCACAGATATATTATCCCAGACAGAAATCAGAAGTCAGAACAATTGTCACCTTACAGAATTATTCTTTCTCCTTGCTCTTTATAAGTTTGATTTCTCTATTAGGATCAAGAGCTTCTTTCTTTGACCTTCTGTCATCAGCTGCACCTAAGGAAGTTTGTTGTTTGGGCCTGGGAACCACGGCTTCAGGGTGCAGCTCCATATATCTTTCAGAATCAAAAAATTTGCTTGAAGCATATCTTTCCAGTTCTTTCTTTCTTTGTTCAGACAGGGTAGTAAAGCTTGAGGTGTCCTTGCCTTGCTCTTTGGCTTTCTTGATCTGATCCAGGGCAGCTAACTCTTTCATCCTGGCAGTCCATGCAGTAGGGTTATTTTCTGGATCTTCAAAGGGCACTGGAGGCTCATATCTGTTGGATGGATTATCTTGAGGAGCTCTGGATGAGACTACTTCTTTTAACTTGTAGGGAAAAGGACCTGAAGTTGTATCTGATGAAGCTTGTCCTTCCCTAGAGTATGGATGTTGCCTTGAATAGCCTTTTGAGTAGACTTGGAATTCCCTCTGGCTTCCTCTATAACTTCCTCTTCTAGATTGAGAACCTCTGGACTGGATTCCCCTATAATGAGATCTTGCATGAGGCTGATAGGGGGTTTGGCTTTTAGCATAAGGTTGAGTAGCTGAGCTTCCACCTGTACCTGTATCAGGAGGAGGTGGTGGAGGAGGATGAGGATGATGAAACTGAGAAGATCCTTTTTCATACTTCCTCTTCTTCTTCATGACTTTGAGTTGATTCTTGGAATACTGCATCCAATGCTCAGTAATGGGGCAGTCATGAAGAATATAATAAGGTATGTCATTGGTGTCTTTGACTTTGGCTGGAGGTACCCTTTTCATAGCTTTGCTCCTTGCCTTTCTTTTCCTGGCTATGGTGGCAGAAGAATCATCAGAATCAGTCCTGAATTCATCACTTTCAGAACTTTGCTCATCATATAAAGCATCAATCTTTTTCATATATTCTTTCTGAAGTTGGGTTGGAGCAGATGAAGCAGCAGTGGTGACAGCAGCAGATACATCACTAGTAGCAATAGAAGTTGTAGCAGTAGCAGTAGTAACAACAGACACAGAAATTTCTGGAGCATCACTCTTAGAAGATATAGCAGCAGTAATAACAGTAGCAGCTGGAGCAGCAACAGATTCAGATACAACATTTTCAGGTACAAAAATATCAGCAACAGCAGTTTCAGATATGATAGTTTCAGTAGCATCAATATCATCAGCAATAGCAGCAGTAATATCAGCAGGAATAACAGTAGGCTAAAATCATATGCCTCTGTCTACATATCCTCAGAAACTAGAACAGCATCAGGATCATCACTGACAGCAGCAGCAACATAAATAGCAACAATATGCTCAGCAGGAGTAGCAGCAGCATTGCTGGAACCAGAAGGCTCAGCAGTATAAACTGTATTTATGAATGAGTGAATAATGCTGGTGTCACAGCTAGAGAAGGGCACAATGGCCTTGGAAAGATCCTCTGATGGCTGGACTGCAACTTTCTCTGGAAGACAACTGAAATAAATTGAATCAAAATCTGAGAGCAGGGACCTGAGATCTACTGAAAAGACTGCAACCTGAGGTGGAACTGGAGCTTGAGTTGGGGTAACAGCAGCAGCAGCAGGAGCTGCAGAAATAGCAGCAGCAGGCAAACTCACCACTTCATTAGGCATCTCCCCATGCCTGGATTCAGAGAATGCTGGATCAAGACACACTGATGAAGGGATTGCCTGAGGAAATAGAGAGGATAGCCTGGCAGAAAGGGCTGCCACTGACTGAAGAAGTGGAGCCAAGGAGGTCTCCAATAGAAGTGATAGCCCAGGGGCTAGCAGTTCATATAACTTGTCAGCTAGGGCAGGAATGTCTACTTGCTCAGCAGAGACTTGAGCAGAGGTAGAGAGGGATTGAGGAGCAACTGGTGATGGTGGTGGAGAGCTGGTGTATGGGGGAAGTGAAGGTTGAGGTGTGGGTATTGTGGAAATGGAAGACAGTGGAATGGAGATAGAGGGTGTGAAAGAGGGTTGATCAATGATGTCTTGAAGAAGTTGTTGGTAAGATGTGGAGGAGGAGGGTAGATCAGGAGGGGATGAGGATGAATCATCCATGAAGGAATCATCAAGAAGATTGAAGGATGGAATGGTGGATGATGTGTCAATGTCTGGTTGAGGGTAGTGGTGTAAAGGGTAGAAGGTTTCTTCTGGTATAGGAAGAGTTGGGATTGGAGATGGTATTGATGTTGGAGATGGGCTTGAGATAATGATTGTGGATGAGATTGGAATAGTGGATGGAACTGGAGGGGATGAAATAGGAGTTGGAGGAGGAGAAGCAGCATCAGGCAAGTCTTCTGCAGGGGCAGAGACTTGAGGGGAAGCGACTATTACAGTCCTTGTGCCTGAAGTTGTGCTTGCAGAAGGCCTGTTGGGCTTTGCTATCTGCCTGTCCCATTTGCCAAAGATGGCACAGTACAATCTCTTTGATGCGTTGATGTGCATCCCAGAAGAGACTAGCAATGCAGGGCATCTGTTGTGAAGAAAGAGCCCTAGGATCCTCCCATAATTCACAAAATTCTTATTGATTTTCTTCTTAATCAGGTCAAAGAAGACCTCTCCCCAGTTCAATTGCTTCTTATCCACAATGGCTCCCATCAAGCACAGCTGATACCTAGAGATAGTATCATGTGCTGAATGCTTGGCCAGCAGAACCTTTTCCACGACATCAACCAAAAATCTATATTCCACAGTTAGGTTCTTCTTCAGCAGCTTGCTAGGGTTAGCATCAGAGTGACCCATTCTTGCAAGTAAATCAGAAAATTCCTCTCTAGATAACTCAGCAGAATCTCTTCCAGAACTTAACTCAAAAACCTCTGTCAGAATAGCTGGAGTCAAAGGTACTTGGGTTCCAGAAATGGAACCAACCACTGTGTTTTGGTCATGGTTGTGGGCAGTATACACCCACTCCTTAATCTCATCAGCAGCCAGTTTGATTCTTGTTGACATGATGGTAACAAGCTTCTGCTCCTTGAACAGTTCCAGAATATCTTGAAAAACCTGATCTGTGGTGCTGAAAGACTCCATGTCAATGTCAAATCCGGCATCAAATTTCATTGCGGCTAGAACAGCAACAGAGACGGCCATGGTTACCTGCAAAAATCAACAAACAAAACGACCAAGTATAGAGATGTTTGGAGGGAAAGAGAATTTTTGCAGAGAGATTGAAAGCGCAAAAGGAGAACGACGGCCGAAAAATGAATTTTATATTAGGGTTCGACGCAGAAAAGGAAAGATCGTTGAACTCAGTTCGACAATCGGGGCTTCTAAAGGAATCTGAAAGGTCTGCAATATCGTCGATCTCTGTTCGACGATATTGGAGAGCGTCGAGCTCCGTTCGACGATAGTTCAGAAAACAAAATCGTCGAGCGCCGTTCGACGATCATTGACCTGAAAGATAGCTGAACACTATCTGAGAAGCGCTGAACTCAGGTCGACGATTTCGGAAAACGTCGATCTCCGTTCGACGATTGGGGGGAAAATCGTCGAGCGCAGTTCAGAGACTAGAAATACACTCTAGACACTTAGAAAAATCAAGATGTTTGCCTAGACTTGGTCAATTTTTAAAGTTTTAAAATCTTGAATATCATTTTAGACTTCCTCCATCTAACATTACTAACTGATTTAGGAAGAAGGTGTGTTTCTTTTCATACAAAAGTTTGGTGAAAATATCTCCCCTTTGCAAATCAGTTGGGATATATTGAAGTTCAATTTTATTCTTCTCAACATTATCCCTTAAGAAGTGATGCCTAATTTCTATGTGTTTTGTCCTACTATGGAGGACTGGATTTTGAGCTATAGAAATAGCACTGGTGTTATCACAAAAGATTTTTGACTTCTCTAAGTTGTAGCCATAGTCTAGGAGTTGGTTTTGAATCCACAATATTTGTGAACAACAACTGCCTGCAGCCATATATTCAGCTTCAGCAGTTGAAGTTGACACAGATGTTTGTTTCTTACAAAACCAGGAGACAAGTCTGTCACCAAGGAACTGACAAGTTCCACTGGTGCTTTTCCTGTCAATTCTGCATCCAGCATAATCAGCATCAGAAAATCCAGTTAATTCAAATGCTGAATCTTTTGGATACCAGAGACCTAGATTTGGACAACTTTTAACATACCTGAGAATCCTTTTTACTAATGTTAGGTGTGACTCTCTAGGGCTTACTTGGAATCTAGCACATATACATGTAGCAAACATTATATCTGGTCTACTAGCTGTAAGGTACAGTAAAGAGCCAATCATTGCTCTATATGTTGTCTGATCAACAGGTTTCCCATGTTCATCAGCATCCAATACAGCATTAGTAGACATGGGTGTTTTCATGCAAGATGCTTCAGATATACAAAATTTCTTGACCAATTCATTTGCATACTTGGTTTGAGAAATGAAAATGCCTTCAGCATGTTGTTTGACTTGCAATCCTAGGAAGAAGGATAGCTCACCCATGCTACTCATTTCAAATTTAGAATGCATTAGGTTGGAGAACCTTCTGCACAATTTTGAATCAGTAGAGCCAAAAATAATATCATCTACATAAATCTGTACTAGTAGGGTATGAGACTTATGGGTTCTAATGAAAAGAGTTTGGTCTACTCTACCCCTTATAAATTCATTTTCCAGAAGGAAGCATGCTAGGGTCTCATACCATGCTCTAGGAGCTTGCTTGAGACCATATAATGCTTTGTTCAACTTAAAAACATAATCAGGATAGGTTGGAGAGATAAAACCTGGAGGTTGTCTGACATAGACTTCTTCTTTGATGTCTCCATTGAGAAATGCACTCTTTACATCCATCTGATATACCTTGAAGCCTTTGTGTGCAACATATGCTAAGAAGATTCTGATGGCTTCCAATCTTGCAACTGGTGCAAAAGTCTGGTCATAGTCTATGCCTTTTTCTTGAGAATATCCTTGAGCAACTAGTCTTGCCTTGTTCCTTACAATTACTCCTTGATCATCCAATTTGTTTCTGAACACCCACTTTGTTCCAATAATGGAGTGATCCTTAGGCCTTGACACTAGTTCCCAAACTTTGTTCCTTTCAAATTGATGCAACTATTCTTGCATTGCAATGATCCAGTGTGGATCTTGCTCTGCATCTTGAATGGACTGAGGTTCAATTTGAGATAGAAAGCAAGTGTGCAACAGGTTTTGGTTGACTTGATTTCTGGTTTGCACACCAGCTGAGATGTCTCCAATTACTTAGGAAATTGGATGATCTCTTGATGTTACTAAATCAACAGGGGGTGTTGATTGTTCACCAACCTGTGTTGTTGTTTCCTCTTGTGGTTCAACAACTGGCTCTTCAAGTTGTTTCTCTTTAATATGTTGAATGCTTTCTTCATCTTCACTGCTTTCCTCTTTTTGAATAACCTGTAACCTATTCAAATCTTCAACAAGAGAATGTACCTGCAAAGGTTCTATGGTAGAAGTATTCTTCTCCTTGAAAGACATGTTAGATTCATCAAATGATATGTGAACAGATTCCTCAATTTTTAGAGATGATTTATTATAAACCCTATAAGCCTTACTGATCATGGAGTATCCCAGAAACACTCCTTCATCAGCTTTAGCTTGAAATTTTGCTAAATATCTCGTCATTATTGTGAATATAACAAATACAACCGAAAATTCTTAAATAATCAACTTTAGGTTTCTTCCCTTTGAGTAATTCATAGGGAGTCTTGCCCTTTAGTTTATGTATTAAACTTCTGTTCAGCACATAGTTGGAGGTGTTCACTGCCTCTGCCTAGAAGGATAGAGGAAGATGAGCATCTGACAGCAATGTAGTGGCAGATTTAATAAGGGTTCTATTTTTCCTTTCATCTACCCCATTTTGTTGAGGAGTTCTAGGAGCTGAGAAAGTATGCCTGATCCCTTCACTCTGACAGAACTCTTGCATAAGAAGAGAATCAAACTCTGTCCCATGATCACTTCTGATCAGGGCAATGTGAGTATTGAACTCAATCTGTATGCATTTGAGAAACTCTGTCAAACACTTAAAGTTATCAGACTTCTTCCTCAGAAAAAACACCCGTGTGAATCTAGAGAAGTCATCTACAACTACTAAAGTGTAAGATTTCCCTCCTAGGATTTGTACTGTAATGGGTCCAAAAAGATCCATGTGTAACAGATACAAGATCCTAGGTGAATCACTCTTATTAAGTGACTTGAAACTATTTTTAGTTTGCTTGCCTAATTGACAAGTCTTGCAGAGTCCTTCCTTCTTGTAGGGGCCAGAAGGTAGTCCTCTAACAAGGTTGTCCTTGGACAGCCTAGCAATGGTTCTAAGGTTTAAATGTCCTAGTCTCTTATGTCATAAAATATTTGGTCTACAGACAGAATTGAACAGGCAAATATCTACATCTGTTGAAAGAAAATCTACTAGATAGATGTTACCTTTCCTTTTACCTGTCAACACAATTGTGTTGTCTTCTGACTTGATCTTGCATAAGGCTTTGCTGAAAGTCACCTGCCAGCCTTCATCACATAGCTGACTGATACTTATCAAATTATGCTTCAGTCCTTCCACATAGGCTAGCTTCTTGAATGTTACTGTCCCAATCTGGACTGCACCATATCCTTTAGTTTGTCCAAAGTTTGAATCACCAAATATGACTTTGGGTCCAAGCTTGGCTTTAAAGGATGTGAGGTTATCCTTGTTTCCTGTCATGTGCTTAGAGAACCCACTATCCAAGTACCATTGCTGGTTTGATGTTGGATAGGTCTTCACCTGCACATAAAACAATTCACTTGTTTTTGACCCAGTTTACCTTGGGCCTAGGTTGATAACCTTTAAACTCAGAAATAAAAGACATCCCAGGTTGACTCTTATAACCTTCAGGATGATATCTCCTTGGAGGTATTATCCATTCAGTATAAGGGTTAAAGCTTTGGGATGAAGGACCCCTAGGATTGGATTTTGATTTGCCCTTGAAGGAATTTCCAGAGCTCTGATCTCTGTTCGACGATCGTGGAGCTGCGTTCGACGATCTTGGGTCAGATCGTCGAGCTCCGTTCGACGGTCGACTGTGGTAGAGTTCAAGAATTAGAGATCGTCGACCTGAGTTCGATGATTTTGCCTGAGATCGTCGATCTGCGTTCGGCGATCGTCGAGCTCCGTTCGACGATTTCTGCTGGAACTTAGTTTTCTTAGGCAGATCAGAATTTTTCCTAGCTACTTTTACAACTCCCTTCCCTTTATCAGAAATAAACTTGATTGGGGTTGTTAGAACTATAGGTTGGCTGGATGAAGCACCCAAGCCCAGTGTACTATTAAATCTGGAGTTCACTATGCTTGTGATGTCCATCAGCTTGATACTTCTCCCATTAAGGGATTCCTCAAGCTTCTTGGCCTCTAATAGCTCACCTTTCAGTGAAGCTATCTGCTCCCTACAGTACTCCAACTCCTCAGAGAGTTTGAGGTTTTCTGACTTTAAAATACTATGTTCAGATAGTTGATTTCTGAGAGAAATAATTTCCTTCTCAGATTTTAGTAAGTCTAAACATAATGCTTTAAACTCAGATTTAAAGTCCTCTGAATTGAAATCAAAAGAACTAATTACCTAGTCCTCTTCAAGTTCAGTCTATGAGTATGACTCTGAGTCTTCTGCATCTGAATTATGTTGAGAGGCATTGATTGCCATCATGCAGAACTCCTTCTCTTCAGCATCATCTTCATCATCACTGGAGCTGGATGAAGCTTCTGATTCCTCTTCAGTATCACTCCAGGATTCAGCAACAAATCCCTTCCTTGTGTGTTTGTTCTTACTGGAGGAGGGTTTGCCATTGCCATTCTTCTTGAAGTCTTTCTCCTTTCTTCTTTCTTTCTTGTCCCTTCTGTCCTTGTTTTTGTTTTCTGGATAGTCAGGTACAATGTGCCCTTTTTTCCTGCAACCAAAGCAGACAATTTTTTATTATTTGACTTATCATACCTTGGCTTATCATGCTCCTTGTATGATCTCTTTCTGATGTCCTTTCTGGCCATCTTGTAAAATCTTTTGGCCAATAGACTGAGCAGCTCATCATTGCCTGTGACTTTGTCTTCAGTCTGATCTTCAGTTGCTTTGAAAGCTATTGTCTTTTCTTTTCCTGTGGCTGGTGAGGCAGCCTTCTGCTCTTCTTCTCTGTTCTTAATGAGCAGCTCATAGGATTTGAGCTTTCCCGAAAGAGCTTCTGTTGTAATCTCATTCAGACTTCTGGCATCCTTAATTGACCAGATCCTTGAATCCCAAGTGCTTCGGAAGCACATTAGGATTTTATCATTTAGTTCAGTCAGTGATATCTACTTATCCAAAGTCCTGAGTTCACTGACTATCAGACTGAGTCTATTGTACATATCTCCAACTGACTCAGATTCTCCCTTCTTGAAGTTCTCATATTGAGATATGAGGTGGGATCTCCTGTCCTTTCTTTCATCAGCTGAGCCTGAGACTATTTCAGAGAGTTTATCCCAGATTTCCTTTGCTAAATTACATTCAGCCACCTTTTGAAAGATGTCATCAGACATGGTCTGGGCTAAGATATTCATAGCCTTTGCATCAGCTACCTTCCACTTCTTGATATCAGCATCTGTTCCTGATGGAGGTGGAACAGCATTTGTGCTTGTGTTCTCTGGAGGTCTTGGACAAGGTGTCAAAACAGAATTAAAAATATCCTCGTCAATAGAATTCATGTATAATCTGATTCTTGCTTTCCAAAGTGCAAACTTAGACAGATTGCACACTGGAGGTCTGATGCTAGCATAATCTTTATTTTGGGCCATGATTTGTGAAGAAATAAAATCTAATAATAAAATCAAAACAAAACAGATCTAACTAGGAATCTTTGGGTTCAGGTGTTACCCTGTGCAACCACCAAGTTGTGGTATATTTAACCAACCTCCCTTTGATACCAATTGAAAATGCAGCTAGATCTGATATACTCTATAGGGGGGGGGGGGTGAATAGAGTATGGTGCTTAAAAACTTTTTGCAACAATTGTTGCAATCTGAGTGAACAGGGAAGCAAATATTAAATCTAATCACAAAACCTATCTAATCACAAACTATAAAAGAAACTAATCACAGATCAATCACAGCCAGAAACAAAAATAAAGACAAGCAATCCAGAAGACACAAGGAGCTATAGTGGTTCCCCTAAACTTGGGTACATCCACTCTTCTACCACCGTAGGTAGGAATACACTGCAGGATGAGTTGATCAGGTGTCCTGGGCACCAATGAGCTTTTGATAAGGTGCTCAAAAACCAAATCAGATTTTTTGATCAGGTGTCTTGCCACCAATGAGCTTTTGATAAGGTGCTCAAAAACCAAGCACAAACTTTTGAAGGGAGTTTGAGAAACCCTTTACAGAGATGGAGATGAGAGAGTGATGGAAGTCTTCTCTTTCTCAGAGCAGCTGAGAAGACTATGTGGATTTGATGTTGTCAAAGCACCCCCTGAGTTCTTGAGATGTTCAGGAAATGAAGCTTTACTGTAGGGTGATAGGCCTTCAGAAGTTGATCTCCAGCAAATGATAATTTCAGCAGCAGCTGAAATGTTAGGTGTCTGGAGTCTTGAATGATGTTGGCCTTGAACACTTGAATCACAAGAGATCTAAAGATTTCAGTTGGTTGATCTCCATGGTTGTGTGTTCTTGTATGAATTCTTTTAGACAGAGAATGTCTACAACTCTTTTTCTTTCTCTTGAGAACAGTTGGTGTTGAGAGAGATGTTGTTCCAGAGAAAAATTGTAGCTGAGAATGTTTTGTTCTTCTTCTTGTTAAGCTTCTCTGTAATTCAAAAATCTTATCTTTTATTCCTTCTCTCTGAATAGAAAAAGATCCTCTGTCAAGAATAGCTGTTAGCCTGTCATTAATTGACTTCCTTAATTGCAATTGTCTTCTAGGGGAAAGTCCAAAGAAACATTCCTTGATAATCCCTTGAAACTTGGTCCAGAATAAATGAAAACGGCTACAAAATCTTTTGAATTAATTGCTGAGAATAACTCCTTAACTGTTCTGAATTTGAATCTTGAAAATCCTTTAACTCTTCAGAAAAACGTCGAACTGAGCTCTGCTATCGTCGAACTGAGCTCAGCGATATGGACTTATACAACAATAGAGATCGTCGATCAGAGCTCAACTATCGTCGAACTGAGTTCAGAGATAGAGAATCAATACTGGAGTCAAGATCGTCGAACTGAGCTCGAAGATCATCGAATGGAGTTCGACGATTTGTTGAAGTTGAGCTCAGCGATCGTCGAATGGAGTTCGACGATCCGTCGAAGTTGAGCTAGACGATCGTCGATTGGAGTTCGACGACTCGTCGTACTGAGCTCGACGAAATGACTTAGTCTACAAACTGAAAATTCTTGGTCTTGAGGGCAGCTTCCAAACTTAACTACTAACCCTTAGACTCAATTCTAATTGACCTTTAGATCTATACAGGACGTCAAAGACAGGTTTCCTAGAGACATAGTGATCCTGACCCAAATTAGTAATAGGGTGTTCCAACATATGATGTCATCCACATATATTTGTACTAACAAGGTTTGATCCTTATGATGTCTAGTGAAAAGTGTTTTATCTACTATGCATCTAATGAATTTATGCTCTATTAAAAAGCTAGCTAGGGTCTCATACCAAGCTCTTGGAGCTTGCTTTAGACCATAAAGAGCTTTATGCAATTTAAATACATGATAAGGATGAGTTGGAGAAACAAAACCTGGAGGTTGTTTAACATAAAACTCTTCTTTCAGTACTCCATTCAAAAATGCACTCTTCACATCCATCTGATACACCTTGAATTTCTTGAAGGCAGCATTGGCCAGAAAAATTCTGATGGCCTCCAACCTTGCAACTGGTACAAAGGTTTGATCATAATCTATGCCTTCTTCTTGTCTGTATCCTTGAGCAACAATCCTAGCCTTGTTCCTCACAATTGTACCTTGGGAATCCAGTTTATTTCTGTATACCCATTTGGTTCCAATGACTGGGTAGTCTTGGCATCTTAGAACCAAATCCCAAACTCTACATCTCTCAAATTGATTTAGTTCCTCATGCATAGCAATGATCCAGTGGGGATCCTGCTCAGCATCATGTATAAATTGAGGTTCAACCTGAGAGAGAAAACAGACATGCATCTAGTCTTAGTTGAGTTGATGCATTGTCTGTACACCAGCTGATATGTCTCCAATCACTTGAGATCTAGAGTGATCCCTTAATATGACAAGATCATTTGGTGGAGTTGGTTCAGCAACAACATTTTGAATTAATTCCTCTTGTGAAATTATATTTGTTGTTGGATGAGGTTCAACTTCCTCAGTGCTTTCTTCTTCACTTTCTTCATTGACTTGTGGAGAAGGATGTGTTGGAACCTCTTGGGTGAGGCTTAATCAATCCAAGTTCTCACACAAGTGAGGTACCTGCAAATAATTACTGGTAGAAACTTCTTTCCCTTTGCAAGACATGTTAGCCCCATCAAATGTTACATGTATAGGCTCTTCTATTTTTAAGGATGATTTATTGAATACCTTATAAGCTTTGCTTACTTGTGAATATCCTAGAAAAATTCCCTCTTCAGCCTTAGCTTCAAACTTTCTAATGTATTTCTTGTTGTTGTTATCATATACATCCAAATACTTTAACATAGTTGAGTTTAGGTTTCTTCCCTTTAAGTAATTCATAGAGAGTCATATTCTTCAATTTATGTATCAAGCTCCTGTTCAGGACATAGTTTGTTGTGCTTACAGCCTCTGCCCAAAATGTTAGTGGCATGTAAGCATCTGCAAGTAATGCACCTGCAGCTTCAATTAGAGTCCTATTTTTCCTTTCAGCTACCCCATTTTGTTGGGGAGTTCTAGGAGCTGAGAAGTATTGCCTGATACCTTCCTTCTCACAGAACTCATGCATAAGAAGAGACTCAAACTCTGTATCATGATCACTTTTGATCAATGCAATATGAGTAGAGTACTCAATCTGTATGGTCCTGAGAAAATCTTTAAGAACTTTAAAGGTATCTGACTTAGATCTCAGAAAGGACACCCAAGTGAACCTTGAGAAGTCATCTACAATAACTAAAGTGTAGGATTTCCCTCTTAGGCTTTGCACATCAATGAGTCCAAAGAGATCCATGTGTAGCAAATACATAATCCTAGGTGAATCACTTTTATTAACTGATTTGAAGCTAGTTTTAGTTTGCTTGCCTAGTTGACAAGCCCTGCAAAGACCTTCCTTCTTGTAGGGACCAGAAGGTAAGCCTCTTACAAGACTGTCTTTAGATAACCTAGCAATGTTTTTCATGTTAACATGACCTAGCCTTTTATGCCAAAGTTTATTTTGATTGCAAACAATATTAAGCAAACAAATGTCTGAAATGACAGAATAGAAATCAACTAAATATATATTTCCTTGTCTATTTCCAATTAAATTTTTTGGTTTTCTTTATTAGAAATAATACAAGAAGTTGA
The DNA here is from genome assembly GCA_039583875.1 of Platanthera guangdongensis. Lineage (NCBI taxonomy): Eukaryota > Viridiplantae > Streptophyta > Magnoliopsida > Asparagales > Orchidaceae > Platanthera > Platanthera guangdongensis. Next base: position 129,073,810 of record CM077163.1, on the reverse strand, counting down.
GTTGAAATGTACCTGATAACCTTCATCATATAACTGGCTTATAGAGATGAGGTTATGCTTGAGTCCTTTGACATAAGTCACTTTCTTGAAGGTGACTGCTCCAATTTTTACTTCTCCATAACCTTCTGATTGGCCACATTTTGAGTCACCAAAGATTACCTTTGGCCCCAGCTTGGACTTATAGTTGATTAGGTAGTCCTTGCTGCCAGTCATGTGTTTGGAGCATCCACTGTCCAGGTACCAGGTTTGATTAATCACTGGACAACCCTTTTCCTGCAGTAAAAATAGTTAGTTGTTCTTGACCTAGGTTACCTTGAGTCCTTTATATTGCTGGTAAGAAAAACTAGATATTACAGAAAACTCTGGTTGAGATTTGTATCCTAGTGGATGATATCTTCTGGGTGGAATTGTCCAGTCAGCTAATGGATTAAATAGTTTCTTAGATTGATTAGAGTTGCTGTTGTAGTTATAATTTTTGTTAAGCCTTTCTGGGTTCGACGAAATATTGTGAGTTCGTCGACCAGAGTTCGACGAATTGGGATGAGATCGTCGATCTCTGCCCAGAGAATGAACATAGTCATTTTCTGTGAGGTCGATCTCTGCTCGACGAACCGTACAAAGTTCGTCGATCATAGTTAGACAAATGATTATAGTTAAAGTTTGTGTTCAGAGTTCGTCGATTAGAGTTCAACGAACTGTTCATGTTTCGTCGATCTGAATTCGACAAAATCTGCTGAACTTTATTTTTACCTAAGGTTTTCTGATTTTTGTTATTTTGCATGTTGATTTGGGAATTCCTTCTATGGTTTGTTTATAGTTTATTATTTCTTTTCCTTTAGCAGAAACAAACTTGATAGGGGTTGGCAAAATATTTTTCTTGAGAATGGGGGGCAAACTTGATGAAGCACCCAAGCCCAGCTTGCCATTTAGTCTGACATTGACAGTGCTTGTGATGTGCATCAGCTTGATGCTTCTCCCATTGAGAGTTTCCTCAAGTTATTTAGCCTCACATAACTCAGTTTTTAACAGGATAATTTGTTCATTAGCTAAATTTAATTCATCCTTTAACCTATTATTTTCAGATGTCAAAGTTTCTTGATTAGCTAGTTTTTATATATATGTCTTGATTTCTTTTTTTGAATTTATTAGATCTATGCACATGGTTTTAAATTCAGTTCTAAAAGAATCAGAACTATAATCAAAGGAAGAAAGTACCTGGTCAGCCTCAAATTCTGAAGCTTCTTCATTATTAGACCCTTCTTCATCTGATTGGCTCCTGGAAGCATCAATGGCCATAAGGCAAACTTCCTTGGCCTTTGCTTCTTCTTCTTCTTCTTCACTAGAGCTGGAGGATGTTGATTCATCTTTAGTTTCACTAGAGGATTCATCTACAAATCCTTTCTCCTTCTTCTTGTATATATTGGAGGAAGGTCTTGAGCTGTGTTGTCTTATGGTGTCCTTCTCTCTTCTCTTATCCTTCTTTGATTTTCTGGACACTCTGAGATGAATTATTCAGGTTTCCTGCAGCGAAAGCACACCACTTCTTTAGTGGGAGTTTTATCGTACCTTGGATTGTCATCCTGTCTAGATGACTTTCTTCTGAAATCTTTCCTTGCCAGCTTGTAAAATCTTTTGGCAAGTAGACCCATCAGCTCTTCATTTATTGTTGGTGCTTCTATCTCCTCAGCAGCCTTGAATGCAATGCTGTGCTCCTTCCTTACTGGTGGAGGTGTTCTTTGCTCAGCTGCTTCTCTGGATTTGATAAGCTGTTCATAGGACTTCAGCTTTCCTAAAAGAGATTCAGTGGAAATCTCATTCAGGCTCCTGACCTCCTTAATGGGCTAGATCCTTGAATCCCATGAGCTTGGGAAGCATATAAGGATTTTATCATTCACCTCTGTGAGGGTGATGTCCTTATCCAAGGTTTTCAGCTCATTGATGATTGAGCTCAACATATTATACATGTCAGCTACTGATTCAGCTTCCTCCTTATTGAAATTCTCATATTGGGATATGAGATTGGTTCTCCTATCCTTTCTTTCATCAGCAGATCCAGCCACCATTTGATTGAGAGAATCAAAGATGGCTTTGGCTGATGTGCATTCAGCCACTTTTTGAAAAATATCATCTGAAATTGTTTGTGCCAGAATATTCATTGCCTTGGCATCATCAATTTTTGCCTTCTTCTGGGCCTCAGTCCACTCAGGTGGTGGAACTGCATTGTTGCTAGAGGTTGCTATAGAGGTAGATGCTTCAGGAGTACCTGTCATAATGGAATTGAGAATATCTTCATCAATAGAGTTCATATATAACTTGATTCTTGCCTTCCAGATGACAAACATATTTAGGTTGCAAACTGGAGGTCTGATGCTTGCATAGTCTTTGTTCTGTGCCATGCTGTGTGTGAATATCTAATAGAAATGAAAAGACAGATCTAACTCAGGATCTTTAGTTCAAGGGTTAGCTTGTACAACCAAGGGAATCCTGCTCTGATACCAATTGAAAATGAGGGGTTAGATCTGGAATACTCTAGAGGGGGGGGGGGTGAATAGATTATTTAGGGTTTTTATAAAATTTGCAACTACTTTAATCTAGTCCTGGTGCTGCAGGAATTAAAGTAGAGCACAAACACAGTTATCCTAACTAGCACAGCCACAGCAAGAAATAAAAGAAAATAGCAACCAGACAACACAAGAAATTTATAGTGGTTCCCTAACCTGGGTACATCCACTCTTCTACCACCCTGGTAGGAATCCACTCAGATTTTTGATCAGGTGCCTGACACCAATGAGCTTTTGATCAGGTGCTCAAAAACCAAACCTCAAGTCCTTTGGTCAGGTGACTTGCAACCAGGAATAACTTTTGAATGGAGTTAAGAACCTTTTATATAGTGGGGGTGAGAGATGATTTTGTCTTCTCTTTCTCAAGTTACAACTGAGAAGACTTATGTGAATTTGATGTTAACAAAGGCTCCCCCTGAGATATAGAATGTTTTAGGAAAGATGGAGCTTTGCTTCAGGGTGATAGGCCTTCAGTCTTTCAGCTTTGACCAGACAAAGTACAGGAACTTCTTGACAGATAAAGGATTTGTTGTCCTTTGAAGTGTCCCGGAGTGTAGAAGAAAGAAGACTCTTGATTTTGATTTGATGTTCTACTTTTTTAGATTGTTGATATTCTTCTGGTCTAGATCTTGTATTTCTGTATCAGCTTTCTATCTCTTTTTGTCTCAGAGTGTTGTCGAGAGAGAGAGCAACAGAAGATTCTTGATTCTTGATTCATAAAACTAACTGACAGTCTCTTTCTTTCATACTTACCGAGAAGAAGATGGAAAATCCCTTTTTGTATATTCCATATTATCTTCCTTTTGAAATTTGAAATTCTTCTGCATTTAATGCTGACGGCCTGGAGAATGTTTTTTTTCATTGATTGAGTTTCCCCAACTGTCCCATGGAAAAATGGCAAGAAATAATCCTGATGAAGACTGTAATTAATGCTCCGTCTAACGGTAATATTCAGAGAATATTTTAGCATTAATTACTCAGGAATTATTACAGTAGGAAATGGACAGAAGGATGGAAATAACCAAGTCTGGATTCGTCGAACAGAAAATAGAAATCGTCGAGCTGAGTCCACAGTTCATCGAGCTGAGGAGTTGTGTTCGTCGACCAGATGGCATTGACTGTAATTTTGACTGTAATTAATCCTTAATTAATTCTGCCAACTATAACTGATTACGCAGAATTCGTCGAGCTCAGTTTCTTATTTCGTCGAGCTGTCTTGTGTTCAGCGATCGTCGACCTGAGCTTAGAGTTCTTCGAGCTGAGACAACAGTTCTTCTTTAACTTCTGGTGTCGACACAGCTTCTGTGGAATATGTCGACACAAGTCCTGTGTGTCGACACAATTGCTTCTGGTGTCTACACAGTTGGTGCCGACGGATGTTCTGGGTGTCGACACAAGTGTTCTGTGTGTCGACATAATCTTGCTTCTGGTGTCGACACAGTTGGTGTCGACAGATGTTTTGGGTGTTGACACAATTCTTTTGTGTGTCGACACAATCTTGCTTCTGGTGTCGACATAGTTGGTGTCGACAGATGTTCTGGGTGTCGACACAAGTTTTCTATGTGTCGACACAATCTTGCTTCTGGTGTCGACAGATGTTCTGTGTGTCGACACAAGTCTTGTGTATCGACATAATCTGCCTTCTGGTGTCGACAGAGCCTTTCCCAAGTGTCGACACAATTGCTTGAGTCTCTAGCAGTCTGTTGAAGGATGGTCCATGTGATGTTGATTCTAAGGACTTGTCCTAGACTGTAGGACACAACCATGACCCTGGCTATACATGATGGGTCATATGATCCTAATTTAGTGAACCTAGCCCAAATCAAACTAGGGATCCAACATAGTATACAACTAAGTAAATCTATTATGTTTTGTGATTTAACTATTGCAATTTCTATTGCTAATAATCATGTTTCTCATAGAAGAACTAAACATATAGAAATTAGATATCACTTTCTCGAAGAGAATGATGAAAAAAAATATAAACTTACAGTATACTCCAACAAAAAGTCAAGTAGCTGACATTTTTACAAAACCTCTAGATGAAAGTAACTTCAAGCATTTTAAATTTGAACTAGGGATGTTGAACATTGAATAAATACTTCCAACCTATTGTAACAAAAGTTGGTACAATTCTTAAAAAGATGACAAATTAGGTATACAATTTTGTTTTAAAAGAAAAGAAGAGGGAAAACTTTAATTAGTCAAGAAATATCATTCAGAACACAAAATTTGTCTAAGTCAAAAAATTGTGTGGAGACACCACAGTATGTGTCGACACTATTAGAAAAGGTATGTCGATACACGAGACTTTGTGTGTCGACACTGATAAGCGGATATGTGTCGAGACATTAAAATTTAGTGTCGAGACCTTAAGGTCTGTGTCGAGAAACATAAACCTTGTGTCGACACATGTCGACACATCAAGACAGATTAGGTATTCTTTGTCGACGCCAGATATTTCCAAATAATGAGAAAATCACTAAATGCAGCGCGCCTTTTCACCTTCAAAATACTAATACTATAAATAGGAGGTATTAGGTTTAGTCGACCTCATTCGCAAGAAATCTTGAGTGACTGATCACTGAGCGTCAAGACCTATAAATCCGTAGTCGACACCTCACAGACTCAAATTCTCTCAACAATAATGGAACCAAAGATGGACGACAACATCAACGAGGGATACGAGCTGGTGCGCAATGCATTCGACTCTGCTTCAGATGATATAAAAAAGGTAATTGACCTAGTAAATAAGGCTAGTCTAGAATATCTTCTTTCAGAACCAACAAAGATTTGGAAGAAAGAGGTATCTGAATTTTACTCTAATGCCTCAATAAACCCTAAGTCAGACAAAATCAAATCCTGTGTTAATGGAGAAAGGATAAAGGTATCAACCAAAAGACTAGCTAAAATCTTTCAGATTCCAAGAATACCATAGGATGATGAACTGGATTCAACCAAGACAGTTGAGGCACAAGTTTGGTGTGGACTAGCTCAAACTACAAGTTTTGGAAGTTCTTTAAACAGGAAGGGAATGAAATCCCAAGGAAAATTCCTATCTGAAATAGTAGTAAAGGTGCTCCTCTGAAAGACTGGAGCACATGATAGGATTTCTAAAGTCATGTTCAACCTAATGACAAGAATTATCTTCAAGATCACCACTGACTGGAATAGGGTGGTGTTCGATAGGTTTGTGGAAGGAATTCAGAAGTCCAATATGGGCAGAATTATTAGTTTATACCTGGTAAAGGTTATTCCAGATAATATCAATCAGAAAACTGGAACTAAGATAAATCATATGAGAAAAATGGACCTGAGAATCCTGTCTAGATGGGTCAGGGTCTTGACTAAAGAAACATCAGAACCTAAAAGGACAAAAGAGGTAAAAGGCAAGAAGACTGTGATTGAAGAAGTTAAATCCTCTAGTTATTCATAAGAAGAGGTACACTTCAGTTCTGATGATAATATAGTGGAAGTACCAGACAGATCTCTTAGGCTTATCCCTGAGACCAGTGTACATGTGCAGGGGGAGAACATTCCTGATAAAGAACTAACTAAGGGGGAGAACATCCCAGATATAGCAACTACAATAATAATGGATGTTGTTTAGGACCTAGAGCAATCCAAAGATCATGAACATCAAATCACTGAACAAGAAAATGAAGAAGAAGTTCTTCAGTCAAAAGAATCAATCAACCAGGAAGAGAGATTTGAAGATTATCAGATTGAGATACCTGAATTTCAGCATGAAGGTATTACAATGGATAATATCAATATAGATAAGGAAGGTACAAGAATTGAGAGAGAGTTGACCCCTGTTACTGAGAAAACTAAAGAGATACCTCAAGTTGAAGAGGTCAGTTCTTCTGAATCTGAGGATGCTGAAGCTTCTCAGCTGAAGAAAAGGAAACTTTCTAAAATTAAGAAGAGGAGCAAGAGCTATAAGCAATATCTTCAATCTGGACCACCATCAGTTGTTACAATGGATCATAGCTCTTTGCTAGTTCAACTACAGATCATGCTTGATAAGTAAAGAGAAGATCTTCAGAAGTATGTAGATGAAAGCAACAAGGAGTTGCAATTTCAGCTGGCTCAAGACATCAAGTCCATAAAATTTGAATTCAATCTCTTGAAGACTGAAATGACTTCATTATTTGAGAAAGGAGCTCATGCACTAGTTTATCTGGCCAAGCAACAACAAGAAGCCAAGCACCTACAAGATGATGTGGCAATCAAGCAAGACTGTGTCCTTGAAAATCAAAACCGGATGAATGAAAATCTGATTGTGATGCATGAAACAACCTTGGGAGAAATTAAGACCCAAACCACTGTTTTGGAAACCAAAATTGATTCTACTGGCATAGACATCAATAACAAACTGCAAAGTCATTCTAAATCTCTCATTAAGGATATCAAAGATTTTTACAAAACTTTGGACAACAATTTACTGAGAGTTAATAATACTGTGACTTCAGGTGTAAATTACCTTGATGGACAGGTCAGATTTCATAAGAATGATCTAAGAGATCTTATTGAAAAAGAAGTCATAAAGGGGGAGAGAGTCATGATTAAGGCCAGTACTAAACAAGCTACCTGGATAGGAAACAATATCAGAGACACCTTAGGCTTTCCTCCCCTATGGTATGAGGGTGATCAAATAGCTAAATCTGATTGTCAACAACCACCAGAACTTGAAGCACCTCCTGCTGTATTCTTCCATCCTGAAGCACCAGCTGCTGCATTCTTCCATCCTGAAGCACCAACAAATTTTGAATCTATTCAAGATATTGTCCAATACATGTACAGTCATCCTCAAGGCTTAGATAAGAAGTAATATATGAGAAAGTGGACAAGTCATCTCCTGCTCCATAGACAGAAGCTAAGTTATCAAAGAAAAGGTTTAGAGAACTATCTGAAACTAAACCTGATTTTGAGCAATAGAGTCCAACCTCCAGATCCATAATTCTTACTGCATGGAAGCCTGTAAATGCTAATATTACAGACAGAGGGAAATGATATTCTGAATAGGAATGTGCCAAGCACTTGAAGCAGTAGGATGTTATCCAAAAATTCAGACAAGATATGAAGAGAGGAAAACTTCCTGCTAAGTCTATTGTGCCTAGCAAATATTTCCCAAAGTAATATCACTACTTTGAGAGGCAAAGGCTGAAAGAAGAAGCTGTTGTAAAAGCTAAAGCTAAGAATGAAAAAGGAAAGGCAGTTGATGAGGACAAAGAACCTGAGGTGAAAGCCAAGATACACTCTGGGAAAGACACAGTTATCAAGGAACCTGAGCTGCCTTAGGATATTCTTAGTTTTCTATTTTTTATTGACAACTTGATCTGTAAAAACTTGCATCAGTAAACTGTATGAAAAATAATTAATGGAAATCCTGACCTATTCGACATTTTATGTGTTATTAATTAGGACTGAAATTGTTTGCCTAATCTTCTGTTAAGTATTATTGTTAAATATATGTGTGATTATTTATGTTATTTCACATACTGAACTGCACCATTTAATGTCTTTATCATTATTTGTGTGGTATCATGTTGTATATCATTGAATTGGGGTTATGAATTCTCCAAATAGGGGGAGATTGTTGAGTACATTAGTCTCAATGTACTTGTTTTGAAGAAGTCTTCTCAGCTCAATGATATACACATTGTTGTATTTGATGTATGTTTGTTCATGTGTGCAGGTAAATAAAGTTAAGTACAAAGTGTCGACACACACTGAACTAGTTGTGTCAAAACAAAGAGAAGCTGTGTCGACACTTAGGAAAATTGTGTCGACACACTGTATCGAGACTGAAGACAACTGTGTCAACACTCAGGACTAGTATCGACACACTTTATTCAAGTTGTGTCGAGACTAAAGACAATTGTGTCGACACTCAGTACTAGTGTCGACACACTCCATTCAAGCTGTATTGAGATTGAAGGCAAGTGTGTCAACACTCAGTACTAGTTTCGACACACTATAATCAAGCTGTGACAAGACTGAAGACAACTGTGTCGGCACACAGGACTTGTGTCGACACATTCCACAGAAGTTGTGTCGAAAAAAGTTGAAGAGCTATGTCGACACATTCAGAAGTTTGTCGACACCACTACAAGAGTAGTGTCGACACCTAGGGCTTGTGTCGACACATTTATCAGTCAAGGGTAAACACTTCAACAGTCATGTTTTCCTAAGTATAAAAATCAAGACGGAGGTACTGACAACTGTCAGAACTGTCAGATGTCAGTTATTATCCGGATCAGCCGGTTACTCATATCAGAGACTATATAAAGGATTCTAGTCTTCAGAAAATTGTGATCGAGATTAAAAAAAACACACACAGAGAGAGAAAAAAACAGAAGAGGAAAAAAGAAGAAGAAGAAGCATCAACTACAATCTAGAAGGTTGAGAGTGGTCTGATCAAGATTCATCTTCAACATCTCTCCAGCCTAAGATCAACCATAATTTCCACTTCAAAAAGCTTTGAAAAGCTAAGAAGGGTTGATCAGATCTATCTTGATAAAGATCAAAGGAAGCACATTCATCAAGATCAGATAAAGAAGCTGTTACTCAGATCACTCTTGCTGGGTGACACTTTGTAACTCAAATTTTTTTTACCTACTTTTATTGTAAGATCTAGCTGTAGATCTGAGTGGAGGAGAATTATTCTCATTCTTTTTGTAAGCCTGTGTTATAAAGGACGAGGTAGGACTGAGATTGCCTGAGGTAGGAGAAGTTGGAAATTCTCTGAGTTGTAGGACATTTGTTGCCTGAGAAGTAGGATTGAGGATTCATTATGAAGTAGAGTTCTTGGGAAGAACTTGAGGCGTAGGATCTTGGTGATCTGAGTAGTAAGACTTGTATAGTCTGAGTTGTAGGAGCCGGGTGAGCTCTGAGCTGTAAGATCTAAGAATCTGAGTAAAGAAAAGAGGAGTTTGCCCGAATCTTATTCATTGCTAGATAGACAAAGGAGGAAAGTTGATGTACCCATAAATTGGGGAACCACTATAAATCTGTTTGGATTGTGCTGTGTGTGCTGGATTATTGTGCTGTGGTTATTTTCAAGCTTTTTAAAACTAGACCGGACCGGCCGGTCGGACCCGTCAGACCGCCGACCGGGCACCTATCCGGTCCGGTCCATGTTCAAGAACCGGATTACACATGAACTGCTCGAAAACCGGGGAACCGGGCGGGTCGACCGGAAACCCGGGAACCGTGGCCGGTTTCCCGAAACTGGGCGGGTAAAAATCCGAACTTAAGCCCAGTAAAAATCCTAATTTAAATGGAAGCTGTTGTGATTCGAACCCGCAACCTATTAATATAATCTAAATGCATCATCCACTAGGTCAAATTGACTTTGTTGAAAACACAAGAATTATATTATATATATAATATATCTATTCATATTTATTAGTAAAATACATCTAACATTTTAATTAAAAAACTATTATTCATTTTTATTAATATAATATCCTTAATTATTTTTATTAACTTATATAAGTGTTAACTATATATATTATATTTAAATTTGATTTCAATTATTTTTTAATATTTATATTTATAAAACAACAACAACACTCAAGCCTTCATCCCATTATAATGGGATCGGCTATATGGTGTTAATGAATATATTGTTTTTATTTATACCAGAATATAATGATGATAAATAACAATATATGCAAATATTTATTATAATATTAATTTTTTTTATTTTCTAATATATAAGGGTGAATAACCATTTGGTGCAAGGACAAAATTGGAAAGATCAATGTTGCACCAAGGGGTATTTTTTCCTTATAGAATAGTGTGTGTATTTATATATATATATATATATATAACGGACAAATGGTTCGACCCCGGTCCGACCCGTCCAACCGGTCGGACCTTGAACCTTTGAGCTCACTGGTTCGATCTCCGGTTCAGTTCTCAAAACCTTGGTTATTTTATTAATTGCTGCTTAGTATATCATGTTTATCTGATTGAGTTATTCATATTAAAGACAGTAGTTCTCTGCTTGCAAAAAGGGGTGCCTTAATTTAAATTGGACCTATTCACCTCCTCTCTAGGTCATTACTAATCCGTAAGTAAACATTTACAATATCTAAAATATATACACACCATTTTTGGATACTGCGGCGCGGTAAAAGCTAACGCCTGGCGGTAGCTTTTTGCTTTCGACAAACTGACTCGACGATCGTCAAATTGGCTAGCGCCCGATGGTAGTCCTAGCCCCCGGCAGTAGGTAACAGAGAAGGTTCCTTGCACGCAACAATTAATTCTTTCGAGCTAGCGCCAGTGGTAGTGCTAATGCCCGACAGTGGGTCACAGAGATTGAAAATTGCGTTCTTCGCACCTGTAAACCTAAACACTATAAAAACATAACAAAACGTGATCAAATACATGCTGAGATTTGTTATTCTCAAACAAAGAGATGCGGAACGTATGTTCCAACAGAGGTAACCTCTTCGAAAATCATCGAACTCGAGGTAATAGTTTCTGCTCCACCCCTCCAGTTTCAGCTTCATTTACTTTATCACCTCGCATTCTCAACTGCCTATACCATATCCGGCTAAACAAGAAACGAGCGAGTATGGGAGTAGTGTAAATTTTCTTAGAACTATTAAAATAAATCCATATTAATATAACATTTTGTGAGGTAATCTCTCAGATGCCAAAATATGCGAAATATCTCAATGAACACTTCTCAAATAAAAAGAGACTTGACGATTTTAGCGTATTTATCTTAATGTGTAGTGCTCGGCGTTTTACTGAATAAATTGGCACGAAAATTGAACAATCCGGGACATTTCTCGATCTTGTGTCTGTTTGGCAATTTATTAATAAAACACCTTAGCCTATTTAGGTGCGTGCATAAATTTAATACATTACTCGCTATTTTAAGAATTTGATTTGGGAAAGCCTAGCCCAACTAGAATGAGTATTTTGTAGGGGTTGTGTATCTTGTATTTAATAACTAGCAGATTGTTCAGTTAAGTATCTTGTAGGGGTTGTGGAGGACGTGCTGGTCAATGTCGACAAGTTTATTTTCCCGATAGACTTTGCCATCTTTGACACTGAAGAGGATGCCGAAGTACAGCTCATACTCGGTCGCCCTTCCTCGCCATCTCCCTCACAATCATTAATATGAGTAACAGAATTCTCCTCCTTCGGGTTGTGGATGATGAAGTTACTTTCAAAATAAACCCCTCGGTACAAAACTCGGATAATGACGATTCATGATTCCATTTAGAAACCTTCTTCTGAAAATGAACTTCTAATTTTTTCCCTATCTTTTGAAGATTTGGCGCTTGTCGAAAATTTTCTAGTGGAAGAAACTGTAACACCCCGAAAATTGTATTTGAGTTAGTCGCGTGAAAAGGGATTTTGGTGCCGGTATAGGGGTACACGGCCTAGGACACGGGTGTGTCCAAGGCCGTATGTGGTATTAAGTTTTGGCCGATTTTATCCCGAGAAGGACACGGCTAGGAACACAGATTAATGACACGGGCGTGTCATTTGACACGGGCGTGTGCCTACCCATGTCAGTACCTGTGTTCCATTGGGTCGTGTCGGTTGGCGTGGCAGTTATTTATGACACGCCCCCGGACACGGGAGTGTCGAGGGACCCGACACGGGCGTGTCGAATGAGACACGGGCGTGTCTGAGCCCGTGTGAGTCTCTATGTTCGACGATCGTGCATGGATCGAGGCACACGGCCTGGGACACGGCCGTGTGCCAAGCCGTGTTCGGCCCAGGTCTGTTGATTTTTGAGCGGATCAGAGCCGTTCGATTTCTTTATTTAAAATCCGGCGGCCCTGGGGAAACCCTACTCTGTTAAAGTCGGAAATGGAGGATCAATTCCTCATTTTCTCCCTTAGTCTCTCTCTCTCAAGGAGTTGGAAAGAGGAGGAAGAAGGAGGAGTTTTTCGGCCGACGGCGGAGCGTCGGAGCACCATTTTGAGATTTGAGAGCGGATCCGTGGAGGAAAGTTCGTTGCGAAGATTTCCATCAGTGTAGTTTTTCCATGGCGCCAAAGCGTACTACAAGGGTAATGATTCTCTACTCGAGCATGTGAAGCTCTTCTTTTTTGCATAGGGAATCCCGCTCCCGCGAGTGTGCGGTGAGTGCGTGGTGTTCCTTGGGGTTGATGTGAATAGTCCCCCTTGTGTTGCATATAGAGTCCGGAATAGAAGTGCGAGCATAGGCATTGTGTGTGAAGCCTACCCGGACATGTTGGTCTAAATCGGTGATGTTGCATTTGTTATGATTTGCCGGAGAAGACTTCGTGCTTTGGGTTTTCGGGTTTTCTATGCGGTAGATTGCAGTAGGGATCCTTGGAGGTTAGCTCCAAGGCACACCCGGAAAACTGAGCGGAATCGTTGTTCTGCTAACTTGGCGGTCTGGGAACCGGCCTTGAACATAACTGGGTTATGTGATTGATTGGAATATTAGGATCCGAGAGAAGCTTGGTCCGTGCGTACGTCTTAAGGTGAACTACGCAGATGAGCAACGAGCAAGTGCAATTGGACCTGAGCTATGTGATTCGGCGCGAGAGATCCGAAAAGGGGACTGGCCGTTGGCATAGTCGGGAGCCTTAGACAGTGGTCAGGAAGGCTAAAATGCTCATGTTGTTGCCATCCTAGGGGTGGTGGTGAAGACGCTGAAGTGTCAGGATTCACCGTTAATGTGCCCGGAGTGCACAAGGTGTTTTGCCGTGCGAGCCTACACCTGTGGCGAAGTATGTTTTTGCATAATTGTTTAGCTGGGCTAATGATATGCAAGGAAGGAGCACCGCCGTCCCGAGAAAGGGACGAGGTCGTTATAATTTGGTCGGCTTTAGCTGACCGTTGCCTGTTTGCCACCATGCGGTGGAATGTTGCTTGCAGGTGCTGCGGAGCCGAGTGCAAAATAGCGGGCTGGAGCCCGTGTTGTCGTGCTGACCCTCGAAGGCCTTAGCGAATAGTTGTTTTTATTTTGTCATGTGTGGCCGGCCTGCGATGCGATGTATGTAAGACACTATTTGATAAGTGAACTATTGTAAGGCCATAAGACCATGTAATTTGCAGTGTATTGTTATTCCATTCCAGTGGTAGTGTTTGTGGACATTCATGTAAATTGATTATTCAGTTTGGGTTCTTTCCACTTTTAAAATCTTCCGCTAGCATTCTCTGTGTAGGACGAATTGTCTTAATTAGATAGTTTGGTTATTAATACGTAACCCTTCCGTCTGTCCTTGGTATATGGCGTCGGGTTCCAGCTAGGACCTTCTGTTATATGCCATACGACGGATGAGGGTGTTACAGAAACCCCTCGATATTGCTCTTCACCTTTCGAATCATTTACCTTTGATCGTAATAAGATGAAAACCTCTTATGAGGACCCCCTAGTCTCCCCTTGAAACCTCTCCTGAATCAATTAAAATATGTTTTTTCTTGCAAAAAATTTAAATTTATATGTTATTACTTCTTCTACCTTAAAGATTTGGAAATTTCCGAATTAGTTAAAATTCTAGTCAAACATTAGAGTTCCATCGCTTGGCAAAACTCCGATATTAGAGGAATTATCTTCTCCTTCTGCATGCACAAAATCTTACTCATAGATAATTCCCGTAGCATTGTCCAACCTCAAGGTCGTATTAATCTGATGAGTATAATTTATATGTATTTTAAGTATAATATTTAGTTTAATTTTAATATAAATTTGTAAATATTCTTTTGGTTTTCGTTAATAAATCATATAGTTTTATTTTATATTACTAACTAAAATTTTATTTATTTTATAGTTTTAATATTGTGATTGTGAAAAATAAAATAATTTCATATTGTCGTTGCCGCTCCTTCTTGAATGTTGCTAGCCATCTTTGTATGCTGCCGCCAACAACATATTCATCATTGCCAACAACCTTTATTTAATATTACCATTTCCGCTCACCCATATGTCATCCCCACATCATCCACCTGCTATTCCCATGCAAAAGCTGCCATTTGAAATTCCACATTAAATATCATGCAATTCTACCTCATTTAATTCCATTCTCTCTCTACACCGGCAGTCCCCTTCTCATCCATTCAACCGCCGTCTTTGCATGCAGCCACCTCCATTAAACACCTCTTTATTCAAGTTGCTGTCACCAATATTTAATTAGTATTCCACCTTTCTTTTCATCCCACGTTAACGGGAATTCATAACCGCTCATGCCCGTGAGCCCCTCTTCATTCCATAAATGCTGTCACCTCATTCCCAATGCATAAACGTTAATATTACTTGTATCATTCCTCTCCCCTTGAACTCTTCATCTCCCCGGCCTCTTAATGCTTCAACTTCCACCCTTTATATTCCACACCCCTTCACTTCCCCTTTCCTTTATAAATAGAGGCTCATTTTCAAACATAACCTCTCTCAAGCTCTCTCTTACTCCGCCCGTTTAGTGTGAAGATGCAATTCTAATCTTTTATGCAATTCTTAATCTAGTTTTTTTAATGAAATGTTTTATTTGTTGTTTCTCTTTATCTCATGCAATGATAACTTAGTTATTTTTTGTCATCTTATTTTATTTCTCGTATTTTTTTTTATTTCATAACAATTAGTTATAATATTAGTTTTGATTATTGCAAGTTTTGTTATGAAATAAATATTTCATTTTATAATTATTTTTTCCACTTTCAATTTATTCGTGATTAATATTAGTTCATATGTCGATGTGTGAACTTTCATATTTGTTTTCATTGGTTAGTCGAGAGCCTCGTGTACGAATCGATCACTCATGACTAAAAATAGTCGAACACAACCATCGATAGAGGATGACGTGATTCTTTTGGTTTTGTGAACTCACATCAATAAGCTGAGTATTAGATTATCAATTATAGAACGAGAGTTCAATTGATATTCTTAATTTCAGTTGGACTTTTTTCTCGAGAGGTGCGTTCATATTTGAGAAATTCCTGTGGTTAAGACAGATTAGAAAGTTATAAAATATCCTTTTATTTTATTCAAAACGAGTTTTGATCAAGTTAGCTTTCTTTTTTTATTTTAGTTTTATTTATAATTTATCTTTAGTTTCTATTTGGTAAATTAATAAGTGTTTTCTCGAAATAAAGTACTTGACAGACCTGAATTTCAATACGACCTTGATATTCTTAGATTGTATGCTATATTTTGATAGGTACACTTGCATTAATCGAGTATAGATTGAAGAACATGATATTCTCAATCAAGTTTTTGGCTTCATTGTCGGGGATTATTTTGTTGATATTTCGAAAAGAGACGTCGCTAATTAATTTTATATTTTTTTTTTGTTTTTCTCCTTGTTGTATCCCTAGTTTGATTTGTGCTAGATTCACTAATTAAAATTTCTGACTCACCACGTATAGCCAGAGTCATGTCTGTGTTCTAGAGTTTAGCCTATATCCTTAGAGTTAACATTGCATGGAACGACCAACAAAAGACTGCAGAAGACTCCAGAGTTAAAGAAAAATCAAAATTCAGGAAAGTGAGTTCGACGTACGTCGAACTCAGCTCGACGAAAGTCGTGCTCCGCTCGACGAACTCAGAGACAATTGTCTGAGTTGAGCTCGATGTTATTCGAGCTCAAGTCGACGATTTTTGGAAGTTCAACTTCAACATTCTAAGTCCAGAATCCTTTCTCTGAACTCCAGTCGACGGAATTATGTTATCAGCTCGACGAACTTAGAGCATAGAATTGACAAGTTTTATCAAAAAGCATTAGCCGTTCTCAGGTCGACGAACTTGGATCTCAGCTCGACGAACAACATTTATCAGGTCGACGAACATGATTTCTCAGCTCGACGAACTCTGGACTCAGGTCGACGAAATCTGTTCTTTGCTCGACGAATTCTGTACAGATCCAGACTTGGATTTTTCCTTCTTTTATCCTTATTTTATTGCAGTAATTCCTGAATAATCAATGCTTAATATTCTCTGAATATAACCGTTAGAAGTAGCATTGATTATGGTATTCATCAGGATTATTACTTGCCGTTTTCAATAGAACTGTTGGGGAAATCCATTAATGCAGATATTCTATCTAGCCGTATTACATTTTCAGGCCATCGACAATTAATGCAAAAAGGAATTCAAAAATTCAAAAAGAAATTCGACTGATCATATAAAAGAGATTTTCTCTCTTTTCAACAAAAAAAGACAGTCCAGACCAGAAAGAAAATACAAGGCACACAGAGAAGATCAACAACAATCACATTCTAATCCTTCTCTGTGTAGAAAACAATCTTGTTTTCACCTTGACAGTGTTGAAGAAGAAGAAGACGAACATTCATTCTAAATCAAGAGTCTTCTTCAACCTTCACTACAGGATTCTTCAAGGACAACAAACTTTTATCAGTCAAGAAGTTCCTGGATCTGTTCAAGTCAATGCTAAAGATAGAAGACCTACACCCTGAAGTAAAGCTCCAATCTTCCTAAATAAAGTCAATATCTCAGGGGGAGCTTTGACATCATCAAGATACACTTGTCTTCTCAGTTATTTTGAGAAAACGAAGACACCATAAATCTCTCACCTCCTCACTGTACAAAAGGTTCTTTAACTCCTTCAAAAGTAATTCCTTGGTTGCAAGTCTCCTGATCAAAAGACTTGTGTTAGTTTTTGAACACCTGATCAAAAGCTCATTGGTGGAAGTCACCTGATCAAAACTGCTAGTGGAATCCTACCAAGGTGGTAGAAGAGTGGATGTACCCAGGTTGGGGAACCACTATAAAAGTTCTTGTGTTATATGGTTTCCCTCTTTATTTTTGTTCTTGTTGTGCCTGTGATTGTTTTGTTTTGCTGTGGCTGTGTTAGATTAATCTTAGGTTGCCCTTTTTGCTTTCTATTAATATTAATATCTATTATTTGCTTTACTCTGAAAAGTTTATAAACAGTAAAAAGATTTCAAGATACTATATTCACCCCTATATTATATCAGGTCTAACCCTCTCTTTCAATTGGTATCAGAGCTGTGTTCATTTGGTTGTACAAGCTAACCCTTGAACTAAAAGATCCTGTGTTAGATCTAACCTTTTATTTCTCTTAGGATTATTTTCACAGCATGACACAGAACAAGGATTATGCAAGCACAAGACCTCCAGTATGTAACTTGAATAAGTTTGCCATCTGGAAGACAAGAATTAAACTTTATATGAATTTCATTGATGAGGACATCTACAATTCTATTTTGACAGGTCCTCCTCAACCAACTGCATCTACTTCAACATCAAGTACACATGCTGTTCCACCACCTGAGTGGATAGATGCTCAGAAGAAGGCCAAGATTGCTGATGCAAAGGCCATGAATATCCTGGTTCAGACTATGTCTGATGACATCTTCCAGAAGGTGGCTGAATGCACATCAGCCAAGGCTATTTGGGACTCTGTCAACCAAATGGTAGCTGGTTCTACTGATGAGAGGAAAGATAGAAGATTAACTCTCATCTCCCAATATGAGAGCTTCAAGAAGGATGCGTCAGAATCTGTTGCTGACATGTACAACAGATTGAGCTCAATAATCAATGAGCTGATGACTTTAGACAAGGACATCACTATTACTGAAGTGAATGATAAGATCCTTATGTGCTTCCCAAGCTCATGGGATTCCAGGATCTGGCAAATCAAGGAGGTCAGGAGTTTAAATGAGATTTTCACATAATCTCTATTGGGAAAGCTCAAATCCTATGAGCAGCTGATAAAGTCTAGAGAAGCTGCAGAACAAAGTACTCCTCCACTAGCTAAAAAGGAGCAAAATATAGCATTCAAGGCTGCTGAGGAGACTGAAGCTTCAACAGTTAATGAAGAACTAATGAGTCTCTTTATCAAGAGATTCTACAAAATGGCAAGAAAAGACTTCAGGAGAAAATCATCCAGGCAGGATGATAAGCCTAGGTATGATAAAACCCCCACTAAAGAAATAGTGTGTTTTGGCTACAGGAAACCTGGACACTTTATCTCAGAGTGTCCAGAGAATCAGAAGAAAGAAAGAAGAAGGGTGAAGGACTCCAAAAGACAACAATACAGCAGGCCTTCCTCCAGCAAATAGAAAAGGAAGGAGAAGGGCTTTGTTGCTGATACCTGGAGTGACACATAAGATGAATCCACATCTTCCAGTTCTAGTGAAGAGGAAGAAGAGTCAAAGGCCAAGAAAGTTTGCCTCATGGCCATCAATGCCTCTAGCAACCCATCAGATGATGAAGAAGTATCTGATAATGAAGGGGCTTTAGAATCAGAAGCTGATCAGGTACTATCATCTTTTGATTATAGTTCTGTTAGTTTCAAAATTGAATTTAAAACCATGTGTATTGACTTAATTAACTCTGTAAAAGAAATCAAAATACTTAGGGAAAAACTGACTAATCAAGAAAATTTGATTTCTGAAAATACTAAGTTAAAAGATGAACTAACCCTGACAAGTGAACAAATTATATCTTTAAAATCTGAATTGTGTGAGGCAAGGAAACTTGAAGAATCCTTGAATGGGAGAAGTATTAAGTTGATGGACATCACTAGCACAGTGAATGTCAGACTTAATGGCAAGCTGGGCTTAGGTGCTTCATCAAGCCTACCCCCAGTCATTCAGAAAAACATATTAACCACCCCAATAAAATTTGTTTCAGAAAAGGGTAAGGAGAGAGTGGAATATACCAATCTTAATCAAACTGATATTACACATAAGAATAAGAAAAGAAGAAAGAATAAGAAAAATTATAACCAGAACAATGTTCAGTAGTTTTCGTCGAACTCCGATTGACGAAATATGTACAGTTCGTCGAACTCAAGTCGACGAACTCCGAACGCAAATCTATATTATAATAATTCGTTGAACTACGATCGACGAAACCAGTATGGTTCGTCGACTAGAGATCGATGATTTTGGGGCTCAAAAAATTACTTCTTTCATTCTCTGAATGGAGTTCAACGAACTCATCCCAATTCATCGAATGCAGGTTGACGAACATACCAGAGTTCGTCGATCCCAGGTCATTGTTACAGAAACTCTAACTCTAACAAAAACTTTAATAAAGATCTTAACCAACCTAGGGAGAATATCAACCCATTCACCTAATGGATAATTTCTCCCAGAAGATTTCACTCCTTAGGATATAAAAGTCAACCTGAATGTTCTTACATTTCAAGTTTTTCTTATGAAAAGAAACAAGGACCCAAGGTGACCTGGGTCAAGAACATCTAACTTATTTCCTTACAGGTGAAGAACTATCTTATTACTCAAAATAAGTGGTATCTGGATAGTTGGTGCTCAAAGAACATGACTGGATGCAAGGACGACCTAATCAATTTCAAGGCATAGCTGGGTCCAAGAGTGATCTTTGGAGATTACAGCTTTGGACAAATTGAAGGCTATGGAGACTTCAATAGTGGAGCTGTCACTTTCAGAAAAGTGGCATATGTAAATGGCCTCAAACATAACCTAATATCCATAAGTCAGTTATGTGATGCAAGTTATCAGGTTTGCTTTACTAATTCCAAATGCATTATTTTTTCAAATAACCAAACTGTTTTAACAGGTTGTAGACAAGGGAACATATACCTAATAAACTTTAACTCTGCTAATTCAGAACTATGCTTATTCAATCAAGTTAGTAATAACAATATTCTTTGGCATAAGAGACTAGGTCATGTTAACCTTAAGAACATATCAAAGCTATCTAGGGACAACCTTTGGCATAAGAGACTAGGTCAGAGGATTTCCTTCTGGCCCCTACAAGAAGGAAAGCCTATGTAAGGCTTCTCAAGAAGGCAAGCAAACTAAAAATAGCTTTATGTCAATTAATAAGAGTGATTCATCTAAGATTCTTTACTTGCTACATATGGATCTTGTAGAAAGTAGCCAATAAGAAAGAACAAACGGATAGACTTTTGAATAATTGAAATTTTATTATCCAAAAAAAGATATCATTTACAAAGGTATGACCTCCCTTATATAGAATGGAGGAGATATGAGAGAGAGTATACAAACAATGTGGGACTAAACATTTACAGTACTGAGCGGCTAGAAATAAAGGAGACCGCACAGGCCGCGCGGTTAGACAGATGGGCTAACCGCTCGGCAAATCCAGCAGGATAGAACAGGCCGCAATGGGAGACCGATAAACCGCCCGGTCTCCAGGCTTCAGAGTGAGACCGCCAGACCGCTCGGTCAACAAACCGCTGGATCAGACCGCAAGGCCGCCCGGTCTAATACTTCAACACTCCCCCTCAAGCTGGAGCATAGATATCAATCATGCCCAGCTTGTCACAAATGTGGAAGAAGGAAGTAGAAACCGGCTTGGTGAAGATATCTGCCAATTCCTTGTCAGAGGTGACAAATGGAGTACAAATCTGTTTTTTCAAAATCTCTTCCCGAATTAAGTGACAGTCAACCTCTATATGCTTTGTTCTCTCATGGAAGACCGGATTTCTGGATATGTATATAGCGGCCTTGATGTCACAGAACATAGGGAGAGGACAGTCATATACCTCGCCCAGGTCAAGCATGAGAGCCCTCAACCATTTTAACTCACATGTGGTTGACGCCATACTCCGGTATTCGGCTTCTGCACTGGATCTGGAGACAACAGACTGTTTCTTGCTCTTCCAACTCACGAGATTACCTCCAACAAAGGTACAAAAACCTGATGTGGATTTACGATCGCCTTTGTCATCCGCGTAACTTGAATCTGAGTAGGCCTCAACCCTCAGATGACCATTCTTCTGAAAGAGTAACCCTTTGCCTGGTGCTGCTTTGATATACTCTAAAATCTTCAGGGCGGACTGAAGATGGCAGTCCCTAGGATCTTGCATAAACTGACTGACCTTGCCTACAGCATAGGCGATGTCGGGTCTAGTCACCGTGAGATAGATGAGTTTGCCTACCAAACGTCTGTACCTTGTGACATCAGATAGAAGAGGCGAGTCATCCGTCCACGTTTTGTCTTCTCCAATAGCCATGGGAAACCGAGCCGGTTTGGCACCTGTCAATCCTGCTTCTTGTAGAAGATCAAGGGCATACTTCCATTGGGAGAGAACCAACGAGTCAGGTTTCCGAGAGATTTCTATCCCCAAAAAGTATTTCGGGGAGCCCATATCCTTCGTGACCAAGTGCTGACGGAGGTGATTCTTCGTCAAGTCCACTCCATCTCGGTCATCGCCAGTAAGAAGAATATCATCCACATATATGGCCAAAACCACCAGTCCCGAGGCCGTTTTGCGAATGAATAAGGAGTGATCGGCCGAACTCCTTCGAAAGCCGATGGTAGCCACAATACCACTGAATTTGTCGAACCATGCCCGAGGGCTCTGCTTTAGGCCATAAATGGCCTTCTTCAAATGACATACACGTGTCTCCCCCTGAGCAACATACCCAGGAGGTTGCTCCATATAGACGTCCTCCTGAAGATCGCCATAGAGAAAGGCATTCTTCACATCAAGCTGGGAAATAGCCCAATCCCGGTTAACAGCCACAGAAAGGAGAACCTGGATGGTGCTGAGGCGAGCAACCGGAGAAAAGGTATCAAAGTAATCAATGCCGTAAGTCTGAGTGAAGCCCTTGGCCACCAGCCGGGCTTTGTAGCGATCCACAGTGCCGTCGGGGCGAAATTTCACGACGAAGACCCAACGACAGCCAACCACATCAGTGCCCACGGGAGGAGGAACCAGGGTCCAGGTACCCCATTCAGTAAGAGTAGCCATTTCCTCATCCATGACAGACTTCCAATGAGGGAGAGCAAGAGCCTCCTGGTAGGTGCGGGGAATAGAAGTAGCAGAGATAGCCAAGGCAAAACACCTGCGAGAAGGAGAAAGCCGATCATAGGAAACAACTACCGCAAGCGGGTGTTGAGTACACGCCCGCAACCCTTTGCAAAGAGCAATGGGAAGATCCAGGTCGACGGGAGCGTCAGCGACGGGGGCGTCCGTGGCGGAGAAGGCTGGCCCGAGACAAGAGAGAGACGGCGACGGAGAAGAGGGTGGAGGGGTGGGTGGGGAGACGGACTGGGAAGGAGTCGGTGGAGGAGGAGACGGAGGTGGGAAAACGTCGAGAGGCGGGGAAGGAACGGAGAGATGAGAAGGAAGAGAAGATGTAGGAGAGAAATAGGAAGCATTCTCGAAAAAGGTCACATCCGCGGAGATAAACTGCTTGCGGAGAAGGGGGTCAAAGCAGCAATAGCCTTTTTGAGTAGTAGAGTACCCCAAAAAGACACACTTGGTGGAACGGGGGGAAAGCTTGTCGCGGGTAGCGGAGGGAGCGTGAACAAAGGCCGTACAGCCAAAGACACGGAGAGGGAGAGGAAAAGGTTCCTTGTGGGGGTAGAGAATGGAGAAGGGAGTCTGGCCGTGGAGAACTGTGGAGGGAAGGCGATTGATGAGATAGCAGGCGAGGAGCACAGCGTAACCCCAGTAGGAGCGAGGGACGTGCATCTGCGTCATGAGAGTACGAGCAACATCAAGTAGGTGACGGTTTTTACGCTCCGCCACCCCATTCTACTGGGAGGTGTAAACACAAGTCGTTTGATGAAGCAGGCCATGTTGGTGAAAGAAAGAGGAGAACTCATGATTCAGATATTCCTTGGCATTATCAGAACGTAAAACTTTAATAGAAATAACAAATTGAGTCTGAATCATAAAATAAAATGATTGCCAAACAGAAAAAAGTTCAGAGCGATCTTTTAACAGATACACCCAGGTACAGCGGGAAATATCATCTATAAAAGTGACAAAATAGGAACTGCCCCGACCAACAGTCAGGGTAGGAGCAGGACCCCATACATCAGAATGAATAAGATCAAACGGGCGAGAGGAGCCACGACCTTGCTTCGGTGGGAAGGAGGAGCGATGATGTTTTCCAAGCTGACACGCATCACAGTTGAGCGGAGAACTGGTAGGAGGTAAGTGGGGCAGAAGCTGGCGAAGAATTCGAGGAGGAGGATGTCCAAGGCGGAGATGCCATTGAAGGAGATCTGTGGAGGAGGAGTAGGCGGACATAGCGGAAACATCGTCGAGGAAGTAGAGGCCGCCGCTCTCAGTCCCAGTAGCAATCGTCCACTGGGTCCTCGAGTCCTGAAAAGAACAAGTAGTGGGAGTGAATAAGACGGAGCACTGAAGTTGCCGGCATAAAGTAGTAACTGATAACAAATTGCACGGGAACTTCGGGACATAGAGGGTGTCCTCCAAGCAAAGCGATGAGGTGAGTTGAACCATGCCCGTCCCATGAACCGGGGACGGTGAACCATCCGCCACACGGACCGGGGGTAAGCGGTCATGTGTCGCAAGACGGGAGAAGCAATGAGGGTTGCCCGTCATATGATTTGTAGCACCGGAGTCAATCAGCCATTTACCTTGGGTAACGACGTGGGCACTACCTGACGTCGTGGCCACAGAGGCACACGACCGAGAAGAGGCGGAGGCCGAAGAAGGAGCATCACCGGAAGGGCGAAGATGAGGATGTTTCTGCCAGCAGCGGTCAACAGAATGGCCGGTACGACCACAGTGAGAGCAGAGGAACTGGGATGAACCCCGTCCGCCGGAGTGGCCGCGGATACTAGGTCCCCCCCTCTGAGCTTGGTGAGCAAAGGAGTCCTGGGAAGGGGGGGAAGCCAACAGAGGCCGCTGGAGCAATGAAGTAACAACGACAATGTGAGCCGCAGTGGCATCCAAAGTAGGAGATTCCGCCTCACCCAAGATCTGCTGGCGGATCATATCATAAGAATCGGGAAGACGAAGAAGATAACAAACAACCAGGAGTTCCTGGAAGTGTTTGTGCTGGTCGGCCAAGTCCGCGGAGAAGGGGCGATTCTGGAGGATTTCAGCACCAAGAGCCCGAACCTGCTGATAAGCCGCAGCAGGAGACATGGAAGGGCGGGCGAAGAGGTCCGCATAGAGAGTATAAATGCGGGACGTCTGGCCCCCCTTCGAATAGAGAGCAGCGAGGTGAAGCCAGGCGGCGTCTCATCATGGCGAATGACGGGAAGGCACTCATCAGAAAGGCTGTTGGCCAGCCAGGTGCGGACAAGAGCATCACTCGCATCCCAGTCATCAAACTCAGGAGAGGTACGAGGAGGAGGGTCATCGGTGAGGTGATGACGCTTGGGTTGAGAGCGAAGGAGAAAAGTGAAAGAAACGCTCCAATCGGGATAGTTGGAGCCAACAAGCTTAGAAAGGGTGCCAAGGTTGCCGAAGGAGGAGGTGGAGAAGGAGCTGTAGGAGTAGTGGTGAGACCGGAAGTAGTCATAGAACCTAGCAAGAAATCGCAGCGGATAGAAAAGGAAGAAGCCGCGCGAACACAAGCGGCTAGAAAGCAGTCAAAGGCACAGCGGGGAAGAGGTCGCGCAGACTGAAAAGGCCGAGCGAACAGAAGAGAAGAGGAGGCAAAAAGCAGCGACTACAACAAGTCGCAGGCCGGGCGAACAGAAACAGGCCGCAACGACTAGGAAGTCGGAGAGGCAAGAAAGAACCAGGAGCGCGGCGACAACGAAACAGGTCGCGGCGACGAATATCAGTACGAGAAGAGAACCAAGGAGAAGCAAGCCGCGCGAACAGGGCAGCGGACAGAAACAAGCCGCGCGAACAGGGCAGCGGACAGAAGAGAAGGCAAGCCACGAGACATGTCGCGGAAAGCGGAAAACAAGCCGCGAGAATCAGAGAGCGCACACAATCAGGAGGAAACGACCGTGTGCTCTGATACCATGTAGAAAGTAGCGAATAAGAAAGAACAAACGGATAGACTTTTGAATAATTGAAATTTTATTATCCAAAAAAAGATATCATTTACAAAGGTATGACCTCACTTATATAGAATGGAGAAGATATGAGAGAGAGTATACAAACAATGTGGGACTAAACATTTACAGTACTGAGCGGCTAGAAATAAAGGAGACCGCACAGGCCGCGCGGTTAGACAGATGGGCTAACCGCTCGGCAACTCCAGCAGGATAGAACAGGCCGCAATGGGAGACCGATAGACCGCCCGGTCTCCAGGCTTCAGAGTGAGACCGCCAGACCGCTCGGTCAACAAACCGCTGGATCAGACCGCAAGGCTGCCCGGTCTAATACTTCAACAGATCTCTTTGGACCCATTGCTGTACAAAGCTTAGGAGGGAAGTCTGAAAGTGAGCTGTTAGATCAAGAATACTCTAAAGGGGGGTGAATAGAGTATTCAGGGTTTATAAAATTTTCTTCTAATTTAATCTAGTGCTGGAACAAAATAGAACAGCAATCCTAACAAACAGCCACAACACAAAAAACAAAAGAAAAAGAGCAATCTAGACAACACAAGAATTTATAGTGGTTCCCCTAAACTTGGGTACATCCACTCTTCTACCACCCTGGTAGGAATCCACTCAGATTTTTGATTAGGTGCCTAACACCAATGAGCTTTTGATTAGATACTCAAAAACCAAACCTCAAGTCTTTTGGAAGGAGACTTGTGAACAAGAATAATTTTGAAGGGAATTAAAACCCTGTACAGTGGTGTGGATGAGAGAGTGATGAAAGTCATTTTTTTCTCAATCACAATGAGAATACTATATGGATTCAGTGATGTTGTCAAAGCTCCCCCTGAGATGTAAAATTGTTCAGGCTGGGAAGCTTTGCACAGGGTGAGTAGGCCTTCAATCTGCAGCCTTGACCAGAGAAATCTCCAGGAAGTTTTTTGACAGATGGATTTCTTGTTGTTCTTTGAAGTGTCCTGCGAATATGAAGATGAAAGACTCTTGATATTTGATTGATTGTTCTTCTTCTTCAAAAGTGAATGATGTTCTAGTCTAGAGCTTCTTCTGTATCAGAAATC
Organism: Platanthera guangdongensis; assembly: GCA_039583875.1. NCBI lineage: Eukaryota > Viridiplantae > Streptophyta > Magnoliopsida > Asparagales > Orchidaceae > Platanthera > Platanthera guangdongensis. The sequence goes on along the minus strand of CM077163.1, from coordinate 129,047,460 downwards.
TTGTGTAAGAAAATTAGAGCAGACTGGTTGTCTTTTTTGTGTATGTATCTCTCTTGTTCTTCTGTATTCTGTCTATCTCACCCATTTTGGAAGAAGAGAGAAAATCTCTTTTATATTTCCTGTCAAAAATGGTCTTTCGAATTTTTGAAATCTTCTGTAATAAATGCTGACGGCCTAGAGAATAAACAACATTGAATTATTTCCCCAACTATCCCATGGAAAAACGGCAGACAATAATCCTGGAGAATACCATAATCAATGCTCTTCTAACGGTTATATTTAGAGAATATTAGAGCGCTAATTACTCAGGAATTATTGCAGTAGAATGGGGACAGAAGGATGGAAAAATGACTAATTCTGGATTCGTCGAACTGATACCAGAAATCATCGAGCTGAGTCCATAGTTCGTCGAGCTGAGTTGCTGATTTCGTCGACCAGATGACTTCTGTTCGTCGAGCTGAGTTCCAAGATCGTCGAGCTAAAGCAGAAAACTGCATTATCCAGACTTGCTTATTATGTGTCTCAAGTTCGTCGAGCTGAGATTGTAACTTCGTCGACTGGAGATGATTCTGGACTTGGAATAATTTCAGATGCTTCTGGATGAAAGTGTTGAAGTGAAGTATCCAGAATTCGTCGAACTAAGAATTGGTGTTGTCGAACTGAGGACCACTTAACTGCTGCTGGATAACTCTAGCTATTGTGGTCACAGTTCGTCGAGCTGAGAATCAAGTTCGTCGACCAAAGTCTGACTCTGGACTTAGAATAAAGAAATGTTTTCTGATCTTGAAGTGTTGAAGTATAGTGTCCAAAGTTCGTCGACCTGAGTACCAAGTTTGTCGAGCTCAGCCCAGAGAATTTTCTCTGAGATCGTCAAACTGAGCACGACTATCGTCGAACTCATTTTACTTGGTCTTTAGAAAAACTCTAAGTCTCGAGTCTTTGGCAGTCTTGTTGATAGCTGGTCCATGCAGTGTTGCTTCTAAGGACTTGGCCTAGACTATAGGATATAACTATGACCCTGACTATACATTGTGTGTCATTTGATCCTAACTTAGTGAACCTAGCCCAAATCTTACTAGGGATCCAACAATCTCCCCCTTTTTGGGTGAGGTCACTAATTACAGACTCAAATCAAAATTAAAAATAAACAAAGCAGAAATAGCATATATCTGGCAGAGATCACTAACACATGCAACAGATATATATATATATATACATAAGCTTTGTTCAGAATATAGAGCAGTTATAGATAATTGTAGAAAATAAAAGAGTTCAAAATTTACTTCTTCTGTTTCTTTTCCTTTGGCATTTCTTGCTTGCTCTTCTCTCCAGGCTTTGTAAACATAATCTCTCTATTTGGATCTGAAGCTTGCACTTTTGTCATGGTCATATCAGCAGCCCCTATAATCTTCAAAGATGTTGCTCTGGGTACAACTACTTCTGGTGCAGCTTCATGTAGTCATCTACATTGAAAAATTTGTTTGCTTTCTTAAATCTCTTAAGTTTCTATTTCCTGTACTTTGACATTGTTGAATATTCAGAAGGATCCTTTCCTTTAGCTTTGACTTTGTTAATCATAGAAAGGCCTACTAGTTCCTGAAATCTGGCCATTCTAGCAGTGGTAGCTATTTCAGGATCTTCAAAAGGAACATGAAGAGAAGATGGTCTTTTAGAACTTTCAGCTTTCTGATCTCCAGAGAATATTTGCTACTGTGGTTGATATTGTTGTTGTGGTTGATGCTGCAATTGATGTTGCTTGCCTGAAGAGTAATGCCTATGCTGGTTGCTTTCAGAAGAAGATCTCCCATGGTGTCTCTGATATGTTTGAACAGGGGCAGATCTTTGAGAGGTTGTGCCTGAAGCACCAGCAGCTGGAGGAGGTGAATCTTTTTTGAATCTTTGAACTGGAGGAGGAGAGTACCTTCTGCTTTTCTTCCTCTCCTTCTGCTGATTTTTGGATAACCACATCCAAGATGGCATCCCTTTGTATGGAATTATCTTTTGGAGAATATAATAGGGAGTGTCATTGTTTGGATTTGGCATTGGAGTAGGAGGAGGAGAAGCTTTTCTTTTCTTGGAAACTGGCTTCCTCTTGGGCTCATCATCAGAATCATCATCCTCATCCTCATCATCATCATCATCAGATCTCTGAGGGTTATCATATAACTCATTTAAAGCTTTTAGAGCCTCAGCAGAATTGATAGGCTTTTCAGGTAGAGATGGAGCTTGAGCAGGAACTTCAACAGGAGCTGGAGGAGAAGCCACAGGAGAAGCTGGAGAACTAATTCTGATAGTGCTTTCAGCAGCTGCCTTTTTCTATTCTTCAATATCAGCCATGATCAAGTCATCCAGATCTTGCAATGGAGAGTCATCTATGATATAACTGGGAGCAGAAGAAATTGCTGGGGAAGCTGGAATGACTATGGTCTTAGGAACGACAAAACTGTCACTAAGTTGCTTTGCAACTTGAGGACTTACTGGGAAGTATATGGTACAATAGCCAAGAATGGCTTAGTATACTCTATTGTAGGAAATCTCAAATATGCAGTATCAAAAATGCTCAACAGATTAACTATATCTACTGTGTGATTTAAAATGAAATCACCAGCAGTAATAATGTCCTCTGGTACTGACTCTTCTAAGTCCATGTCAGTATCAATGAATTGAATTAAATCAATTATATATGTATCAGTATAATCTGTATCAACTACTGCTGCTGTTGCTACCTCTGTCACTGCTGGAGCTGGAGCCACTGCTTGAACTGCTGTTGCTGCTGGAGCTGCTCTTCTTCATCAACCATCTCCCCCTGCTTGATTTCAGTAATAACTGGAGCCAGACCCCTGAATGAAGAGGGGGCGGTAGTGAGGGCAGAGAGTTGAGCAGAAAGAGTAGAGATAGAAGTAGCAAGAGGTTTAATGGTCTCTGTTATGAGAGATTTGAGTAGAGGAGTGATGAGAGTAATTACAGAGGAAATGGTGGAGGGATCCAGAGTTGGAGTAGCAGATGGTTCAGTAGAATGTTGGGTGGAGACAGTTGGAGGGATGGTAGATGTTGGAGATGATGGAGGAGGGACATTTTGCATGGGTGAATCTGGAGGGGAGGGAGAGTTGAGGAGGGAAGTCAGAAGATTAAAAGTTGGAATGGAGGATAGGTGAGGTGGAAAAGGAGATGATGGTGGTGTTAGAGCTGGCAAATCAGTGGGGGATTGAGGTGATTGAGGTGGAGTGGGTTGATGGTATTCCTGAATAGGAGATGAGGGGATGTTGGTAAGATCTAGGGGTGGAGAGGTGGCATAAGATGGAACTGTAGTAGGAACATGAACTTGGTGGAGTTGTTATTGGATTTGTGGATGTGGTTGAGGAGAGGGAGTATGAACTATGGAGTGTGAGTGTTGTTGAGTTGCTGGAAGAGATGGAGGTGTGGGGATGATCTCTTTAGTAGGGTAGGGAGTGACTCTTACAGCCCTAGTGCTTTCAGAAGCTGGGGTGGAAGAGGTTGAAGCCTTGGATGGCTTAGTTATGGTCCTCTCCCACCTGCCAAACAAGGTGCATGTGAGCCTCTTGCTGGCATTAATGAATATGGTATGTGACACCAGGGATTCATCAGCCTTCTCCTTCAGGAAGATCCCCAGGATACTTCCAAAGCAAACTTCTTTCTTATTACACTTTTTCTTAATAAGATCAAAAATGATCTGTGCCCAGTCCACTTTCTTCTTGTTGACCACTGCACACATGACCAGGAATTGATGCCTGATGATGTAGTCATGGGCAGTGTGCTTGCCCAACAAGACTTTTCCCACAATATCTGCCAGAAATTTGTATTCAGTAGATAAGTGTTTCTTTAACAACTTATTTGGGTTATCTCCAGCATAACCCATCAGACTCAACATAATATCATATTCTTCAGAATATATATCCAGTTCTTCTTCTCCATTTATCAATTCAAAAATTTCAGTTAATACTGCGGGAGTCAAAGAAACAACATTACCCGCGATTGTTCCTGTCATGGTGTTTTCCTCTGATGTAGATGAATTATAGACCCATTCTCTAATTTCTGTTCCAGCCAGCTTTATTCTTGTTGTCGTCAGGTTTTTCAAATTCTGTTCTTCTAGTAGAGTCAGAATGTTCAGAAAAATTGGATCCGAGTGATGAAATGAGTCGAAGTCCACATCAAATCCTGTGTCAAACTTCATAGGGGCTAGGGATCCTGCTTGAATCGCCATGAAATCACCTGCAAAAGAGAGAAACAGCGATCAAGTGCAAAGGGAACAGAAAGCGCAGGACGGAGGTCGAAGAAAACCTAGTTATAAGATTTTCTAGAATATGAATCGACAAACTCTGTTCCACGAAAAATAAGTTCTTCGACCTGAGATCGACGAAATAATTGATAGTGAAATAATTCGTCGAGCTCAGCTGGAATAGTTGAAGACATTTCGTCGAGCTCCATTCGACGAAAGTTTTTTGAAGTGGATTCGTCGATCTTCGTTCGACGAATACAACTTCACTCTCAGAGAGTTCGTCGTCCTCCGTTCGACGAATATCTCCTGAACTTTCCCTAGTTCGTCGAGCTCCGTTCGACGAACTCTGGATAATTCGTCGAGTGCAGACAGAAACTAAACTAAGTGTTCTCCATTTATCATTCCAAGTTGATTTATAAAGAATATGTGATTTCTCTCATCCAGAGGTTTGGTGAATATATCAGCTCTTTGTAAATCAGTGTAGATATATAAAAGATTAATTTTGTTTTTGTCCACACACTCTCTAATGAAATGATGTCTAATGTCTATATGCTTTGTCCTACTGTGATGGTCTGGACTTTGTGCTATTGCTATAGCACTTGTGTTATCACAAAAATGATTTGAATTATTTAAGTTGAGACCATAGTCTAGTAATTGGTTTTGAATCCACAACATCTGTGAACAACAACTGCCAGCTGCAATATACTCAACCTAAGCAGTCGAGGTTGACACAGATGCCTGTTTCTTACAAAACCAGGATACCAACCTCATATCAAGGAACTGACAAGTCCCTGAGGTGCTTTTCCTATCAACCCTGCATCCAGCAAAGTCAGCATCTGAAAATCCAGTTAAATCAAACTCTGACTCAGCTAGATACCATAGGACTAGAATAGGATAACTCTTTATATATCTCAAAATCCTTTTTAAGAAAATTGGATGAGATTCTTTTGGGTTCACTTGGAACTTATCACAAAGGCATGTGGCAAACATAATATCAGGCCTGCTTGCTGTAAGATATAGTAGGGACCCAACAATGCCCCTATATAATTTCTGATCCACAGGTTTCCCATGTACATCAGAGTCAATCACAACATTAGTAGCCATAAGTGTTTTCTTTGCTGAAGCATCAGCCATCCCAAACTTCTTTATAAGCTCTTTAACATACTTAGCTTGAGATATGAAGTTGCCATCAGACAACTGCTTCACTTGGAGAACAAGGAAGTATGAAAGCTCACCCATGCTACTCATTTCAAAATTTGAATGCATGAGGTCAGAGAACCTCTTGCATAATTTGGAATCAGTAGACCCAAATATGATGTCATCCACATATATTTATACTAATAATATTTGATCCTTATGATGTCTAGTGAAAAGTGTTCTATCTATAATGCCTCTAATGAATTTATGCTCTATCAAAAAGCTAGCTAGGGTCTCATACTAAGCTCTTGGAGCTTGCTTGAGACCATAAAGAGCTTTATGCAATTTGAAAACATGATAAGGGTGAGTTGGAGAGACAAAACCTGAAGGTTGTTCAACATAAACCTCTTCTTTAAGTACTCCATTAAGAAATGCACTCTTCACATCCATCTGATATACCTTGAATTTTTTGTATGCTGCATAGGCTAGAAATATTCTGATGGCCTCCAACCTTACAACTGGTGCAAATGTTTGGTCATAGTCAATCCCTTCCTCTTGCCTATAACCTTGAGCAACAAGCCTAGCCTTGTTCCTCACAATCACTCCTTGGGCATCCAGTTTGTTTATATATACCCATTTGGTTCCAATGACAGGATAGTCTTGCTGTCTTGGAACCAAATCCCAAACTCTACATCTCTCAAATTGGTTTAATTCCTCCTACATTGCAATGATCCAGTGGGGATCTTGCTCTGCATCTTGGATAGATAGAGGTTCAACCTGAGAGAGAAAACATGCATGCATCACATCTTGATTTAGTTGATGCCTTGTTTGTACACCTACTGATATGTCTCCAATCACTTGAGATCTAGGGTGATCCCTAAGTGTGACTAAATCATTGGGTGGAGTTGGTTGTGCAACAACATCTTGGATTAATTCCTCTTGTGGAATTGTGTTTGTTGTTGGAGGAAGTTCAATTCCTTCAATGCTTTCATCTTCACTCTCTTCATTAACTTGTGGAGAAGGATGTGTTGGAATCTTTTGGGTAAGGTTTAGTTCATCCAATCTCTCACACAAGTGAGTTACCTGCAAAGGGCTATTGGTAGAAATCTCTTTCTCCTTGCAAGACATGTTAGTTTCATCAAAAGAAACATGAATGGACTCTTCAATTTTTAATGATGATTTATTAAAAACCTTATAGACTTTGCTTACTTGACAATATCCTAGAAAAACTCCCTCTTCAGCCTTAACCTCAAACTTTCTAATATATCTTTTGTTGTTGTTGTGAATATAACAAATACATCCAAATACTTTAAAATAGTTGATTTTAGGTTTCTTCCCTTTAAGTAATTCATAGGGAGTCCTATTCTTCAGTTTATGTATCAGGATTCTATTCAGGTTACAGCCTCTGCCCAAAAGGTTAGTGGCATGTAAGCATCTGCAAGCAATGTACCTGCAGCTTCAATGAGTGTCCTATTTTTCCTTTCAACTACCCCATTTTTTTGAGGAGTTCTAGGAGCTGAGAAGCAATGCCTGATACCTTCCTTCTCACAGAACTCATGCATAAGAAGAGACTCAAACTCTGTGCCATGATCACTTCTGATCAATGCAACATGAGTAGAGAACTCAATCTGTATGGTCCTGAGAAAATCTGTAAGAACCTTGAAGGTATCTGACTTAGATCTCAAAAAGGATACCCAAGTGAACCTGGAGAAGTCATCCACAATAACCAAAGTGTAGGATTTTCCTCCTAGGCTTTGTACAACAATGGGTCCAAAGAGATCCATATGTAGCAAATACAAAATCCTAGGTGAATCACTTTTATTTACAGATTTAAAACTAGATTTAGTTTGCTTGCCTAGTTGACAAGCTCTGCAGAGACCTTCCTTCTTATAGGGACCAGAAGGTAGATCTCTAACAAGGTTGTCTTTAGATATCATAGTAATGTTTTTAATATTAACATGACCTAGTTTTTTATGCCATAAGTCATTCTGGTTACTAATTAAGTTAAGTAAGCAGATATCAAAATTGACAGATAAAAAATCAACTAAATATATATTGCCTTGTCAATTTCCAATTAAAACTGTTTGATTTTCCTTATTAGTGTTGAAGTATTAGACCGGGCGGCCTTGCGGTCTTGTTTGGCGGTTTGTTGACTGCACGGTCTAGCGGTTCCTTCTCAGCAGGTTCATATTCAGACTGTTGCTGTTTGTAGTCCGAGCGGTCTGGCGGTCTCTCTCAGAAGCCTGGAGACTAGGAGGTCTATCGGTCTCCTATTGCGGCATGTTCTTATCCTGCTGGAGTTGCTGAGCACTTATCCCATCTGTCTAACTGCGCGGCCTGTGCGGTCTCTTTAGTTTCTAGCCGCTCAGCCCTGTACATGTTTAGTCCCACATTGTTTGTTTATACTCTCTCATATCTCCTCCATTCTATAAAAGGGAGGTCATACCTTTGTAAATGATATATTTTTTGGATAATAAAATTTCAATTATTCAAATTTCTGTCCGTTTGTCAGCCGTGTGTTCGCTACTTTTACATGGTATCAGAGCCAGGTTCTTTCCACTTGACTAAGCTCTCTCTGCTCGTGCGGCTTGTTTCTTCTTTCCGCGACCTATTTTCGCGGCTTGTTTTCTCTTCTGACCGCTGTTCGCGCGGCTTCTCTCTATTCGCGTGCCTTTCTTTGGTCTATTCTCGACCTGTTCTCTTAGGTCCTTTGCTTCCTCTTCTCTTTTGTTCGCTCGAACCTTTTCAGTTCGCGCGACCTCTCACCCTTTGCCTTGGTCTGCTTCCTGGCCGCTGGTGTTCTGCCACCGTGCCGCTGCAGCTTCTTCTCTTTAGCCCGCTGCGGTTTCGTCCTTGTTCGCTGCGGTTTCTTTCTCATTTTCCGGCCTCCTCCTTAGGTCATGCGGCTTGCTCTCCTTTTTTTCTCTCCCCGCGGCTTCTCTTCTTCTCGCACAGTTTCCTGCCCTCTCTATGGCCACTTCTGGTCTCTCCACCCCGGTTCTCTCTACCTCCACCACTCCTGCAGCTCCTCCTCCTACTCCTTCGGGCAACCTTGGCACGCTTTCTAAGCTTGTTGGATCCAACTATCCCAATTGGAGCGTTTCTTTCACCTTTCTTCTTCGTTCTCAGCGCAAGCGTCATCACCTCACCGATGACCCTCCTCCTCTTAACTCTCCTGAATTTGATGATTGGGATGCGAGTGATGCCCTTGTCCACACTTGCCTGGCCAACAGCCTCTCTGATGAGTGCCTTCCCGTCATTCGCCATGATGAGACGGTCAAGGCCGCCTGGCTTCACCTAGTTGCTCTCTATTCGAAGGGGGGTCAGACGTCCCACATTTATACTCTTTATGCGGACCTCTTCGCCCGCCCCTCCATGTCTCCTACTGCGGCTTACCAGTAGGTTCAGGCTCATGGCGCAGAGATCCTATAGAATTGCCCCTTCTCCGCGGACTTGGCCGACCAACACAAACACTTCCAGGAACTCCTGGTTGTTTGTTATCTTCTCCGTCTTCCCGATTTCTATGATATGATCCACCAACAGATCTTGGGTGAGGCGGAATCTCCTACTTTGGATGCCACTGCAGCTCGCATTGCCGTTGTTACTTCGCTGCTCCAGTGGCCTCTGTTGGCCTCCCCTCCTTCCCAGGACTCATATGCTCACCAGGCTCAGCGGGGGGGGGGGGGGGGGGGGGGGGGTCCTATTGGCCGCAGCCACTTCCGTGGGCGCGGTTCGTCTAGGTTCCTCTGCTCTCACTGTGGTCGTACCGACCATTCTGTTGACGACTGCTGGCAGAAACATCCTCATCTTCGCCATTTTGGTGATGCTCCTTCCTCGACCGCCGCCTCCTCTCGGCTGTCTGCTTCTGTGGCCACGACTTCAGGTAGTGCCCACGTCGTTACCCAAGGTAAATGGCTGATTGACTCGGGTGCTACAAATCATATGACTGGCAACCCTCATTGCTTCTCTCTCATTGAAACCCATGACCGTCTACCCCCGGTTCGTGTGGCGGATGGTTCACCATCCCCGGTGCTTGGGACGGGCCTGGTCCAAGTCACCCCGTCGCTTCGCTTAGAGGACACTCTCTATGTCCCGAAGTTCCCGTGCAATTTATTATCTGTTACTACTTTATGCCGGCAACTTCAGTGCTCTGTCTTATTCACTCACACTTCTTGTTCTTTTCAGGACCCGAGGACCCAGCGGACGATTGCTAATGGGACTGAGAGCGGCGGACTCTATTTCCTCGACAACGTTTCCACTCTGTCCTCCTACTCCTCCTCCTCTACAGATCTGCTTCAATGACATCTTCGCCTTGGACATCCTCCTCCTCGGATTCTTCGCCAGCTTCTGCCCCACTTACCTCCGACCAGTCCTCCACTCAACTGTGATGCGTGTCAGCTTGGCAAACATCATCTCTCCTCCTTCCCGCCGAAGCTAGGCCGTGGCTCCTCTCACCCATTTGATCTCATTCATTCTGATGTCTGGGGTCCTGCTCCTACCCTCACTGTTGGTTGGGGTAGTTCCTACTTTGTAACTTTTATAGATGATTTTTCTAGATGTACCTGGGTGTATCTATTAAAAGATCGCTCTGAACTCTTTTTTATCTGGTAATCCTTTTATTTTATGATTAACACTCAATTTGGGATTTCTATTAAAGTTTTACGCTCTGATAATGCTAAAGAATATCTTAGTCATGAGTTCTTCTCTTTCTTTCGACAACATGGTCTTCTTCATCAAACACCTGTGTTTACACCTCCCAACAGAATGGTGTGGCAGAGCGTAAAAACTGCCACCTCCTTGATATCGCTCGCACTCTCATGACGCAGATGCAAGTACCCCGCTCCTACTGGGGCTACGCTGTGCTCCTCGCCTGCTATCTCATCAATCGTCTTCCCTCCACGGTTCTCCACGACAAGACCCCCTTCTCCATCCTATACCCCCACAAGGAACCTTTTCCTCTCCCTCTCCGTGTCTTTGGGTGTACGGCTTTTGTGCACGCTCCATCCGCTACCCGCGACAAGCTTTCCCCCCGTTCCACCAAGTGTGTCTTTTTGGGGTACTCTACCACTCAAAAAGGCTATTGCTGTTTTGACACCGTTCTGCGCAAACAATTTGTCTCCGCGGACGTGACATTCTTCGAGAATGCTTCCTACTTCTCTCTTGACTCCTCTCTTCCTCCTGATGTCTCTGCTTCTCCACCACCTCTCTCCATTCCTTCCACGCCTATCAACATCTCCACTCTTCCCTCATCTCCTCCTCCGTCTCCTTCTCTGTCCGTCTCACCCCCTACCCCTCCTCCCTCCTCTCCGCAGCCGTCTCTCTCTAGTCCCGGGCCAGCCTTCTCCACCACGGACGCTCCGGTCGCTGAGGCACCCGTCGACCTGGATCTTCCCATTGCTCTTTGCAAAGGGGTGCGGGCGTGTACTCAACACCCGCTTGCGGCAGTTGTTTCCTATGATCGGCTTTCTCCTTCTCGCAGGTGTTTTGCCTTGGCTATCTCCGCTGCTACTACTCCCCGCACATGCCAGGAGGCTCTTGCTATTCCTTATTGTAAATCTGCCATGGATGACGAGATGACTACTCTTACTGAAAGGGGTACCTGGACCCTTGTTCCTCCACCAGTGGTTACTGATGTGGTTGGCTGTCGCTGGGTCTTTGTTGTGAAATTTCGCCCCGATGGCACCGTGGATCGCTACAAGGCCCGGCTGATGGCCAAAGGCTTCACTCAGACTTACGACATTGATTACTTTGACACTTTCTCTCCGGTTGCTCGCCTCAGCACCATCCGAGTTCTTCTCTCTGTGGATGTTAACAGGGATTGGGCTATTTCCCAGCTTGATGTCAAGAATGCCTTTCTCTATCGAGATCTTCAGGAGGACGTCTACATGGAGCATCCTCCTGGGTATGTTGCTCATGGGGAGACACGCGTATGCCGTTTGAAGAAGACCATTTATGGCCTAAAGCAGAGCCCTCGGGCGTGGTTCGACAAGTTCAGTGGTATTGTGGCTACCATCGGCTTTGCAAGGAGTTCGGCCAACCACTCCTTATTCATTCGCAAAACGGACTCGGGACTGGTAGTTTTGGCAGTGTATGTGGATGATATTCTTCTTACTGGCGATGACCAAGCTGGGGTGGACTTGATGAAGAAACACCTCTGTCAACACATGGTCACGAAGGATATGGGCTCCCCAAAATACTTTTTGGGGATAGAAATCTCTCGGAAGCTTGACTCGTTGGTTCTCTCCCAACGGAAGTATGCCCTTGATCTTCTACAAGAGGCAGGATTGACAGGTGCCAAACCGGCCCGGTTTCCCATGGCTATTTGAGAAGACAAAACATGGACAGATGACTCGCCTCTTCTATCTGATATCACAAAGTACAGACGTTTGGTGGGCAAACTCATCTATCTCACGGTGACCAGACCCGACATCTCTTATGCTGTAGGTAAGGTCAGTCAGTTTATGCAAGCTCCCAGGGAGTGCCATCTTCAGTTTGTCTTGAAGATTTTAGAGTATGTCAAAGCAGCACCGGACAAAGGGCTAATATTTCAGAGGAATAGTCATCTGAGAGTTGAAGCCTACTCTGATTCAAGCTATGCGGATGATAAAGGCGATCATAAATCCACATCAGGTTTTTGTACTTTTGTTGGAGGAAATCTTGTGAGTTGGAAGAGCAAGAAACAGTCTGTTGTCTCCAGATGCAGTGTAGAAGCCGAATACCGGAGTATGACGTCAACCACGTGTGAGTTAAAGTGGTTGCGGGCTCTCATGCTTGACCTAGGAGAGGTCTATGACTATCCTCTTCCTATGCTCTGTGACAGCAAGGCCGCTATATACATATCCAAAAATTCGGTCTTCCATGAGAGAACAAAGCATATAGAGGTTGACTGCCACTTCATTCGGGAGGAGATTTTGAAGAAACAGATTTGTACTCCGTTTGTCACCTCTGACAAAGAATTGGCGGATATATTCACAAAACCGGTCTCTACTTCCTTCTTCCACATTTGTGACAAGCTGGACATGATTGATATCTATGCTCCAGCTTGAGGGGGAGTGTTGAAGTATTAGACCGGGCGGCCTTGCGGTCTTGTCTGGCGGTTTGTTGACTGCGCGGTCTAGCGGTTCCTTCTCAGCAGTTCATATTCAGACTGTTGTCGTTTGTAGTCCGAGCGGTCTGGCGGTCTATCTCAGAAGCCTGGAGACCGGGCGGTCTATCGGTCTCTTATTGCGGCATGTTCTTATCCTGCTGGAGTTGCCGAGCGGTTAACCCATCTATCTAACCGCGCGGCCTGTGCGGTCTCTTTAGTTTCTAGCCGCTCAGCCCTATACATGTTTAGTCCCACATTGTTTGTTTGTACTCTCTCATATCTCCTCCATTCTATAAAATGGAGCTCATACCTTTGTAAATGATATCTTTTTTTGATAATAAAATTTCAATTATTCAAATTTTTGTCCGTTTGTTAGCCGTGTGTTCGCTACTTTTACAATTAGAAATAATGCAAGAGGATGAGTTAAAGTGTACCTGATAACCTTCATCACATACCTGACTTATGGAGATGAGGTTATGCTTGATTCCTCTGACATATGTTACCTTCTTAAATGTGACAGCTCCAATCTTCAGTGCTCCATAGCCTTCTGACTGGCCATATTTGGAATCCCCAAAGATAACCTTTGGTCCTGGCTTGGACTTATAATTAGTTAGATTGTCCTTGCTGCCTGTCATATTTTTGGAGCACCCACTGTCCATGTACCAAGGTTGATTCACTCCTGGACAGCTCTTCACCTTGTCAGCTTCAGAATCTGAAACTGCTTCATTATCTGAGTCCCCTTCTTCTAAATGGCTCCTGGAAGCATCAATTACCATGAGACAAACCTCGTTGGCCCTTGCCTCATCCTCATCTTCACTTGAGCTAGAAGATGTTGATTCTTCTTTAGCCTCACTGCAGGTTTCAGCCACAAAACCCTTCTCCTTCTTCTTGTATTTGCTGGAAGAAGGTCTGCTGTTGTGCTGTCTCCTGGTATCTTTCTCTCTTCTCTTTTATTTCTTCTGATTCTCTGGACACTCAGAGATGAAGTGCCAAGGCTTCCTGCATCCAAAACACACAACTTCTTTGGTCGGTGTCTTATCATATCTAGGCTTGTCATCCTGCCTTGATGACTTCCTCCTGAAATCTTTTCTTGCCAGCTTATAGAATCTTTTGGCAAAAAGGCTCATGAGTTCTTCATTTGTTGAGGGAGTTTCTGTCTCTTTGGCTGCCTTGAACGCAATGCTATGATCTTTTATTGCTGGAGGGGGTGTTCTTTGGTCAGCTGCCACCCTGGATTTAATCAGCTGTTCATAGGACTTTAGTTTGCCTAATAGAGATTTAGTTGATATCTCATTTAGGCTTCTAGCCTCCTTGATGGGCAATATCCTTGAATCCCTTGAGCTTGGGAAACACTTAAGGATCTTGTCATTTACTTCAGTCATGGTGATTTCTTTATCTAAGGTCCTTAGCTCACTAATGATGGAGTTAAGCCTGCTGTACATTACTTCAACTATTTCTGCTTCATCCTTTTTGAAGTTTTCATATTGTGTGATGAGGTTTGATCTTCTATCTTTTCTCTCATCTGCTGAGCCAACAACCATTTTGTTGAGTGAATCCCAGATGACTTTGGCTGAAGTGCATTCAGCAACCTTTTGGAAGATCTCATCTGACATAGTCTGTGTCAGTATGTTCATTTCCTTGGCATCAACAACCTTGGACTTCTTCTAAGCCTCAGTCCACTTAGGTGATGGAACTGCATTTGTGCTTGAGGATGTTGCTGTAGATGTAGAAGCAGTGTCTTGAGGAGGACCTGTCAAGATGGAGTTGTAGATATCTTCATCAATAGTGTTCATATACAATTTGATTCTTGCCTTCTAGATGGCAAACCTATTTAGGTTGCAAACTGGAGGTCTGGTGCTTGCATAGTCTTTGTTCTGTGCCATTGCTGTGTATATAATCTAACTGGAAATAAAAATAAAATTTAGATCTAACAAAGGATGTTTGGTTCAAGGGTTAGCTTGTATAACCAAAGGAACCTGCTCTGATACCAATTGAAAGTGAGCTGTTAGATCAGGAATACTCTAGAGGGGGGGGGGGTGAATAAAGTATTCATAATTTATAAAATTTTCTTCTAATTTAATCTAGTGCAGGAACAAAATAAAACAACAATCCTAACAAACAACCACAACACAAAAAACAAAAGAAAAAGAGCAATCCAGACAACACAAGAATTTATAGTGGTTCCCCTAAACCTGGGTACATCCACTCTTCTACCACCCTGGTAGGAATCCACTCAGATTTTTGATCAGGTTCCTGACACCAATGAGCTTTTGATCAGGTGCTCAAAAACCAAACCTCAAGTCTTTTGGGAGGAGACTTGTGAACCAGAATAATTTTGAAGGGAATTAAAACCCTGTACAAAGGTGGGGATGAGAGAGTGATGAAAGTCTTCTTTTCTCAATCACAATGAGAAGACTATGTGAATTCAGTGATGTTGTCAAAGCTCCCCCTGAGATGTAAAAGAGTTCACGCTGGGAAGCTTTGCACAGGGTGAGTAGGCCTTCAATCTGCAACCTTGACCAGAGAAATCTCCAGGAACTTCTTTGACAGATGGATTTCTTGTTGTCCTTTGAAGTGTACTTCAAATATGAAGAAGGAAGACTCTTGATATTTGATTGATTGTTCTTATTCTTCAGAAGTGACTGATGTTCTGGTCTAGGGCTTCTTGTAACACCCCCATCCGTCGCATGACATATAACAGAAGGTCCAGCTAGAACCCGACGCCATATACCACAGACAGTCGGAAAGGTTACATAAGAATATTCAAACTATCCAATTAAGACTACTCGTCCTAACACAGAGCATTCTAGCGGAAGCTTTTAAAGTTGAAAGAACCCAAAACTTAAATCCATTAATCATGAATGTCCACAACCACAACATTGAAATGAAAACCAAATACACTGAAAAGGAAACATGGCCAGATGACCTTACAATAGTTCACTTAATAAATAGTGTTTTCCATACATCGGCTCGCAGGCCGGCCACACATGACAAAAGTAAAGTACAACTATTCGCTTTGGCCTTCTAGGGCCAGCACAGCAACATGGGCTCCAGCCCGCTATTTGATATTCGGCTCCGCAGCACCTGTAAGCACATTCCACCGCACGTTGGCAAACAAAGCAACGGTTAGCCAAAAGCCGACCAAATTATAACGACCCCGCCTCTAACTCGGGACAGCGGTGATCTTTCCCTGCATATCATTAGCCCAATAAAATAATAAAGCACAATTATACTACGCAACAGGTGTAGGCTCGCACGGCCAAACACCCCGTGCACTCAGGGCACATTAACGGTGAATCCTGACATATCAGTGTCTTCACCACCATCCCAAAGATGACAACCAAGTGAGCATTTTAGCCTTTCAGACCCTGTCTATTCTAAGGCTCCCGACTATGCCAACGGCCAGTGCCCTTTTCGGATTTCTCGCACCGTTCCACATAGCCTAGGTCTAATTCCACTTGCCCGTTGCTCACGCTGTATATACAATTTAAGTCCTATGTGCGGGCCAAGCTTCTCTCGGATCCCAAAATTTTCCAAACAATCTCATAACCCTGTTATGATCAAGGCCGGTTCCCAGACCGCCAAGTTAGTAGAACACGTTTCCGCTCAGTTTTCCGGGTGCGCCTTGAAGCTAACCTCCAAGGATCCCTGCTGCAATCTACCGCATAAAAACCCGAAAAACCCAAAGCATGGAGTCTTCTCCGGCAAAACATATCAAATGCAACATCACTGATCCAGACAATACACGTCCAGGTAGGCTTCACGCACAATGCCTATGCCCGTACTTACAATTCCGGACTCTATATGCAACACAAGGGGGACTATTCACATCAACCCCAAGGAAAACCACGCACTCACCGCACACTCGCAGGATTGGGATTCCCCATGCAGAAAGAAAGAGTTTCACATGCTCAAGAAGAGAATCGTTACCCTTGTAGTCCGCTTTGGCGCCATGGAAAACTACACGGATGGAAGTCTTCGCAATGAACTTTCCTCCACGGATCTGCTCTCAGATTTCGAAACGGTGCTCCGATGCTCCGCTGGCGGCCGGAATCCCTTCCTTCTTCCTCCGCTTTCCAACTCCTTGAGAGAGAGAATGGTTGGAGAGAAATGAAGGATTAACTCCCCTATTCCCATCCTTAACAGAGCAGGATATCATCTAGGCCGTTGTATCTTAATTAAAGAAAACGAACGACTCAGATCTGCACAAAATTTCCCAGTCCTGGGCCGAACACGGCTTGGCACACGGCCGTGTCCCAGGCCGTGTGCCTCGCTCCAGGAACGATCGTCGAACGGAGGAAAGACACATGGGCAGAGACACGCCCGTGTCTTACCTGATATGCCCGTGTCGGGTTCCTCGACACGCCTGTGTTCGGGGGCGTGTCACGCATAACCGCCACGGTAACGGACACGACCCAAAGGAACACGGGTAGGGACACGGGTAGGCATACGCCAGTGTCCAATGACACGCCCGTGTCACTTAGCCGTGTTTCTAGCCGTGTCCTTCTCGGGATGAAAACGACCAAAAACACCAGCCAGACACGGCCTTGGACACGCCCGTGTCCTAGGTCGTGTACCCCTATACAGGCATCAAAAATCTCCTTTTTCGCGACCGACTCAAATACAATTTTCGGGGCGTTACAAATCTCCCCCACTTAAGGAATTTCGTCCTGAAATTAAGCAAAGGTACAAAAATCTAAATAATACCTGAGTGAAATAACTCGCGGTATTCCTCCAACATAGCTTGCTCTCGCTCCCAAGAAAGCTCCTCACGTCCGCAATTATCCCATCGGACTTTAACCATACGTATATCCTTGTTGCGGAGTCGCTTGACTGCAACATCTTCAATACGTACAGGATTGAACCTTGTGGTCAACTCATAATCAACTGGTACTTTATCATCCGCAATGATCTGCGAAGGTTCTTGCACTGCCTTACGCAACACCGATACGTGGAACACGTCATGCATCCCACTCAATTCCGCCGACAGCTTCAATCTATACGCCACCTCGCCAACACGCTCCAGGATTTCAAATGGTCCAAGGCATCTCGGACTCAACTTCTTCAAGCGTCGAACCCACGATACACCCTTGAACGACTTGATTTTTAGATACACCATGTCGCCAACATTGAACTCCACGTTCCTATGCTTGGCATTATAGTACTTTGACTGTCTATCCTGAGCGATCTTCAACCTTTCCTGAATTGTACGCACCATTGAAGTGTCGTCTTCCACCGCTTGACGTTTATACAACTTCGATTCGCCTGCTTCCAACCAAGACAACGGCGTACGACACTTCCTCCCGCACAAGGCCTCGAAAGGCGCCATTCCAATACTTGCCTGAAAGCGGTTGTTTTACGCAAACTCCACCATGTATAGGTGATCCTCCCTATGCTTTCTGAAATCTAGGACGCACATGCGAAGCATATCCTCCATAGTCATGTTGACCCCCTCGGTCTGACCATCCGTCCGTGGATGAAAGGCTGTGCTAAAACTCAGCTTAGTTCCCAACAGACTATGCACCAACCTCCAGTCATTCGACGTGAAGCGTCCATCTCGGTCACTAAAAATACTGCGGGGCACACCATGCAATCGTACAATATTCTCCACGTAGAGTTTGGCTAACTTTTCCACTGGATCTTCCTTCCTGACTGGAATAAAGTGCGACACCTTTGTCAACCTATCTACGACCACCCAAATGGCGTCGTTTCCCTTCTGTGACTTCGGCAGACCATGCACAAAATCCATAGATATGTCATCGAATTTCCATTCTGGGATAGGTAGGGGTTTCAAGAAACCTCCGGGCTTCTGGCATTCCGCCTTCACCAATGCACAAGTACGACACTTGGCAACATAAAGTGCTATATCCTTCTTCAATCCTGGCCACCAGAATAATTTCTTCATGTCTCTATACATCTTCGTGCTTCCCGGGTGAATTGAGTACTTGGTATGATGAGCCTCATACATCAACTCCACCCGAAGATTATCCGCACTAGGAATGCATAGGCGACCGTCCTTCCTTAGCAACCCATCCTCAACAGCAAACTGGGAATTTGACCCATCCAAAGATTCATCCAAGATCTGCTTCATGCTGTTATCCTGAACCAAAGCCCGCCGAACTCTATCCGCTAGGTCACACTGCACCTCTGTCCAAAAAAGTTTCGCCTCAGAACTAGATTGCTTGTCGACACAAGATATCTCCAAATCCTCCAACTCATGGACCAATCTCTCATCATGTACCGATAACCAGCTGACCTGCGCCAGAGTCTTGTGACTCAACGCATCTGCCACTGCATTACCCTTCCTAGGCACATAATGTATCTTGAAGGTGTAGTCCCCTAAGAACTCCATCCACCTCCGCTGCCTCATATTCAGATCCTTTTGGTCCAACAGGTACTTCAAACACTTATGATCGGTGTAAATATCAACCTTCACACCGTACAGGTAGTGCCCCCAAAGCTTTAGAGCAAATATCACGGCCGCTAACTCTAGGTCGTGGACCGGATAATTTCTCTCGCGAACCTTCAACTGTCGTGAACCATAGGCTATCACTCTCCCATGTTGTAACAGAACACAACCCAAACCATTACTCGAAGCATCACTATAGATCTCGAACCCTTCGGTTCCAACTGGCGAACATAAAATAGGGGCCGTGGTCAACCGCCTCTTCAACTCTTCAAAAGCCTGTTCGCACTCCAGCGACCACACAAACTTTTGATCCTTCCTTGTCAACATCGTGAGTGGAAGTGTTATCCATGAAAAGTTCTCTACGAAGCGCCTATATTAGCTGGCAAGCCCCAGAAAGCTCCGGACTTCCGCCACTGTAGTCAAAGTAGGCCACTCCCGTATTGCCACTGTCTTCGTCGGATCCACAGTTATCCCTTCTTCACTAACAACATGACCAAGGAATGCTATCAAGGATAACCAGAATTCACACTTGGATAACTTAGCATACAACTAATTCCTCCTCAACGTCTCCAACACCATGTGCAGATGTTTGTAGTGATCCTCATCGCACTGCGAGTACACCAGGATATCATCGATAAATACTATCACGAAACGATCCAGGTACTCTCTGAACGTCCTGTTCATCAGATCCATAAACACGGATGACACATTAGTCAAACCAAACGGCATGACCGTGAACTCGTAATGCCCAAACCGAATACTGAATGCTGTCGTTGGGATGTCGCTCTCCCTTGTCCTCAACTGGTAGTAACCGGACTTCAGATCTAACTTCGAATATACCGTTGACCCAACCAACTGATCAAATAGATCATCAATCCTCGGGATTGGATATTTGTTCTTCTCCGTAAGCTTGTTCAATTCCCGATAGTCGATACAAAGCCACAAGCTCCCATCTTTCTTCTTAACAAAGAGAATTGGTGCGCTCCAAGGCGACGAACTTGGACGCACATATCCTTGCTCTAGCAACTCTTGTAGTTGCACCTTCAAATCCGCCACCTCTCGCGGCGCTATCCGATATGGAGAGCGTGACACCGGTTTGGCACCCGGTACCAGCTCAATGGTAAAATCAATCTCCCGCTGAGGAGGGGCTCCTGGGAGATCATCTAGGAACACATCGGGATACTCGGACACAACTGGTATACTGTCAAGACTTGGCTTGGGCGTCGAAGCTTGCACTACTGTGACAAACAGCTCCGCCCCAGACCGAACTGCCTTGAACACCTGAAGGGCTGACATCAAAATCTTACCCGACCCCTTCATGCCCGCAAAAGTAGTCTCCCGATCGATGTTCAAACCAAACTTAACTTCCTTACGGTTGCAATCAATGCATGCACACTGCTCCGAGAGCCAATCCATACCGAATATTACGTCGAACTCCACTAACGGAAAAAGCGACGTACGCAAATCAAACCCTGGTCTCCAATCCGAATCTTCATTACGCAGACCCTATCCGCGCGCATTGAGCACTACTAGTCAACAACACATCCATTATGTCTTTTGCCATCGGAAGATGTATTCCGACACACAATACAATTCCTTTGGGTAAACAGGGACGCGAAGCCCCCTTTAACGAACGGTGCTCCCGCTGAATAAACGAAATTCAGAACAAAGCTTAACACAAGTGGTTATAGGCTAACATGCACAAAGGCAACAAGTGTCTAAAGCTAAATGCTAGAATTTTAAACCTAACCTGTCACCACGACCGCGTGCTGTCTGGCCTCTTGCCGACCCAGCTTGTACACATTAGGCTTCCTCTCGGACATAAAGCGTTCGTTCCAACAGCTACGGGCAAAATGCCCCACTTTTCCGCAGATATAGCAAGCTCCTGGGACTCGACTTGTGGTTGCGCCAACGCACCAAACGAAGGGGCTGAGTTCGAAGTCTTCAGCTTCTTGTTCCATCTGCGGACATCCGACTTTGAATTTGGCCCTTTGAACTGTGGTTTCTTAGTACTAGAGTCCTCATTTGCTCCTGACATAACTTCCTTAATCTTCTGAGCACCATCCAAACATTCTCAGGCAAAGTGCCCTTTCTTGCCACAAGCTCGACAGTTGCACATAACTTTGCTAGTCCCAGCCTTAGCCCTCTCTTTGGGCATTCTGCGGGATGCAATACTCCTAGGATTTGCAGAGTCCGATACCCTACTCACTGGAATCGGGTGAATCCTCCCCAAATCTACTTCCAACGATCTTGCCGACTCCACCAAGGCTCGAAATCCCAATAGTTTTGGTCCTACCAGTAGGATTCGCAGCTCACCACGCAACCCATTATAGAATCTATCAACTATATACTGTTCGTTCTCCAATTCAAGGCATGGGTAGCGATTTATGAAAAGGAACGCCTGCAAATACTCATCGACTGAGTGCGTACCCTGCACTAAGGATATGTTCAACTGCTGGCCTGCTGGCCTTCTTAAAGTCCTTTGATCCAACACACCACCCGACATTGAAGTCATTACAGGGACAAAGGGTTACACATTGCTTCCCTGTTGTGCACTAGTCACAGCGAGCACCACTTCAACGATTCTTCTTATGGTTTCAAACGATGGAGGGGTCTCAAGCACGTCGCTGGGTGCACTATAATCCTCAGAAACCAGACGTTCTGTCGGCTTTGCGCCACTCCCGGTCACCTATAGTCGTACAAAATACCGATAAGTGACTAAACAAAATTACAAAAAGCAACTATAGGAACACGCAGATTCCTCAAAACAAGTGTATTTTTCATTCCTAAGGGGACATTCATGGGTTCTTTTTGATGTTATAACGATGACGCGCACAAGTGCTCACCACCACTTAAAAGAATTCGTCCACAAATTCATTCAAGCCTGACTTTAACCAGAAGTCTGATACCAAATTGTAACACCCCCATCCGTCGCATGACATATAACAGAAGGTCCAGCTAGATCCCGACACCATATACCACAGACAGTCGGAAAGGTTACATAAGAATATTCAAACTATCCAATTAAGACTACTCGTCCTAACACAGAGCATTCTAGCGGAAACTTTTAAAGTTGAAAGAACCCAAAACTTAAATTCATTAATCATGAATGTCCACAACCATAACACTGGAATGAAAACCAAATACATTGAAAAGGAAACATGGCCTTATGGCCTTACAATAGTTCACTTAATAAATAGTGTTTTCCATACATCGGCTCGCAGGCCGGCCACACATGACAAAAGTAAAGTACAACTATTCATTTTGGCCTTCTAGGGCCAGCACAGCAATATGGCCTCCAACCTGCTATTTGGTACTCGGCTCCGCAGCACCTGCAAGCACATTCCACCGCACGGTGGCAAAGAAAGCAACGGTCAGCCAAACGCTGACCAACTTATATTGACCCCGCCCCTAACTCAGGACAACGGTGATCTTTCCTTGCATATCATTAGCCCAATAAAATAATAAAGCGCAATTATACTACGCCACAGGTGTTGGCTCACACGGCCAAACACCCCGTGCACTCAGGGCACATTAACGGTGAATTCTGACATATCAGTGTCTTCACCACCATCCCAAAGATGGCAACCAAGTGAACATTTTAGCCTTTCTGACCCTGTCTAGTCTAAGGCTCCCGACTATGCCAATGGCCAGTGCCCTTTTCGGATTTCTCGCACCGTTCCACATAGCCTAGGTCCAATTCCACTTGCCCGTTGCTCACGCTGCATATACAATTTAAGTCCTACGCGCGGGACAAGCTTCTCTCGGATCCCAAAATTTTCCAAACAATCTCATAACCCAGTTATGATCAAGGCCGTTTCCCAGACCGCCAAGTTAGCAGAACACGTTTCTGCTCAGTTTTCCGGGTGCGCCTTGAAGCTAACCTCCAAGGATCCCTGCTGCAATCTACCGCGTAGAAACCCGAAAAACCTAAAGCACGGAGTCTTCTCCGGCAAAACATATCAAATGCAACATCACCGATCCAGACAATACACGTCCGGGTAGGCATCACACACAATGCCTATGTCCGTACTTACGATTCCGGACTCTATATGCAACACAAGGGGGACTATTCACATCAACCCCAAGGAACACCACGCACTCACCACACACTCGCGGGAGCGAGATTCCCCATGTAGAAAGAAAGAGTTTCCCATGCTCAAGTAGAGAATCGTTACCCTTGTAGTCCGCTTTGGTGCCATGGAAAACTACATGGATGGAAGTCTTCACAACAAACTTTCCTCCACGGATCCACTCTCAGATTTCGAAACGGTGCTCCGATGCTCCGCCGGCAGCCGGAATCCCTTCCTTCTTCCTCCTCTTTCCAACTCCTTGAGAGAGAATGGTTGGAGAGAAATGAAGGATTAACTCCCCTATTCCCGGCCTTAACAGAGCAGGAAATCATCTGGGCCGTTGGATCTTAATTAAAGAAAATGAATGGCTCAGATCTGCACAAAATTTCCCAGACCTGGGCCGAACACGGCTTGGCATAGGGCCGTGTCCCAGGCCTTGTGCCTCGCTCCAGGCACGATCGTCGAACGGAGGAAAGACACACGGGCAGAGAGACGCCCGTGTCTCACCTGACACGCCCGCGTCGGGTTCCTCGACACGCCCGTGTTCGGGGGCGTGTCACGCATAACCGCCACGACAATGGACACGACCCAAAGTAACACGGGTAGGGACACGGGTAGGCACACGCCTGTGTCCAATGACACGCCCGTGTCACTTAGCCGTGTTTCTAGCCGTGTCCTTCTCGGGATGAAAATGACCAAAAACACCAGCCAGACACGGCCTTGGGCACGCCCGTGTCCTAGGCCGTGTACCCTTGTACAGGCATCAAAAATCCCCTTTTTCGCGAATGACTCAAATACAATTTTCGGGGTGTTACACTTCTTCTGTATCAGAAATCTTGTGTAAGAAAATGAGAGCAGACTGATTGTCTTTTTTTGTGTGTCTATCTCTCTTGTTCTTCTGTATTCTGTCTATCTCACCTATTTAGGAAGAAGAGAGAAAATATCTTTTATATTTCCTGTCAAAAATGGTCTTTCGAATTTTTGAAATCTTCTGTAATCAATGCTGATGGCCTAGAGAATAAACAACATTGAATTATTTCCCCAACTATCTCATGGAAAAATGACAAGAAATAATCCTGGAGAATACCATAATCAATACTCTTCTAATGGTTATATTCAGAGAATATTAGAGCACTAATTACGCAGGAATTATTGCAGTAGAATGGGGATAGAAGGATTGAAAAATGACTAAGTCTAGATTCGTTAAACTGATAGCAGAAATCGTCGAGCTGAGTCCACAGTTCGTCGAGCTGAGTTGCTGAGTTCGTCGACCAGATGACTTCTGTTCATCGAGCTGAGTTCCAAGATCATCGAGCTAAAGCAGAAAACTACATTATCCAGACTTGCTTATTTTGTGTCTCAAGTTCGTCGAGCTGAGATTGTAACTTCGTCGACTGGAGATCATTCTGGGCTTGGAATAATTTCAGATGCTTCTGGATGAAAGTGTTGAAGTGAAGTATCCAGAATTCGTCGAACTAAGAATTGGTTTCGTCGAGCTGAGGACCACTTAACTGCTGCTGGATAGCTCTAGCTATTGTGGTCACAGTTCGTCGAGCTGAGAATCAAGTTCGTCGACCAAAGTCTGACTCTGGACTTAGAATAAAGAGATGTTTTCTGATCTTGAAGTGTTGAAGTATAGTGTCCAAAGTTCGTCGACCATAGTACCAAGTTCGTCAAGCTCAGCTCAGAGAATTTACTCTGAGATCGTCAAACTGAGCACGACTATCCTCGACCTGAGTTCGACGAACGTCGAACTCATTTTACTTGGTCTTTAGAAAAACTCTAAGTCTTGAGTCTCTGACAGTCTTGTTGATAGCTGATCCATGCAGTGTTGATTCTAAGGACTTGGCCTAGACTCTAGGACACAACCATGACCCAGACTATACATTGTGGGTCATTTGATCCTAGCTTTGTGAACCTATCCCAAATCTTACTAGGGATCCAACAAAGTCTTACACTATAGTTATTGTAGATGACTTCTCTAGATTCTCTTGGGTGTTCTTCTTGAGACAGAAGTCAGATAACTTCAAAGTCCTTGCAGATTTTCTTAAGGGCATAAGGATTGAGTATTCTACTCTAGTTGCATTGATTAAAAGTGATCATGGTACTGAGTTTGAATCTATTCCCATGCAAAGATTCTGTGAGGAGGAAGGTATCAGACATTGTTTCTCTGCTCCTAGAACTTCTCAACAAAATGGTGTAGCAGAAAGGAAAAACAGAACCCTCATTGAATCTGCAGGAACATTACTTTCATATGCACACATGCCCCTATCCTTTTGAGCAGAGGCTATGAGCAGAACAAACTATGTGCTGAATAGAAGTTTGATACATAAACTTAAGGGTAAGACCCCATATGAATTACTCAAAGGGAAGAAACCTAAAATTGATTACTTTAGAATTTTTGGGTGTAGATATTTCATTCACAACAATAATAAGAAACACATTAGAAAATTTGAAGCCAAAGCTACAGAGAGAATTTTTCTAGGATATTCCCAAGTTAGCAAGACTTATAAGGTTTTCAATAAATCATCCCTAAAAATAAAAGAATCTGTACATATTTTTTTGATGAAGCTAATATGTATTATAAGGAGAAGGACTCTTTTACCTTAGATATTTTGTAGGTACCTCACTTGTGTGAGAAATTGGGTGAGTTGAACCTTACACAAGAGGTCATGTCACCTCCTCCTCCACAAGCTGATGAAGACAGTGAAGAAGAATCTTTCGAAGAGGAACTTCCTTCAACAGCAGACATTATTCCACAAGAGGAATTAACTCAAAATGCTGTTGCTGAACCAACTCCACCCACTGACCTTGTCACACAAAGGGATCACCCTAGATCTCAAGTGATTGGGGACATCTCAGTAGGTGTACAGAAAAGACATCAACTCAACCAAGATGTGATGCATTCCTGTTTCATTTCTCAAGTTGAGCCTTAATCCATAAATGATGTAGAGCAAGATCCCCACTGGATTATTGCAATGTAAGGGGAGCTCAATTAATTTGAGAGATGCAGAGTTTGGGACTTGGTTCCATGGCACAAAGGCTATCCTGTAATTGGAACCAAGTGGGTTTTCAGAAACAAACTTGATGCCCAAGGTGTTATAGTCAGGAATAAGGCAAGGCTGGTTGCTCAAGGTTATAGGCAAGAGGAAGGAATTGACTATGACCAAACTTTTGCACCAGTTGCAAGGCTGGAAGCAATCAGGATTTTCCTTGCATATGCTGCATACAAGAAGTTTAAAGTTTATCAAATGGATATCAAGAGTGTCTTTCTGAATGGAGTAATTAATGAAGAGGTTTATGTTGAACAACCTCCAGGTTTTCTTCAACCTCCCTCCCGTGCTTTTAGACCCTCTGGTGACCACAAGAATAAAGATAGCTGGTGTAGAAATACGAGAATGGGTTTACATCTCCTCCTCCCTAGATGAGAATACCATGATGGGAACCATATCGGGTAATGAAATATCTCTTACCCCCGCCGCCTAAACAGATATTTTTGGATTAGTTAATGGTGAAGCAGAATTGGAGATTGATAGTGATGAATTTGATGAGCTATTGAATAAGATGGGTTATTCTGGAGACACACCCAATAAACTGCTAAAGAAACATTTGTCTGCTGAATACAAGTTTCTAGTGGATGTTGTTGGCAAGGTACTGCTGGGAAAACACACAGCCCATGACTACATCACTAGGCATCAATTCCCGGTGATGTGTGCTGTTGTGATTAAGAAGCCTGTGAATTGGGCTAGGATTCCGTTTGAGATGATCCGGAAGAAAAACACCAAGAAAGAGGTGTGTTTTGGAAGGATTCTGGGCATCTTCCTTCAAGCCAAGGCTGCTGAATCCCTGGTCACACCGACCATATTCATTAATGCCTCCAAGAGGATTACTTGTGCCCTCTTTGGTAGTTGGGAGAGGAACATCACCAAGCCATCCAAGGCTCCCTTCTCTTCCTCCAGACCTTCTGAGAGTACAAGGGCTGCTCCAGCCACTCCCCACCCAGCTGAAGATGCTCCACCTCCACCTCCTCCAGCCTCCCCAATTCATCTCCCTTCACCAGTTCACACCACAGTCCCTACTCCTCCACCTCCATCATCTCCAGTACATCCACAAACTCATATTCACTCTCATACACCAACTCCATCACACCATGGTACACCAGCTCCATCACACCTTGGTACACCAACTCCATCACACCATGGTACACCAACTCCATCACACCCTGGTACCCCACCCTCATCTTCTCTACCAACACATCTAGACAACATACACCTTTCCAACCTCCTCTCACTCCCTTCTTTTGACCTATTGTCATCCCCCCTTTATACTCCATCACCTATAGATGAGCCAATGCCAGACTCTCTACCTTCCCCTCCACCATCATCTTCCATCCATACTTCTGTAGTCTCTCAGACACCTTCTGAGTTCATGCCATTGGACTCTCCTTTCATTCCATCTCTTCTGGCAATGCTTACTCCCCTCATCAAGAACCTCATAGCAGAGGCTATTTCACCTCTTGCTTCTTCAATCACATCCCTTACTGCTCAAATCTCTACCCTCTCTGTCCCTCCTGCTTCAGTCAGGGGGCTGGCTCTAGTGACTACTAAAACCAGACAGGGGGAGATACTCCATGAAGAAGTAGCTCCAGTCCCAGCAGAAGAAGAAGCAGAAGAAAAAGCAGCAGCAGAAGCACCGGCAGACTCAGCTATTCCTGCTGATTTACTTGACTTTATTGAATCTGATATGGATATGGATGAGCCAGTTATAGATGAAATAAACACTATTGGTGATTGCATTATAAATCGCACAGTAAATATTTTGAGTCTATTAACTATTTTTGATACAGTTTACTTAAACTTTTTTCCAGAAGACAGCTCTAAGCCTTCTATGGCTATAGTTCCTTATACTTCCCCAATAAGCCCCAAAGTTGCCATGCAACTCAAGGCTAGTTTTGCAAGTATAAAGGCTCCAAATATTCCTCCTCCTCCAAGAGCAGATTCTCTCATTGTTTCACCCTCTCCCAAAGCTATCTCTTCCCCAGACGATATTTTTGCTCCAATATATATAATGGATGATAGCGCAATGCTAGATCTAGATGAGTTAATAATGACATATATAGAGACAGAGAACCAATCACTATTATACATAGTCCTCCAGCTCCAGCACAAGCTCCAACTCCAACTCCAGCTCCTCCTCAGGCTGAAAAATTGTTGATATCTACAGAAGCTTTAAAAGAAATAAATGCCTTATATGATACTCCTCTGGGATCTTCTGATGATGAAGATGAGGAAGATGATTCTGATGATAAGCCAAAGTCTAAGAAGAAAATTTCTAAGAAAAGGAAAGTTCCTCCAACAGCTGCTCCAAAACCAAACACAACTCATGATACTCCATATTATATTCTTCAGAATATCACTCCTTACAAGGGCATGCCAGCTTGGATGTGGTTGTCCAAGAATCAGCAGAAGGACAGGAAGAAAAGTAGAAAGTATTCCCCTCCTCCTCAAAGATACAAGAAAGATCCTCCTCCTCCTCCTCCACCTGCTGCTGGTGCTTCAGTCACTTCTTCTCAAAGATCTACCCAATATCAAACTTATCAGAGACATTAGGGTAGATCCTCTTCTCACTCTGGAAGCAGCCAACACAGGTACTCCACATACAAGCAACATCAACAACATCAACATCAACAACCTCAGCAACATCTACAACAAGCTCTTGAATCTCAGAAAGCTGACAGTCCAAAGAAACCTGAATCTCCTCCTGTTCTATTTGAGGATCCAGAAACAGCTACTACTGCAAGAATGACCAGGTTTCAAGAACTGGTTGAATTATCCATGATAAACAAGGCCAAAGCTGAAGGAAAGGATCCCTCACAATATTCAACAATGCCTAAATACAGGAAAGAGGAACTAAATAGGTTCGCAAAAGCTAATAAATTCTTTAATGTAGATGATTATATGAAATTACATCCAGAGGCTGTTGTGCCAAGGGCTACATCTCTCAACATTAATGGAGCTGCTGATATGACTATGACTAAAAATCAAGCAACAAACCCAGCAGGGAGATCAAATTCACTCAGCCTGCTGTTAAAGCAAAGGATGATAAGGAAAATGAGATAAAGAAGAATAAATGAGTATAAACTGTTCAGTTTTTCTGTATGTCTAAAACTGTTTATTTAATATCCTGTCACAAAGCTACACTGTATAAATATCTGCTGCATATTTTCAATTTTCCTGCCAGATATATTTTCCTGCTTTGTGATTGTTTTTATTTTTTATTTGTATTAGTGACCTCACCAAAATAGGTGGAGATTATTGGATCTCTAGTTTGATTTGGGTTAGATTCACTAATTAGGATGTCTGACCCATCATGTATAGCCAGGGTCATGTCTGTGTCCTAGTGTTTAGGCTATGTCCTTAGAGTTAACATTGCATGGACCAGCCAACAAAAGACTGCAGAAGACTCCAGACTTAGAGAAAAATCAAGGTTCAGGAAAGTGAGTTCGACGTTCGTCAAACTCAGCTCGACGAAAGTCGTGCTCCGCTCGACGAACTCAGAGACAATTGTCTGAGTTGAGCTCGACGTTATTCGAGCTCAGATCGATGATTTTTGGAAGTTCAACTTTAACATTCTAAGTCCAGAATCGTTTCTCTGAACTCCAGTCGACGATGTTATGTTATCAGCTCGACGAACTTAGAGCACAGAATTGGCAAGTTTTATCAAAAAGCATTAGCCGTTCTCAGGTCGACGAACTTGGATCTCAGCTCGACGAACAACATTTATCAGGTCGACGAATATGATTTCTCAGCTCGATGAACTCTGGACTCAGGTCGACGAAATCTGTTCTTTGCTCGACGAATTTTGTGCAGATCCAGACTTGGGTTTTTCCTTCTTTTGTCCTTATTTTATTGCAGTAATTCCTGAATAATCAATGCTTAATATTCTTTGAATATAACCGTTAGAAGAAGCATTGATTATGGTATTCATCACGATTATTACTTGCCATTTTCAATAGGACAGTTGGGGAAATACATTAATGCAGATATTCTATCTAGCCGTATTACATTCTCCAGGCCATCGGCAATTAATGCAAAAAGGAATTCAAAAATTCAAAAGAGAAATCCGACTGATCATATAAAAGAGATTTTCTCTCTTTTCAACAACAAAAAAAGACAGTCCAGACCAGAAAGAAAATACAAGGCACACAGAGAAGATCAACAACAATCACATTCTAATCCTTCTCTGTGTAGAAAACAATCTTGTTTTCACCTTGATAGTGCTGATGAAGAAGAAGAACAAGCATTCTAAATCAAGAGTCTTCTTCAACCTTCACTACAAGATTCTTCAAGGACAACAAACTTCTATCAGTCAAGAAGTTCCTAGATCTGTTCAAATCAAGGCTGAAGATAGAAGACCTACACCCTGAAGCAAAGCTCCAATCTTCCTGAACAAAGTCAATATCTCAGGGAGAGCTTTGACATCATCAAGATTCACTTGTCTTCTTAGTTGTTTTGAGAAAGAGAAGACACCATAAATCTCTCACCCCCTCCTATACAAAGGGTTCTTTAACTCCCTTCAAAAGTTATTCCTTGGTTGCAAGTCTCCTGATCAAAAAACTGCTAGTGGATTCCTAACAGGGTGGTAGAAGAGTGGATGTACCCTGATTAGGGAATCACTATAAAAGTTCTTGTATTGTCTGGCTGCCCTCTTTCTTTTTGTCCTTGTTGTGCCTGTGATTGTTTTGTTTTGTTGTGGCTATGTTAGATTAATCTTAAGTTCCCCTTTTTGCTTTCTGTTAATATTAGTATCTACTATTTGCTTTACTCTGAAAAGTTTATAAACAGTAAAAATGCAAATATATTTTCGTGTGTTTTTTTGAATAAAATTTTATGTTTTTGTTTTGTGTTTGTTTTTGTGCTAATATGTTTTTGCAGGTGTTCGTGCGCTCTAGCCATCTCCAAATCGAGGATGTGTCTCTTTCTCCTTTCTATTTTATGTTCCTATTTTTGTTCCTTTTCTTTCTTCCATAGTTATTTTTTTTAATATTGAGGACAATGTTGAATTTTAAGTATGCTGGAGTCTTTCCCTTTCTATTATTTTAAAAATTGTTTTAAAACATTTTAAAATCACAAAATTAGAAAAGTAAAGATTCAAAAAAGAATTGAAAATTCAAAAAAATATAAAATTGAGTTTTAATATTATACTTCCTTTCTATGCTATTTCTTTTCTAGTATTTGTATCTTATAAAAAATTCTCCAAAAAAATCATATTCAAAATTTCAAAAAATATAAAAAACAATTAGAAATTCCAAAAATATAATAAAATCTTGTCGGTCTTTTTGTTATTTTCAGGAATCTAGTTTGAATTTATTTATAAACATTTTTATTATTTTTTAATTTGTTAATTTTTTTATTTTATCATGTTTTGTTAAATTTATTTTTTAGGTGATTTAGTTTTAAGAAATATTTTTTTGGTTTTAATTTGTTTAGAGTAGTTTATTTGACACTTTTTTCTCTTATATTTTAAGTATCATCATTTTGTGGTAGTTTTGATTAACATCTTTAGATTTTAATTAAATTCGCCCCGTACTTTTAGATTCTTAATAAATCTCAATATACTAATAGTTGCTCTCTAGTATTTTAATTTATATCCTAGAATTTGTTTTGCTCTTTATATTAGCCTTCTCATACCCTTGTTTTTTTTTATTTTCTTGTTAAATCATATGTTATGCGAATAAGAGGATAAAATTCATAATCCCTTGATAAACGTATGCATTTTTCTTTTTTATTGTTAGATCATATACAAAGGGAATCATGCATTCTTTGGTAAATATATACAACCCTCAAAAGATCGAAAAAAGTAGATTGAAGGAGAAAAAATGTTTATATATCGTGGAAAATGGTAGGATAATGGTCTATTATTTTTTGGCAAACATATCAAAATAATAAAAAAGAAAAAAAAGTGTGAGCTGAGAGGATAAAATTTATCACCTCCAATCAACGACCTCTTCATATCCCTTTTCTCCTCCAAACCCTTTTGTACAACCCCGTATCCGATGAGTGAGGCGAGCAGGAGTTAAAGAGGCCAAGTTCAACCCAAGTCCCAGTGGGCGGGACATGTGAAGGGCGAGTGGGGCAAGCGGGCTCGCACTCTCCATAGCTCTCGGCAGGCAGTTGGTGAGTGGGGCAAGCGGGCTCGCACTCGCCCCAGGTGCTGGACAGGTACCAGGCAAGTGGGGCAGGACATGCCCGCACTCGCCCAGGGCCGGCCAGAAGCGGCGAGTTCCAGCTCTATCGAACACTCGCCGCTCAGGGCAAGTGGAGATCTTCAGGGGACCATTTGCCCAATAATCTGTGTTGCTTTTTACCATTTTGCCCCCACTGGCCTGACCATAGCCTTTCAGAATAGCGGAGTTATTCTTTTGGAAGGCCAACCTGGACTATACAGAGCCGTTCAGAACAATGGAGGTTTACTATATGCAGGCCGTTTTCAGAAATCTACAGTTCCCTTTTCTTTTCCTTTGTTATTTGGCTTATAGGAGAGAAGTAGGTGTGTGATCACCCCTTCCCCAAGGGTGAACTCCACTAGAGACCAAATTTTCAGTTTCAACATTTTGGTACGGTGAGCGTGGAGAGTGGTCAACACAGAAAATCTTCGGCAGACTCGATGACTGGAGGATAAGGGCAAGTCTCGGACAGGTCCGACTCACCACCCCTCCCCCTCTCGCCACGGTGGGGATGTTCGAAGAATTCAGGCAGGAGGTGCTCGACCTTGTCAGGTTTGCACTCGCCACGCGTGCCGAGTGCTCGACTCTAGAAGCGCCTGTACTCGCTGTCCCGACCCTTGGCGAGGATGCTCCCGACAGGCAAGCTGGGAAGGAGGTCGCCGAGGAAGGGAGAGGATGCAAGCTCCCCGGGTGAGTGCACTTCCCGAGCTCGGAAAACGGGGGCCGGTTTAGCGAGATGGGGGCGCGAGACCCTCCGGCTCGCCCAGCAGGGGGAGGAATCCCCTTCAGCGAGCTCGTTTCTTCTGTCCTAGTTCTAGAGGGGTTAAGGGAGCCAGAGATGTCTTACTACACCGGGAAGTGAGACCCGGTCCAACACATCCAGTGGTTTGAGGACGTGGTCTCGACCCGATAGATGTGGGATGAGTTTAAGTGCAGGCTCTTCGCCATCATTCTTAAGGTGAAGGCGAGAGAGTGGTTCCACCAGCTGCCGACCAGTTCCATTTACTACTTCGAGGACCTGCGCCAGGGGTTCATTTTGAGGTTTACCACCTCCAAGAGTTGGAAGAAGGAGTCAGAGTCTCTGTTCCACATCAAGCAGGGGGTGAACGAGACCTTGGGAAGTTATGTCAACCGATTCTAGAAGGAGGTCACCCAGGTCTAGGAGATGCCAGTACATAGCCTGATGATGGTGTAACACCCCCATATGTCAAATGAAATATAACAGAAGGTCCGGCCGGGGTCCCACGCCATATTTCACAGACAGCTAGTGACGTTACTTATTAATACTAAATTATCGCCAAAGGAAAAACGCGTCCTAACTCAGAGAATTCTAGCGGAAGCTTTTTAAAATAGTTATAAGAACCCAACCAAAGCATGAATGTGCACTAAAACCCAAAGTAGGAATGACAGTGCATCTACATCATAAAGTTGGCCTTATGGCCTTACAAGAGTTTACTTAAACAATAAATGTCTTCCATACATCATCACGCAGGTCGACAACACATGAGCATAAAGAGTAAACATTCGCTTTGGCCTTCAAAGGCCGGCACAACAACCAGGGCTTCAGCCTGTTACTTGCCACTAGGCTTCACAACACCTGCAATAAACATTCCACCGCAGCGGTGGCAAACAAAATCAACGGTCAGCTAAAGCTAACCAAATTATAACGACTCCACCCCTTACATGGGGTGGCGGTGCTCCTTCCCTGTAGTTTTGTAGCATAGCCAAACAATAAAGTGAAAGTACAATAAGCACACTTCACCACAGGTGTAGGCCCGCACGACCACACACCCCGTGCTCTCAGGGCACTTACACGGTGAAGCCGATCGGAACCCGGTCCGTCCCGCAACTCCACCACCTTCGCCAGGACGGCAAACATTGTGAGTATTAAAGTCCTTTCGACTGAAGCCTAGACTCACTCTCCAAGCCATCAGTAAGTCCCTTGTACCTTAGGTCGCTTTAACCGAACCACTTGGATTAGGTAAGGTTCCACCAGCCCGTTGCTCACCTTGCCACTGCCATTTAGCCATCGACGCGAGACAAGCTTCACCGAATCCCAAAGTATCGATCATACAACAGTACATAGCCCGACTATGTACAAGGCTGGCTCCCAGGCCACCAAAACGGTAGAACTTCACTTCTGCCCAGATTTCCGAGTGCGCCTTGGAGTTAATCCCCAAGAGCCCCTGCTGCAATCTACCGCGTAGAAACCCAAAAACATACGACACAGAGTCTTCTTTAGCAATCAATGCATAATGGAAACATCACTGATCCATGCCAACTTGTCCGGGTAGGCTTCACACACCATGCCTATGTCCGTACTTCGATTCCGGACTCTATATGCAAGATTACAGGGACTGTTCATGTCCACCAGAAGGAAATACCACACACTCACCACACACTCGCGAGAGCGGGTTTCCTATGCAAAAAGGAAGAGGACTTCACATGTCCAAGAAGAGAATCGTTACCCTAGAGGTTCGCTTTGGCGCCATGGAAAACTAGCCGGATGGAAAGCAACACAATGACCTCTCCTCCACAGATCTGGACTCAGCACGCTATTTGGGGCTCCGAAGCTCCACCGGTAGCCGAATTCCACCTTCTCCTTCTTCCTTGCTCTCCCCACTCTAACTCTTTAGAAAGAGAAAGACCTAAGAGAAATGAGGGTTTAACCCTCAACTCCCAGCTTTGTAACAACATGGAGAGTTCTGGGTCGTTGGATCCTATTTGAAGGAAATGAACGACCACGAATCACCCTGAAAATCACTTTACTGGGCCGAACACAGCTTGTGACACGCCCGTGTCACAGGCCGTGTCTCACAATCTGACCACGATCGTCGAATGCAGAACAGGACACGGGCTCAGACACGCCCGTGTTACTCTTGACACTCCCGTGTCGGCCTCTAACACGCCCGTGTCACAGGTCGTGTTCCTCAAGCGACACAGGATACCGTCGCATCCCGACCAGGACACAGCCATGAGATATACCCGTGTTACTCTCGACACGCCCGTGTCACAGGGCGTGTTCATCAGTTGACACAGACAGGTCAAACACAGAGAAGGACATGGCCCTGGACATGCCCGTGTCCCAGGCCATGTGCCCGACCTGGCTTGACTCCGAGGATCGTTGAATGCATTTCATCGACTTCACGAAAACTAGTCAAACTCAAAGCACGACACAGCCATGGACACGCCCGTGTCACGGGCTGTATGCTTCACTCGACACCGCCCTGCCGACACAGAGCAGGACACGGCCCTAGACACACCCGTGTCGCAGGCCGTGTGAACCTATTCAGGCACCAAATTGGCCTCAAAACACTATCCGATCCTTTTTGAGTTTTGGGGCGTTACAATTCTACCCCCTTTAAAGAATTTCGTCCCAAAATTATACAATGGAAAGGCACACAAAATTAAATGGTATCTGAGTGGAATAGCTCGGGATACTCCTCAAACATGGTCTGCTCTCGCTCCCACGAAAGCTCCTCCCGACCGCAGTTGTCCCAACGAACTTTGACCATCCTGATGTCTTTGTTACGAAGTCGCTTGACTTCAAAGTCCTCAATGCGAATGGGCTTGACCTTCATCGTTAACCCGTGATCAATAGGTACCTGATCGACCGCAATCACTTGCGAAGACTCTTGCACTGCCTTACACAACACCGATATATGGAATACGTCGTGTAGACCACTCAATTCCACTGATAACTTCAGTCTATAAGCCGCTTCACCAATTCGCTCTAGTATCTCAAATTGTCTAAGGTACCTCGGACTCAGCTTCTTCAAGCGTCGTACCCGTGAGACACCCTTGAACGGCTTAATTTTCAAATATACCCAGTCACCAACAACGAACTCAACATTCCTATGCTTGGCATTATAGTATTTAGCCTGCCTGTCCTGATCGATCAACAATCGTTCTCGTACTATTTGCACTAACGAAGTGACATCTTCCACTACTTGTCGTTTGTACAGCTTCGACTCACCCGTCTCCAACCATGACAATGATGATGCAGTGACCCAGAGCTGACCCGCTCTGTCGATCAGGACTCACACCGGGCCTAGCCAAAGGCCCACGTCTGGCGGCCCACTGCCGGGCCCACCATGGCGTCACACCATGGCGTCCCTTTTATCAGGCCCGCGGGCCGTACACCCCAACCCATCTCCGGGCCCAACCACAGGCGCACGGTAGGTTGTTGAGGCCAGGTTTTGATCCCCTGACCTCCTTGATAAAGAGCTTTCAAGCAAGCTCTCATCAACAAACTGATCCGCGGATCAGTTGGTTGATGAGAGCTTGTCCGAAAGCTCTTTATCAAGGAGGTCAGGGGATCGAAACCTGGCCTCAACAACCTACCGTGCACCTGTGGTTGGGCCCGGAGATAGGTTGGGGTGTACGGCCCGCGGGCCTGATAAAAGGTACGCTATGGTGTGACGCCATGGTGGGCCCGGCAGTGGGCCTCCAGACGTGGGCCTCTGGCAAGGCTCGGTGCGAGTCCTGGTCGACAGAGCGGGTCGGCTCTGGGTCACTGCATCAAAAAAGTGCACTTTTTTGATGCAGTAGCCCCGAGACGACCCCTCTCGGTTGGCCTAGCCAGAGGACCACGTTCTGGCGACCACTGCCGGGCTACAGCCCAAGAACCCCACCCATGAACGCGCCTATTCTCAGCGCGGCGGGATGTTGGGGCGAGGTCTCGAACCCAGCCCCCTTGATAAAGAGTTTTCCTAACAGCTCTCATCACCAATTGAGCTGCAGTTGGTGATGAGAGCTGTTAGGAAAGCTCTTTATCAAGGGGGCTGTGTTCGAGACCTCGCCCTAACATCCCGCCGCGCTGAGAATAGGCGCGGTCATGGGTGGGGTGCTTGGGCTGCAGCCCGGCAGTGGTCGTCAGAACGTGGTCCTCTGGCTAGGCCAACCGAGAGGGGTCGGCTCGGGGCTACTGCATCAAACGACGTGCAACATTTTCTACCATATAGGGCCTCAAAGGGTGCCATTCGAATACTCGCTTGGTAGCTGTTGTTATAAGCAAACTCCACCATGTACAGGTGATCTTCCCACCGCTTTCTGAAATCCAAGACGTACGTGCGAAGCATGTCCTCCATCGTCCTGTTGACCCTCTCGGTCTAACCATCCTTCTGCGGATGAAAGGCCGTGCTGAAACGCAGCTTGGTTCCCAACAATTGATGTACTAACCTCCAGTCGTTGGACGTGAAACGCCCATCTCGGTGACTCACAATGATGCGGGGCACACCATGTAGTCGAACAATGTTATCTACGTAATGTTTTGCCAGTTTATCCACTGAATCATCCTTCCTATTCAGAATGAAGTGCGACACCTTTGTCAATCGATCTACGATCTCACAAATGGCATCGTTTCCCTTCTGCGACCTTGGCAACCCATGCACGAAGTCTATTGAAATATCGTCAAACTTCCACTCCGGGATAGGTAAGGACTTCAAGAAACCACCAGGCTTGTGGCACTTCGCCTTCACTAAGGCGCACGGATCACACTTCATTACATAAAGTGCTACGTCTTTTTTAAGTCCTGGCCACAAGAATAACTTTTTCATATCTCTAAACAACTTTGTGCTCCTTGGGTGAACCGAGTACTTAGTATGATGAGCCTCATACATCAATTCCTCCCATAGTTTACCCACACTTGAGACGCACAGAAAACTGTCCCTCCATAACAATCCATCTTAACAATAAATTGGGAATTTGACCTATCCATAGCCTCATCCATGATCTGCTTCATGCTGTTATCCGCATGCAGAGCTTGCCGAATCCTATCAGCAAGGTCATACTACAACTCTATCCAGTTCAATTGCGCTTCGACACTAGTCTGCTTGTCAACACAAGAGATCTCTAATGCCTCAAAATCACTAACTAAACGCTCATCATATATCGCCAACCGGTTGGCCTGCGCGGGAGCCCTGCGACTCAACGTATCCGCAACCGTATTGCCTTTCCCAGGCACATAATGTATCTTGAAGATGTAGTCACCCAGGAACTCCATCCACCTCCGCTGCCGCATGTCTAGGTCCTTTTGATCCAACAAGTACTTCAGACTCTTGTGATCGGTATAGATATGACCTTTACATCGTACATGTAATGCCTCCATAGCTTCAGGACAAATATCACGACCGCTAACCCCAAGTCATGGACCAGATAATTTCTTTTGTGTACCTTCGGCTGACGCGAGCCATAAGCTATTACACTCGCATGTTGCAGTAGAACACAACCTAAGCCACTGCCTAAAGCATCACTTTAAATCTCAAATCCTTTGGTCCCACTCGATGAACATAGAATAGGCGCCACGGTCATCTGAATTTTCAGTCCTTCGAAAGCTTGCGCGCACTCCAGCGACCACACAAACTTTTGATCTTTCTTCATCAAAGTCGTGAGGGGTAACGCTATCCACGAGAAGTTCTCTACGAAGCGCCTGTAGTAGCCGACAATTCCAAAGAAACTCCGGACTTCTGCCACTGTAGATAACATAGGCCACTCACTTATCGTAACTATCTTCGCCGGATCTACCGCAATCCCTTCTCCACTAACTATATGACCAAGGAATGCTATCGAGGATAACCAGAATTCGCATTTGGAGAATTTGGCATAAAGTTGATTCCTCCTCAATGTTTCCAACACCATATGCAGATGCTTGAAATAATCCTCCTCGCACTGCGAGTACACCAATATATCTTCGATAAAAAGTATCACGAAGTGGTCCAGGTACTCTCTGGATGTTCTGTTCATCAAATCCATTGTTAAAACAGAGAAATCGGCCTCTGTGGAATTCGGGGTTCCTTGAAAGGGGTGACCTCACACTTACTGCACTCAGGGGGATGTCACGGACCAAAGGCTCAGGAAAGTAGGAACAGACCCTCGGCTCTAGCGTGGAGGTCGCACCTCACACCCGGGAGACTTAGGAGATCTCCCCTCCCTAGCCAATATTGAGCTAGGTGCCTTGGAGGATGAAGAGAGAGAGGATGAAGAAGTGATCCCTTCCAAGGCACCCCTAAGGTCCTATTTATAGTTTTCTGGGAATGACCTATAAATAACCAACCTCCACAGCTCTGAAAATTACCGAAATGCCCCCGGATTAGCCTGCCAACAGCCAAATCCAGCTGTTCTAAGCAGCTAATTGCAGTCCACCAGGGGTAGTCTCTCAAGCCGGGTGAGTTGGCGGTTAAGCGAGAAGTGGGGCGCGGCCTGGGTGAACAGGCGGCCTGCGAGTGGCGACTAGGTGGCCTGCTCGGCTGCTAGGCGGGCTGAAGCCGAGAGAGTTGCGGTCTGGCGATCTGCGGCCTACTTCGCGAGATGCGGCCTGCTTGGCGATACGACCGGCTTGGCGAGACGCAGCTTGCTTGGTGAGAGTGGCCTGTTTGGCGAGGGCGGCCTGCTTGGCGAGACAGCGGCCTGCTTGGCGAGATGGCGGCCTGATTGGTGAGACGCGACCTGCTTGGGGAGAGCGGCCTAATTGGCGAGACACGACCTGCTTGGCGAGAGCGGCCTGCTTGGCGAGACAGCGGCCTGCTTGGCGAGATGACAGCCTGCTTGGCGAGAGCGGCCTGCTTGGCGAGAGCAGCCTGATTGGTGAGACGCGACCTGCTTGGAGAGAGCGGCCTGCATGACGAGACAGCGGCCTGCTTGGCGAGAAGACAACCTGGTTTGCGAGAGCGTCCTGCTTGGTAAGACAGTGGCCTGTTTGGCGAGACGACGGCCTGATTGGCGAGATGCGACCTGCTTGGCGAGAGCGGCCTGCTCGGGCAACTCCACAAAGGGGGCGGGGGGGGGGGGAATATTTCCCCTACTAGTATTTACACAGGTCCACTCAAAATTGTCCTCCATGGGTGCAAAACTCTCAAAAAGCTTAAAAATGTGCACCAAGTCTTGCGCCTTGTTTGGGGCCCTCTCTTCGCAAATACGGGGTTGTACATAATCCTCGCTCTTTTTGAGCGGGTTCCACGCTCGGAAATAAAAGTCCAACACAACGTATTCGCTTCGTAGCCTTCTTGGAGCCGAAGACTCTTGGCCTCCAGGGGGTCAATCTGTCCAGCCAGCTAACAGGAGCCTGGGTGACGAGACGTCTGTCACAACCCGCATTTTCTCCGAATTTAGGAAGTATCAGAGTTTGAGAAAACACGCGTCGTGATGCCACGTCGAGCAGGGGATAACTGTCGGCCCTCAAGCGAACACCCACTAACTAGACTATGAAAACTCATAAGTTTAATGATTAGAAAAATCAGTTATATTTTAGAGGCCGTATCCCTCGGCTCAGTGGATCAGCTAGTCCATAGTTTAAAACTAAACTTATACGCGGCGGAAAATACTTTATTTATATTTGACATCCTATGAGAGTGCATAAGTGACCCCCGAGGTCAACTTATACTATGCAAGACTCTAGATTTATATTGTATTATAAGTAGGAAAACGATCTTTGTTTACATTTCTTGGAAAGTAGTGTATGAGTTTTATAAAACATGCTGATCATGAGATTTACTTATTATAGTATTTTTAGGTTTAAAAGTAACTAGCAACCTATCATAAAACTTCCCAAGAGCAAGTAGACTATCTCCAGAAAAGGTAGCAGTAAAAGAAACATATCTAGTATCATAAGGTAAAACTACCAGTGGGCGCCAAAAAACTGACACGAACCCACTAGCAAGTATGTATGTCTGTAAGAAAACAGGAAAAATACCTCACAACAACAAGAGAAAGATCCATACAACTCAAGGGATCACCATATGATAAAACCAACAAGACTACAGCACTCCAGCCGAAGATTTGAGTTTCAGAACTTAAGAGAATGCAAACGGACACATAAAGGGGCATTATGGTTTATGATTCACATGCTTTTGATGGAAAAATAGAGTAAAATATCAATTTTGGGAAACAGGGAAAATTATAGCAAATATGACCATGAAAATGAGAAGAATACTTGGCAAGGGTAGGAGCACCACTTTCCTCAAATACCATCGATTTATCTTGCACAGCCCTTCCTCTCTCTCTCGGCTCCAGCCGCAACAGCACCTAAACAGGATCTAAAGTTTTAATGGCAAAAAAGGATCAAACTAAAAATTCCAAGAACCCTAAAAAACCACGAAAATTGAATCTCTTACCGTAGGAATGAAGGTCTAGGCGAGAGCAATCCAAATCCGCTTTTGGAATCGAATTCCGTCCACTATCACTCCCAGAAACGGCGTCTGAAGGGTAGCAGGGTTGGCGGTTTTTCTTTCTCTCGACACTGCGACGGTTATTATTTCAAGGAAGGAGACAGTGAATAGACTCGATTTTGTCTAAGGCTTTATATATGTTCATGGACGCGTCTAATCAACCTTAACCGCCACCTAAAAGCCACTGGTTCATATCAGCTTTAATAATTAATCATTTACATCCAATAATATTAACACACCAAAACGACCCGAAACCGAACCACCTCGGAATCCGACGAAATTCGCACCGTAGCTAAACACCCACGCTACAAACGCAACGGCGAAGTCGAAATCTACTTTCGATGATCAAAACTCGGGTTTTCACTACCCGAAGCCAAAACACAAGCATCTCCCGAGAGGCATCACCGGTCACCAAAACAGACCCGACTTGCTAGGGGATCTTGCCAAAAAGGCTACCAATAACCACACAAGGAACCAAAAGAGCTAAAACCACGCTCTAACAAACGGCACCTGCCGGAAACGCGTCAACGTAACGCCAAACGAGAATTAAATAATTGCAGAAAAATCGGGGGTGTTACAGTCACTCCCCCTAAAAGAAAGTTTCATCCCGGAACTTTATATATGCTACTTCTACTATAGAAGGAAAGTAACCAAACAGGAGTTACTAGAAAGAAACGTACCAATCAAATCAAGGGAACAGATGAGGGTGAGCCTCCCTTATAGCCGACTCTATCTCCCAAGTCGCGCTTTCCAAATCCTGATTCTTCCACAGAACTTTCACCATCAGGATAGACTTTGTCCGCAGCACCCGATATTGAGTATCCAGGATGCGGACCGGCACCTCAACATAAGAAAGATTAGGCTCCAACTGGGGCACATCATCCAAGACTTGCCCACTGCTTCACACACACTTCCTTAATTGGCTTACATGAAACACATTATGAATACCTGAGAAATTTGCTTCAAATCCAATCTATATACTCACACGCCAATCTGCTCAACAATCTTAAACGGGCCCACATACCTCAGATCCAAT
This sequence comes from Platanthera guangdongensis, assembly GCA_039583875.1. Lineage (NCBI taxonomy): Eukaryota > Viridiplantae > Streptophyta > Magnoliopsida > Asparagales > Orchidaceae > Platanthera > Platanthera guangdongensis. The sequence continues at coordinate 129,005,091 of CM077163.1, read as the reverse complement.
TTCCTGTTCTTACTGAACCTCTTAACACCAACCATCGGGGAAACCTTAAGAAATACAAGGTCCCCTACAGAAAACTCCAAGTCAGACCTACGCCGGTTGACATTCTTCTCATATCTCTCCTGAGCTATACGAAGCTTTTCCCGAATAAGCTTCACAACAGTTTCCATCTCCTCGAGCGCATCCGTACCCAGCACAGGCCTTTCACCGACCTCGGTCCAAAACAAGGGAGTTCTGCAGCGCCTCCCATACAAAGTTTCAAACATAGACATTTGCAAGCTCTCCTGGTAACTGTTATTGTATGCAAATTCCATAAGTCGCAAACGCTCATCCCACGCTCCACCGTGGTCCAAGATGTAGCACCTGATCATATCCTCAACTATCTGGTTCACTCGCTCAGTCTGACCATTGGTCTGCGGGTGGTAAGCTGTAGAATACCTCAAATCTGTACCCAAACCCTCTTGCAGACTCCTCTAGAAGCGAGATGTAAAACGGGAGTCTCGATCCGAAATGATACTAACTGGCACACCGTGTAATCTGATGACTTCATTCAGATACAGCTCTGCTATCGTTTTCATCGGATAGTCAATCTTGTATGGCACGAAGTGAGCATACTTCGTCAGTCTGTCCACTATAACACAAATAGAATCAAATCCCCTTGGAGATCTCGGCAAGCCCGTAATGAAGTCCATAGAAATACTTTCCCACTTCCAAGTAGGGATCTCCAACGGAGTCAAGTTGCCACCAGGCCTTCCATGATCGGCCTTCACACGCTTGCAAGTGTGGCACTCAGCAACAAATCAGGCTATATCTCCCTTCATCCCATACCACCAGGCAATCTGCTTCAATTCATGATACATCTTTGTAGATCCTGGATGGTAGGCAACACTGGATCCATGAGCCTCTCTGCATAACATAACCCTGATGTCTCCAACAGTGGGGATGCAAAACCTGCCGCGGTACTTCAAAGTACCCGCATCATTGATAGAGAAATCCGGCAACTCCCCTCTCTCAATCCTGAGGTATAAGTGCAGAACATCCGGATCATCCTTCTGGTGCAACCTGGTAAGTGCAATCCAAGACGGCTCTGCCACTGCCAAACTGCTCTGCATGTCACAGCGTCCCATGGAAATATCCATCAGGAGGAACTCTTCCACTAAACGATTGGCGGTGAGATTAAAGATCTTCCCCGTATTCCGGCTCAGGGCATCGACCACCACATTGGCCTTGCCCGGATGATACTGTATCTCCACATCATAATCGGCCACATACTCTAGCCACCGCCGTTGGCGCAGATTCAGCTCCTTCTGGGTGAAGACATACTTTAGGCTTTTATGATCGATGTAAATCTTGCACTGGGCACCATAAAGTAAATGTCTCCACAGCTTCAGGGCAAAGATCACTGCTGCGAACTCAAGATCATGTGTAGGGTAGTTCCTCTCATGAGTCTTCAATTGCCTCGACCGATACGCAATCACCTTCCCTTCTTGCATCAATACACCTCTGAGCCCAACATGCGAGGCATCCACATATACATCATAGTCCATGCCCTCCGTAGGCAATGTCAAAATAGTAGCAGAACACAACCTGCTCTTCAGCTCCAGAAAAACCTCCTCGCATTTCTCGCTGCAAATGAACGACGCATTCTTCTGCGTCAGCTTAGTCAAGGGCGCTGCCAGAGTATAAAAGCCCTCCACGAATCTTCTATAATATCCGGCCAACCCCAAGAAGCTCCTAATCTCCTTGGGTGTGCTTGGCCTATGCCAATCCATCACTGCAGAAATCTTTTATGGGTCAACTGAAATGCCGTCTTTGATCACAACATGACCCAGGAAGGAAACCTGGGACAACCAGAATTCACATTTACTCAGCTTGGCGAATAACTGATGGTCTCTCAAAGCAGATAAAACCAATCGCAGATGCTGCTCATGCTCCTCAGTACTGCGAGAGTAGATCAACACATCATCAATGAATACCACCACGAACTTGTCTAGAAAGTCCTTGAACACCCGGTTCATCATATCCATGAATGCTGATGGAGCGTTGGTCAAACCAAACGACATAACCAGGAATTCGAAATGCCCATGCCTCTGTAACGCCCCCCTATCCGTCGCATAGCATATAGCAGTAGGTCCGGCCGTGGCCCGACGCCGTATGCCACAGACAGACCGGGTGGTTACTCATGGAAACCATCCAACTAATCATAACGTCCTACACAGAGCATTCTAGCGGAAGCATTTTATAAAAGTTACAATAAAGAATCCATCACAAAAGCATGAATGTCCACTAATACCAAACTAGGAATGTTGTACATACACAAGTACAGGCCTTACAAAAATTGTTCACTTCATATTACATGTTTTACAAACAACGGCACGCAGACCGGTCATACATGAATAAAACAGTAAACACCCCAATTAGGCCTTCGAGGGCCGGCTTCGCAAAATTGGGCTTTAGCCCGCTATTGACCGCTTGGTCCAGCAGCACCTACAAGCAACAAACCACCGCACGGTGGCAAAACAAGGCAACGGTCAGCAATGCTGACCAAATTATAACGATCTCGCCCCCAACTCGGAGCGGCGATGCTCCTTCCCTGCATTTCATTAGCATAAGCGAGCAATACAATAATATTCAATTCATCACAGGCGTAGGCTCATACGACCACACACCCCGTGCACTCATGGCACATTCTCGGTGAATGCAGTCTAAGTCTACCGACTCACCACCATCCCTTTGGACGGCCAATCAATGAGCAGTTTGTCTTCCCGACATGGGTCACGGTAATTAAAACCATAGACCGTCGGAGACTCTCATCTATGCCAACGGCTCTAATCTGAACGACATAGAACTGGTACGGTTCCATCTAACCCATGCTCACAACACAATGGTAATTTAAACCATATGCGCCCACAACGGTAATTTAAACCATATGCGCAGGTCAAACTTCTCCCGAGTCCCGTTTCCATCACATTTCACATAACCCGGTTATGTTCAAGTTGGCTCTCAGGCCACCAAGTTGGCAAGATCACGCATCCGCCCAGTTTTCCGGGTGCACCTTTGGGTTAATCCCCAAGGCTCCCTGTTGCAATCTACCGTGTACAAAACCCGAAAAACAACCAATAGCACGGAGTCTTCTCCGGCATTATGCAATGCAACATCACCGATCCAGACCAACTTGTCCGGATAGGTTTCACACATCATGCTTATGTCCGTTCTCGCTTACGGACTCTAAACAACGGGGACTTCACATATCTACCCGAAGGAACGCCTCCAACTCACCGCAAACTCGCGAGAGCGGGCTTCCTATGCAAAGAAGGAGGGCTACTCATGCTCAATAAGAGAATCGTTACCCTAGCGTTCTTCTTTGGCGCCATGGAAAAGTAAGCGGATGAAAAGCACCGCATTAGCTTTGCCTCCGTGGATCCGGAGTCGGCTCTCGATTTGGAGCATCGAAGCTCCTCCAATGGCCGGATCTAGATCCTTCTTCCTTCCTTGGCTCTCCTCTCTCACTAAGCTTTAGAAAGATAACAACTCATGAAAAGTGAGGGTTTCTAAGGCCCAATCCCGGGTATATCCCTTCAGGAACAACCCCCAGCCGTTGGATCATCAATTAAAGAAATGAACGGCTTTGATTCGGGACTGAAATACCCGATCTGGACCGTACACGGCCTAGCACACGCCCGTGTCCAGGGCCGTGTGCCTCATTCGCCGTCAAAATCAACTCGCCTGGAACAACACACGGGCATCGAACACACCCGTGTTCGACCTTAAACGCCCGTGTTCCACCTGACACGGCCGTGTGGCCGGCCATGTACCCCAATCGATTTTCCCCGAAAACAACCCGAGCACTGCACGGGTTCTAGGACACGCCCGTGTACTTCCCCGTGTCTCCCTCAACACGCCTGGGCTCCAGGCCGTGTACACGGACTCGACACTTCGTCGAGCGAAGATCATCGACCTGAAGACACGGCCTTGGACACGCCCGTATCCTAGGCCGTGTGCCTTGTCTCGACACATCGTCGAGCAAAGTTCGTCGCCTCCCCGGGACGAGCTTCGACACGGGTCGACACGCCCTACGACACGCCCGTATCGCAGGCCGTGTGCCTTGTCTCGACACTTCGTCGAGCGCAGTGTCTACTTCATGGGTTGAGTGTCGACACGGGTCGACACGCCCTGCGACACGCCCGTGTCGCAGGACGTGTGCCCTCTCTCGACACAACGTCGAGCGAAATTCGTCGACACCCTAGGCCGATCGTTGACACGGCCTTGACACGCCCTGCGACACGCCCGTGTCGCAGGCCCTGTTCACTGCTCGACGTTCGTCGACTCCAAAATCGTCGACCTCTCGACCAACTCGACGACACAAGCCTGACACGCCATGGGACACGCCCATGTCCCAGGCCGTGTGCCTCCTACAAGAACCCAAAACTGGCCCAAAACATCACCCGTCGCTCCTTTGAGTTTCGGGGCGTTACAACTCTCCCCCTTTTACAAGAATTTCGTCCACGAAATTATATAAAGGAAAGACATGTAAAAAACCAAAATTTGTACCTGAGCGGAACAACTCCAGATACTCGTCAAGCATAGTCTGCTCTCACTCCCAAGAGAGCTCCTGACGACCGCAATTGTCCCACCGGACCTTGACCATCCTGATCTCTTTATTGCATAGTCGCTTGACCTCCGAGTCCTCAATCCGCACGTGCTTGACTTTTGTCGTCAGCCCACTATCCACCGGCACTTGATCAACCGCGATCACTTGCGTAGGCTCTTGCACTGCATTCCGAAGCACCGAAATACGGAATACATCTTGTAATCCACCAAGCTCCACTGAAAGCTTAAACCGATAGGCCGCTTCACCAACTCGCTCCAGAACCTCAAACGGCCCAAGGTACCTCGGGCTTAGCTTTTTCAATCGCCGCACCCGCGAGACACCCTTGAACGTCTTGATCTTTAAGTTCACATAGTCACCCACAGCGAACTCCACGTTCCTGTGCTTGGCATTATAGTACTTCGCTTGCCGATCCTTAGCGATAAGCAACCTCTCCCGAATGGTTCTCACCAAAGAAGTAGCATCCTCCACTTCCAATCGCTTATACAATTTTGACTCACCCGTTTCTAACCAAGACAACGGCGTGCGCATATAGGGCCTCGAAGGGCGCCATTTGAATACTCGCTTGGTAGCTGTTGTTGTATGCGAACTCCACCAAATAAAGGTGGTATTCCCATTGCTTTCCAAAATCCAAGACACACATGCGAAACATGTCTTCCATGGTTCTATTGACCCTCTCGGTCTACCCATCCGTTTGTAGATGGAAGGCTGTGCTGAATTTCAACTTTGTCCCCAATATTTGTTGCACTAGCCTCCAATCATTGGACGTGAACCGCCCATCTCGGTCACTCACGATGCTGCGGGGCACACCGTGAAGCCGTACAATATTATCCACATAAAGTTTTTCCAACTTCTCCACCGGATCATCCTTCCTATGCGGAATAAAATGCGACACCTTCGTTAACCGATCCACGACCACCCAAATGACGTCGTTCCCCTTTTGCGACAATGGCAAACCGTGCACAAAGTCCATAGAGATGTCGTCGAATTTCCACTCCGGAATAGGCAAGGACTTAAGAAATCCTCCCGGCTTTTGACATTCCGCCTTCACCAAGGCGCAAGTTTGGCACTTCGCCACGTAGAGCGCCACATCTTTCTTCAAACCTGGCCACCAAAACAGTTTCTTCACATCGCGGTACATCTTCGTGCTCCTCGGGTGAATCGAGTACTTGGTATGGTGTGCCTCGTACATCAATTCCACCCGCAACTTACCCACACTTGGGACGCACAGACGACCGTCTTTCCAAAGTAATCCGTCCTCCACGACGAATTGGGAATTTGTCCCATCCAGAGCCTCTACCATGAACTGCTTCATATGAGCATCCATATCCAAAGCCTGCCGAATACGATCAGCTAGGTCATATTGGATTTCAGTCCAATTCAGAACTGCTTCAGCACTTGACTGCCTATCCACATAAATAATCCCCAACGCCTCCAACTCCCGCACCAACCGCTCATCATGCACCGATAGCCAATGTGCTTGAGCTGGGGCCCGACGACTCAACGCGTCCGCAACCGCATTCCCTTTACCAGGCATGTAGTGGATCTTGAATGTATAGTCCCCCAGGAACTCCATCCATCTACGCTGCCGCATATTCAGATCCTTCTGATCAATTAAATACTTCAGGCTCTTGTGATCGGTGTAGATATCAATCTTCACACCGTACAAATAGTGTCTCCACAGCTTCAAGGCAAAAATCACGGCCGCTAACTCCAAGTCATGGACCAGATAGTTCCTTTCATGCACTTTTAGCTGTCTCGAGCCATAAGCTATTACACTTCCATGTTGCAGTAGCACGCAACCCAAACCGTTTCCCGAAGCATCACTGTAAATCTCATAGCCTTCAGTCCCACATAACAAACTCAGCACATGCGTCGTGGTCAACCGACACTTCAACTCCTAAAAAGCTCGCGCGCACTCCGACGTCCAAACGAACTTCTGCTCCTTCCTCGTCAAAGTAGTGAGAGGTAACTCTATCCGCAAGAAGTTCTCTACGAAGCGCCTATAATAGCCGGCAAGACCCAGAAAGCTCCAGACTTCCGCTACCGTAGAAGGCTCAGGCCACTCCCGTATCGCAACAATCTTCGCCGGATCCACAGCAATACCCTCTCCACTCACTATATGCCCAAGGAACGCCACTGAGGATAACCAAAACTCGCACTTTGAGAACTTGGCATACAACTGATTCCTCCTTAGCGTCTCCAAAACCAAATGAAGATGCTTGAAGTGATCTTCCTCACTTTGCGAGTACACCAAAATATCGTCGATGAAGATGATCACAAAGTGGTCCAAGTACTCCCTGAAAGTCTTGTTCATCAAATCCATGAACACTGACGGCGCATTAGTTAGCCCAAACGGCATGACCGTAAACTCATAATGCCCGTATCTCGTACTAAACACTGTCTTCGGGATATCACTCTCCCTTATTCGCAGCTGATAGTACCCAGCCTTGAGATCCAACTTCGAGCACACCGTCGACCCTACCAACTGATCAAAAAGATCATCGATCCGGGGATCGGGTGCTCGTTCTTCTCCGTCAACTTGTTGAGCTCCCGATAATCAATACATAGCCTCAAGCTTCCGTCCTTCTTCTTAATAAAGAGGACCGACGCGCTCCAAGGCGAAGAACTCGGGCGCACATACCCTTGCTCCAACAACTCTTGCAGTTGAACTTTCAACTCCGCCATTTCCTTAGGCGCTAGCCGATAAGGAGATCGTGACACAGACTTTGCACTTGGCACTAGCTCAATCATAAAATCTATCTCCCGCTGAGGCGGGGCTCCAGGAAGATCTGCGGGGAACACATCAGGGTATTCCGATACCACTGAAATACAATCCAACGCGGGCTTCGACTTCGCAACCTACACTAGTGTAAAGAATAGTTCTGCACCGGCACGAACCGCCTTCACCACCTGAAGAGCAGACATCAACGTCTTGCTCGACCCATTTAAGCCTGTAAAAGTCATTTCACGACTTGCTCCCAGCTTGACTTCCTTGCGACCGCAATCTATATGGGCCTACTGCTCCCAGAGCCAGTCCATGCCAAATATGACGTCGAACACCACCAACGGAAGTAAAGACGCCTACAGATCGAACTCCTGATTCCCAATACGAATCTTAACATCGCGGATCCTATCCGCGCGCATCGAACACCCATTGTGCAACAACACATCCAACTTATCCTTCGCCATCGAAGAAGGGACTCCGATGCGTGATATAAATCCTTCGGACAAGAAGGAGTGTGAAGCTCCCGTATCAAAGAGTGCTCTTGCCGGATTTTCACAAATCAAAACAAATCCTAAACAAGCAGTGGTAAGGTAACATGTGCATAACAAGTATTTATAGAAATTGTCTTGCTATAAATTAAACCGTACCTGTCACCACATCAGCCTGTTTGATGACCTCCTGTTGGCCAAGATTATACACCCTTGGTTGGGCCGGAGCATAGTGGGACGCGGTTGACTCCACCGCCTTGCCCTTCTCTTCATAGGTAGCTCCCGACTTTCTTTCGAACTTGGGATGTCCGCTCCAACAATCACGGGCAAAGTGCCCCGTCTTTCCACAAGTAAAACATGGCCCCGGGGTCTAACTCGTAGTCGCCCCAGAAGCACTAGAAGGAGCTGGACCCGTAGTCTTATGCTTCTTGAAGAATCTTTGATAGCCAGACTTTGAAGTAGTCGGCACTTTGAACCCAGATTTCTTCTCGCCCAAGCTTTTCTTTGCCTGCACATTCTTCATGTCCTTTTCCAATGACCGGGCCGTGTTGACCGAGGTTAAGAAACCCTGCGTCATCGGCCCCGAGAGTAGTGACCTCAACTCATCTCTCAACCCTTGGTAGAAGCGATTAGTCTTGCGCTTCTCATCCACAATAGTGGAGCTAGCATATCGACTCAAACAAGTAAACTCGTGTAGATATTCATCCACGCTCTTCTCACCCGGAACCAACTTCAGAAATTCGTTCGCCAATGCTATCCTCTGCGTCGAAGGAAGGTATCTAGCCAAGAACAATCTCGAGAACTCCTCCATCGAGACATCACCAAGTTGCCTACCTCTCAGTAAGTGCAGCTCCAATCCTTCCCACCACATTCTCGCTTCACCGTCCAGAAGGAACATAGCGATGGTGGTCATTTGCCACTCCTCTGTCTCCGTTTCTATCATGACTCTCTTCACCCTGGAGAGCCAGTCTTCAGCTTGAGATGGGGTTCCCAACCCCGAGAATACCAGAGGGTTAAAGCTCATTACATGCTTAAGCTGCCTCTCGGTTGCCCTCCTTGGCACCAACGGTTCCACTACCACTTATTCCACTATCCTCGGCTCAGCCTCTTGCAGCGGTACCTGCTCCATCGCAGGAGCGGGTTGCTGCGTTTGCCTTGCAGGCTGCGCATTTATCACGACCAATACTGCTTCGGCCACCAATCGTATGTTCTCAGCCGATAGAGGTGTTGCAGAAGCAACATCTGGTGCACTGCTAGCCTCAAAAACTCGACGTTTCAACGGCCCAACACCTCTTCTGGTCACCTATAGTGGTACAAAACACCGTTAAGCGACCAAATAAAATTGCAAACAACAATTATAGGAACACACAGGTTCCTCAAACAAGTGTATTTTCATTCCTAAGTGGACATTCATGGGTTCTTTTACCGTTATAACGATAATGCACACAATGTGCTCACCACCCCTTAAAAAGAATTCGGCCACGAATTCATCTTAAGCCCGACCAAAACTAGTAGTATGATACCAAATTGTAACGCCCCCCTATTCGTCGCATAGCATATAGTAGTAGGTCCGGCCGGGGCCCGACGCCATATGCCACAGACAGACCGGGTGGTTACTCATGGAAACCATCCAACTAATCATAACGTCCTACACAGAGCATTCTAGCGGAAGTAGTTTATAAAAGTTGCAATAAAGAACCCAGCACAAAAGTATGAATGTCCACTAATACCAAACTAGGAATGTTGTACATACACAAGTATAGGCCTTAATGCCTTACAAAAATTGTTCACTTCATATTACATGTTTTACAAACCACGACACGCAGGCTGGTCATACATGAATAAAAACAGTAAACATCCCAATTAGGCCTTCGAGGGCCGGCTTCGCAAAATTGGGCTTTAGCCCGCTATTGACCGCTTGGTCCAGCAGCACCTGCAAGCAACAAACCACCGCACAGTGGCAAAACAAGGCAACGGTCAGCAATGCTGACCAAATTATAACGATCCCGCCGCCAACTCGGGGCAGCGATGCTCCTTCCCTGCATTTCATTAGCATAAGCGAGCAATACAACAATATTCAATTCATCACAGGCGTAGGCTCATACGGCCACACACCCCGTGCACTCAGGGCACATTCTCGGTGAATGCAGTCTAAGTCTACCGACTCACCACCATCCCTTTGGACGGCCAATCAATGAGCAGTTTGTCTTCCCGGCATGGGTCACGGTAATTAAAACCATAGACTGCCGAAGACTCTCATCTATGCCAACGGCTCTAATCCGAACGACATAGAACGGGTATGGTTCCATCTAACCCGTGCTCACAAAGCAATGATAATCTAAACCATATGCGCCCGCAATGGTAATTTATACCATATGCGCAGGTCAAACTTCTCCCGAGTCCCGTTTCCATCACATTTCACATAACCCGGTTATGTTCAAGTTGGCTCTCAGGCCACCAAGTTGGCAAGATCACGCATCTGCCCAGTTTTCCGGGTGCACCTTTGGGTTAATCCCCAAGGCTCCCTGTTGCAATCTACCGTGTAGAAAACCCGAAAAATAACCAATAGCACGGAGTCTTCTCCGGCATTATGCAATGCAACATCACCGATCCAGACCAACATGTCCGGATAGGTTTCACACATCATGCCTATGTCCGTTCTCGCTTACGGACTCTAAAGAACGGGGACTTCACATATCTACCCGAAGGAACGCCTCCAACTCACCGCAAACTCACGAGAGCGGGCTTCCTATGCAAAGAAAGAGAGCTACTCATGCTCAAGAAGAGAATCGTTACCCTAGCGTTCTTCTTTGGCGCCATGGAAAAGTAAGCGGATGAAAAGCACCACACTAGCTTTGCCTCCGTGGATCCGGAGTCGGCTCGCGATTTGGAGCTTCGAAGCTCCTCCAATGGCCGGATCTAGCTCCTTCTTCCTTCCTTGGCTCTCCTCTCTCACTAAGCTTTAGAAAGATAACAACTCATGAAAAGTGAGGGTTTCTAAGACCCAATCCCGGGTATATCCCTTCAGGAAAAACCCCCAGCCGTTGGATCATCAATTAAAGAAATGAACGGCTTTGATTCGGGACTGAAATAACCAATCTGGACCGCACACGGCCTGGCACACGCCCGTTTACAGGGCCGTGTGCCTCATTCGCCGTCAAAATCAACTCGCCTGGAACAACACACGGGCATCGAACACGCCCGTGTTCGACCTGACATGCCCATGTTCCACCTGACACGGCCGTGTACCCCCATCGATTGTCCCCAAAAACAACCCGAGCACTGCACGGGTTCTAGGACACGCCCGTATCCTTCCCCGTGTCTCCCTCAACACGCCTGGGCTCCAGCCGTGTACACGGTCTCGACACTCAACACTTCGTCGAGCGAAGATCGTCGACCTGACGACACGGCCTTGGACACGCCCGTGTCCTAGGCCGTGTGCCTTGTCTCGACACATCGTCGAGCAAAGTTCGTCGCCTCCACGGGACGAGTGTCGACACGGGTCGACACGCCCTACGACACAGCCGTGTCATAGGCCGTGTGCCATGTCTCGACACTTCGTCGAGCGCAATGTCTACTTCGCGGGCTGAGTGTCGACACGGGTCGACACGCCCTGCGACACGCCCGTGTCGCAGGCCGTGTGCCCTGTCTCGACACAACGTCGAGCGAAATTCGTTGACACCCTGGGCCGATCGTCGACACGGCCTTGACACGCCCTGCGACACGCCCGTGTCGCAGGCCGTGTTCACTGCTCGACGATCGTCGACTCCAAAATCGTCGACCTCTCGACTAACTCGACGACACAAGCCTGATACGCCCTGGGACACGCCCGTGTCCCAGGCCGTGCGCCTCCTGCCAGAACCCAAAACTGGCCCAAAACATCACCCGTCGCTCCTTTGAGTTTCGGGGCATTACAGCCTCGACCTGAAAGCAGTCCGTAGAATGTCTGACTCACGGATCCTGAGCTGATTATAGCCTGAACAAAGATCGATCTTGGAAAATACCGTGCTACCACGCAACTGATCAAATAAGTCATCGATCCTCGGCAGAGGGTACCTGTTCTTAATGGTAACTTTGTTCAGCTCCCTATAATCGATGCACAGCCTCATCGACCCATCCTTCTTCTTCACAAATAAAACAGGAGCACCCCAAGGCGACGAACTCGGCCTGATAAAGCCTTTTGCCAACAACTCGTCCAACTGGACTCGCAACTCCTCTAACTCACGAGGGGCCATCCGGTAAGGCGCCTTAACAATAGGACGCGTACCCGGTTCTAGATCAATCACAAACTCAACGTCCCGCTCGGGGGGAAGACCAGGAGGGTCATCAGGAAAAACATCAGAGAAACCACAAACCACAGGAATCTCCTCCAAGCACGGTACACTAACAGCAGTCCCAACCACCGAGACTAAACAAGCAAAATAATCATAATGAAACAGCTTCTGAGGACATACCGCAGAAATGATAGGAGAATCCTGGCATGGATCAGCATACACACTTCCAGGCTGACAGTTGTCCTTGATGAAGTCCAAGCGCTTCCCTTTGCACTGAATAACCGCATCATACTTAGACAACTAGTCCATGCCCAAAATAATGTCGAAGTCCTCTAGATCAATCATCTTCAAGTCTGCCTTCGCAAGAAAGTCCCCCAACAAAATAGGGCAATCCGAAATGCCCAAATCTGACAACACAGATTCACCAGAAGGGAACTTGACGCGGAAGGTATCACGAACTTGATCTAGAATCAACCGATACCGCTCTACAAACGCTCTAGCCACAAACGAGTGGGTAGCGCCGGAGTCGAACAGAACACGCGCCCAGCGGTTCTTCACCTTAAATTTCCCTATAGGAGTATATATAAGCAACTAAGGAACTACCAAAATAAAACTATAACCATTCTAGCAAATAAAACTTTCAAGATAAGAAAATAACTAACCTGAGATGACCTGAGTCGAAGTCTGAGCCTGCTTAGAAGAGATCACTTTCAGCTTTCCCTTGCCCTTGTCCACACGCTGAGGCGGAGGTAAAGCCTGAAGTAGAACTGCTTGAAGAATAGGCTGGACCTGAGGACACCTAATCTCGATATGGACCTTCTGGCCACACTGATAGCAGACCCTATCCTTGGACCAGCACTGGGCAGCATCATGCCCGGGTCGCTTGCAAATAGAACAGGAACCATCCTTCCTAGGAGCACCTTGAATAGCATGAACTTACTCCTTCTTCTGAGCTCCCGCCTTCTTGAAACACATCTCAACAGGGTGGTCTAACCGGCCACAGAAGCTACACACTACCCTGCTCTTCTTTCCCGAAGCAGCATCGAGTACCTGGGGGTTCTTCTCTTCAGCAAACTTCCTCTTGTCCTTCCTTATTTGCTGTCCTCTGTTTTTTTCGGTCTCAATTGCCTCCACTTTCAGAGCAGCCTCCACAACACCCGCATAAGTCTCTGATCCATATGCACTGACCAACTACTGAACCTCGCTCGTAAAGCCACCAAGGAACCGCTTGACTCAATCTACTTCAACACTCACCAACCCAGGGGAAAACCGGCTCAACTTGCTGAACTCTATCTCGTACTCACTGACCATGAGTTGCCTCTGCTTCAGGTGAAGGAAGTCGTTCATTAGTCGGTCACGCTCGACCGAAGGCAAGAACTTCCTCAACAGCATCTCCTTGAATAATCCCCAAGTGCAACCAGCCACCAAGCTCTCCTTTTCTCTTAGCCACCAGCTCTTAGCCAAACCCTTAAGCTGATAGGCGGCTATCATCACTCTCTGATCATCTGCAACACCAGAGTATGAGAACATCTCCTCCATGGAGATCAGCCAATCATTTATGACCATGAAATCTGCCTTCCCATCATATGTAGGAGGGCTAAGTCTTGAGAAATGAAGGCCATCTCCGCTGGCACCACCACTGGAGGTCTCAGGGGAGCAGGAGGAGGAGGGGAAGCTGACCCCCCTGTAGGGTCTTGCACTCCCTGAGTCTGTCCTGTCACAACTGCCGCCAGAGACTGGATCTAGAACTGCATCTCCACCAACTTCCTGGTTAAGGAATCGTTGCTCAACCGCAATCTCTCGATCACCGCATCACTCTGCGCTCCAGAAGTCTCACCCTCAGATAGGGGAGTCGACCTGGTCGAAGGACGCCTTGCCATCCTATGGTCATATCAACATTAGTCAAATCCTGGCACAATAGTTGGAACTAACTACAAGTACGGACAATACATACAAAAATATGATCTTAAAACTGCTAAACTTGCTCTTGGAGTTTATTTGAACAAAAATGATGTTATGCCTAACCTAGGATGGTTAACCACCATCATCTAACTCTTGTGCCTAGATCGGGAATGCATGAATTTATATTCTTTTTCTGATTTAAAAATCATGTGTATACATATGTCGTCCTGCAAATCTTTAGCTTGACACATTGTGCTTATGCAATGTTATGCTATGCATGATTGTGCTATGCATTCTAAAAAGGCCATAATGCATGTCATGAGCGGCGTACGAATGAAAATGTTATGCATCCCATATTACATAACATTCCCATGTAACGAAAAAGAAACGTGCTAGTCGCATTCATGTGGTGTGGTTATGCATCTCATACTACATAACCCTCACATGTTGCCCCTATGGTGGATCCATATGCAGACACATATTATGCATCCCATACTACATAACCCTCACATGTTGCCCCTATGGTGGATCCATATACATACACATATTATGCATCCCATACTACATAATATGCCCCGTATACTTCATGTTATGCTATGAGTGTAGTGTTCGTGCTTCAGCCAAGACGTGCAGATGACATATCGGTGTGTGTATGATATGACGCTAAACATCTAATACCTATAAGGAAGGTTGCCCGACAAATTGTCAAGCAAACTCGCTCTGATACCAACTGTCACAACCGCATATTCTTCGAATTTAGGAAGTATCAGAGTTTGAGAAAACACGCATCGTGATGCCACGTCGAGCAGGAGATAACTGTCGACGCTCAGGCGAACACCCACTAACTAGACTATGAAAACTCATAAGTTTAATGATTAGAAAAATCAGTTATATTTTAGAGGCCGTATCCCTCGGCTCAGTGGATCACCTAGTCCATAGTTTAAAACTATACTTATACGCGACGGAAAATACTTTATTTATATTTGACATCCTATTAGAGTGCATAAGTGACCCCCGAGGTCAACTTATACTATGCAAGACTCTAGATTTATATTGTATTATAAGTAGGAAAACGATCTTTGTTTACGTTGCTTGGAGAGTAGTGTATGAGTTTTATAAAACATACTGATCATGAGATGTACTTATTATAGTGTTTTTAGGTTTAAAAGTAACTAGCAACCTATCATAAAACTTCCCAAGAGCAAGTAGACTATCTCTAGAAAAGGTAGCAGTAAAAGAAACATATCTAGTATCATCAGGTAAAACTACCAGTGGGCGCCAACAAACTGACACGAACCCACTGGCAAGTATGTATGTCTGTAAGAAAATAGGAAAACTACCTCACAACAGTAAGAGAAAGATCCCTACAACTCAAGGGATCACCAGCAACACCACAGTAAAACTAGCCGTCTACTCGGCTACTAGTCTGAACCTGAGGCATTCAGAAAAGAAAAGAATACCTCAGCAAGTAAAACAAGAAAATCTGAATTAGGGCATTAAATCAAAATGGACAAAGAGAGTAAGCAAACATGACAGTAAACTCAAACACTGTCCCAAGTAAGCAAAAGTACAACAAATAACAGGTAACAACAACAAGCCTTGCCCAAATCCTGCAGAGACTACAAGGCAAAAGACAAGAAAAACTTGCCACAATATGCTGCATTCTACAAGGAAGAAACACCTAACAATCATAATTTGTGAGTTAATGGCAGTAGTATATAATATGGACCTGAGTTGGTGACCAAAAAGAGTCCCCCAAAAAAATAGTTCCAAGTAAAATAAAATTTCACTGTCTCAGCACAAAACCACCTCAAACCCAGCCCGTACTTGGGATAAAAAGGGTGGCGGCCACAGCAATACCCAGCACGTACCTGGGACTAAAAAGTGGCGGCCACGGCTCGCACACAAAACATCCCGCTCCTTTAGAGCGTCAAAATACCACTACCTGCTATAACCCACGATTCAGCCCTCAAAACAAAGGAAGAACGAAAGGGCAATAAGACATCCCCCTAGGAGGTATTCACTCGGGAAGAAGAAAAAAAACTGAGAAGAAATAAATCTCAGCCTATAGGAAAAAAACGATCACTGTTATAGGAATCGTCGAACGCAGCTCGACGATTTTCGTCGAGCGCGGGAAAATCGTCGAACGCATGAAAAATCGTCGAATGCAGCTCGACGATTTTCGTCGAACACAGGCCACGGGGAATCGTCGAACTCCGTTGTCGTTAAACGGAGACCACAGGGAATCGTCGAATACAGGCCACAGGAAAATATCGTCGAATGCCGTTCGACGATTTTCCTTTCGTCAAACAAAGGTCACGGGACATATCGTCGAACGCCGTTCGACGATTTTCCTTACGCCGAACACTGGCCACAGGAGAATCATCGAACTCCGTTCGACGATTTCCGTCGGACCCAGAACTAAGGCACATCGTCGAGCTCAGCTCGACGATAATCGTCGAACTTAGATCGACGATTTTCGTCGAACTGGCTGCATTGAGTGCACAGAAATCCTGTACCTCCAACTTCATTTACGTCCAAACTTCTTAGCCTAATTCAATCCTATTACTCGTAATTTAAGTAGGAAAACCCACTGCTACTAAATTCTAGGGTTGAAAGACTAGATACTACCCAAATAGAGATTAACAGGGAACCATATGATAAAACCAACAAGACTACAACACTCCAGCCGAAGATTTGAGTTTCAGAACTTGAGAGAATGCAAACAGACACATAAAGGGGCATTATGGTTTTTGATTCACATGCTTTTGACGGAAAAATAGAGTAAAATATCAATCTTGGGAAACAGGGAAAATTATAGCAAATATGACCATGAAAAGGAGAAGAAAACTTGGCAAGGGTAGGAGCACCACTTGCCTCAAATACCAGCGATTTATCTTGCACAACCCTTCATCTTTCTCTCGGCTCCAGCGCAACAGCACCTAAACATGATCTAAGGTTTTAATGGCGCAAAAGGATCAAACTAAAAATTCCAAGACCCCTACAAAACCACAAAAAATGAATCTCTTACCGTAGGAATGAGGGTCTAGGCGAGAGCAATCCAAATCCGCTTTCGGAATCGAATTCCGTCCACTATCGCTCCCAGAAACGGCGTCTAAAGGGTAGCAGGGTTGGCGGTTTTTCTTCTTTTCGACACTGCGACAGTTATTCTTTCAAGAAAGGAGACTGTGAATAGTCTCGATTTTGTCTAAGGCTGTATATATGTGCTGGACGCATCTAATCAACCTTAACCACCACCTAAAAGCCACTGGTTCATATCAGCTTTAACAATTAATCATTTACATCCAATAATATTAACACACCAAAACGACCCGAAACCGAACCACCTCGGAATCCGACGAAATTCGTACCGTAGCTAAACACCCGCGCTACGAATGCAACGACGTAGTCGAAATCAACTTTCGACCATCAAAACTCGAGTTATCACTACCCGAAGACAAAACACAAGCATCGCCCGAGAGGCCTCACCGGTCACCAAAACAGACCCGGCTTGCTTGGTGATCTTGCCAAAAAGGCTACCAATAACCACACAAGGAACCAAAAGAGCTAAAACCACACTGAAAAAACAGCACCTGTTAGAAATACGTCAACGTAATACCAAACGAGAATTAAATAATCGCAGAAAAATCGGGGGCGTTACAACGGCCTCGAGGTAGAAGACACTTTGCCTCCCCGGGGGGTCAACCTGTCAAGCCAGCTAATGCGAGCCTGGATGACGAGACAGCCTCGGGGTAGAAAACACTTGGCCTCCCCGAGGGGTCAACCTGTCCAGCCAACTAATGGGAGCCTGGGTGACGAGATGGACTTAGGGTAGAAAACACTTGGCCTCCCTGAGGGATCAACCTGTCCAGCCAGCTAATTGCAGCCTGGGTGACGAGACGGCCTCGGGGTAGAAAACACTTGGCCTCCCCGAGGGGTCAACCTATCAACCCAGCTAATGGGAGCTTGAGTGACGAGATGGCCTCGGGGTAGAAAAAACTTAGCCTCCCCGAGGGGTCAACCTGTCAAGCCAGCTAACGGGAACTTGGATGACGAGACGGGCTCGAGGTAAAAACACTTGGCCTCCCCGAGGGGTCAACCTGTAAAGCCATCTAATGGGAGCATGGTTGACGAGACGACCTCGGGGTAAGGTTTACTCCTCCCTCCGAGAGATCAACCTGCCCTATCAGCAGGTGGGAGCCTGGCAGCAGAATCATCTCGAGGTGGAACATACTCACCCCTTCGAGAGATCAACCTGCCCTGCCAGCTAGTGGGAGCCTGGCAGCGGAATCATCTCGAGATGGGACCTACTCCCCCCTCCGAAAGATCAACCTGCCCTGCCAGCTAGTGGGAGCCTTGTAGCGGAATCATCTCGAGGTGGAACCTACTCACACCTCCGAGAGATCAACCTGCCCTGCTAGCTAGTGGGAGCCTGGCAGCAGAATCATCTCGAGGTGAGGTCTACTCCCTCCTCCAAGAGATCAACCTGCCCCGCCAGCTAGTGGGAGCCTGGCAGTGGAATCATCTCGAGGTGAGGTCTACTCCCCATCCGAGAGATCAACCTGCCATGCCAGCTAGTGGGAGCCTAACAGCGGAATCATCCCGAGGTGGAACCTACTCACTCCTCCGAGATATCAACCTGCCCTTCCAGCTAGTGGGAGCCTGGCAGCGGAATCATCCCGAGGTGGAACCTACTCACCCCTCCGAGATGTCAACCTACCCTGCCAGCTAGTGGGAGCCTGACAACAGAATCATCTCGAGGTGAGGTCTACTCCCCTCTCCGGGAGATCAACCTGCCCAGCCAGCTAGTGGGACCCTGGCAGCGGAATCATCTCGAGGTGAGGTCCACTCACCCCTCAGAGAAATCAACCTGCCCTGCCAGCTAGTGGGATCTTGGCAGCGGAATCATCTCGAGGTGAGGTCTACTCCCCCTCTGAGAGATCAACCTGCCCTGCCAGCTAGTGGGACCCTGACAACGGAATCATCTCGAGGTGGAACCTACTCACCCCTCCGAGAGATCAACCTGCCCTGCCAACTAGTGGGAGCCTGGCAGCAGAATCATCTCGAGGTGGGGTATACTCCCTCCTCCGAGAGATCAACCTGCCCTGCCAGCTAGTGGGAGCCTGGCAGTGGAATCATCTCGAGGTGGAACCTACTTACCCCTCCGAGAGATCAACCTGCCCTGCCAGCTAATGGGAGCCTGACAGCGGAATCATATCGAGGTGAGGTCTACTCACCCCTCCAAGAGATCAACATGCCCTGCCAGCTAGTGGGAGCCTGACAATAGAATCATCTCGAGGTGAGGTCCACTCACCCCTCATAGAGATCAACCTGCCCTGCCAGCTAGTGGGAGCCTGGCAGTGGAATCATCTTGATGTGAAGTCTACTCCCCCATCCAAGAGATCAACCTGCCTTGCCAGCTAGTGGGAGTCTGGCAGCGGAATCATCTTGAGGTGGAACCTACTCACCCCTTCGAGAGATCAACCTGACCTGCCAGCTAGTGGGAGCCTGACAGCGGAATCATCTCTAGGTGAGGTCAACTCACTCCTCCGAGGGATCAACTTGCCCTGCCAGCTAGTGGAAGCCTGGCAGTGGAATCATCTCGAGATGGAACCTACTCCCCCTCCGAGAGATCAACCTGCCCTGCCAGCTAGTGGGAGCCTGGAAGCAGAATTATATCGAGGTGGAACCTACTCACCCCTCCGAGAGATCAACCTACCCTACCAGCTAGTGGGAGACTGACAACGGAATCATCTTGAGGTGGAACCTACTCACCCCTCCAAGAGATCAACCTGCTCCGCCAGCTAGTGGGAGCCTGGCAGCGGAATCATCTCGAGGTGAGGTCTACTCCCCCTCCGAGAGATCAACCTGCCTTGCCAGCTAGTGGGAGCCTAGCAGCGGAATCATCTCGAGGTGGAACTTACTCACCCCTCCAAGAGATCAACCTGCCCTGCCAGCTAATGGGAGCCTGGTAGAGAAATCATCTCGAGGTGAGGACTACTCACCCCTCCGAGAGATCAACCTGCCCTGACAGCTAGTGGGAGCCTGATAGCAGAATCATCACGAGGTGAGGTCTACTCACCCATCCGAGAGATCAACCTCCCCTGCCAGCCAGTGGGAGCTTGGCAGTGGAATCATCTTGAGGTGAGGTCTACTACCCCCTCCGAGAGATCAACCTGCCCTGCCAGCTATTGGGAGCCTGGAAGCGGAATCATCTCGAGGTGAGGTCTACTCCCTCCTCTGAGAGATCAACCTACCCTTCTAGCTAGTGGGAGCCTGGCAGAGGAATCATCTCGAGGTGGAACCTACTCACCCCTCTGAGAGATCAACCTGCCCTGCCAGCTAGTGGGAGCCTGGCAGCGGAATCATCTTGAGATGTGGTCTACTCCCTCCTCCGAGAGATCAACCTGCCCTGCCAGCTAGTGGGAGCCTGACAGCAGAATCATCTCGAGGTGGAACCTCCTCACCCCTCTTAGAGATTAACCTGCCCTGCCAGTTAGTGGGAGCCTGATACCGGAATCATCTCGAGGTGAGGTCTACTCCCCCTCTGAGAGATCAATCTACCTTGCCAGCTACTGGGAGCCTGACAGCGGAATCATCTCGAGGTGGAACCTACTCACCCCTCCGAGAGATCAACCTGCCCTGCCAGCTAGTGGGAGCCTGGCAACGGAATCATCTCGAGGTGTAACATACACACCTCTCTGAGAAATCAACTTGCTCTGCTAGCTAGTGGGAGCCTGGCAACAGAATCATCTCGAGGTGAGATCTTTCATAGATCACAAATATTTTTCGACGGTCCCTGTCTTCAATCATAGCTGATACAATGCAAGAAAAGTTCATTACAAGAGATGATCCACTTCTTCCCTACCTCCCTCTTCCCTCGTACATCATCGGATCCCTCCCCAGGTGCCCACATAAACCCTGTCCTCACATCTCTCCCCTGCCGCCACGGGTTGGACTTTTTCAATCCGTACCAGATCTTGCGCTTGTTGAGGCTGATGAGGCTGTGGTGCCGGAGCTCTTGTCCTTCTCAACTCCAGGAATTCGGGGCAAGTAGCAGTTACATGGCCTTCCTCTTAGTGGAACTCACAGTAGGGTAACTCTACTCTGACTCTTCTCCTCCCCGTGCGGTTCCTCCTCTCCCTTCGACCGATCTCCATCGCTTACTGTGGTGGGGGTAGGAGTTGTCTAGGGGTCTGCCTTTGGAAATTAAACCTCCCTTGGCCTCCCTAAAAATCCTCCCACCTTGGATGTGACCTCTTCCTGGACCCTGAACGGGTCCTCCCTGTTGCCTCCAACTTGGTTCCAGACCTTCGTGAGGCCCCTAGAACCCTTGAGCTCTATGCTCCTCTCTCCTTCTCCCCACCTGATGCCTCGAGCCACCTTGCTCCTTCGACTCTGCCTTTGTCAATCCTACCAACTTCTTGACAAACGCCGGGTTGGACGCCTCAGTTGCTATCTCCTCTGTCACACTTTCCATCAACTCCTCGAAGGAAAGGGGGCCTTTCGGGTCAAGCTCATCTTGAAGAACCCCTCGTGCAACCCCACCGTGAACGCCATCTGGAGCGCATACCCCGACATCTCCTGGATATCCAGGAGCTCCTCCTGGAACCTGTCAACGTAATGGGCCAGCGACTCCTCAGCCCCCTGTCTTATCAGGAAGGTGGACTCAAGACTCTTCTTCCTCTTCTTGGAGGTGGAGAAGCGAAGCTGAAAGCTCCGGCTCAAGTCCTAGAACCCATAAATCGATCTCGGTGGGAGTTGGTGGAAGCAGTCCCTTGCCTTGTCCTTCAACATGATCGCGAAGAGGCGGCACTTGAAGGCATCCGTCATCGGCCTAATGGAGACGACATCTTCAAACCACTACAGGTGCTGGACGGGGTCATCTTTCCCGGTATAGTAAGCCATGTCATGCTCTCTGAACCACTCAGGAACGGGAGCTGAGATGATCAGCTCGCTGAAGGGTGACCCCATGGGGGGTGGTATCGCAGCCTCTACTTGCGCGACCTACTCGCCTGGAAGGCTGGCACTCGCCGGGCTGGAGGACAACTCACGGCCGGGGAGGTCTCGCTCGGTCCCATCTCCCATGCTCTCCTTCCCGGGCTGTCTTCCTAACACACTTCCTTCTCCCACTGCTGGGGTCACCTTGCCTAGACACCTAGGAGTCGACTCATTAAGTGGGTGGGGAGCTAGCTCCTGGGTGGGGGGGGGGGGGGGGGGGGGGGGGGGTTGAGTGGAGCTGCCACCCCGAGGAGCAAAACTTCGCAGCATCTCCATGATGCCTTCGATGGATGCCATGAACTCTTCCCTCCCCAAAAAGGTTCCTGGGTTGGGGAGCTCGCCGAGATCATCACTACCTCATTGATCTCCAGCCATGACACTCTCCCGAGATCTTCTATGCTGGTCACTCTCCACGCTTACCGCACCAAGATGTTGAAACCGAGAAATCGGTCTCTATGGAGTTCGGGGTCCCTTGAAAGGGGTGACCTCACACTTAATGCACTCAGGGGGATGTCATGGACCAAAGGCTCAGGAAAGTAGGAACAGACCCTCAACTCTAGCATGGAGGTCCCACCTTACACCAGAGAGACCTAGGAGATCTCCCCCTCCCTAACCAATGCTGAGCTAGGTGCTTTGGAGGATGAAGAGAGAGTATGAAAAAGTGATCCCTTCTAAGGCACCCCTAAGGGTCTATTTATAGTCTTCTGGGAATGTCTTGCAAATAACCAACCTACACAATTCTGAAAGTTACTGAAATGCCCCCGGATTGGCTTGTCAACAGCCAAATCCCGTTGTTCTAAGCAGCTAATTGCAGTCCACCAGGGGTAGTCCCTCAAGCCAGGCGAGCTGGCGGTTAGGCGAGAAGCGCGAGGCGGCCTGGGCGAACAGGCGGCCTGCGAGTGGAGACCTGGTCACCTGCTCGGCTACTAGATGGGCTGAAGCCGGGCGAGCTGTGACCTGCTTGGCGAGCTGTGACCTGCTTGGCAAGACGCGGCCTGCTTGGCAAGACGGCCTGCTTGGCGAGACGCGACCTGTTTGGCCAAAGCATCCTGTTTGGTGAGAGCGGCCTGCTTGGCGAGACAACGACCTGCTTGGCGAGACGGCGGCCTGATTGGCGAGATACGACCTGCTTGGCGAGAGCGGTCTGATTGGCGAGACGCAGCCTGCTTGGCGAAGGCGGCCTGCTTGGCAAGACGGCGGCCTGCTTGGCGAGACAGCGATGTGCTTGGCGAGACGGCGACCTACTTGGCGAGAGCGGCCTGATTGGCGAGACGCGGCCTATTTGGCGAGAGCGGCCTGCTTGGCGAGACAGCGGCCTGCATGGCGAGACAGCGGCCTGCTTGGCGAGAGTGGCCTGCTTGGCGTGACAGTGGCCTGCTTGGCGAGAAGGCAGCCTGATTGGCGAGACGCGACCTGCTTGGCGAGAGCGGCCTGCTTGAGCGACTCCTCAAAGGGGCCGGTGGGGGGGGGGGGAGAAATATTTCCTCCCATACTAGTATTTACGCAAGTCCACCCAAAATTGGCCTCCAGGAGTGCACAACTCCCAAAAAGCTTAAAAACGTGCACCAATTCTTGCGCCTTGTTTGGGGCCCTCTCTTCGCGAATATGGGGTTGTACATTCATAAACACATATGGCGCATTAGTCAACCCAAACGACATGATGGTGAACTCATAATACCCATACGTGTGCTGAAAGCTGTCTTAGGGATTTCACTTTCCCTTATCCGCAGCTGATAGTATCCGAATTTTAGATCAAACTTTGAGTACACAGTAGACCCCAGCAGTTGGTTTAACAGATCATCAATCCTTGGTATCAGATACTTATTCTTCACTGTTAGCTTATTCAACTACGGGTAATCGATACAAATTCATAAACTTCCGTCCTTCTTATTAACAAAGAGGACCGGCGCGCTCCAAGGCGCCAAACTTGGACGCACATAACCTTGCTCCAACAGCTCTTGAAGCTGCACTTTCAATTCTGCCATCTCCTTAGGCGCTAACCGATACGGAGAGCATGACACGGGTTTGGCACCTGGCATCAGCTCAATGGTGAAGTCCATCTCTCGCTAAGGTGGGGGCTCCTGGGATATTGTTAGGGAACACGTCAGGATACTCAGATACAACAGGGATACTATCCATACTAGGCCTAGGCTTCGAAGCCTCCACTAATGTGAAAAATAGATCTGCACTACCACGAACTGCCTTAACCACCTGGAGGGCAGATAACAAAGCCTTGCTCGCCCCTTTCATGCCCGCAAATGTCGTCTCATGATCAGTTCCCAATTTGACTTCCTTGCGGTTGCAATCAATGTATGTCCGCTTCTCCGAGTGCCAGTCCATCCCAAAGATCACGTCGAACTGCACTATTGGGAGTAGCGACGCTTGCAAGTCAAACTCTTGACTCCCAATCCATATCTTTACGCAACAAACTCTATCCGCGTGCATTGAACACCTATGAGGCAACAACACATCCAATTTGCCCCTTGCCATCGAGGAAGGTACTCCGATGCGCGATATAAATAATTCGTACAAAAAGGAATGCGAAGCTCCCGTATCGAATAATGCTCTTGCCGGATACTCAAAAATCAAAGCAAAGCCTAGCACAAGTAGTCATAAGCTAACCCACAAAATGGTAACAAATATATCAAGTTAATCTGCTTTTAATTAACTCATACCTGTCACCACATCGGTCTACTTTATGGCGTCCTGAAGGCTAAAATTGTACACTCTAGGCTAGGCTGGAGCATAGTGGGATGCCGTTGACTCCACCGCCTTCCCCTTTTCCTCGTATGTTGCTCCAGGCTTCTTCTCGAACTTTGGACGTCTGCTCCAACACTCTCGGGCAAAATGCCCCGGCTTTCCACAGTAGTAGCAATTACCTTTATCTCAGCCCGTGGTTGCTCCAGATCCACCAAAAGAAGTGTCTGGACTCGAAGTCCTAGCCTTCCTGTTCCACTTATGAAACTTAGACTTTGAGAAGTTCGGCACCTTGGACTTCGTCTTCTGCACACCCAAGTCTTTTCTCCTTTGGATTCTCTTCAGTATCTTTCCATTGATCGGGCCGAACTGACCAAGATTAGGAAACCTTGCGTCATAGGCCCGACAAGTAGTTCCCTCAGGTCATCGTGCAGACCCTCAAAGAACCGGTTGGTCTTACACTGCTCATCGCCAAACGTATGGGAAGCGTAATGACCCAACCATGTGAATTCGTGGAGGTACTCATCCACGCTACTGACTCCTTGCTTTAACCTCAAAAACTGATTCTCCATCTCAATTCTCTCAACGGAGGGTAGGTATCTACCCAAGAAAAGCCTTGAGAATTCCTCGATCGAGACGTCGGCGAGTTATCTCCCAACTAAGTGATGCTGCTCCAGATCTTCCCACCATAACCTTGCCTACCATCTAGCAGGAAAGTGGCTATGACGGTCTTCTGTCATTCCTCCATTTCCGTTGTCGACAAGATTCTCTTAACTCTAGCAAGCCAATCCTCGGCTTGAGTTGGTGTTCGAGCCCCCGTAAATATTGGAGGACTGATACTCATCACATGTTTAAGTTGCCTTTCAGTCTCTCTTCTTGGCGGCAAAGGTTCTTATGCCACGCGTTCCACAACTCTAGGCTCTGCCGCTCGAAGAGGTTCTTGTTCCATCGCAGGGGCTGGGTGCTGCACCTGCCTTACTGATTGGGTGTTTATCATTGCAAACACCGCTTCCGCTACAAGTCTTATGTTTCTACTGAAGGAGTGGTTGCAGGCACGTCATTAGGCACAATGCTCTCCACCGATTGCGGACATTCTAACTGTCCAGCACCGCTCCTAGTCATCTATAGAAGCAAAAACCCTCGATCAGGTGACATACAGATTGCTAAAAGCAATCATTGGAACACTCAGGTTCCTCAAACATGTGTAGTTTCATTCCTAAGTGGACATTCATGGGTACTTTTTATGTTATAACAATGACGCAAATACATGTGCTCACCACCCTTTAAAAGAATTCGCCCACGGATTAAAATAAGCAAGACCGATGCCATAGTATGATACCAAATTATAACACCCCCATCCGTCAAATGAAATATAACAGAATGTCCGGCCGGGGCCCCACCCCATAATCCACAGACAGCTAGTGCTGTTACGTATTAATATCAAATTACCGCCAAAGGAAATACGCGTCCTAACTCAGATCATTCTAGCGGAAGCTTTTTAAAATAGTTATAAGAACCCAAACCAAAGCATGAATGCCCACTGAAACCCAAAGTAGGAATGACAGTATAAATACATCATAAAGTAGGCCTTATGGCCTTACAAGAGTTTACTTAAACAATAAATGTCTTCTATACATCGGCACGCAGGCCGGCCACACATGAGCATAAAGATTGAACATTCGCTTTGGCCTTCAAGGGCCGGCATAGCAACCAGGGCTTTAGCCCGCTACTTGACACTAGGCTCCGCAGCACCTGTAATCAACATTCAACCGCAGCGGTGGCAAAAAAAAGCAACGGTCAGCTAAAGCTGACCAAATTATAACGGCCCCACCCCTTACATGGGGTGGCGGTGCTCCTTCCCTGCATTTATGTAGCATAGCCAAACAATAAAGTGAAAGTACAATAAGCACACTTCACCACAGGTGTAGGCCCGCACGGCCACACACCCTGTGCTCTCAGGGCACATACACAGTGAAGCCGGTCCGAACCCGGTTCGTCCCGCAACTCCACCAACGCTCCCAGGACGGCAAAAATCGTGAGCATTAAAGTCCTTTCAGCCGAAGCCTAGACTCGCTCTCTAAGCCATCGGTAAGTCCCATGTACCTTAGGTCGCTTTAACCGAACCACTTGGAGTGGGTAAGGTTCCACCAGCCCGTTGCTCACCTCGCCACGACCATTTAGCCATCGACGCGGGACAAGCTTCACCAAATCCCAAAGTATCGATCATACACCGGTACATAGCCCGGATATGTACAAGGTTGGCTCCCAAGCCACCAAAACTGCAGAACTTGGCTTCTACCCAGATTTCCGGGTGCACCTTGAAGTTATTCCCCAAGACTCCATGTTGGATCCCTAGTAAGATTTGGGCTAGGTTCACTAAGTTAGGATCAAATGACCCACAATGTATAGCCAGGGTCATAGTTGTGGCATAGAGTCTAGGCTAAGTCATTAGAGTCAACATCACTTGGACTAGCTATCAACAAGACTGCCAGAGACTCAAGACTTAGAAGATTTCAAGACTCTATAAAGTGAGTTCGACGTTTGTCGAACTCAGGTCGACGTTCGTCGAACTTAGGTCGACGATTGTCGTGCTCAGCTCGACGATCTCAGAGAAAATTCTCTGAGCTGAGCTCGACGAACTTTATTCTTTGGTCGACGAATCTCTGGACTACTACAGCATTCTGTCAAGACTATGTTCTCTAGTCTCAGGTCGACGAACTTAATTCTCTGCCTGACGAATTCTGGATTATCTACTTCAACAACTTAGAACCAGAAGACTTATGTCGACACTCAGAGTATATGTCGACACCAACTGAGTCGACACTAGAAGTACTTGTATCGACACACAGAACATCAGTAGACACTTTGGAAATGTTGTGTCGACACCAACTGTGTCGACACCAGAAGCAAGAATATGTCGACTCACAGAAGGCTTGTGTTGACACACAGAATATCTGTCGACACCAACATCACTTGTGTCGACACACAAGATATCAGTCGACACCACCTGTGTAGACACCAGGAGTATTTGTGTCGACACACAGAATATTTGACAACTCCTGAAACTCAGCTCGATGAAATCAAATCTTAGGTCGACGAATTCTGGAGACTTTAACTTTCATTTTAGATACAACTGTGAATATTCTAAGTCCAGAATAGTTGCTGAACTCCAGTCGACGAACACAGTTATCAGCTCGACGAATTCTGTCATCAGTTCGATGATTCCAGACTTAGCATTTATTCCTTCTGTCCTTAGTCTATGGCAATAATTTCTGAATGATTAATGATAAAATATTCTTTGAATATTATCGTTGGACGGTACATTAATCACAGCTTTCATCAGAATTATTGTTTTCCATTTTTCCAAGGGACAATTGGGGAAAGAAATCAATGCAGCTTATTTTCAAGGACCGCCAACATTGATTGTCGTAGAAGGATTCAAATTTCGAAAGAAACTTCCCTCAGGAAATATAAAAAGAGATTTTTTCTCTCTTTCTTGACAGAACACACATCAAGTAAGATAGCAAACAAGGAATTAAGAACAATCCGAGTACCAGAGCAATTGCAGAGACACATCATACACAGACATAGAGATTTTCAGTCAGTCTGTCTTCAACAGCTTCTCTGCTCCTTTCACAAAAGCTCTGATACAAAAAGAAGATCTGCTCTCAGAAGAAGAAGAACAATCATACAAAATCAAGAGTCTTCTTACTTCAACACTCCAGGACTTCAAGGACAACAACTATCAAATCTGTTAAGAAGATTCTGCAGATAAAGGCTAAAAGCATGAAGGCCTATCACCCTGCAACAAGGCTTCCATATTTCCCTGAACCATTCAATATCTCAGGGGGAGCCATTTGCTACCATCAATAATCCACAAGTCTTCTCTCTGATTGTTGACAGAGAAGACATAATCAACTCTCTTACCCCCACTGTGTAAAGGGTTGTCATCTCTCTTCAAAAGTGATTCGTGGTTACAAGTCACCTGATCAAAAGACTTGGGGATATGGTTTTTGAGCACATGATCAAAAGCTCATTGGTGTCAGGCACCTGATCAAAAACCTAAGTGGATTCCTATCAGGGTGGTAGAAGAGTGGATGCACCCAGGTTGGGGAACCACTATAAATTTCTTGTGTCGTCTGGTTGCCCTCTTTCTTTTGTTTTCTTGCTGTGGCTGTGGTAGTTAGTTTTTGTGCTTGATTTATTTACTACTACACTTAGACTGATCTGCATTATCCAACAGAGAATTTTATAAAACTCTAAATACTCTATTCACCCCCCTCTAGAGTATTCCTGATCTAACTGTTCACTTTCAATTAGTATCAGAGCAGGTTCCTTTGGTTGTACAAGCTAACCCTTGAACCAAAGATCTTTTGTTAGATTTAAATTTTATTTTTATTTCCATATTAGATTTATATACACAGCGATGACACAAAATAAGGACTATGCAAGCACCAGACCTCCAGTTTGCAACCTAAACAGGTTTGCCATTTGGAAGGCAAGAATTAAATTAAACAAGAATTCTATTGATGAGGAAATATACAACTCTATTTTGACAGGTCCCCCTCAAGCTTCAACTTCTGCAACATCTACAAGCACTACTGCAGCTTCACCACCTGAGTGGACTGAAGCCTAGAAGAAGGCAAAGATAGCTGATGCCAATGCTATGAACATACATGCATAGACTATGTCAGATGATATTTTTTAGAAGGTGGCTGAATACACCTCAGCCAAAGCCATCTGGGATTCAATAAATCAGATGGTGGCTGGTTCAGCTAATGAGAGAAAGGATAGGAGATCCAACCTCATATCCTTATATAAGAACTTCAAGAAAGAAGAAGCTGAATCAGTAGCTTATATGTATAACAGGTTAAGCTCAATCATCAATGAGCTAAAAACCTTGGACAAAGACATCACCCTCACAGAGGTGAATGACAAGATCCTGATGTGCTTGCCAAGCTCATGGGATTCAAGGATCCGGCCCATCAAGGAGGCCAGAATCCTAAATGAGATATCTACAGAATCTCTATTGGGCAAGTTAAAGTCTTATGAACAACTAATCAAGTCCAGGAAGGCAGCAAAGCAAAGGACACCTCCACCAGCAAGAAAAGAGCAAAGTATAGCTTTCAAGGCTGCTGAGATACAGGGACATCAACATCAAATGAAGAGCCCATGAGTCTATTTGCCAGAAGATTCTACAAGATGGCAAGAAAATACTTCAGAAGAAAGTCATCTAGGTAATATGACAAACCCAGGTATGATAAAACATCAACTAAAGAAGTGGTGTGTTTTGGGTGCAGGAAACCTGGGAACTTCCTCTCTGAGTGTCCAGAGAACCTGAAGAAAGAGAAGAGAAGAGAGAAAAACACCAGGAAACAACACACCAGTAAACCTTCTTCCAGCAAACATAAGAGGAAGGAAAAGGGTTTTTTGGCTGAAACCTAGAGTGAAATTGAAGATGAATCAACATCTTCCAGCTCCAGTGAAGATGAGGAAGAAGCAAGGGCTAAGGAGGTTTGCCTCATGACAATTGATGCTTCCAGGAGCAATTCAGAAGAAGAGGAATCAGACAATGAAGAAGCTTCAGATTTAGAAGCTGATAAGGTGAAGAGCTGTCCAAGTGTGAATCTGACCTGGTACATGGACATTGGTTGCTCCAAACATATGACAGACAGTAAGGAAATTCTATCCAACTACAAGTCCAAGCTGGGGCCAAAGGTCATCTTTGGTGACTCCAAATGTGGCCAGTCAGAAGGTTGTGGAGCAGTGAAGATTGAAGCTGTTACTTTCAAGAAAGTAACTTATGTCAAAGGACTCAAACATAACCTCATCTCCATAATTCAATTATGTGATGAAGGTTATCAGGTATATTTTAGTTCATCTTCATGTATTATCTCTAATAAAGAAAACCAAACAATTTTAATTGGAATAGACAAGGAAATATATATTTAGTTGATTTTTTATTTGCCAATTCTGATATCTGTTTACTTAACTTAATTAGTAACTAAAATGATTTATGACATAAAATACTAGGTCATGTAAACATGAAAAACATTGCTAGGCTATCAAAAACAATCTTGTTAGAGGTTTACCTTCTAGTCCCTACAAGAAGGAAGGCCTTTGTCGGGCTTGTCAATTAGGCAAGCAAACTAAATCTAGTTTCAAATCCATTAATAAAAGTGATTCCCCTAGGATTTTGTATTTGCTACACATGGATCTATTTGGACCCGTTGCTGTAAAAAACCTAGGAGGGAAGTCCTAAACTTTGGTTATTGTATATGACTTCTCTAGGTTCACTTGGGTATCCTTTCTGAGATCTACGTCAGATACCTTCAAGGTTCTTACAGATTTTCTCAGGACCATACATATTAAGTTCTCTACTCATGTTGCATTGATCAGAAGTGATCATGGCACAGAGTTTGAGCCTCTTCTTATGCATGAGTTCTGTGAGAAGAAAGGTATCAGACATTGCTTCTCAGCTCCTAGAACTCCCCAACAAAATGGGGTATCTGAAAGGAAAAATAGAACACTCATTGAAGTTGCATTACATTACTTGCAGATACTTACATGCCACTATCCTTTTGGGCAGAGGCTTTGAACACTGCAAACTATGTCCTGAACAGAAGTCTGATACATAAGTTAAAAAATAGGACTCCCTATGAATTACTAAAAGGGAAGAAACCTAAAATAAACTATTTTAAAGTCTTTGGTTGTATATGTTATATTCACACAAACAACAAAAGATATAGTAGATAGTTTGAGGCAAAGGCTGAAGAAGGAATTTTTCTAGGATATTCCCAAGTAAGCAAAGCTTATAGGGTTTATAACAAATCAACTTTACAAATTGAGGAGTCTATCTATGTTACTTTTGATGAAGCTAACATGTCTTGCAATGAGAAAGAAATTTCTACCAGAAGCAACTTGCAGGTACATCACTTGTGTGAGAGTTTAGATGGAACAAACCTTACCCAAGAGGTTCCAACTCATCCTTCTCCACAAGTCATTGAAGAAAGTGAAGATGAAGGCATTGAAGGAAGTGATATTCCCCCAACAACAAACATAATTTCACAGGAGGAATTAATTCCAAATGCTGTTGCAGAACCAACTCCACCAGCTAATCTTGTCACACTTAGGGATCACCCCAAATCTCAAGTTATTGGAGACATATCAGCATGTGTACAGACAAGGCATCAACTCAACCAATATTTGATGCATGCCTGTTTTCTCTCTCAGATTGAAGCTCTATCCATCCATGATGCAGAGCAAGATCCCCACTGGATCATTGCAATGCAGGAGGAATTAAATCAGTTTGAGAGATGTAGAGTTTGAGATTTGATTCCAAGGCCCCAAGACTACCTAGTCATTGGAACCAAATGGGTCTACATAAACAAGCTGGATGCACACAGAGTAATAGTGAGGAATAAAGCCAAGCTTGTTGCACAAGGATATATGCAAGAAGAAGGAATAGATTATGACCAGATCTTTGCACCTGTTTCAAGGTTGGAAGAAATCAGAATATTCCTTGCCTATGCAGCTTATAAGAGATTCAAGGTCTATCAAATGGATGTGAAAAGTGCATTCATGAATGGAGTACTCAAGGAAGAGGTGTATGTTGAACAACCTCTAGGTTTTGTTTCTCCAACTCATCCCTCTTATGTTTATAAATTGCGTAAAGCTCTCTATGGTCTAAAGCAAACTACAAGAGCTTTTTATGAGACTCTAGCCAGCTTTCTGTTAGAGCATAAATGCATTAGAGGCATTGTAGATAGAACACTTTTCACTAGACATCATAAGGATCAAATACTGTTAGTACAAATATATGTGGATGACATAATATTTGGGTCTACTGATTCAAAATTGTGCAAGTGATTCTCTGATCTCATGCATTCTAAATTTGAAATGAGTAGCATGGGTAAGCTTTCCTACTTCCTTGGTCTCCATGTGAAGCAGCTCCCTGATGGCATCTTCATCTCCTAAGCTAAGTATGCTAAAGAGCTTATCAAAAATTTTGGGATGGCTGATGCCCCAGCAAAGAAGACACCTATGACTACAAATGTTGTAATTGATTCAGATGCACATGGGAAACCTGTGGATCAGAAACTATATAGGGCCATTGTTGGATCCCTGTTATACCTTACAGCAAGCAGACCTGATATCATGTTTGCCACATGCCTTTGTGCTAGGTTCTAGGTGAACCCAAAAGAATCTCACCATATTTTCCTAAAAAGAATTTTGAGATATATAAGGGGTTGTCCTAGTCTAGGCCTATGGTATCCCATAGAATCAGAATTTGAGTTAACTGGATACTCAGATGCTGATTTTGCTGGATGCAGGGTGGATAGAAAAAGTACTTCAGGAACTTGCCAGTTCCTGGGTATGAGATTAGTATCCTGATTTTGTAAGAAATAGTCATCTGTATCAACCTCAAATGCTGAGACAGAATACATTGCAGTAGGTAGCTATTGTTCCCAGATGCTGTGGATACAAAATCAATTACTAGACTATGGTATCAACTTAAATAATTCAACTCTACATTGTGATAACACAAGTGCTATAGCCATAGCACATAATCCAGTCCATCACAGTAGGACAAAGCATATAAACATTAGGCATCATTTCATAAGAGAGTGTGTAGACAAAAACAAAATTAAGCTTGTCTATATCTACACAGATTTACAAAGGGCTGATATATTCACCAAACCTCTGGATGAGAGAAATCATCTCTTCTTTATAAATCAGCTTAGCATGATCAATAGAGAAGACTTAGTTTAGTTTAAGTCTGCACTCGACGAATTTGCCAAAATTTGTCGAACGGAGCTCGACGAACTATGGAAAGTTTGTGAGATATTCGTCGAATGCAGGACGACGAACTCTCTGTGAGTGAAGTTATTTTCGTCGAACGGAGATCGACGAATTCACTTCAGAAAACTTTCGTCGAACGGAGCTCGCTGAAATGTCTTCAAATATTTAGACAGAGCTCGATGAATTATTTGACTATTAATTATTTCGTCGATCTCAGGTCGAAGAATTTCTTAATTTTCATGGAACGGAGTTTGTCGATTCATATTCTGAAGAACCTTATATCTAGATTTTACTTTGACCTCCGTCCCGCGCTTTCTGTTCTCTTGGACTTGATCGCCGTTTGTCTCTCTTGCAGGTGATTCCAATGGATATTTCAGCAGGTGCCCTAACCGGAATGAAGTTTGACACGGGCTTTGACGTCGACTTCGAATCCTTTCAACATTCAGATCCAATATTTCTGCATATACTGGAACTTCTGGAGGAACAAAAACTGAAAAATCTGATGTCAATAAGTATCAAACTGTCTGCAACTGAAATCAGAGAGTGGGTTTATACATCTACATCAGAGGAGAACACTATGATCGGAACAATTGCGGGTAACTCTGTATCTTTATCTCCCGCCGTACTTACTGAAATTTTTGGATTGATTAATGGAGAAGAATAATTAGACATTGATTCTGAAGAATATGATAAGATGTTAGGTTTAATGGGATATACTGGAGATAATCCCAATAAATTGTTAAAGAAAATCTGTCTGCCGAATTTAAGTTCTTGACAGATATTGTAGGAAAGGTTTTGCTGGGCAAGCATACTGCCCATGACTACATTACCAGACACCAGTTTCTTGTTATGTGTGCAGTGATTAATAAGAACGAAGTGGATTGGGCTCAAATCATATTTGATTTGATAAAGAAAAAGAACAATAAGAAAGAAGTTTGCTTTGGAAGGATCCTAGGGATCTTCCTGAAGGAGAAGGCTGCTGAATCCCTGGTCTCACAGACCATATTCATTAATGCCAGCAAGAGGCTCACATGCACCTTGTTTGGCAGGTGGGAGAGGACCATAACTAAGCCATCCAAGGCTTCAACCTCTTCCACCCCAGCTTTTGAAAGCACCAGGGCTGTAAGAGCCACTACCCACCCTACTGAAGAGATCCTCCCCACACCTCCATCTCTTCCAACAACTCAACCATCACAAGAACTTCAACAACAACTTCTACCACATCAACAACCAACACCCTCTGTTCATGCATCGACTACAGTTACAACTTCTGCCACATCTCCACAAATTGATCTTACAGAGATCCCATCTTCCACTCTTCAGGAAAACCAATCACCAACACCACCTTCATCTCCTCTTCCACCTCACCTATCCTCCATTCCAACTTTCGATCTTCTGACTTCCCCCCTCAATTCTCCTCCTCTTCCACATCAATCCACTCAGGACGTCCCCATGACAGATGTCCCTCCTCCACCATCTCCAACATCTACCATCCCTCAAAATGTCTCCACCCAACATTCTACTGAACCATCCATAACTCCAACATTGGACCCCTCCACCATATCTTCCATCATTGCTATCATTACACCCCTCATAAAATCAATCATAGCAGTGGACATTATACCTCTTGCTACCTCTATATCTACTCTATCTGCTCAACTTTCTGCCTTCACTGCTGCCCCCTCTGCATTCAGGGGCCTGGCTCCAGTATACACTGCAACCAGGCAGGGGGAGATGCTTAGTGAAGAAGCTGCAGCACCTCCAGCAGAAGCAGAAATCTCAGCTCCAGCAGCTCCAGTAACAGCAGAGGCAAAAACACTACTGACAGATACAGATTTAATTTCAGGGGATGCATATTTTATTCCTGATGACAGAGATTTAATTGATTTAATTCATTTCATTGAGACTGACATGGACCTTGATGAGTCAGTCCCTGAAGAGACAGTTGCTGAAGACATTCTTTCTGTTTTTGAATTCATAATTAATCCCACAGTAAACTTAGTTGATTTATTGAAAAGTTTTGATACTACCTTTCTGAATTATATTCCAGCAGTACCTACTAAGCCATCATTGGCTATTGTACCATATACTTCTCCAATCTCTCCAAAAGTTGCTAAGCAACTTAGAGATAGTTTTGTTATTTCAAAGCCAGCAGTCATGCCATCTCCAGAAGAAGTTATTTCTGTTCAAACATTTATAATGGATGACTCACCCATACCAAATCTGGATGATTTGATTTTGGCTGATATAGAAGAAGAAAGTAAGGCAGCTGCTGAAAGCACTATCAGAACCAGTTCTCCAGTCTCTCCTATGACTTCTTCTCCTGGTCCTGTTGAAGCTTCTGCTCCAGCTCCTGAAAAGCCAATCTTTTCTGCTGAGGCTCTGAATGCACTCAATGAATTATATGATAACCCTCAGGGATCAGATAATGATAATGATGAGGATGAGGATGAGGAAGATGATTCAGATGATGAACCCAAGAGGAAGCAAGTATCCAAGAAACGAAAAGCCCCTCCTCCTCCTGCTCCAAAGCCAAATCCAAACAATGACACTCCCTATTATATTCTCCAAAAGATAACTTCATACAAAGGGATACCATCTTGGATGTAGTTATCCAAAAATCTGCAGAAGGAGATGATGAAAAGCAGAAGGTACTCTCCTCTTCCATTTCAAAGATTCAGGAAAGATCCACCTCCTCCGCCTCCTCCAGCTGCTGGTGCTTCAAGCACATCTTCTCAAAGATCTGCCCCACTTCAAACATGTCAAAGACACCAAGGGAGATCACATGGAAGCAGCCAACACAGACAATACTCTTCAGGAAAGTAACATTAGTAGCAACAACAACATCAACAGCAGCAACAACAACAACAGCAACAATCCACTGAACATCAACTAGCTGAAGGCTCTAAAAGTCCATCTTCTCCTCCCGTTCCTTTTGAAGATCCTGAAACAACTACTACTGCTATAATGTCCAGGTTCCAGGAAATTGTAGGCCTTTCTATGATTAACAAAGCCAAAGCTGAAGGAAAGGATCCTTCTGAATATTCAACAATGTCAAAGTATAGGAAAGAGGAACCTAAAAGATTTGATAAGGCAAACAAGTTTTTCAATGTTGATGACTGCATGAAGTTTCACCTAGAAGGAGTTGTCCCCAGAGCTACATCTTTGAATATTATAGGGGCTGCTGACATGACCATGACAAAAGTGCAAGCTTCAGATCCAAAAAGAGAGATTATGTTTACAAAGCCTGGAGAGAAGAGCAAGCAAGAAATGCCAAAGGAAAAGAAACAGAAGAAGTAAAGGTTGAACTCTTTTATTTTCTACAACTATCTATAACTGCTTTATATTCTGAACAAAGCTTATGTATATATATATCTGCTGCATGTGTTATTGATCTCTGCCAGATATATGCTTTTTCTGCTTTGTTTATTTTTCAATTTTGATTTGAGTCTGTAATTAGTGACCTCACCCAAATAGGGGGAGATTGTTGGATACCTAGTAAGATTTGGGCTAGGTTCACTAAGTTAGGATCAAATGACCCACAATGTATAGCCAAGGTCATTGTTGTGTCCTAGAGTGTAGGCCAAGTCCTTAGAGTCAATATCACAAGGACCAGCTATCAACAAGACTGCCAGAGACTCAAGACTTAGAAGATTTCAAGACTCTGTAAAGTGAGTTCGACGTTCGTCGAACTCAGGTCGATGATTGTCGTGCTCAACTCGACGATCTCAGAGAAAATTCTACGAGTTGAGCTCGACGAACTTTATTCTTTGGTCGACGAATCTCTGGACTACTACAGCATTCTGTCAAGACTATGTTCTCTAGTCTCAGGTCGACAAACTTAGTTCTCTGCCCGACGAATTGTGGATTATCTACTTCAACAACTTAGAACCAGAAGACTTATATCGACACTCAGAGTATATGTCGACACCAACTGAGTCGACACTAGAAGCACTTATGTCGACACACAGATCATCAGCCACACTTTGGAAAGGTTGTGTCGACACCAACTGTGTCGACACCAAAAGCAAGAATATGTCAACTCACAGAAGACTTGTGTCGACACACAGAATATCTGTTGACACCAACATCACTTGTGTCGACACACAAGATGTCAGTCGACACCACCTGTGTCGACCCCAGGAGTAATTGTGTCGACACACAGAATATTTGACAACTCCAGAAACTCAGCTCGACGAAATCAAATCTTAGGTCGACGAATTTTGGAGACTTTAACTTTCATTTCAGATACAACTATGAATATTCTAAGTACAGAATAGTTGCTGAACTCCAGTCGACGAACACAGTTATCAGCTCGACGAATTCTGTCATCAGTTCGACGATTCTAGACTTAGCATTTATTCCTTTTGTCCTTAGTATATGGCAATAATTTCTGAATGATTGATGATAAAATATTATCTGAATACTACCGTTGGATGGTACATTAATCACGGCTTTCATCAGAATTATTGTTTTCCATTTTTCCAAGGGACAGTTAGGGAAAGAAATCAATGCAGTTTATTTTCAAGGACCGCCAGCATTGATTGTCGTAGAAGGATTCAAATTTCGAAAGGAAATTCACTCAGGAAATATAAAAAGAGATTTTCTCTCTTTCCTGACAAAACACACAACAAGTAAGATAACAAGCAAGGAAGTAAGAACAATCAGAGTACCAGAGCAATTGCAGAGACACATCATACACAGACACAGAGATTTTCAGTCAGTCTGTCTTCAACAGCTTCCCTGCTCCTTTCACAAAAGCTCTGATACAAAAAGAAGATCTGCTCTCAGAAGAAGAAGAACAATCATACAAAATCAAGAGTCTTCTTACTTCAACACTCCAAAACTTCCAAGGATAACAACTATCAAATCTGTCAAGAAGATCCTGCAGATAAAGGCTAAAAGCTTGAAGGCCTATCACCCTGCAGCAAGGCTTCCATATTTCCCTGAACCATTCAATATCTCAGGGGGAGCCATTTGCTACCATCAATAATCCACAAGTCTTCTCTCTGATTATTGACAGAGAAGACATAATCAACTCTCTCACCCCCACTGTGTAAAGGGTTGTCATCTCCCTTTAAAAGTGATTCTTGGTTACAAGTCACCTGATCAAAAGACTTGGGGATTTGTTTTTTGAGCACCGGATCAGAAGTTCATTGGTGTCAGGCACCTGATCAAAAACTTGAGTGGATTACTACCAGGGTGGTATAAGAGTGGATGTACCCAGGTTGGGGAACCACTATAAATTTCTTGTGTCATCTGATTGCCCTCTTTCTTTTGTTTTCTTGTTGTGGCTGTGGTAGTTAGTTTTTGTGCTTGATTTATTTACTACTGCACTTAGACTAATCTGCATTATCCAGCAGAGAATTTTATAAAACTCTAAATACTCTATTCACCCCCCCTCTAGAGTATTCCCGATCTAACTACTCACTTTCACTCCCTACTGCAATCTACTGCATAGAAACCCATAAACATACGACACAAAGTCTTCTCCAGCAATCAATGCATAATGGAAACATCACCGATCCAGATCAACTTGTCCGGGTAAGTTTCACACACGATGCCTTTGTCCGTACTTCGATTCCAGACTCTATATGTAAGATTACGGGGACTATTCATGTCCACCCGAAGGAGATACCACACACTTACTGCACACTCACGAGAGCGGGTTTCCTATGAAAAAAGGAAGAGGACTTCACATATCCAAGAAGAGAATAGTTACCCTAGAGGTTCGCTTTGGAGCCATGGAAAACTAGTCGGATGGAAAGCACCGCAACGGCCTTACCTCCACGGATCTGGATTCGACACGCAATTTAGGGCTCCGAAGCTCCACCGGTGGCCGGATTCCTCCTCCTTCTTCCTTGCTCTCCCCACTCTCTAACTCTTTATAAAGAGAAAGACCTAAGATAAATGAGGGTTTAACCCTCAACTCCATGCCTTATAACAACATGGAGAGTTCTGGGTCATTGGATCCTATTTGAAGGAAATGAACGACCACAAATCGCCATGAAAATCACTCTCCTGGGCCGAACACGGCCTGTGACACGCCCGTGTCACAGGACGTGTCTCATGATCTGACCACGATTGTCGAATGTAGAATAGGACACGGGCTCAGACACGCCCGTGTTACTCTTGACACGCCCGTGTCAGCCTCTGACACGCCCGTGTAAGCCTCTGACACGCCCGTGTCACAGGGCGTGTTCCTCAAGTGACACAGGAAACCATCATGTCCCAACCAGGATACGACCATAAGACACGCCCGTATTACTCTCAACATGCCAGTGTTAGCCTCTGACATGCCCGTGTCATAGGGCGTGTTCATTAGTCGACACAGACCGGTCAAATGCAGAGAAGGACATGACCCTGGACACGCCCGTGTCCCAGGCCGTGTGCCCGACCTGGCTTGACTCCGAGGATCGTTGAATGCATTTCGTTGACCTCATGAAAATTAGTCGAACTCAAAGCACTACATGGCCATGGACACGCCCGTGTCACAGGCCGTGTGCCTCACTCGACACCGCCCTACCGACACAGAGCAGGACAGGGCCCTAGAAACGCCCGTGTTGCAGGTCATATGAACCTGTTCAAGCACCAAAATGGCCTTAAAATGCTATCCAATGTTTTTTGAGTTTTGGGGCATTACAGATGACCTTCACTCTGGGGCTGCAACAGGGTTTCTTCAGGATGGAGCTGAAGAGGGTGTCGCCTCTCTCCTATGAGGAGCTGATGGAGAGGGCAGAGAGGGAAGTCGACATGGAGGCATCGAACCCAGAGTTTACCCGAAAGCTGGCCAGGTGGGATGCGAAGGACGAGAAGGGGCCAGGAGGTGGCCATGGTTGGGTGGCCAGTAGAACTGATCCCAGGTAGGGTGAACAACAGTAACATTAACAGCAGCAACAACCAAGGTGCGGGCGTCAGGAGCCGAACAATCAACCTGGCTGGAGGCAGGGCCAGGGACCCCCTCGTCTCGATCAACAAATGATTATGGCAATAACCCTAAGGAGGAGAAGGAGAGGCCACCCAAAGAGAAGGCATGAAGGCAGAGTGGAGGACTACCCATGAACCGTGTACGCTACACCTTTTTGGTATAAAATTCCTTGGTATTATTGATCTTTGGCAGTAGAATCTGTGAACGAATGGCGAATCCGGCCATGTCCCGAGCTTTCTCCCACTATCAGGCTCCCACCTAGCTGGCGGGGTAGGTGTCCTTGGTGGACACCGTCTTTGCTCTGGAGCCAAGTCCCAAGCTTTCTCCCATTATCAGGCTCTCACCTAGTTGGCGGGGTAGGGGTCCTCGGTGGACATCACCTTTGCTTTGGAGCCAAGTACCGAGCTTTCTCCCACTGTCAGGCTCCCACCTAGTTGGCAGGGTAGGGGTCCTCGGTCGACATCGTCTTTTCTCTGGAGCCAAGTCCCGAGCTTTCTCCCACTGTCAGGCTCTCACCTAGCTGGTAGGGTAGGGGTCCTCGGTGGACATCACCTTTGCTCTGGAGCCAAGTCCCGAGCTTTCTCCAACTGTCAGGCTCCCACCTAGCTGGCAGGGTAGGGGTCCTCGGTGGACATCACCTTTGCTTTGGAGCCAAGTCCCGAGCTTTCTCCCACTGTTAGGCTCCCACCTAGCTGGCAGGGTAGGGGTCCTCGGTCAACATCGTCTTTTCTCTGGAGCCAAGTCCCGAGCTTTCTCCCACTGTCATGATCTCACCGAGCTGGCAGGGTAGGGGTCCTCGGTGGACATCAACTTTGCTCTAGAGACAAGTCCCGAGCTTTCTCCGACTGTCTAACACCCCCCATCTATCACATGGGATATAACAAAAGGTCCGGCTGGGGACCCACGCCATATTCCACGGATAGATAGTGGAGTTACGTATTAATACCAAATTACTGCCAAAGGAACACACGTCCTAACTCAGAGCATTCTAGCGAAAGCTTTTTAAAACTATTATAAGAACCCAAACACAGCATGAATATCCACTAAAAACCCCAAAGCAGGAATGTGCGTACAAATACACAAAGTACTTGGCCTTATGCCCTTACAAGAGTTTACTTTAAATAATAAATGTCTTCCAAACATCGGCACGTAGGTCGGCCACACATGAGCATAAAATTAAACATTAACTTTTGGCCTTCGAGGGCCTGCACAACAACCAGGGCTTCAACGCGCTACTTGCCAATAGGCTCTGCAGCACCTGCATTCAACATTCCACCGCAGCGGTGGCAAACAAAAGCAACAATCAGCCAAGCTGACCAAATTATAACAATCTCGCCCCTTTACTCGGGGCGGCGATGCTCCTTCCCTACACTTTATTAGCATAGTCAAACATTAAAGTGAAAGTATAACACCAGCACACTTCACCACAGGTGTAGGCCCGCACGACCTCACACCCAGTGCTCTCAGGGCACTTACTCGGTGAACCTGGTCCGAACCCAGCTCGTTCCATAGTCCACCACCTCCCCAGGACGACAAACAACGTGAGCATTTAGTCCTTTCAGCCGCAGCCTAGACTCGCTCTCCAAGTTATCGGTAAGTCTCATGTACCTTTGGTAGCTTTAACCGAAGCAAATGGAGGTGGTAGGGTTCCACCTGCCCGTTGCTCACTTTACCACGATAATTTATCCATTGGCGCGGGCCAAGTTTCCCCCAGTCCCAATGTATCGATCAAACAATAGTATATAACCCGGTTATGTATGCGGCTGGCTCCCAGGCCACCATTACGGCAGAAATTCGCTTCTGCCCAGATTTTCGGGTGCACCTTGGAATTAATCCCCAAGGATGCC
Organism: Platanthera guangdongensis; assembly: GCA_039583875.1. Lineage (NCBI taxonomy): Eukaryota > Viridiplantae > Streptophyta > Magnoliopsida > Asparagales > Orchidaceae > Platanthera > Platanthera guangdongensis. The sequence continues at coordinate 128,962,818 of CM077163.1, read as the reverse complement.
TGTTACAATCTACCACACAGAAAAACTCGAAAAAAACCAATGACACGGAGTCTTCTCCATCTAATCATGCCTAATGAAACATCACCGATCCAGACCAACTTGTCCGGTTAGGCTTCACACATTATGCCTATGTCCGTACTTTGATTCCGGACTCTACATGCAAAACTAGGAGGACTATTCATATCCACCCAAAAGAACACCTCACACTCACCGCATATTCACGAGAGCGGGTTTCCTATGCAGAAAGAAAGAGGACTTCACATGTCCAAGAAGAGAATCGTTACCCTAGAAGTTCGTTTTGGCCCCATGTAGAAGTGAAGAAACTTTGACGGATGAAAAGCACCGCAACGGCCTCGCCTCGAAGGATCTAGACTCGGCTTGCGATTCAGAGCTCCGAAGCTCCACCGGCGGCCGTATTTCTCCTTCTTCTTCAACCTTTGCCCTCCCTTCTCTCTAACTCTTTAGAAAGATAATGGTCATAGGAAAATGAGGAATAAACCCTCCATTCCTGACCTTATCACTGCAGGAATAGTTCTTGGCCGTCGGATCCCATCTAAGTAAAATGAACGACCTAGATTCGCCCTTAAAAACACTTTCCTGGGACGAACACGGCTTGTGACACGCCCGTGTCATAGGCCGTGTCTCACGATCAGAAAACGATCGTCGAACACAGAACTGGACACGGGCTCAGAAACGCCCCTGTTACTCTTGACACGCCCGTGATAGAAGGCGTGTTCCTCAAGCGAAGCAGGAAACCATCACGTCCCGACCAGGACACGGGCTTAGACATGCCCATGTTAGCATTTGACACGCCTATGTCGACCCGTACTCGCCTATGTTTCCAAGCCGTGTTCCTCACCCAACACAGCCTGGCTGACATAAAGAAGGACACAGCCCTGGATATGCCCATGTCCTCACTAGACACGCACGTGTCCTAGGCCGTGTGCCTCACTCGACATCACCCTGCCAATACAGAGCAGGACACGACCCTGGACATGCCCGTGTCTCAGGTCGTGTGCCCGACCTCCAAAGATCGTCGAATGCGTTTCGTCACCCACACAAAAAAATTGTCGAACTCGTAGCAGGACACGGTCATGGACATGCTCGTGTCCCATGCCGTGTGACCTTTATCAGGCCCCAGATTGGCCTTAAGACACTACCAGATCATTTTCGAGTTTTGGGGCGTTACAATTCTCACCCCTTAAAAGAATTTCGTCCTGAAATTATAGAATAGAAGGTACTCAAACTTAAACAGTACATGAGTAGAAGAGCTCGGGATACTCCTCAAGCATGGTCTACTCTCGCTCCCACGAAAGCTCCTCACGACCGCAGTTGTCCCATCAGACTTTGACCATCTTGATGTCCTTGTTACAAAGTCGCTTGAATTCAGAGTCCGCAATGCGAACGGGCTTGACTTTCGTCATCAACTAACTATTAACAGGTACTCGATCGACCGCAATCACTTGTGAAGGCTCTTACACCACCTTCCACAACACCGATATGTGGAATACGTCGTGTAGACCACTCAATTCCACTGAGAACTTCAGCCGGTAAGCCGCTTCACCAATTCACTCTAGAATCTCAAATGGTCCATGGTACCTCAGACTCAGCTTCTTTAAGCATCGTACCCGAGAGACACCCTTGAACGACTTTATTTTCAAATATACCCAGCCGCCAACAGCGAACTCAACGTTCCTGTGCTTGAAATTATAGTGTTTAGCCTATCTGTCCTGAGCGATCAACAATCGTTCTCGTATTGTTTGTACCAACGAAGTGGCGCTTTCCACTTCTTGTCGTTTGTACAAATTCGACTCACCCGTCTCCAACAAAGACAACGACGTGCGGCATTTTCTACCGTAAAGGGCCTCGAAGGGCGCCATTTGAATACTCGCTTGTTAGTTGTTGCTATAAGCAAACTCCACAATGTATAGGTGATCTTCCCACCGCTTTTCGAAATCCAAAACACACATGTGAAGCATGTCCTCCATCGTCCTGTTGACCCTCTCGGTCTGACCATCCGTCTGCAGATGAAAGGCTGTGCTGAAACTCAGCTTGGTTCCCAACATTTGCTTCACCAACCTCTAGTCAATGGACGTGAAGCGCCCATCTCGGTCACTCACGATGCTGCGGGGTACACTGTGCAGTCGAACAATGTTATCTACATAGAGTTTTGCTAGCTTAACCATCGAATCATCCTTCCTATTCGAAATGAAGTGCGACACTTTCGTCAATCGATCTACGATCACCCAGATGTCGTTGTTTCCCTTCTACGACCATGACAACCCATGCACAAAATCCATTGAAATATCGTCGAAATTCCACTTAGGGATAGTTAAGGACTTCAAGAAACCTCCAGGCTTCTGGCACTCCGCCTTCACCAAGGCGCACGTTTGACACTTCACCACATAAAGTGCCACGTCCTTCTTAAGTCCTGGCCACCAGAACAACTTTTTCATATCACAAAACATTTTCGTGCTCCCCGGGTGAATCGAGTACTTAGTATGATGAGCTTCGTACATCAATTCCTCCCTCAACGTACCCATATTTGGGATGCACAAATGACTGTCCCTCCATAACAGTACATCCTTAACAATAAATTGGGAATTTGACCCATCCAAAGCCTAATCCATGATCTTCTTCATGATGTTATCCAAATCCAGGGCCTGCTGAATCCTATCAGCAAGGTCATACTACACCTCTGTCCAGTTCAATTGTGCTTCGGCACTAATCTGCTCGTCAACACAAGAGATCTCTAATGCCTCTAGATCCCGAATCAAAAGCTCATCATGAACTGACAACAATTGGCCTTTGCGGGGGCCCTGCGACTCAACGCATCCACCACTGTATTGCCTTTCCCATACACATAATGTATCTTAAATGTGTAGTCAACCAGGAACTCCATCCACTTTAGCTGACGCATGTTTAGGTCCTTTTGATACAACAAGTACTTCAGGCTCTTGTGATCGATATAGATATCGACATTCACACCATACAGGTAATTCCTCCACAGCTTCAGAGCAAATATCACGACCGCTAACTCCAAGTCATGGACCAGATAATTCCTCTTGTGCACCTTTAGCTGATGCGACCCATAAGCTATTACACACCCATGCTGCAGTAAGACACAACCTAAGTCACTGTCCGAAGCATCGCTGTAAATCTCAAATCCTTCGGTCCCACTCGACGAATATAGAATAGGCGCCGTGGTCAACCGACTGTTCAGTTCTTCGAAAGCTTGCACGCACTCTAGCGACCACACAAAATTTTGATATTTCCTCGTCAAAGTCGTGAGGGGTAACGCTATCCGCGAGAAGTTCTCTACGAAGCGCCTGTAGTAGCCGGCAAGTCCAAGGAAACTCTGCACTTCTGCCACTGAAGATAACACAGGTCACTCTCGTATCGCAACTATCTTTGTCGGATCTACCACAATCCCTTCTCCACTAACTATATGACCAAGGAATGCTACCGAAGATAACCAAAATTTGCAATTGGAGAATTTGGCATAACGTTGATTCCTCCTCAATGTCTCCAACACCATATGCAGATGCTTGAAATCATCATCCTCGCACTGCAAGTACACCAATATATCGTCGATGAAGACTATCACGAATTGGTCCAGGTACTCTTTGAACGTTCTGTTCATCAAATCCATAAACATGGATGACGCATTAGTCAGCCCAAATGGCATGACAGTGAACTCAAAATGCCCATACTGTGTGCTGAAAGCTATCTTGGGGATGTCAGTTTCCCTTATCACCAGCAAATAGTATCCGGATTTTAGATCCAACTTCAAGTACACAGTCGACCCCACCAGCTGGTCGAACATATCGTTAGTTCTTGGGATCGTGTACTTATTCTTCTCTATTAGCTTGTTCAACTCCCAGTAGTCGATACAAAGTTGTAAACTTCCGTCCTTCTTATTAACAAAGAGGACCGGTGGACTCAAAGGCGACGAACTTGGACGCACATAACCTTGCTCCAACAGCTCTTGAAGTTGCACTTTCAATTCTGCCATCTCGTTAGGCGCTAACCAATAGGGAGAGCGTGACACATGTTTGACACCTAGCACAAGCTCAATGGTGAAGTCAATCTCTCGCTGAGGCGTGGCTCCAGGGAGATCATCAAGGAACACGTCGGGATACTCAGATACAACTGGGATACTGTCCATACTAGGCTTAGACTTCGAAGCCTCCACTAATGTGAAAAATAGCTCTGCACCAGCAGGAACTGCTTTAACCACCTAGAGAGCAAACATCAAAGTTTTGATCGACCCTTTCATGCCCGCAAACATAGTCTCATGATCAGTTCCCAATTTGACCTCCTTGCGGTTGCAATCAATGTATGTCCGCTGCTCCGAAAGCCAATCCATCCCAAAGATCACGTTGAACTCAACTAACGTTAGTAGCGACTCTTGCAAGTCAAACTCTTGACTCCCGATCTGTATCTTTATGCAACAAACTCTATCCGCGAGCATTGAACACCCATTATGAAACAACACATCCAATTTGTCCCTTGCCATCGAAGAAGGTACTCCGTTGTGCGATATAAATCCTTCGGACAAAAAGGAATGTAAAGCTCCCGTATCGAACAGTGCTCTCGCCAGATAATCTAAAATCTAAACAAAGCCTAGCACAAGCAGTCATAAGCTAATGGGCAAAAGGGTAGCAAATATATTTAAAGTTAATCTGCTTTTAATTAACTCATACCTGTCACCACATTGGTATGCTTTATGGCCTCCTGAAGGCCAATATTGTACACTCTAGGCTGAGCTGGAGCATAGTGGGATGCGGTTGACTCCACCGCCTTCTCCTTTTCCTCGTATGTCGCTCCAGTCTTCCTCTCAGACTCTAGGAGTCCGCTCCAACACTCTCGTGCAAAATGCCCCGACTTTCCACAGTTGTAGCAAACACCTTTATCTCGACCTGTGGTTGTTCCAGTCCTACCTGAAGAAGGGGCTGGACTCGAAGTCCTTGCCTTCTTGTTCCACTTATGAAACTTAGACTTCGAGGAGTTCGGCACCTTGAACTCCGTCTTCTGCACACCCATGTATTTGCTCCCTTGGATTCTCTTCAGATCTATTTCCATTGATCGGGCCGAACTGACCAAGGTTAGGAAACCTTGCGTCACAGGCCCAGCAAGTAGTATCCTCAGGTCATCGCGCAGACCCTCAAAGAACCAGTTGGTCTTACGCTCCTCATCTCCAAACATAAGGGCAGCGTAATGACCCAACTGTGTGAATTCGTGGAGGTATTCATCTACGCTACTAGCTCCTTGCTTCAACCTCAGTACCTGATTCTCCATCTCAATTCTCTCAGCAGAGGGTAGGTATCTAGCCAAGAACAGCCTTGAGAATTCCTCAATCGAGACGTCGGCTAGTTTTCTCCCAGCTAAGTGATGCTGCCCAAGATCTTCCCACCATAACCTTGCCTCGCCATCTAGCAAGAAAGTGGCTATGGCGGTCTTCTGCCATCCCTCCTTTTTCGTTGTCGACAAGATTCTCTTAACTCTAGCGAGCCAATCTTCGGCTTGAGTTGGGGTTCCAGTCCCTGTAAATATTGGAGGACTGAAACTCATCACATGTTTAAGTTGTCTTTTAGTCGCTCTTCTTGGCGGCAAAGGCTCTCCCGCCACGCGTTCCACAACTTTAGGCTCTGCCGCTTGAAGAGGTTCTTGTTCCATCGCAGGGGTTGGGTGCTACACCTGCCTTGCTGGCTGGGCGTTTATCATTGCAACCACCGCTTCCACTACGAGTCTTATAGTTTCTGCCGAAGGAGTGGTTGTAGACACGTCATTAGGCGCACTGCTTGCCTCCGAAAGCGAGTGATCTGACTGTCTTGCACCACTCCTAGTCACCTATAGTAGCAAAAACCCTCAATTAGGCGGCACACAGATTGCTAAAAGCAATCATTGGAATACTCAGGTTCCTCAAAATAAGTGTATTTTCATTCCTAAGTGGACATTCATGGGTTCTTTTCATGTTATAACGATGACGCACACACATGTGCTCACCACCTCATAAAAGAATTTGCCCACGAATTCAAATAAGCAAGACCGAAGCCATAGTCTGATACCAAATTGTAACACCCCCCATCCGTCACATGAGATATAACAGAAAGTACGGCCGGGGCCCCACGCCATATACCGCGGACAGCTAGTGGAGTTATGTATTAATACCAAATTACTGCTAAAGGAACACGCGCCCTAACTCAGAGCATTCTAGCGGAAGCTTTTTAAAACAGTTATAAGAACCCAAACACAACATGAATGTCCACTAAAAACCCCAAAGCAGGAATGAGTGTACAAATACACAAAGTACTTGACCTTATGACCTTACAAGAGTTTACTTTAAATAATAAATGTCTTCCAAACATCGGCACGCAGGCCGGCCACACATGAGCATAAAAGTAAACATTGGCTTTTGGCCTTCGAGGGCCTGCACAGCAACCAGGGCTTCAGCCCGCTACTTGCCACTAGGCTCTGCATCACCTGCATTCAACATTCCACCGCAGCGGTGGTAAACAAAAGCAATGGTCAGCTAAGCTGACCAAATTATAATGATCCCGCACCTTTACTCGGGGCGGCGATGCTACTTCCCTATACTTTATTAGCATAGTGAAACATTAAAGTGAAAGTACAACAGCAGCACACTTCACCACAGGTGTAGCACCGCACGACCTCACACCCCGTTCTCTCAGGGCACTTACTTGGTGAACCTGGTCCGAACCCAGCTCGTTCTGCAGTCCACCACCGCCCCCAAGAAGACAAACAATATGAGCATTTAGTCCTTTCAACCGCAGCCTAGACTCGCTCTCCAAGTTATCGGTAAGTCCCATGTACCTTAGTTCACTTTAAACGAAGCAAATGGAGCGGGTAGGGTTCCACCTGCCCGTTGCTCACTTCGCCACGACAATTTAGCCATTGGTGCGGACCATGTTTCCCCTAGTCCCAATATATCGATCAAACAATCGTACATAACCCGGTTATGTACGCGGATGGCTCCCAGGCCACCATTATGGCAGAAATTCGCTTCTGCCCAGATTTTCGGGTGCACCTTGGAGTTAATCCCCAAGGATCCCTATTGCAATCTACCACATAGAAAAACCCGAAAACAACCAATGACACGGAGTCTTCTCCAGCTAATCATGCATAATGAAACATCACCGATCCAGACCAACTTATCCGGGTAGGCTTCACACACCATGTTTATGTCCATACTTCGATTCCGGACTCTACATGCAAAATAGGGGGACTATTCATATCCACCCGAAAGAACACCTCACACTCACCGCATACTCGCGAGAGCGGGTTTCCTATGCAGAAAGAAAGAGGACTTAACATGTCCAAGAAGAGAATCGTTACCCTAGAAGTTCGTTTAGGCCCCATGTAGAAGAGAAGAAACTTAGAATGATGAAATGTACCGCAATGGCCTCGCCTCCAAGGATCTGGACTCGGCTTGCGATTCAGAGCTCCGAAGCTCCATCGGTGGCCGGATTTCTCCTTCTTCTTCAACCTTTGCTTTCCACTCTCTCTAACTCTTTAAGAAGAGAATGGTCAAAGGAAAATGAGGAATAAACCCTCCATTCCCAACTTTATCACAATAGGAACAGTTCTGGGCCATCAGATACCATCTAAGTAAAACGAACGGCCTCAATCCGCCCTTAAAACACTTTCTTGGGACGAACATGGCCTGTGACACAACCGTGTCACAGACCGTATCTCATGATCAGAAAATGATCGTCGAACACAAAACAGGACACTGGATCAGACACGCCTGTGTTACTCTTGACACGGTCATGTCATCCTATGACACGCCCATCACACAGGGCGTGTTCCTCAAGCGATGCAGGAAACCGTCACGTCTCGATAAGGTTACGGGTGTAACGCCCCGAAACTCAAAGGAGCAAAAGGGGGACGTTTTGGGCCAGTTTGGGTTCTGGCAGTAGGCACACGGCCTGGGACACGGGCGTGTCCCAGGGCGTGTCAAGCTTGTGTCGACACTTAGCCGCGAAGTCGTCGAGATTTACTCGACGATTCGTCGAGAGTGGGCACACGGCCTGCGACACGGGCGTGTCACAGGGCGTGTCGACCCGTGTCGACACTTAGCCGCGAAGTCGTCGAGATTTACTCGACGATTCGTCGAGAGTGGGCACATGGCCTGCGACACGGGCGTGTCGCAGGGCGTGTCGACCCGTGTCGACGATCGTCCCAGGGAGTCGTCGAGATTCGCTCGACGATCGTCGAGACAAGCCACACGGCCTAGGACACGGGCGTGTCCAAGGCCGTGTCATCAAGTCGTCGATCTTCACTCGACGAAGTGTCCCGTGTACACGGCCTGGGGCCCAAGCGTGTCAAGGTGACACGGGCAAGGACACGGGCGTGTCCTAGAACCCGTGCAGTGCTCGGGTTGATTTTGGGGAAATATCATGGGGTACAAGGCCGGCCACACGGCCGTGTCAGGTGGAACACAGGCGTGTCAGCTCGAACATGGGCGTGTTCGATACACGTGTGAGGTTCCAGGTGATTCGATTTTGACGGCGAATGCGGCACACGGCCCTGGACACGGGCGTGTGCCAGGCCGTGTGTAACGTCCCCGCGCCCCAGCGTGTACTCTAATTTCCACCTGGTCCGGTTCCGGTTACCGGGCTGCAGCCCAAGAACCCCAACCCCTCTCCATCCACAGGTGGGTTGTTGGTGGCCATAGCCTCCCTTTGATGAGGTAAACTCGATAGTGAAGCCCGCACCACGGGGACTTCCCAGGAGGTCACCCATCCCAGTACTACTCCAGCCCGAGCACGCTTAACTATGGAGTTCTTTCAACTCTCATCACCAATTGAGCTGCAGCTCAATTGGTGATGAGAGTTGAAAGAACTCCATAGTTAAGCGTGCTCGGGCTGGAGTAGTACTGGGATGGGTGACCTCCTGGGAAGTCCCCGTGGTGCGGGCTTGACTATCGAGTTTACCTCATCAAAGGGAGGCTGTGGCCACCAACAACCCGCCTGTGGAGGGAGAGGGGTTAGGGTTAGGTGGAAATTAGAGTACACGCTGGGGCGCGGGGACGTTACTATAAAGTGCACTTTTATTGTAACGACCCTAGCCGATCCAACGTGACAGTGTCACGGCTCCGCTCTAGGCGACGCTACCGGGCTGCATCCCAAGCACCCCAACCCCTCTCCCTCCACGGGCGGGTTGTTGGTGGCCACAGCCTCCCTTTGATGAGGTAAACTCCATAGTCAAGCCCGCACTACGGGGACTTCCCAGGAGGTCACCCATCCCAGTACTACTCCAGCCCGAGCACGCTTAACTATGAAGTTCCTTCAACCCTCATCACCAATTGAGCTAATTGTAACACCTCCCCTGTAGTGGACGTATAATATGGGTCCGGCCGGGGCCCCACAGCATATGAACGCCACAGCTTTAGTATTATAAGTTGATATAACTACCCAAACTCAAAATACTTGCACAACACAGCAGAAACAAACAGGACTAGAAGCTATCCACCACTAAAGAGTAAAACAAATGGCCTTAAGGCCTAACATCAAGTGTCCAAAAGAGACATAATACATCAATCATGAATGTGCTCAGCACTCCTAGTCTACCTCGGCATGCAAGCCGGACAAAAGAGTCTCAAACAAACATCATCACCAATGTAGTGCTAAAAAAGAGGGAAAAACACGTCATGGACTTAGGCCTTTTTGGCCGGCGTGCTAGCTCCTGCATGCGATCCTTGCCCTGTAAAGATTATTAGTAACGTGGGTCAGCAAAGGCTGACCTCAAACTGTGTAACAACACATCTCCTCCCGGCCGCCCCTAACGGACCCCGGGGAACCCTCCAACCTGCAAGTCAGCACTTCATATGCAATAAAAATAGCTATAAACAGAAGAACATTAAAACAGGCTTGGATGTCTCAATCATCAAACATGTTCTCTATTGGTTGAGCATATAAAGAAAGGGCCTACTATGCAACATGAATGCAACACCCGGACTTCACCCAAGGCACCCTACTGCGTATGCATCTAGCACAACATCACATCATTTGGGTACTCACATTTTCCCAATTGGCATAAAGCCGCAAACACTAAGGGAGACACCTCTCCCTCAAACGGCGCACATGCCGCCACAAGGAATTCTTGCCAAGGCCCCACTCGCTCGTGGGCTTAGCCCCGGGCTTGCCTGCAAGCTCTGACGTCTCATGTCAGGGTTCCAACAAACACATACCGGCCGATTCTAAGAAGCCTTGCTGGACCCCACCCGCTCATGGCCTCTTTGCCCGGGCTTGCCCCAAGCTTGGCATTCTCGTCAGTCTCACAGAAGGGGACTAGTCTCGCCGGGACACTCTCCACACATGACGCACATGTCACGGGATAGCCAGCCGACCACGGAGACATAGCCATGCCTTGGCACAACACAAACCAAGACTAAATACATCGTAATCCCTCTTTGTACTGCAGCGTTCCAGCGCACCAAGGAAACCATCTCCAACTTGTGCGGAGCTAACCTTGTCCACCAAGGAAACCATCTCCAACTCATACGGATCTAACCTTGTCCCTCAAGGAAACCATCTACCACCACGAGGAGCTTACCTTGTCCGGGTTCGACTACACGTACCCTTTTCAAGCAAACGGGACAATCACCACCACAACACAAACACCATCTTGCCGCAACGGAAATCTCCACGAATCCCTAAGTTCGTATGCAACATCACCGAGTCGGACTAACGGTCGCGACTACGGCTTCACCCACCATGCCTAATCCACTAGCGAAGCGGATCTCTAATGCAAAATATGCCGGGGACGAACTCAATCAACCCGGAGGTTCCTCTTGAACCTTGGCAAACCAAAACCCCTCTCATTTGAGAGTTTGGTGCCCATAAATTAGAAAGAAAGAAAATACATGATGCTAAGACATGCATCCTAAGGACCGAGAGGAGAGATGTCGTTACCTTCCGACTCCTCTTCCTTGCCATGGCAAAAATAGCCGGATGGAAATATTCGCAACGCTCTAAGCTTCACGGATCCGGACTCGGCTCGCGATTTGGAGCACCGAAACTCTCCCTATAGCCCAAGACCTTCTTCTCCTTCCTCCTTGCTCTAGTTTCTCTCAAGAACTTAGAAAGAGAAGACTTGGAAAACAAATGAGGGTTTCCAACCTTTAAATCGGACTTAACTTCCCAGGAGATGGCCTGAACCGTTAGATCCCAAAACCAGAAAAAGAATGGCCGCGATTCGCCTGGAAAATAGTAAATCTGGGCCGAACACGGCCTGGCACACGCCCGTGTCCAGGGCCGTGTGCTTCATTCGCCGTCTCAAATCGACGCGCCTGGAATCGCACACGGGCATCCGACACGCCCGTGTTCAACCCGACACGCCCGTGTCCCCAGTGACACGGCCGTGTGGCCGACCGTGTGCCTCCAACAACACGGCCCAGAAACTAACCCGAGAGATGACACGGCCTGGGACACGCCCGTGTCCCAAGCCGTGTGCCAAGTCTCAACACCCGTCGACAGGCTTTGTGTCGACACCGCGGAAAAACGTCGAGCGAAGATCGTCGACCAAGCGGGACACGCCCTGTGACACGCCCGTGTCACAGGCCGTGTGCCCCAATCTCGACACCCTGTCGAGCAAAAGTGTCGACACTTGGGACGAGTGTCGACACGGCCTCGACACGCCCTGCGACACGCCCGTGTCGCAGGCCGTGTGCCACACTCTCGACACTTTGTCGAGCGAAAGTGTCGACACTTGGGCCGAGTGTCGACATGGCCTCGACACGCCCTGCGACACGCCCGTGTCGCAGGCCGTGTGCCTCCTGCCAGAAACCCAAAATTTTTCCAGAACTGCAGACAGAAACTCTTGCAAAACTGGGGTGTTACACCGTGTTCGGTCCAGATTGGGCATTTCAGCCCCGAATCGAAGCCGTTCATTTCTTTAACTGAAGATCCAATGGCTGGGGGTTGTTCCTGAGAGGATATACCCGTGAGTGGACTTGGAAAACCCTCACTTTTCATACCTTATCATCTTTCTAAATCCTTGGAGAGAGAGGAGAGCCAAGGGAGGAAGAAGGAGCTAGATCCGCCATTGGAGGAGCTTCGGAGCTCCGAATCGCAAGCCGACTCCGGATCCACGGAGGCAACGCTAGTGCAGTGGTTTTCATTCGATTACTTTTCAATGGCACCAAAGAGGAACACAAGGGTAACGATCCTCATCTTGAGCATAAGTAGCTCTCTTTCTTATCATAGGAAGCCCGCTCTCGCGAGTTTGCGGAGAGTTGGAGGCATTCCTTCGGGTAGATATGTGAAGTCCCCGTTGTTTAGAGTTCGTAAGCAAGAACGGACATAGGCATGATGTGTGAAGCCTACCCGGACATGTTGGTCTGGATCGGTGATGTTGCATTGCATAATGCCGGAGAAGACTCCGTGCTATTGGTTGTTTTTCGGGTTTTCTACGCGGTAGATTGCAGCAGGGAGCCTTGGGAACTAACCCAAAGGTGCACTCGGAAAACTGGGCGGATACGAGATCTTGCCAACTTGGTGGCTTGAGAGCCAACTTGAACATAACCGGGTTATGTGACTTGTGATGGAAATGGGACTCGGCGGAAGTTTGACCCGCGCAAATGGCTTAAATTATCGTTGCGATGTGAACACGGGTTAGATGGAACCGTACCCGTTCTATGTCGTTCGATTAAAGAGACCTAAAGGCACGTGGCACTTACCGTTGGCATAGAGTAGGGTCTTCGGCGGTCAATGGCTTAAATTGTCGTGACCCAGGCCAGGAAGGCAAATTGCTCATAGGTTTGGCCGTCCAAGTGGCAGTGGTGAGTCCGGAATGTCTATGGCTTTAATTGACGTGACATCGACCGGTTCACCGAGAATGTGCCCTGAGAGCACGGGGCGTGTGGCCGTGCGAGCCAACGTCTGTGATGAAATGGCTATATATAAATGATGAGTACGATTATGATAGGCTTTTTACTATCATAATTGTAATCATGTCTACCATTTCCTGCCCCTTTTTGTGTTGATTTCATGATAATAGCAAAGAAACTGTCGTATCATAGATAGAAGAGCGTATTTAGAAGTCTTTGGCAGTTCTTGTAATAAACCATTTACTGAGTCTATCATTTTTCTATTGCAGGTAATGCCAACCAATGGACCTAAAAGTCTCGGAGCAAACAGAGGAGTTCACGGAGTCTACATGGCTGATGACAGGACGAAAATTTGGTGCACACGGCCAGACACACGGCCGTGTGCCTACCCGTGTCCTATGCACCTGGAGCTGAAGAGTTTGGGCGCAGACGATGGAACCTCACACGGCCAGACACACGCCCGTGTGCCTACCCGTGTCAGCTTTGCACACGGCTGACAACCAACCCGTGTCTGAAGAACACGGCCGCACACACGACCGTGTCCATACTCGTGTCATCTGACACGGCCCACTACCAGACACGCCTGCTCGTTGGGAACCGTCCAGGAACCGTCTAGGAACCGTCCACACGGCCTGCCACACGGCCGTGTGCGACCCCGTGTCCGACCTGTTTGCAAGGGAACTATAAATTTCCTGTAGAAAAATTTGTTTAGAACTTTTGGATCATTTCTGGATTGGAGAACTGCTGGAGGCCGAAGGGGAGCATCCAAGACAAGGAGGATTGAAGGGTATTCCTATGTATTTTCATTTAATCATTAATCCCTTTGAATCCTTCCCTTATCTTGATGATTCATCTTCAATTTACGTTTTAATTTGCATGAATTTCTCTTTGAACATTTTAGTAATCATGTATCACCTTGTTTATGTTACATTTGTAGTATTTTATTTGTGTTTATGCTTACAAACAAAGAGTTTAATCCTCCTTATGAATTATTTATTTGTTTTACACAATTTGCAATTGGCTAGATTGAGAAATTGGTTCTTTGCAATGCTTTTGGTACGTTCATATTGTGATGATAATTCCCTTTGTAATTCAAATTTTATGATCGAGAGATATTTTGTTTGGAAAATTAGAACACGAATAAAAGGATTCATGTTAATTTAGCGATAACATTCATGAATTTATGTAGTAATAAAGGTATTTTACTTAATGCAAACTTGAGTGTTGTGAATTGTTCGAGAGAAAATTTACTATCTTAGGCTTAGATTTGGAATTGCTCGAGAGAGAATTTTAATGAAAACTTAACCTTTACATTGCACAAATTTAACAGTATTTTCATGTCATGATCGCTTAGAATTGAATTAGTAAACGAAATTGTTCATGTAATTATTTAAAAGCTTCATGTTTTTATCGTTTTTATTTCTCCAATACCGAATTATCCAATTGGTCATAGTTAGGTTAATGTAGTTTAAATATCACTTTTGTTTAGAGGTATGATAATAAAGGGAGGGTGAGTACGAATAGTTGAAACGACCCTGTGGAATACGACACGAGATGTAGATTTCTCATATATTACGATTGATAGGTGCGCTTGCCTGAATGCTAATTCAATCTAGTTAAGTCCATCTACATAATTGTATCAGAATGTAGAATGAAATCACATTGAGTTATTACTTGTTAGCAAGAAAAATCATCAAGTTTTTGGCGCCGTTGCCGGGGATCGTTTTCAATATTTTGAAATCCCAATCTTTATTGATCTACCAATTTTCATTTATATAGTTGTAAATTAGTATTTGAATAATTATATTGCGTAATATTTTTTTTTTGTAGTCTGTTAGTCTATGACCAGGGGCAGAAATTCTGGGCTAGCACCATTTCATCCTGACCCAGAATGAATTCTCCATAACACTAACTTAAGGGACGTGGGAATTAATACCACAGATATTTCAAACGGACTATCAGAAGAGGAGACAGTAAACCAAGGAGAGAATCATCTTGAAAACTTAGATATCATGGCCAACCAAAATGAGCAAATCATGTCTGACTTTGCTAGACCTAATCTCCAAGAAACCGGGTCGAGCATCGTTAGACCACCGATAGCTACCAATAATTTTGAATTGAAGCCTAGTGTAATACAAATGGTTCAACAGTATGTCCAGTATGATGGCTTGCAAGATGAGGATCCTAACACCCACTTGGCCGGATTCTTAGAGATATGTGACACATTTAAAATCAATGGTGTTTCCAACGACGCCATTCGATTGAGATTGTTTCCATTTTCTTTAAGGCATAATGCGAAGCAGTGGTTGAATTCCTTACCGAGAGGGTCGATCACTACTTGGGACATGATGGTTGAGAAGTTTCTGATGAAGTATTTTCCACCTGCGAAGACTGCGAAGTTAAGGAATGACATTTCTACGTACATTCAATTGGAGTCTGAATCGTTGTACGACACATGGGAACGATTCAAGGAGTTGTTAAGGAGATGTCCCCACCATGCTCTACCTTCATGGCTTCAGATTCAGACCTTCTATAATGGTCTAAATCCAGCCACCAAACAAATGATTGATGCGGCTAGTGGAGGAACTTTGAACAACAAGACACCTGAAGCGGCTCAGCAGTTGATAGAGGACATGGCAATGAACAATTACCAATGGACTACAGAAAGACAAAAGCCTAGCAAGCCCGCAGGAATTTATGAAGTAGATGTCCGTCACCGCCTTAGCAATTCAAGTGGAGAAACTTCACCAAAAGATGGACAACCTTGCCTTAGCATCACCTTCCATGGCACCTCAACAATGGGACCCTTCATGCACTGGAATGCCTGGATGTGAACCGCAAGTTCAAGAGCATGTTGACTATATGGGTAACAATACTAGGCCACCTTTCAATCAAGCCAACAACCCATATAGCTCTACATATAATCCTGGATGGCGAAACCACCCCAATTTCTCTTGGGGAGGACAAGGAAATCAAGGGAAGCAACCCATGTTTGGACAACAACCACAGTTGGAACCAAGGAAGCCTACATTGGAAGATGTGCTTACCAAATTCATGCAAACTACCGATGTAGCCTTCCGAAATCAAGAGGGTTCAATTCGGAACTTGGAAAATCAGATTGGTCAGCTTGCAAGGATGGTTTCTGAAAGGCAGCAAGGAACACTTCCAGGGAATACAGAGATAAATCCAAGGGAGCATGCAAAAGCCGTTCAATTGAGGAGCGGAAAGGAGTTACAAGACCCAAGGCCTGCAAAAGAAGCACCCAAAATGGAGTCTAGCGGCGAAGGACCAAGCGAGATGAACGTACAACCGATGGAGTACCAACCAGCATTACCATACCCAGCAAAGCATAGCAAGGAGCGCATGGATGCGCAGTATGGTAAATTTTTATCTATGTTTAAGCAATTACATGTTAATTTACCTTTTTCTGAAATTATTCAAATGCCTAAATATGCAAAATTTCTTAAGGATTTGATTTCTAATAAAAAGAAAATAGAAGAATTATCATTAATAACATTAAGTGAAGAATGTTCTGCTATTTTGCAAAATAAATTGCCACAAAAACTTAAGGATCCCGGTTCATTTTCAATTCCATGCTTAATCGGTGATTTACAAGTAAATAAGGCTTTAGCAGATCTAGGAGCAAGTATAAATTTAATGCCTTATAAACTATATCTGAAACTAGGCCTAGGAGAACTTAGCCCAACAAGAATGAGTATTCAATTAGCAGATCGATCGGTTAAGTATCCTAAAGGAATAGTAGAAGATGTATTAGTTAAGGTAGATAAATTTATATTTCCTGCTGATTTTGTTATTTTAGATATGGATGAAAATATCGAAGTACCACTCATACTAGGTCGTCCATTTCTAGCTACATCTAGAGCACTTATTGATGTTTTTGATGGTAAATTAGTATTGCGAGTAGGAGAAGATGAAGTCACTTTTCAAATTGGCAAAACTATGAAACAATCCTTAGATAATGATGATTATTGCTATTTTTCTCATGGTATTGATGATTTTATGTCTTCTATAAATTCTAATTTTTATTATAAAGATCCTTTAGAAATTTGCATAACTAACAATTATCTAGAAGATGATAAAAATGATGACATTATTGAACAATTATTTTTTCTAGAAAATTGTGTTGCTATGAATAGAACAACAGAATATAGTTTAATTACTGAAGGAGATCATGAAATTCTTAAGAATAATACTAAGGATCCACCAATAGTAGAATTAAAAAAATTACTGGATCATCTTGAGTATGCATTCTTAGGAACAAATTCTTCGTACCCAGTTATCATATCTTCAAATCTTTCCAAACTTGAAAAAGAAAAATTGATAACTGTATTGAAGAAATGTAGAGGTACAATAACATGACAAATATCTGATATAAAGGGTATTAATCCTAGTTTTTGCACTCATAAAATTCTTTTGGAAGAAAACTATAAGTCGTCTATTCAACCGCAACGTAGGCTAAATCCTAATATGAAAGAGGTAGTTAAGGCTGAGATTGTGAAGTTATTAGATGCTGGTATTATATATCCTATTTCAGATAGTTCATGGGTTAGTCCTGTCCAAGTAGTTCCTAAGAAGGGTGGCCTGACCGTAGTAGCAAATGATAGAAATGAATTAATTCCAACGCGAACAGTAACAGGTTGGCGTGTCTGTATAGACTATAGGAAATTAAACGATGCCACTAGGAAAGACCATTTCCCTCTTCCTTTCATTGACCAGATATTAGAACGCTTATCAGGACATTCGTATTATTGTTTTCTAGATGGACTTTCTGGATACTTTCAAATTCCTATAGCACCAGAAGACCAAGAGAAAACAACATTTACTTGCCCATTTGGTACCTTTGCCTATAGACGTATGCCTTTCGGGTTATGTAATGCGCCCGCCACATTTCAAAGGTGCATGCTAGCCATCTTTAACGAGTATGTTGAAGATATTATGGAAGTGTTCATGGATGATTTTTCGGTTTTTGGCGACTCTTTTGAGTTGTGTTTGAATAATTTAGAGAAAGTTCTTAGGAGGTGTGAGGAGACGAACCTAGCGCTTAGTTGGGAGAAGTGCCATTTCATGGTATAAGAAGGGTTAGTACTTGGCCATAACATTTCAAGCCAAGGAATTCAAGTAGATAAAGCAAAAATAGAGACCATAGAAAAATTGCCACCACCAACCTCCGTAAAGGCAGTGAGAAGTTTCTTAGGACACGCGGGATTTTACCGCCGTTTTATTAAAGACTTATCTAAAATAGCTAAACCACTTACAAGGCTTTTAGAAAAAGACACACCTTTTATTTTTGAACAAGAGTGTCTACATGCCTTTGAGTTCTTAAAAGAAAAATTAATTAATTCTCCTATTATGATCGCACCTGACTTTAGTCAACCATTTGAGATCATGTGTGACGCTAGTAGTTTTGCGGTAGTAGCTGTTTTAGGACAACGCCGAAACAAACATTTTCACCCAATATATTATGCTAGTAAAACACTTAATAATGCACAGGAGAATTATACAACTACTGAAAAAGAACTCCTAGCAGTGGTATTCGCCTTTGATAAATTTAGACCATATTTAACATTGTCCAAAGTGGTAGTTTATACGGATCACTCTGCACTTAGATATTTGCTAGCCAAAGCGGAAGTAAAGCCTCGTTTAATCCGATGGGTTCTTCTTCTACAAGAATTTGATCTAGAAATTAGGGATAAACGAGGAGCGGAAAACTTAGCGGCAGATCATCTTTCACGTTTAGAAAACCCACTACGATCAATGTTAGATGAATCTGAAATTTCTGATACATTTCCTGAGGAATCATTATTTGCCATATCTACCAATATACATCTAGATTATCCATGGTTTGCAGATTATGCAAACTATCTTGTGGCTAAGGTCCTTCCAAAAGACTTTTCATATCAGCAGAAAAAGAAATTTTTCTCTGACTTGAAATATTACTTTTGGGAGGATCCTTTTCTTTTTCGGATATGTGCAGATTCTGTTATAAGAAGGTGTGTATCAGCGGAGGAAGGTTGGAAGATTTTGGAGCAGTGTCATTCAGGTCCTGCTGGTGGTCACTATGGAGCGAATCGCTCCGCTAAAAAGGTTCTTGATTCCGGTTTTTATTGGCCCCTTCTATTCAGGGATGCCCAAAGGTATGTGCTTTCATGTGATTCTTGCCAAAAAGCAGGTAATATTTCTAAATTACATGAAATGCCTCAAAAATTTATCCTTGAATGTGAAGTATTCGATGTGTGGGGTATAGATTTTATGGGACCATTCCCAGTTTCTTTTGGGAATAAATATATTTTGGTAGCTGTAGATTATGTATCAAAGTGGGTTGAAGCGCAAGCTTTGCCTACTAATGATAGTAGCGTTGTAATTAGATTTTTGAAATCCTTATTCGCACGATTTGGCACACCACGTGCACTTATTAGCGATAGGGGTTCACACTTTTGTAATCTACAACTAGACAAAGTATTAGAAAAATATGGAGTTACACATAGGATAGCCACTCCGTATCATCCTCAAACTAGTGGGCAAGTTGAAGTTTCCAATAGAGAGCTTAAGAGAATCTTAGAAAAATCTATAGAAGGGAATAAGAAGCAGTGGTCTAGGAAACTTAACGACTGTTTGTGGGCTTATAGGACCGCCTACAAAATGCCTATAGGGACCACCCCCTTTAAATTAGTCTACGGTAAATCTTGCCACCTACCTATAGAATTAGAACACAAATCATATTGGGCAATACGCTCCTTAAATTTTGACGTTAGTTCTATAGGAGAGAAGCGTAAACTTCAACTTAACGAATTAGATGAGTGGAGAACTATGGCCTATGAGAACTCCCGGATTTATAAGGAGAAAACCAAACTATTTCATGACCGTCACCTTCGCAAACCCAAGGTATTCCAAAAAGGTGACCAAGTCCTCCTTTATAACTCCAGATTACGATTATTCCCAGGGAAGTTAAGGTCTAAGTGGTCCGGACCCTTTAAAGTTAAAGAAGTCTTTCCCTACGGCACCGTCGAGTTAACTCACCCAGAGAAGGGAGATTTTAAGGTTAATGGTCACCGACTTAAGCCTTATTATGGTGAAATCCCTATGGACTTCGCTCGTCTAGAAACTTGCCTCCGTCTAGATTAATTTAATATTAAGTATAGTAGGTGTTTCTAAGTATTCTTGTTTTAGTATAAATCTAATTAGTTGCAAAGAAAAAATTAAAGAAAATTTTTTTTATGAAAAGAAATTTCTATCAAATTTTAATGAGAGAAGAAAAAAAATTTTCTGTAAAAATATTTTCAAAATGAGAGGCACACGGCTCACCACACGGCCGTGTGCGTAGCCGTGTACGTGACACAGACTCAGGCCCAGTCGTGTGGAATTAATTCCGCAAAAAGGCAATTTCATCCCGAGCACAACACGGGTTCGCACCAACCCGTGTTCATAGCCATGTTCATCGGTCTCGACGATCGTCGAGACCGATGTGTCGAGACACCGAACACGGGCGTGTCAGATTCCACACGGCCGTGTCACCTACCTACCCGTGTTTATGTATCGTGCCAGCTGCGACACGGGGCAACACACGGTCGTGTTGTCGCCCGTGTCCACCTGACGCGCTGTCCCCAGCCAGTTTACTGTTTTATTCATGTATGACCGACCTGCGTGCCGTGGTTTGTAAAACATGTAATATTCAAGTGAAACATTTTGTAAGGCCTTAAGGCTTGTTTTGGGTATTTTTGTATAACATTCCTATTTTATATTAGTGGACATTCGTGCTTTGATGCTGGGTTCTTGTTTACAACTTTTATAAACTGCTTCCGCTAGAATGCTCTGTGTAGGACATTGAGATTGGTTGGATGGTTTCCATAAGTAACCAACCGGTCTGTCTGTGGCATACGGCGTGGGGCCCCGGCCGGACCTACTGCTTTATGCTATATGACGGATAGGGGGTGTTACAATTTGGTATCAGACTACTGGTTTTGGTTGGGCTTAAACTGAATTCGTGGGCGAATTCTTTTTAAGGGGTGGTGAGCACATTGTGTGCGTCATCGTAATAACAGTAAAAAGAACCCATGAATGTCCACTTAGGAATGAAAATACTCGTGTTTGAGGAACCTGCGTGTTCCTATAATTGCTGTTTGCAATTTATTTTGGTCGCTTAACGGTGTTTTGTACCACTATAGGTGACCAGAAGTGGTGTTGGGCCGTCAGAACGCCGAGTTTCTGAGGCTAGTAGTGCACCGGATGTTGCTCCCGCAACACCTCTGTCGGCCGAGAATATTCGATTGGTGGCTGAAGCGGTGTTGGCCGTGATTAATGCGCAGCCTGGAAGGCAAACGCAGCAGCCCGCTCCTGTGATGGAGCAAGAACCTCTGCAAGAGGCTGAGCCGAGGAGAGTGGAGCAAGTGGTTGTAGAACCGGTGGTGCCAAGGAGGGAAACTGAGAGGCAGCTAAAGCATGTAATGAGCTTTAACCCTCCGTTATTCTCGGGGTTGGGAACCCCATCTCAGGTTGAAGACTGGCACTCCAGCGTGAAGAGAGTCATGACAGCAACGGAGACGGAGGAGTGACAAATGACCACCATCGCTACGTTCCTTTTGGACGGTGAAGCGAGGATGTGGTGGGAAGGATTGGAGCTGCACTTACTGAGAGATAGGCAACTTGGTGATGTCTCGATGGAGGAGTTCTCGAGATTATTCTTGGCTAGATACCTCCCGTCGACGCAGAAGATAGCGTTGGAGAATGAGTTCCTGAAGTTGGTACAGGGTGAGAGGAGCGTGGATGAATATCTCCACGAGTTTACTCGTCTGAGTCGTTATGCTAGCTCCACCATCATGGATGAGGAGCGCAAGACCAATCGCTTCTATGAAGGGTTGAGAGATGAGTTGAGGTTACTACTCTCGGGGCCGATGACGCAGGGTTTCTTAACCTTGGTCAATACTGCCCGGTCCTTGGAGAAGGACATGAAGAACGTACAAGCAAAGAAAAGCTTGGGTGAGAAGAAATCTGAGTTTAAAGTGCCGAGTACTTCAAAGTCCGGCTATCGGAGGGCTTTCAAGAAGCATAGGACTTCGGGTCCAGCTCCTTCTGGTGCTTCTGGGGCGACTACGAGTCGGACCCCGGGCGCGTGTTTTACATGTGGAAAGACGGGGCACTTTGCCCGTGATTGTTGGAGCGGACGTCCTAAGTCCGAGAGAAGGCCGGGAGCTACTTATGAAGAGAAGGGTAAGGCGGTGGAGTCGACCGCATCCCATTATGCTCCGGCCCAACCAAGGGTTTACAATCTTGGCCAACAGGAGGCCATTAAACAAGCTGATGTGGTGACATGTACAGTTTAATTTATAGCAAGTCAATTAAATACTTGTTATGCACGTGTTACATTACCACTTCTTGTTTAGGATTTGTATTGATTTGTGAAAATCCGGCACGAGCACTCTTCGATACGGGAGCTTCACACTCCTTCTTGTCCGAAGGATTTATATCACGCATCAGAGTCCCTTCTTCGATGGTGAAGGATAAGTTGGATGTGTTGTTGCCCAACGGGTGTTCGATGCGAGCAGATAGGATCTGCGATGTTAAG
Source organism: Platanthera guangdongensis (assembly GCA_039583875.1). NCBI lineage: Eukaryota > Viridiplantae > Streptophyta > Magnoliopsida > Asparagales > Orchidaceae > Platanthera > Platanthera guangdongensis. Next base: position 128,940,382 of record CM077163.1, on the reverse strand, counting down.
ATTCGTATCGGGGAGCAGGAGTTCGACCTGCGGGCGTCTTTACTTCCGTTAGTGGAGTTCGATGCCATATTTGGCATGGACTGGCTCTCGGAGCAGCAAGCCTATATTGATTGCGGTAGCAAGGAAGTTAAGCTGGGAGCAAGTCGTGAGACGACTTTTACGGGCTTAAAGGGGTCGAGCAAGACATTGATGTCTGCTCTTCAGGTGGTGAAGGCGGTTCGTGCCGTAGCAGAACTGTTCTTTACACTAGTGGAGGTTGCAAAGCCAAAGCCCGCATTGGATTGTATTTCAGTGGTATCAGAATACCCTGATGTGTTCCCCGCAGATCTTCCTGGAGCCCCGCCTCAGCAGGAGATAGATTTTACTATCGAGCTAGTGCCAGGTGCAAAGCCTGTGGCACGATCTCCGTATCGGCTAGCGCCTAAGGAAATGGCGGAGATGAAAGTTCAACTGCAAGAGTTATTGGAGCAAGGGTATGTGCACTCGAGTTCTTCGCCTTGGAGCGCACCGGTCCTCTTTGTTAAGAAGAAGGACGGAAGCTTGAGGCTATGTATTGATTATCGGGAGCTAAACAAGCTGACGGAGAAGAACAAGTACCCGATCCCCCGGATTGATGATCTCTTTGATCAGTTAGTCGGGTCGACGGTGTACTCGAAGTTAGATCTCAAGGTTGGGTACTATCAGCTGCAAATAAGGGAGAGTGATATCCCGAAGACAGCGTTTAGTACGAGATACGGGCATTATGAGTTTACGGTCATGCCGTTTGGGTTGACAAACGCGCCGTCGGTGTTCATGGATTTGATGAACAGGACTTTCAGGGAGTACTTGGACCATTTCGTGATCGTCTTCATCGACGATATTTTGGTGTACACGCAAAGTGAGGAAGATCACTTCAAGCATCTTCATTTGGTGTTGGAAACGCTAAGGAGAAATCAGTTGTATGCCAAGTTCTCGAAGTGCGAGTTTTGACTATCCTCAGTGGCGTTCCTCGGTCATATAATAAGTGGAGAGGGTATTGCTGTGGATCCGGCGAAGATTGTTGCGATACGGGAGTGGCCTGAGCTTGCTACTGTAGCGGAAGTTCGGAGTTTTCTGGGGCTTGCCGGCTATTATAGGCGCTTCGTAGAGAACTTCTCGCGGACAGCGTTACCTCTCACTACTTTGACGAGGAAGGAGCATAAGTTTGTTTGGACGCCGGAGTGCGCGCGAGCTTTTGAGGAGTTGAAGTGTCGGTTGACCACGGCGCCTGTGCTGAGTTCGCCGGTTGGGACCGAAGGCTATGAGGTATATAGCGATGCTTCAGGCAGCGGTTTGGGTTGCGTGCTACTGCAGCACGGAAGCATGATAGCTTATGGCTCGAGACAGCTAAAAGTGCACGAGAGGAATTATCCGGTCCATGACTTGGAGTTAGCGGCCGTGATTTTTGCTTTGAAGCTGTGGACGCACTATTTGTACGGTGTGAAGATTGATATCTACACCGATCATAAGAGCCTGAAATATTTGATTGATCAGAAAGATCTGAATATGCGGCAGCGTAGATGGATGGAGTTCCTGGGGGATTATACGTTCAAGATCCACTACGTGCCTGGAAAAGGGAATGCGGTTACGGACGCGTTAAGTCGCCGAGCCCCAGCTCAAGCCAATTGGCTATCGGTGCACGATGAGCGGTTGGTGCGAGAGTTGGAGGCGTTGGAGATTGTCTGTGTGGACAGGCAATCAAGTTCTGAAGCAGTTCTGAATTGGACTGAAGTCCAATATGACCTGCCTGATCGTATTCGGCAGGCTTTGGATATGGATGCTCATATGAAGCAATTCATGGTAGAGGCTCTGGATGGGTCAAATTCCCAATTCGTCGTGGAGGACAGATTGCTTCGGAAAGACGGTCGATTGTGCGTCCCAAGTGTGGGCAATTTACGGGTGGAGTTGTTGTATGAGGCACACCATACCAAGTACTGGATTCACCCGGGGAGCACGAAGATGTACCGTGATGTGAAGAAACTGTTTTGGTGGCCGGGTTTGAAAAAGGATGTGGCGCTATACTTAGCGAAGTGCCAAACCTGCGCCTTGGTAAAGGCGGAGTGCCAAAAGCCGGGAGGATTTCTTAAGTCCTTGCCTATTCCGGAGTGGAAATTTGACGACATCTCTATGAACTTTGTGCACGGTTTGCCAAGGTCGCAGAAGGGAAACGACGCCATTTGGGTGGTTGTTGATCGTTTAACGAAGGTGTCGCATTTTATTCCGCATAGGAAGGATGATCCGGTGGAGAAGTTGGCAAAGCTTTATGTGGATAACATAGTACAGCTTCATGATGTGCCCCGCAGCATCGTGAGTGACCGAGATGGGCGGTTCACGTCCAATGATTGGAGGCTTGTGCAGCAAATGTTGGGAACGAAGCTGAAGTTCAGCACAGCCTTCCATCCACAAACGGATGGGCAGACCGAGAGGGTCAATCGAACCATGGAAGACATGCTTCGCATGTGTGTCTTGGATTTTGGAAAGCAATGGGAAGACCACCTTTATTTGGTGGAGTTCGCATACAACAATAGCTACCAAGAAAGTATTCAGATGGCGCCTTTCGAGGCCCTATATGGTAGAAAATGTCGCACGCCGTTGTCTTGGTTAGAAACGGGTGAGTCAAAGTTGTATAAGCGATCGGAAGTGGAGGGTGCTACTTCTTTGGTGAGAACCATTCGGGAGAGGTTGCTTATCGCTCAGGACCGGCAAGCAAAGTACTATAATGCCAAGCACAGGAACGTGGAGTTCGCTGTGGGCGATTATGTATACTTAAAGATCAAGCCATTCAAGGGTGTCTCGCGGGTGCGGCGATTGAAAAAGCTAAGCCCGAGGTACCTTGGACCGTTTGAGGTTCTAGAGCGAGTTGGTGAAGCGGCCTATCGGTTGAAGCTCTCAGTGGAGCTTAGTGGTTTACATGATGTATTCCACATTTCGGTGCTTCGGAAGACGGTGCAAGAGCCTACGCAAGTGATCGCAGTTGATCAAGTGTCGGTGGATAGTGGGCTAACGACAAAGGTCAAGCCCGTGCGGATCGAGGACTCGGAGGTCAAGCGGCTACGCAATAAAGAGATCAGGATGGTCAAGGTCCGGTGGGACAATTGCGGTCGTGAGGAGCTCTCTTGGGAGCGAGAGCAGACTATGCTTGACGAGTATCCGGAGTTGTTCCGCTCAGGTACAAATTTTGGTTTTGTACATGTCTTTCCTTTACTTAATTTCGTGGGCGAAATTCTTTTAAGAGGGGGAGAGTTGTAACGCCCCGAAACTCAAAGGAGCAAAAGGGGGACGTTTTGGGCCAGTTTGGGTTCTGGCAGCAGGCACACGGCCTGGGACACGGGCGTGTTCCAGGGCGTGTCAAGCGTGTGTCGACACTTAGCCGCGAAGTCGTCGAGATTTACTCGACGATTCGTCGAGAGTGGGCACACGGCCTGCGACACGGGCGTGTCGCAGGGCGTGTTGACCCGTGTCGACACTTAGCCGCGAAGTCGTCGAGATTTACTCGACGATTCATCGAGAGTGGGCACACGGCCTGCGACACGGGCGTGTCGCAGGGCGTGTCGACCCGTGTCGACGATCGTCCCAGGGAGTCGTCGAGATTCGCTCGACGATCGTCGAGACAAGGCACACGGCCTAGGACACGGGCGTGTCCAAGGCCGTGTCATCAAGTCGTCGATCTTCACTTGACGAAGTGTCCCGTGTACACGGCCTGGGGCCCAGGCGTGTCAAGGTGACACGGGCAAGGACACGGGCGTGTCCTAGAACCCGTGCAGTGCTCGGGTTGATTTTGGGGAAAAATCATGGGGTACACGGCCGGCCACACGGCCGTGTCAGGTGGAACACGGGCGTGTCAGCTCGAACACGAGCGTGTTCGATACCCGTGTGAGGTTCCAGGTGATTCGATTTTGACGGCGAATGCGGCACACGGCCCTGGACACGGGCGTGTGCCAGGCCGTGTTCGGTCCAGATTGGGCATTTCAGCCCCGAATCGAAGCCGTTCATTTCTTTAACTGCAAGATCCAACGGCTGGGGGTTATTCCTGAGAGGATATACCCGTGAGTGGACTTGGAAAACCCTCACTTTTCATACCTTATCATCTTTCTAAATCCTTGGAGAGAGAGGAGAGCCAAGGGAGGAAGAAGGAGCTAGATCCGCCATTGGAGGAGCTTCGGAGCTCCGAATTACAAGCCGACTCCGGATCCACGGAGGCAACGCTAGTGCGGTGGTTTTCATCCGATTACTTTTCAATGGCGCCAAAGAGGAACGCAAGGGTAACGATCCTCATCTTGAGCATGAGTAGCTCTCTTTCTTAGCATAGGAAGCCCGCTCTCGCGAGTTTGCGGAGAGTTGGAGGCGTTCCTTCGGGTAGATATGTGAAGTCCCCGTTGTTTAGAGTCCGTAAGCGAGAACGGACATAGGCATGATGTGTGAAGCCTACCCGGACATGTTGGTCTGGATTGGTGATGTTGCATTGCATAATGCCGGAGAAGACTCCGTGCTATTGGTTGTTTTTCGGGTTTTCTACGCGGTAGATTGCAGCAGGGAGCCTTGGGGACTAACCCAAAGGTGCACCCGAAAAACTGGGCGGATACGAGATCTTGCCAACTTGGTGGCTTGAGAGCCAACTTGAACATAACCGGGTTATGTGACTTGTGATGGAAATGGGACTCGGCGGAAGTTTGACCCGCACAAATGGCTTAAATTATCGTTGCGATGTGAGCACGAGTTAGATGGAACCGTACCCGTTCTATGTCGTTCGGTTAAAGAGACCTAAAGGCACGTGGCACTTACCGTTGGCATAGAGTAGGGTCTTCGGCGGTCAATGGCTTAAATTGTCGTGACCCAGGCCAGGAAGACAAATTGCTCATAGGTTTGGCCGTCCAAGTGGCGGTGGTGAGTCCGGAATGTCTATGGCTTTAATTGATGTGACATCGACCGGTTCACCGAGAATGTGCCCTGAGAGCACGGGGCGTGTGGCCGTGCGAGCCAACGTCTATGATGAAATGGCTATATATAAACATTGCTCGCTTATGCTAATGAAATGTAGGGAAGGAGCATCGCCGCCCCGTGTTGGGGGCGGGATCGTTATAATTTGGTCAGCATTGCTGACCGTTGCCTTGTTTTGCCACCGTGCGGTGGTTTGTTGCTTGCAGGTGCAGCTGGACCAAGCGGTCAATAGCGGGCTAAAGCCCTTTTTGCGAAGCCGGCCCTCGAAGGCCCAAATGGAAGTGTTTACTGTTTTATTCATGTATGACCGGCCTGCGTGCCGTGGTTTGTAAAACATGTAATATTCAAGTGAAACATTTTGTAAGGCCTTAAGGCTTGTTTTGGGTATTTTTGTATAACATTCATATTTTATATTAGTGGACATTCGTGCTTTGATGCTGGGTTCTTGTTTACAACTTTAATAAACTGCTTCCGCTAGAATGCTCTGTGTAGGATGTTGAGATTGGTTGGATGGTTTCCATAAGTAACCACCCGGTCTGTCTATGGCATACGACGTCGAGCACCGGCCGGACCTACTGCTTTATGCTATATGACGGATAGGGGGTGTTACAACGAGCTTAGACACGCCCGTGTTAACATTTGACACGCCCGTGTCGACCCATACACGCCCGTGTTTCCAGGCTGTGTTCCTCACCCAACACAGCCCGACTGACCTAGAGAAGGAAACAGCCCTGGATATGCCCGTGTCCTCACTGGACACGCCCGTATCTGACCTAGACACAACCGTATCTTAGGCCATGTGCCTCACTCGACATCACCAAGCCAACACAGAGGAGGACACGGCCCTGAACACGCTCGTGTCCCAGGCCGTGTGCCCGACCTCCAAAGATCGTCGAATGTATTTCATCGACCACACGGAAAAATAGTCGAACTCATAACAGGGCACGGTCATGGACACGCCCGTGTCCCAGGCAGTGTTACCCTTATCAGGCCCCAGATTGGCCTTAAGATGCTACCAAATCTTTTCCAAGTTTTGGGTCGTTACACACTGTCAGGCTCTCACCTAGCTGGCATGGTTGGGGTCCTTGGTGGACATCACCTTTGCTCTGGAGCCAAGTCCCGAGCTTCCTCCCATGGTCATGCTCTCACCTAGCTGACAGGGTAGGAGTCCTCGGTGGACATAATCTTTGCTCTGGAGCCAAGTCCCGATCTTTCTCCGACTGTCAGGCTCTCACCTAGCTGGCAGGGTAGGGGTCCTCGGTGGACATCACCTTTGCTCTCGAGCCAAGTCCCGAGCTTTCTCCCACTGTCAGGCACTCACCTAGCTGGCAAGATTGGGGTCCTCGGTGGACATCACCTTTGCTCTGGAGCCAATTCCCGAGCTTTCTCCCAATGTCAGGCTCTCACCTAGTTGGCAGGGTAGGGGTCCTCGGTGGAGACCATCTTTGCTTTGGAGCCAAGTCCCGAGCTTTCTCCCACTGTCAGGCTCCCACCTAGCTGGCAGGGTAAGGGTCCTCGGTGGACATCATCTTTGCTCTGGAGCCAAGTTCCAAGATTTCTTCCACTATCATCTCTGTAATACCCCCTATCCGTCACATAGCATATAGCAGTAGGTCCGGCCGGGGCCCGACGTCATATACCATAGACAGACCGGAAGGCTACGCAATGGAAACCATCCTGCCAATAACCAACATACTACACAGAGTACATTCTAGCGGAAGCAATTTAAAAGTTTCAAAATAAGAACCCAGCCAAAAGCATGAATGTCCATTACATAAACCTAATCAAAATGAACGTACAAATACACAAGTACTTGGACTTATGGCCTTAGAATAGTTTGCTCAAATATAAGTGTCTTCCAAACCTCGGCACGCAGGCCGGTCATACATGAGAATAATAGAAAACACTCAAAATTAAGCCTTCGAGGGCAGGCTCAGCAACAAGGCCGCTTGCCCGCTATTTGCCACTCGGCTCCGCAGCACCTGCAAGCAACAATCCATCGAAGCGGTGGCAAACAAAAGCAACGGTCAGCTAAGCTGACCAAATTATAACGATCTCGCCCATAAACTTGGGGCGGCGATGCTCCTTCCCTGCAATTTATTAGCATAGCCATATAATAGAGAAATTTCACATCATCACAGGCGCAGGCTCGTACGGCCACACACCCCGTGCTCTCAGGGCACATTCTTGGTGAACCCGGTCAAAGTCCGCGGTCTCACCACCGCCCCTTGGACGGCAAATTCTTGTGAGCATTTTGGTCTTTCCGGCAGCAGTCACGTCAATTTAAACCATAGACCTCCTATGGGCCTCCATCTATGCCAACGACAAGTCCATGTACTTTAGGTCGCTTGTACCGAACGACATAGAGCGGGTACGGTTCCGCCTAACCCGTTGCTCACACCGCAACGTTAATTTAAGCCATATGCACGGGTCATGCTTTCCAGAGTCCCAAATCGATCACACACTTTACATAACCTGGTTATGTACAAGTTGTCTCCCAGGCCACCAAGTTGGCAGAATCACGCATCTGCCCAGTTTTTCGGGTGCACCTTGGAGTTAGTACCCAAGGCTCACTGTTGCAATATACCGCGTAGAAAACCCGAAAAACAATCATCTGCGCGGAGTCTTCTCCGGCCATTCATGTAATACAACATCACCGATCCAGACCAACTTGTCCGGGTAGGCTTCACACATCATGCCTATGTCCATTTTCTCGATTACGGACTCTACATGCAAAAAACGGGGAGTATTCATGTCTACCTGAAGGAACACCTCACACTCACCGCAAACTTGCGAGAGCGGGCTTCCTATGCAAGGGAAAGGAGGACTTCATATGTCCAAGATGAGAATCATTACCCTAGCACTCCTCTTCAGCGCCATGAAGATCTATGCGGATGAAAAGCACCGCAATATCCTCGCCTCCGTAGATCCGAACTCGGCTTGCGATTTGGGGCTCCGAAGCTCCACCGGTGGCCGGATCTCTCCTCCTTCTTCTTCCTTGCTCTCCCCTCTCTCTAGAACTTTAGAAAGAGAAAGCTCAAATAGAATGAGGGTTTCTAAACCCTATTCCTGGGTTTAACCCTGCCAGGATTAGCCAGGACCCTTAGATCCCAAAGGAAGGAAACAGACGGCCACGATTCGCACTTAAAATCCAAAACCTTGGCCGAACACGGCTTGTGACACGCCCGTGGTCAAGGCCATGTGCCCCATTCGACGCCGAAACTATCACATCCTAAAAACTACACGGGCTCTCGAAACGCCCGTGTCAGGATTTACACGCCCGTGTCATCCATTACACGCCCGTGTAGCTGGGCGTCTTCCTTCATCGACACAGGACCAACAACAACCCAAGGAGAACAAGGGTATTCGACACGAACGTGTACCATTTGACACGCCCGTGTCAAACCCGAACATGCCTCGGCTCCAGGCCGTGTTTCTCCCCCGACACAACTCGGCCAACTACCTGAGTAGGACATGGCCTGGGGCACTCCCATGTCTCAGGCCGTGTTCAATATCTCATGTACCTTTCGTCAAACACTCGAGATGATCGTCGAACCCGAGGACGACACGACCCTGGACTTGCCCGTGTCTCAGGCCGTGTTCTCTGTCTCGAGTGTCTTTCGTCGACCACTTGAGTAACTCGTCGAAACTGAACACGACACGGCCCTGGGACACGAGCGTGTCCCAGGACGTGTGACCTCTACCAAGTCCGAAACTTGGTTCAAAATGCCACCCGTCCCTCTTTTGAGTTTTGGGGCATTATAACTCTCTCCCTCTTAAAAGAATTTCGTCCCGAAATTACAGAAAGGAAAGATATAAACAAAACTTAAACGGTACCCGAGTGGAATAACTCTGGGTACTCCTTAAGCATGGTCTGCTCTCACTCCCACGAGAGTTCCTCCCGATCGCAGTTGTCCCAATGGACCTTGACCTTCCTGATTTCCTTGTTACACAATCGCTTGACTTCCAAGTTCTCAATTCGAACGGGCTTGACCTTCATCGTCAACCCATTATCAAATGGTACTTGATCGATCACAACCACTTGTGAAGTCTCTTGCACCGCCTTCCGCAATACCGATATGTAGAATACGTCGTGTAGACCACTTAGCTCCACTGATAGCTTTAATCGATACACTGCTTCGCCAATCCGCTCTAGAACCTCAAACGATCCAAGGTACCTCAGGCTTAGCTTGTTCAAGCGCCGTACCCGCAAGACACCGTTGAATGACTTAATCTTCAAGTACACCCAGTCGCCAACTGTGAACTCCACATTCTTATGCTTCGCGTTATATTACTTAGCTTGTCGGTCCTGAGCGATTAACAATCTCTCTCGAATGGTTCGTACCAACGAGGTTGCATCTTCCACTTCTTGCCGCTTGTATGGCTTCGACTCACTCGTTTCCAACCACAATAACAGCGTACGACATCTTATACCATAAAGGGCTTCGAAGGGCGCCATCTAAATTCTCGCCTGGTAACTGTTGTTGTAAGAGAATTCCACCAAGTACAGGTGATCTTCCCACTGCTTCCCGAAATCCAGGACACATATGCGAAGAATGTCTTCCATCGTCCTGTTGTTGGGTATTGTATCCACACTAACCTAGATTTGATGAAGTCATCCTTGAACTAAGATGAATTAAGTTGTATTTGATGCTTGGTTTGAGTTATGTGTTTGCAGGATTCTTATGGGAAGTGTAGACCAATGTCAGTCTACAATGGGTCACCAAACATAGGACCATATAATGTAATCCCTCATTGTGTGATCCAAGGTGTTGACTCATGTGTAGCCTCTCTACTGGGATACACTTCATATTCAAGCTCTAGGACTAAGTGAAAAGACTTGATGTTGGTCTTACCTTAAAAGAAGAAAAACAAATTCTGTCAAGAAAATTTCCTAAGTATTATACTCGAGTAGTTCTATACTTACTCGAGTAAAATGCTGAGCTCATACTCGAGTAATAATACTCTTACTCGAGTAGGTTTGGTATATCCCGAGTAGTCTAATTATGACTCTCGAGTAGTTAAGACAACTACTCGAGTAGTTTCCTTTCTCCTCTCGGGTTTATAGAATTTTTTCTCCTCAAAAGTAGTACTGTATAGTACTCGAGTATTTTTTTCTTCTCCGGCCATTCATGCAATACAACATCACCGATCCAGACCAACTTGTCCGAGTAATACTGTATAGTACTCGAGTAGTTTTATCTTCGGTCTCAGGTAATTGAATTCTGACTCTCGTGTAGTTCTCACATACTCGAGTAGTCTAAGTCATGTACTCAAGTAGTTCATCTACTACTCGAGTAGTGCAGAATTAATACTCGAGTAAGCCAGAATTATACTCCAGAAAAATTATCTAAGTGAATTACTCGAGTAGTCATTTCCATATACTCGAGTAGTTCTATTCGTCTCGAGTAGTTCAACTTCTATACTCGAGTAGTCCAGTATTCCAGTTCCAGAAATAATCTAAGTCATTGTCTCGAGTTGTTTCTCAACCACTCGAGTAGTTCGTTCCCATCTACTCGAGTAGTTTTCCTTATACTCGAGTAATCCACTCCACCTCTCATGTAACTACTCAAGTAATCCAGTATGTCATTTTTGATACTCGAGTAGCTGAATTCTTTTCACTCGAGTAGTTGACTCCATGTACTCGAGTAACTATCTCATTCTCTCTTGAGTTGTTTTCTTATATACTCGAGTAGTCATCTTCTACCCACTCGAGTAGTGCTGCATTGTACTCGAGTAGTTCTTTCTCTCTCGAGTATTTTACTTCGATTTTTCCGAAAATTTTGTTAAGTCCAGAATAACAGAATTCTTTACGAACCTTGACGTGATTGGTCCACGTGTATCTCATAATGACTTAATTATGTCTAATCTTTTCTGATCCTATAAATGGTCTTGCCTAAACCGACAAACCCTAATCCTAAGAAGTTTATTCTAAGAGAATATTCAGAAGTTTTGCAGCCCCGCGTTTTTCTATTTTTCTCTTTCTCTCTCCAAGAAACGAAAACCGCCGCCGCCGCCGTCGCTGATTCCTGACCGGCTAGGGTTTTGCCTTTAGAGGATTCAGATCAGGAAGGATTTCCAGATTGAGATTTGCTCAACTCCTCATCTTCTGATTCGATCAATCGTGTGAAGCCAAGAAGTTTCAGATCCAATCTTGCCGAGATTTCTCTTCATCATTTTGATAAAGCCGCAAAGCCTAGAAGAAGAAATTTCTGGCCGACTGTTGCAGATCTGAAAAAGGAATTACTGTTTGTATTTCTATACAAAATTTCTTTCATTCTTGTGGGAGAAATTTCTCCCAATGTAGGAGCTTTTGTCTCCGAGATTGTAGGAAGTTTTACCTTCCGAGTGTAGATCCATTTTGTGGATCGAGATTGTAAGAACATTGTTCCGAGGGTAGGATTGATTTTCAATCCGAGATAGTGGAGTAGCCGAGTCTAATATATTGCTAGATCAGTGAGGTAAAGTGGATGTACCCAAGGTTGGGGAACCACTATAAATATTGCCTCGTCTGTGATTGATTGGTAGTTAGTTCTGTGCTTTGGTTTGAATTTTTTATTCCGCAAAAAGACAAACATCTCACCTACTCACCCCCCTCTAGGTGATTTATGTAGGCAACTATAAACTTTCAATTGGTATCAGAGGGAGGTTCATCGTTAAAAGGTTAACACTTTGATCAGATCGTTCAATAGTTGTATTTTGAGATCCACCAAAAATGGACAAGGCTAAATATTTTGCCAAGCTTCCTTTTGTGCACCAAAAATATTTTTCCCATGTGGAAAGGGAGAATCAAGTTCTTTATGGAAGCTGTGGATACAAGGATCTTCATGATAGTTGAAGAAGATCCTTACATTCCCATGACTGTCTCCACTATAGATCCAACTAAGAAAGTCCCAAAGAAACTGATGGATCTAGATAAGGATGATATTGCACTTGTTTCGTTAGACAAAAAGGCAAAAAATATTATAGCAAGTGCAGTCGATGATTCAATGCTGCAAAACCTGATTCACTGCTAGTCTGCAAAAGAGATGTGGCAGTCACTAGTTACCTTAATGGAAGGTATAGAAGAAGTGAGGGATGATAGAAGATCCCATCTTAATTAGAAGTATGAAGCTTTCCGACAAGGAAACAAAGATACCATTGCTGACACCTTTGAGAATTTCTTCAAGATAGTGAATCAGATAAGGGTCTATGGCAGAGTCTTCACTAATGGAGAATTAAATGATAAGTTCTTGAGATCCCTAACTAAGGAATGGGATAACAAGGTCTATGCCATAAGGGAGCTTGGAAAACTGGCCGAGACAGACCCTCACAATCTCTTCGGGGAGCTTATGTCATATGAGCTTCAACTCAACACTAGAAAGGCTGAAGAAGAGAAGAGCGGGTTTGCATTCAAAGAGAAGTCTCTTGCTTTAAAGGCAGACACCTCTAAGAAGACAAAGGTTGTCCTTCCTACTCCAGCACAAGAAGTTAGTGAAGAAGAAACCTCGGAGCCAAGCACCTTAGGCTCTGAGCTATCAGAAGGAGAGTTCTCACTACTCTTACGACAGTTCAAGAAATTCTTAAATAAGAAGAAACAATGGAAAGGCAAGGATTCCTCATATAGAAGATCACGACATGATGGTGATCGTCAACAAAAAGGCTCAAGCAGCCATGACAAGTACACTTCTAAACAGAACAAACATGTTTCTACTGACATTATTTGTTATTATTGAAATAAGCCAGGACACGTCTTCGCTGACTGCCCTCACAAGAAGAAGGAGGGTGGTATAAGAGAGGAAAAGAAGTCCTCGTACAACAAGAAGAGGACAGAGAAGAGCTTAATGGCCAAAAAGGGCAAGACTCTTAGTGACTCTGACTCATCTTAGTCGAGTGAAGAAGAAGAAGCCTATTTTGGACTCATGGCTCAAACAAATGACGAACAAGAGCCCCAGTTCACTGGGAAGGTAAACTCTCACACTCCTCTTTTGAGATTCTGAAGTTTCTGAACATGATTGTGAGGATAGCTCTTCTGACGATGAGTCAGAACTCATGGCCTAATATAAGGAGTTAATCATGGCTTACGACAAATGTCGTCGAGTCGTGAAAACTCATGCTAAAGAGATAAAGTCTCTCAAAGCTGAAGATAGCGTCTTGAGAGAGAAAGTCGCAAATTCTTTGATCGGTGAACCCGGTCAAAGTCCGTGGTCTCACCACCGCCCCTTGGACGCAAATTCTTGTGAGCATTTTGGTCTTTCCGGCAGCAGTCATGTCAATTTAAGCCATACACCCAGGCCCTCCATCGATGCCAACGACAAGTCCCACGTACTTTAGGTCGCTTGTACCGAATGACATAGAGCGGGTACGGTTCTGCCTAACCCGTTGCTCACACCGCAACGTCAATTTAAGCCATATGCACGGGTCAAGCTTTCCTGAGTCCCAAATCGATCACACACTTTACATAACTTGGTTATGTACAAGTTGGCTCCCAGACCACCAAGTTGGCAGAATCACGCATCTGCCCAGTTTTTTGGGTGCACCTTGGAGTTAGTCCCCAAGGCTCCCTGTTGCAATCTACCGCGTAGAAAACCCGAAAAACAATCATCTGCGCGAAGTCTTCTCCGGCCATTCATGCAATGCAACATCACCGATCCAAACCAACTTGCCCGGGTAGGCTTCACACATCATGCATATGTCCATTTTCTCGATTATGGACTCTACATGCAAAAAAATGGGGACTATTCATGTCTACCCGAAGGAACACCTCACACTCACCGCAAACTGGCGAGAGCGAGCTTCCTATGCAAGGGAAAAGAGGACTTCACATGTCCAAGATGAGAATCGTTACCCTAGCATTCCTCTTCGGCGCCATGAAGATCTATGCAGATGAAAAGCACCGCAATGTCCTCGCCTTCGTAAAACCGAACTCGGCTTGCGATTTGGGGCTCCGAAGCTCCACCTGTGGCCGGATCTCTCCTCCTTCTTCTTCCTTGCTCTCCCCTCTCTCTAGAACTTTAGAAAGAGAAAGATCAAATAGAATGAGGGTTTCTAAACCCTATTCCCAGGTTAAATAATGTCAGGATAAGCCAGGACCCTTAGATCTCAAAGTAAGGAAACAGACGGCCATGATTCACACTTAAAATCAAAAACCAGGGCCGAACACAATTTGTGACACGCTCGTGGACAAGGCCGTGTGCCCCATTCGACGCTGAAACTGTCGCATCCCGAAAAGTACACGGGCTCTCGACATGCCCGTGTTAGGATTGACACGCCTGTGTCATCCAGTAGACGCCCGTGTAGCTGGGCGTGTTCCTCCATCGACACAGGACCAACACCAACCCGAGGAGACCACAGGTATTCGACATGCCCGTGTCCCATTTGGCACGCCCGTGGCAAACCCGAACAAGCCTGGGCTCCTGGCCGTGTTTCTCCCCCGACACAACTCGGCCAACTACCCTAGTAGGACATAGCCTGGGACACGCCCGTGCCTCAGGCTGTGTTCGATATCTCGAGTACCTTTCGTCGAAAACTCGAGACGATGGACGAACCAGAGCATGACACGGCCCTGGACACGCTCGTGTCTCTGGCCATGTTCACTATCTCGAGTGTCTTTCGTCAACCACTCGAGTAGCTCGTCGAAACCGAACATGACACGGCCTTGGGACACGCCCATGCGTGTACCGCCCGTGCGTGTCCCAGGCCGTGTGACCTCTACCAAGTCCAAAACTTGGCTCAAAACACCACCCGTCCCTCTTTTGAGTTTCGGGGCGTTACAATCACACACGATCCTCGGTGGACACCGTCTTTGCTCCGGAGCCAATTCCCGAGCTTTCTCCCACTATCTAGCTCCCACCTAGATGGTAGGGTAGGGGTCCTCGGTGGACATCACCTTTGCTCTGGAGCCAAGTCCCGAGCTTTCTCCCACTATTAGGCTCCCACCTAGCTAGCAGGGTAGGGGTCCTCGGTGGACATCACCTTTTCTTTGGAGCCAAGTCCCGAGCTTTCTCCCACTGTAAGGATCTCACTTAGCTGGCAGGGTAGGGGTTCTCGGTGGACATTACCTTTGCTCTGGAGCCAAGTCCCGAGCTTTCTCCCACTATCAGGCTCTCACCTAGCTGGTAAGGTAGGAGTTCTTGGTGGACATCATCTTTGCCTGAAGCCAAGTCCCGAGCTGTCTCCCATTTTCAGGCTCTCACCTAGCTGGCAGGGTGGGGGATGCAATCCTCGGTAACTACTTTCCACCTAATAGAGGTTTCACTTGGGAGGATCTCTGGCGGGGGATCTCTCCATGCAGGGGATCTCGCCATGAAGGGGATCTCGCCAAAATTAAGACTTCAGGGGATCTAACCATGAAGGGGATCTTGCCAAAAGTAAGACTTCTGGGGTCTCGACAAAGGTATGGCTTAGCACATGAGCCAGTGTGGCGAGAACAGCGCGGGAACTAAAATCTGGTTTGGCGAGATCAAAGAAAATACTATCCGCGCGCGTGAGCCAATATGGTGAGTACGATGCAGGATCAAGCCCTATGCAAAATTAATAGTAATCTGCAGGTTGACGCGGAGGAAAGTCTGTCTATGATCTCACGAGATGTTTTGAACAAGGACTTCCTTAGAAGAAGGTGAGTAGGGGTTGAACTCGGTAATTACACTCCACCCCATCAAGATGTTGGGAACTCTGGTCCTTGTGCACATCTTTAAGGGAAAGAGACCTCGCAGGCAAGCTGGATTGTCGCGGGTCCTGTGCGGCGAGTTGCCCGGATCCCCTTAACAAGTGGGGGCGAGATCTCCATATCTCTGGACGGGTATGTGCCCTAACTCAAGAACATTCTAGCATTGAGTTCTACCCGAGCGAGATAGCTCGCCAGGAAGCGACTTGCTCTCTGTCTCCAGTTGTTTTTTTCAGCTCCCGCCTCACTCATCAAATACTTGGGGTTGGATGTTTTTTTCCGAGCTTTTATGAAAGCTCACAAAGAGCGAGGATGGTATACAAGCCCGTGTCCGATGAGCGTGGTGAGCAGGAGCTAAAGCGGCCAAGTTCAGCCCAAGTCCCAGGGCGCGGGACTTGTGAAGGGCGAGTTGGGCAAGCAGGCTCACACTCGCCCTGGCTCTCGAGAGGCAGTTGGCGAGTGGGGCAAGTGGTATCGCACTCATCCCAGGGGCTCGGTAGGTTCCAGGTGAGTGCGGTATGCCAGGCCCGCACTCGCCCAGGGCCGGGTAGAAGCAGCGAGTTCCAGCACTATCGAACACTCGACGGCCAAGCCGAGTGGAGATCTTTAGGGGACCACTCGCCAAATAATCTTTGATGATTTTTACCATTTTGCCCCGGCTGGCCTGCCCATAGGATTTCAGAACAACAGAGTTATGTTGTTGGCAGGCCAAACTGGACTGCACATAACCATTCAGAACATCGGAGGTTGGCTATTTACAGGCCGTTTTCATAAATCTATAAATAGACCCAAGGGGGTACATCAGAAGGCATGCTTACTTACTCCCCAGTCTTCTAGCGCTTTCTGAGGTTGCCTTAGCTCAGCACTTAGCTAAGGAGGGGAAGCGCTCTAAGATCTTCCGGGTGTGTGGTGGGGCCTCCACGCCGAGTGATGTAGGGGAGACCGTGATATGTGCTCGACTATGCTAACGGAAACTATCGTCACAGAACAATAAAAGCTTGAGGGGAGGGCTCCGACCAAAAGCAAGCGAAAAGGGGTCTGGTTGGCTCCCAAATACGAATGAGAAAAATTTCGAACTCGATACACCGTCCTTAAGAACTACCTCTCCAACAAGCACACAACTCAACGTAAGCCGGACTCGATACAACGTCCTTAAGACCTACCTCTCCAACAAGCATACAACTCACCGCACCTACAGAAGCACCTATTTTATCAACTTGAGTCGTTTCAAATGCAACAATAATTTATTTCGGAGCAACGACAAACTTAAAATGGCGGTCGAGTTCCAGTTGAGATTAATTCCCTTATTAACACAAAGTGTTATGATCTTGGAGAGCAAGTCAAGGCTAGGCCAAGTCTCGCTCCCGCAAAGGATCTTCCCGATCCGGAATACAAGAGATTCAATAGAAATGAAGTCGAATCGGATTTTTCAAGCGATGTATTTAAAAATCACGGAAAAGACGGTTCACAAAACCTCCACAAACTCAAAGCAAGAATCACTAAGAGAGGAAGAGATTACCCAACCAAGAACATCAAGCACACAAGATAAAGTGGGAGATTCACTCTCTCCACGGAACCACCGGCTTCACACCGAATGGGGCTGCAACCTTCTTCCTTGGAGTCGCACCGAAGGAAGCCACGCCGGAGTCACACCGATCGGGATGTAGGTAGCAAGGGGAGGCTTCACACCAAGGGGCCAAGGGGGGGGGGGGGGGCGGCAAGGGATCTCCTCTCGGCCGAAATTTTCACAAGGGGAAAATAGGGTTTCTTCTTCTTCAAGTCATCATAAAATCCTCATAAGAGCCTCCGTATATAGGAGTTGCAACAAGCCCTTAACCATCCATGATGGAGATGTAATCTCATCCATCCGTATGGTTAAATACACTCCACAAATATAAAGTGTCCAAAATTAAAATTACACAACATTTTTGAATATAAAATTATCATCCAAACATGGAATAATTTTATATTCATCAATCTAAAATAAAAGTGCATGAAATAAGATAATTAATTCTTCAAGGTGGATTTGGCACGCCGCGGGCGGAGGTTGTAACGCGATCTTCCTTCAGCATCATCACATCACCTAAGATCTTTGTGACGTTGTGCCTCGGCAACCGGGTCGTCATCAAGTAGTGGCAGAGGGGCCGCGACATCAATCCTCCCCCACTCAAAATCACGTATCTCCGATGCGTGGTCCGAGAGATAGCGGTGGAGAAGCTCGGCATCCAAGCGTTGAAGTTCTGTCGCGAGTACCCATGAATCGTCTAAAGGGGGGCGGTCACGCCAACGGATGAGGAAGCGGTAGGTAGCACCATCGGGAGTAGTAAGTGGCTCAGCAGGAAGTATTATATCTGGAGTGAGAAATGTCTTGGGAAACCTGGGAAACATGTCAGCAGTAGGAATAAAAGAAGGCAACGTACCATCCGATGTTATACCTGCGGGGACCGAAAGAGAGAGATCATCCGAACTACCACTCCCCAACCCATTAGAAATTTTTGTGGAGGGAGAAGACGACAAAGAATTCAACTCAGGTGGAGGCGAAACAAACAGCGTCAAATCCGAGACATTAAAAATAGGGGAGATACCCCAATCAGCTGGCAAATCCAACACGAAAGCGTTATCACCTAGTTTCTTTATAATCCGAAAAGGGCCAACGCGCTTTGGTGCCAACTTTTTAACGGTGCCAGATGACAAGCATTCGGGAACTAACCAGACTAGAACCAAATCGCCAACTTTGAAGTGCGACACCCTCCTATGTAGATTAGCGTGCGATTGATAATACTCGTATTGAGCAGTCAAGGTAGCTCGTATAAGTGCATGTAGGTCATGAATATGTTGGGCGAAGGATTGCGCAAACTGACTTTTCTTGTATGTTGGGGGCAACGGAACCAAGTCAAGAGGCACAGGGGCCTTGTACCCGTGAACAATCTCGTTTGGAGACAGACCGGTGGACCGATTTTTGGAATTATTATAGGCCAACTGGGCGTGGAGAAGAAGAAGATCCCACGTACATTTGTGATCGCTCACTAGGCACCTAAGAAGACTTCCTAGGCTCCGTTTGACCACCTCTGTTTGCCCATCGGTCTGAGGGTGATAGGCAGAGGAAAACAATAACTTGGTACCCATTAAGACCCAAAGTGTTTTCCAGAAATAGCTCGTATACTTAACATCTCTATCCGAGACTATTGTCTTCGGCACTCCTCGGTGACTAACGACTTCTTTAAAAAATAAATTTTCAATATGAGATGCATTGTTGGTTCTAGCGCATGAAATAAAGTATGCCATCTTAGAGAACCTATCCACAACTACAAGAATGGAATCGTGACGACGAAAAGTAGCGAGTAGGCCTAAGCAAAGTCCATGCTCACGTCTTACCATGGTGTAGAAGGTATAGGCAACGGTGTATATAATTTGACGTTCGTTTTGGTGCCCTTGGATACCTGACAAGTACGACAACTACTCACCACCCGCCCCACCATTGCCTTAAGTTTTGGCCAATAGAATTTTTCCTCAACTAACGTAATGGTCTTATCCCTACCGAAATGACCACACAACCCTCCGCTATGCAATTCCCAGATGATATGGAGGTGTAACGATGACTGCGGGATACACAACTTCCCATGCCTACATAGATAGCCATCCTTAATGACGAATGCAGATATAACCGTGGGGGAGATATCTTGGGAAGACAAATAGGCGTCCTGAAAATCGGGGCATGTGGCGTACTTATCCTTGATTCGCTCGAATCCTACCACGTTAACCTCCATAGTGGTGAGTAACAGGGTTAGGCTACTAAGAGCATCCGTGACTCGATTGTCAGCTCCCTTAAGGTGTTTGAGATTAAAAGTGTAACCCTGTAGGAAAGATACCCACTTAGCATGTCGCGGGCTGATTTTATGTTGGCCATTGATGAACCGCAGTGCTTCGTGATCGGAGAGGATCACAAACTCCTTAGAGAGGAGATAGTGCCTCTAATGGTGCAAACATCTAATGACGACATAAAACTCCCTATCGTAATTTGAGTAATTCAATTTGGCACCCGCTAACTTCTCACTAAAATAACTCACAAGGTGTCCTTCCTGACTAGAGACACCTCCTATTCCCACGCCAGAAGCGTCACACGTAAGCTCAAAGACTTTTGAGAAGTCATGTAGACGTAAGACAGGTGCCTCAGTCATAAGTTCCTTAATGCGTTGGAAAGCAATAGTGGCGGACTTTGTCCAAGTGAACTCACCTTTCCTCATGCAATCACTAATGGGGGCCATAATGCTACTAAAGTCTCCAATGAAATGACGGTAAAAAGTAGCTAACCCATGGAAAATTCGCACCTCTCGTAACGTGGTCGGTTCGGGGAATTCCTTAATGACTTTAACCTTGTTAGGGTCCACTCTAATGCCTTCCGAACCGACTATGTAGCCTAAGAACTCCACTTCAATGACATATAATGTGCACTTCTTGAGATTAAGGAATAATGTTTCCTTCCGCAGGGTGGAAAGAACCGACCTCATGTGGGATACATGCTGAGCAATGGTGGTACTAAAGACTAAGATGTCATCGAAATAGACGACCACAAACTTCCCCATATAAGGCTGAAAGTCATGTGTCATCATCTGGGAGAAAGTACTGGGGGCATTGGATAGCCCAAAGGGCATCACAAGCCACTTGTATAACCCATCCTTTGACTTGAACGCAGTCTTCCATTCGTCCCCCTCACGGATCCTGATCTGGTGATAGCCACTCTGCAAATCTAACTTTGAAAAAATTTTAGCGCCAGATAAGACATCTAGGAGGTCATCTAATCGCGGAATAGGAAATCTATATTTGATGGTAATCTTGTTGATAGCACGACTATCGACACACATTCGCCACGTACCATCCTTCTTGGGAGCAAGAAGGGCAGGTACCGCACATGGACTCATACTAGTCGGAATGAACCTTTTTTTCATCAAATCCTCGATCTGGGTTTGTAACTCTTTATGGGCGGCGAGATGAAGCCTGTAGTGGGGCTGGTTCGGTAAGGAGGAACCAGGGATAAGGTCTATCGCATGTTGTATATTCCTCAGCGGTGGTAACACCGAAGGCAGCTCATCCGGGTACACGTCATTATATTCATCCAACAATACCCATAACTCTTTAGGCAAATCGTCCAATGCTCTTCAATCCCCCTTCGCACTCATAAGAACTAGGGCGTACAACATCCCGTCAAGAAAGGGATCCTTCTCAAATTCCTTTCTACCCACTAGATTCAACGTCTTCCTCTCCACCGGAACAGTGGTGTCCTTAGCCAAAGCCACTGGCTCCTTCGGGATGGTCGGTCTCAACGTAATGACCTTAGCATTAAATTTAAATTCGTACGTGTTGGATCTCCCAAAGTGTGTCACGTCGCGGTCGTAAAGCCAAGGGCGGCCCAACAACACGTGGCAGGCGTCCATAGGAAGGACATCACACCACACCTCGTCAGTATAGGATTTGATCGAGAGGGGTACAAGGCATCGCTTGGTGACCGGGACGGTAACCTTTTAATCCAAGCTACTTGGTAGGGAGTCGGGTGGGGTTGCGTAATCAAGTGCATACATGTAACGACGTTCTCAAAGATGACGTTTACACAACTGCCACTATCAATGATCAACTTGCACAACTTCTCGCCACTCTTAAAGATCAGGGAAAATATACTCGTCCTTTTACAGTCATCTAACGGACGGGGAGTGGTCAAGATACAACGTAGCACCATAAGGGGGTGATCGTCCTTTAAATCACTTGGGACCCCATCTGGGTCACTCTCCTCAGCAGCCTCATATACGTAATTAGCAAGGTCGGTAGTCGACTCTAATAGGGCTATGGCTTTAGTCTTCGTTGGGCATTCAAAGGCGTAGTGACCTTGAATGCCGCAAGAGTAACATGTAGCGTTAGAATTGCTAACTTTCCCGATGGGGATACGCTCACTTGCGGTGTTCTTAGCGTTCATAGCAGTGATCATGACAGACTTTGACTCGGTGGACCGAAACTTCCCTTTGTCCGGATATGTGGAGGAAGATGCTCCAGCTGTGGATTTTCCCTTCGCATGGGAATAACGGGAGTGAGCCTTAGAGGCTAAGTGCTTTTCGATGTCGAGGGCAGCATTGAATGTCGTGTTCAGATCCGTATGACCATATAGTAAGAGATTCCGCTGTATATCGGGTTGATGCCCCTTACGAAATCTGGATAGGGTGACCTCGGGGATCTCCCTCAGGTCACAACGCACCATACGGTCTTTCAGTTCGCCCATATACTCAGCTTCTGAATTTGAGCCTTGCCGCAGAGTGGAAAGCTCGTCGAACATCTGTGTCCGATGGTACACGGGAACGTACTGATCGGTCAACAGGTTCTTCATCACGGCCCATCCAATAAGTGGTACCCCGTTCTCAGCTCCTAGCCTACACTCTTCATTCAGCCAATAAGTTTTGGCGCGTCCCGTTAGCTTCATCCGGGCAACCTGAACCTTTTGGTGGTCCGTAAGGGTGTGCCAATCGAAGTAGCACTCCATATCCATCACCCAAGTAAGGAAGATCTGGGGATCTCCCATACCATCATAAGTGGGGGAGTCGATCTTAATGGCCCTAGTAATATCGAAACCACGACCGGGGCGGTGGTCTCGAGGGGGCACTTAGGGAGAGTCCCCATTAGAGTCCGAATCAGGAGTTTGTTGGCGCCGGTTGGGCTGCTCAACATTAACAGGCGGCGGGGGTGGCCTTGCTTGATTTTGTAGGATCTTTGCTAACATGTCCCTAAGCTCTGTCATTTCGTTACGTAGCCCTGCTATGGCCTCGGTGTTGGGATCCCCACGCTCACTCGCAACCATCCTAGACGTAGACGGTGTCGTGTATTCCGATCCTAGCCTAGTGCGCATTCAGGTTTAGAAAAAAATCTGGAAAGATGATTTTTCCTAGGGCTGTAGCTATACTGGAAATAGGATATTTTTATAGATTCCCGACGTGAGTAACACGTAGATCATTAAATTGTTTTTTTTTTGAAAGTTCGCTGAAAAATAACGATTTTAGCCCGCTATTGGCAGACCACCGAAAATAATTTGTTTGTTTTCTAAAGATCAGATTGACCAACAAGGAACGCATCGAGGATGTTTGCAACGTGGGAGTTGAAACAACCGCCTGTGATACCAAATTGATGTAGGGGAGACCGTGATATGTGCTCGACTACGCTAACGAAAACTATCATCACAGAACATAAAGCTAGAGGGGAGGGCTCCGACCAAAAGTGAGCGAAAAGGGGTCGGGTTAGCTCCCAAATCCGAATGAGAAAAATGTCGGACTCGATACAACGTCCTTAAGACCTACCTCTCCAACAAGCACACAACTCACCGTAAGCCGGACTCGATACAACGTCATTAAGACCTACTTCTCCAACAAGCACACAACTCACCGAACCTACACAAGCACCTATTTTATCAACTTGAGCCGTTTCAAACGTAGCAATAATTTATTTCAGAGCAGCGACAAACTTCAAATGGCGGCCGAGTTGCAGTTGAGATTAATTCCCTTGTTAACACAAAGTGTTCCGATCTTGGAGAGCAAGTCAAGGCTAGGCCAAGTCTCGCTCCCGCAAAGGATATTCCCGATCCGGAATACAAGAGATTCAATAGCAACGAAATCGAATCGGATTTTGCAAGCGATGTATTTAAAAATCACGGAAAAGATGGTTCGCAAAACCTCCACAAACTCAAAGCAAGAATCACTAAGAGAGGAAGAGATTATCCAACCAAGAACATCAAGCACACAAGATGAAGTGGGAGATTCACTATCTCCACGGAACCATCGGTTTCACACCGAATGGGGCTGCAACCTTCTTCCTTGGAGTCGCACTGAAGGAATCCATGCCGGAGTCGCACCAATCGGGATGGAGGTAGCAAGGGGAGGCTTCACACAAAGGGGGGGGGGGAAGGGATCTCCTCGTGGCCGAAATTTTCACAAGGGGAAAATAGGGTTTCTTCTTCTTCAAGTCATCATAAAATCCTCATAAGAGCCTCCTTATATACGAGTTACAACAAGACCTTAACCATCCATGATGGAGATGTAATCTCATCCATCCGTATGGTTAAATACACACCACAAATATAAAGTATCCAAAATTAAAATTACACAACATTTATGAATATAAAATTATCATCCAAACATGGAATAATTTTATATTCATCAATATAAAATAAAAGTGCATGAAATAAGTTAATTAATTCTTCACGGTGGATTTGGCACTCCGCGGGCGGAGGTTGTAACGCGGTCTTCCTTCAGCATCATCATGGCACCTAAGATCTTTGTGACGTTGTGCCTCGGCAACCGGGTCATCATCAAGTAGTGGCGGAGGGGCCGCGGCATCACTGAGTCCTTGGGTCTGTTCCATTTTCTTTTCCTTTGTTATTTGGCTTGTAGGAGAGAAGTGGTGTGCGATCACCCCTTCCCCATGGGTGAACTCCACTACATACCGAATTTTCAGTTTCAACACCTTTTAACCAATATAATTGTCTTAGATTTAAATTAAAATATTGGAAAAGCATAATTAGTAGGTTGTATTTTTTCCTTTTAAGTTTTTTAAAATCAGGGTTTTTATAATTTTTATTTTGTAAAATCCCCCCTCCGAGTAATTGAGAATGAACGAGAAAAGATTTTATGCCCAGAATCGCTGCCTCGCGATGACACCAACACACGAGTTAGTCACCACCACAAGATGCCAATTTTTCTAACTAGTACGATCGTATCACATTGGCAACGATAAAAGAAGTAAAAGATAATCAAGTCCACAATCACAATATTTATATATATCAAAAGATAGATAATGGTCCACAATGAGAAAACTGAAGAAAGAGTAATAAGGGCTTAAGCCTGGTACATGTCCAATAGTAAAAGCTCAAACTAAGCTAATCAAAGATCACTCATAGACCTGTCGTCTGATAGTAGTAATAATAGTAGTAGTAGTGCGATGCAACGACTCCTCAAGTCTTGCCTCCTCGTACTGCTGGTCCTCCAAGTCGTGTTGCGGCTGCGTCACCATGCGCTCCTAAAATGATGTGGTCCGTCGACCGTTAGTCAAAAGACTAATTCAATATCATCCTCTTCTCACCCCCGAGACTCCTAGGAACCACACAGGTGGAATGAGTGGAGGACAACAAAGCAGAATGGAAAAGCAAGTAACATGACACAATTTATCAGTTTATATAATAAGCAGTAAATAACAGAAGTAATAACAATGGAAGCATCATGTAAGTAAATAATAAGAGTAAGTAAAGTAAGTGAGAACAACTACACTACCATCACAAAGGCGTACCTTAACTTATATGAATGCTCATACAAACCTATAAGTTAAGATTTTCAATTAACATGACTCATCATATAAAAGATCTCATACTAATTTATCTGATAAGGATCTGCTAGGAATGAAAATTTAGATATGCAATGCAATGCTTATGTTTCATGAAAGTACAACTGACCTACACTAGTCGACTCTGTACGCGCAGACCTTTTGATCCCACTCTTTAGAGGTGGCTAACCTCTCGGGCACCCCCATTGTGGTCAAATGGTGGCTGGGGATCGGGCACCTCCCAATTTTGAGGCGGGTATACACACTACAAGGTCTAAGCCCTTTGTACGCCTCTGTACCTTTCTACGGTGTACTCTAGAGTCTCTGCGTATCCATTGTTGGAATATACCAGTTTTGACGACCAAGTGATAAGTCTTTAGGAAAGTGTCACACTCCAGGCTAAGTTGGCCCTCTAGACCTTATCGACTTGCCAAGTCCACATAGTACCATCGGTGTGATGATTAGGCTAGTACTGAGGACCTACCACATCAAATGCATAAGCAAAGTATCACTCACATCCTTCTGAGCCTCTAGCTCGCAGGACTAAGCAGTCTTCGTAGCACAACCTTCTCGAGCCTCCAGCTCGTAGGATTAAGCGGCCTTTGTATCACAACCTTCTCGAGCCTCTAGCTCGTAAGACTAGTGAATCTTGACCCACTCCATCCTATAACAAGAGACAAAGGTTCATTGTATCTTTGCTCTTCTACTTAGACTACTCTTGTCGATTGTTAATTATAATTTGGACATAAGTTGAATCTTGGACTTCCCGAGGTCTACCCGGTGAAAGGCTCGCAACAGTACTAGGAAATATGTTGGGATGAATCCCAAATCTCCCTTTCTAAGATATTTACTATTATTGGTGTCTACCCATTTTCGTAGCCTAAGCCGCTCCCTGAGGCATCACTATAGATCTCATAACCTTCTGCACTACATGGAGAACTCAAAACAGGCTCCGTGGTTAGACAACTCTTCAACTCCTCAAAAGCTCTTGCGCACTCTGGCGTCCAAACAAACTTCCGGTCATTTCTTATCAACGTAGTGAGAGACAAAGCAATCCTCGAGAAGTTCTCTACGAAGCGCTTATAGTAGCCGGCAAGTCCAAGAAAACTCCTGAATTTCGCCACAGTAGTCACCACAGGCCACTCTCGTATCATAACTATCTTTACTGGATTCACGACAATACCCTCGCTACTAACCACATGAACAAGAAAAGCCACTGACGATAGCCAAAACTAACACTCTGAGAATTTGACATAGAGTCGATTCTTCCTTAGGGTATGTAAAACTAATCTCGAATGATTCGCATGATCCTCTTTTGACTGAGAGTATACCAGTATGTCATCAATAAAGACAGTCACAAACATGTCAAAATACTCTCCAAAGGTCTTGTGCATCAAGTCCATAAACACTGATGACGCATTAGTAAGCTCAAAAGGCATCACAGTAAATTCATAATGCCCATAGCGTGTAGCATACACTATCTTAAGAATATCACTTTCCCAATGTAACATACCATTTCCAACTAGACCTGAAAGTGGTGGTAAGGGAGATACCACCAGAGGGTTAGACTGTATTACTCTAGAGCGGAGGGGGGGGGGGGTGAATAGAGTATTTTAAAATTCTTTAGGTTTTTATTTCAGAGTTGAAAATTTGTGATACTACTAAGTGTATTCAAAGAGTGCAGAAAAAAAAAACTAAGCTACCCAGCAAACAGCACACAGAAAGAATTAAAATAGCATCACAGATGACACAAGAAATTTATAGTGGTTCCCCTAAAACTTGGGTATATCCACTCTTCTACCAGCCTGGTAGGAATCCACTCAGGTTTTTGATTAGGTGACCTATCACCAATCATATTTTTGTTCAGGTGCCTGTCACCAAAAGATCTGCTTCAGGTAGATCAGGAAACCCTTCAAGCTTTTGATCGGGTGCCTAAAAACCAAGTGATTAACTTTTGAAGGGAGCTAGAACCCTGTGTACAGTGGGTGAAAATGAAACTTGATGTTATCTTCTCTTTCTCTAGGCAACAGAGAAGATTTGTGGATCATTGATGGTGTCAAAGCTCCCCCTGAGATGAAGATTTGTTCAGGAAGAATGGAAGATTTGCAGGGTGAGTAGGTCTTCTTGAAAAGATCTCCAGTAAGCAGTAGACTGATTGAAGTTTGGTTGCCTCTTGGCAGCTTGTTAGAGGAAGAAGACTTTGATGAAGACAGAGATATTTGTTCTTGAGATGTCTGTCTTGTTCACTAAGTGTGTTCTTCTTTCTTTCTTTCTTTCTTTCTTTCTTATCTCTGTTATCTCTATATCTCTGTGTCTCTATCTGTAAGGGAGATTTTCATTTTTATATTTCTCTGTATATTCTCCTTTGAATTTTGAATTGTCTGCATTGATTGCTGACGGCCTGGAGAAGGAAATTTGGCTGGAGAGAATATCTGCATTAATTGGATTTACCCAACTGTCCTATTGAAAAATGACAATTAATAATCCTGATGAATGCCATAAGCAATGCTGCTTCTAACGATAATATTCAGAGAATATTAAGCATTGATTATTCAGGAATTACTGCAATAAAATATGGACAAAAGAAGGAAAAATCCAAGTCTGGATCTACACAGAATTCGTCGAGCAAAGAACAGATTTCGTCGACCTGAGTCCAGAGTTCGTCGAGCTGAGAGATCTTGGTCATCGACTAGATAATTCCTGATCATCGAGCTGAGAACTAAGTTCGTCGACCTGAGAACAGCTAACTGCTTCTTGTTGAAACTAGCCAATTCTGTGCTCTTAAGATCGTCGAGCTGATAATATAACTTCATTGACTGGAGTTCAGAGAAATGATCCTGGAATTAGAATGTTGAAGTAGAACATCCAGAAATCGTTGAATTGAGCTCGAATTTCATCGAGCTCAACTCAAAGAGTTGTCTCTGAGTTTGTCGAGCTGAGCACGACAAACGTCGAGCTGAGTTCGACAAACGTCGAACTCACTTTCCTGAACTGATTTTTCTCCAAGTCTTGAGTATTCTACTGTCATCTGTTGGCTAGTTCATGCAGTGTTGACTATAAGGACATAGCCTAAACTCTAGGACACAGACATTACCCTGGCTATACAAGGCGTGTCAAATATCCTAGTTTAGTGAACCTAGCCCAAATCCAACTAGGGATCCAACAAGACCCCTAAGAGTGGTTTTGCCATGACTAGGTCATGATAAAACCCTAGGAAGTCCAAGAAGACCAATGTCAGTCTTGGATTGTCTAAAGCTCTCATATTCTTGATTCAACATAGATTTTCTGTCCTCTCTGACTTCTTTTGTTCCCTGCATGTAGACAATCAGGGTGTCCCACATTTCCTTAGAGGTTTTACAGTACACCAGATTCTGAAATGTGGCATCATCTATAACACCTACTATAATATTTTGTGCTCTTTTGTCTAATGTTGCCAGGATGATCTCATCCTTAGTCATTTCAGAATAGCTCTTAGGGGTTTTAACATTTGCATCCAGAACCGATACCTTCATTGGAATGAAGGGACCCTCTTGTACTGTGATGTAGATTCTTGGATAAGATGCTTCCATAAACAACCTGACCCTTTCCTTCCATATGCCAAAGCATTCTTTCCTGCAGATAGGCAGTTTCATAGATCCAAATTCCTTTTGATTCT
This sequence comes from Platanthera guangdongensis, assembly GCA_039583875.1. Classification (NCBI taxonomy): domain Eukaryota; kingdom Viridiplantae; phylum Streptophyta; class Magnoliopsida; order Asparagales; family Orchidaceae; genus Platanthera; species Platanthera guangdongensis. Next base: position 128,911,781 of record CM077163.1, on the reverse strand, counting down.
TTATTGATCCCATACTTGAAATCTATTATTTACCTTGGAGATCCACTCAGACTGTTAGGTCAATCTTTGAGTAACCTGACTCTGATACCACTTGAAAGACTTGATTTCAAGATTCTAAACACGTAGAGGGGGGGGGGGGGGTGAATAGGTTCTAATTTTTCCTTCAAAATTTTAGGAAAATAGCAAAATCTATCTCAACATAGAAACAATGTAAACCACAGAATAATGAACACAACACATCATACACCAGATTTATAGTGGTTCTCCAAGGTATGGATGCATCCACTTTCCCCCTTCGCCTATCTAGCAGTGTACTAGATTCGGCCTAAATTCCTTCTTTCTTCTCATATCCGCAGATCTTACAGCTGAGAACTAAGAATGGTTCCTACAACTTAGACATATACAAGTCCTACCTCAGATTCTTCCCAAGAACCCTACCTCAGGCCTCAACCCTACCTCAGCCTATGTCACTAGGCTTACAACTCAAAGTGAAACCCCACTCCTACAACTCAGGAAAAAGCCCTACCTCAGCCTTTATAATTACAGGCTTACAACTCAGATCTTACAACAGATCCTACCAGAGATTTGTTTGATTAAGAGATACAAAAATTTCACCAGATAGATCTCTTCACTGGTGTGAGATTCTTGATCAGTTCTTGAATAAACTGATCTTTAGATCCAACTTGACTTAGTCGTTTCAAAGCTTCTTGATAGAACAAAATAAGGTTGATCTTCACTTGATGTAGAAGTTGATCTTTAGATAGCTTCCTCCTTGAATTCAGAATGAGATCTGAATCTTCCTTGCAGACTGATCTGGATCTGCCTTCGTAAGGGTTTCCCATTTTCTTGATGTAGAAAACTCTCTCTGAAGGATTCACTTCTTAGTGTTGTGTGTTCTCTTTTCCTTGTTATTTTCTCTTCTCATGTTGTATCGAACCAGTCCTTTATATAGAGTTTCCTCCTGATTACCGGCTGATCCGGTTTGTAACAGTCTTTAGACAGTTCTGACAAAGGTGTCAGACCGGTTGGTTACGACAGCTGATTCTTTAAAAACTTTCCAACACAGCATGAACCACTCAGCAAACTGCTTCACATGTGTCGACACAAATGGACTAAGTGTCGACACAAGTCTTGATGATGTCGACACAACACTCTATGTGTCGACATAGTCGTTCTTCTGGTACTCGACACAGCATCTGTGAAATGTGTCGACACAAGCCCTCTGTGTCGACATAATTCTGCTTCCATTATCGACATAACTCCTGGGTGTCGACACTGCTTCTGCTTTCACTGTCGACATAACTCCTGGGTGTCGACACAGCTTCTGCTTTCAGTGTCGACATAACTCCTGGGTGTCAACACAGCTTCTGCTTTCAGTGTCGACATAACTCCTGGGTGTCGACACAGCTTCTGCTTTCAGTGTCGGCATAACTCCTGGCTCAAGTGTCGACTAAAGTCTGAATGTCGACTCAGCTTCTTCTTTAGGTGTCGACACAATTCTTCACAAGTTTCGACACAAGTCTGGGTGTCAACACAGCTTCTTCTGTTGGTGTCGACACAATGCCTTAATGTCGACTCAACTTCTTCTTTAGGTGTCGACATAATTCTTCACAAGTGTCGACATAATTCTTCATAAGTGTCGACACTTGTACTTAGAAAATTTTCTTCCAATTCTTAAACCTGCACAATGAAACTCAAACATACATCAAATACAAATTGATGTATATCATTGATTAAGATGAGGCTTCTCCAAATCTGGATGTCGACTCAACTTCTTCTTTAGGTGTCGACATAATTCTTCACAAGTGTCGACATAATTCTTCACAAGTGTCGACACTTGTACTTAGAAAATTTTCTACCAATTCTTAAACCTGCACAATGAAACTCAAACATACATCAAATACAAATTGATGTATATCATTGATTAAGATGAGGCTTCTCCAAATCTGGTACATATTAACAGTGTACCCAACATTTAATTTGATTTCTGTCTATGGTCGACGAATTTTTCAAAGTTCGTCGAACGAAGCTCGACGAACAGAGAAAAGTTCTAGAGAACTTCGTCGAACGGAGATCGACGAATTCTTTGTGAGTGAAGTTATTTTCGTTGACCGAAGAGTGATGAATTTGCTTTGGAAAACTTTCGTCAAACATAGCTTGACGAAATGTTTTCACATCTTCTGACTGAGATCGACGAAATCTTTTGACTATGAAATATTTCGTCGAGCTCAGATTGAAGAATTTTTTTATTTTTCGTCGAACGGAGTTTGTCGATTCATATTATGAAAACCATATATCTAGGTTTTCTTCAACCTCCATCCCGCACTCTCAGTTCCCTTTGTACTTGGTCTTTGTTTTTCTCTTGCAGGTACATTCATGGCGATTCCAGCAAGCGCTCTCTCTTCCATGAAATTTGATATGGGCTTTGACATCGGTTTCAACTCCTTCCAGTTCTCTGACACCATCTTTATCGAAATCCTGAAGTTATTCGAAGAACAATATCTGAAACAGTTCATGACAATGAGAATCAAGATAACGATGACTGAAGTTAAAGAATGGGTGTACACATCTACAACAGACTTCGCCCGCCGCGGCTTAAATGCCACTCTTGTGACGAGCTTTTCTTTTTTTAATAGCGAGAGTTACAACTTGCTAGTACACCTTCACAACAAAGCAATAAATGGTACAAGCAGGAAGCTGGCGGTTAAGGAAGAAGAATGCCAGACAAGGCCGCGCGGACTAAAGAACAAAGCCGACAGGCCGTGCGGTTAAGGGAAACGGGAGACCGCACGGACTGGAGGACCACAGGCTGGCAGGTCGCACGACTAAAGGCGCAGAGATGGGTGCGGTCTTAGAAATGGAGTCCGCAGGAGGGCTGGCTTGCTGACTTCGGGCGTGAGCACCTTGGCGATGACGAGACCTCCGAGTGCATAGATCCCGATATGAGAGACATAGGGGGCTATTTATAGGCCCAAGGAGGTAACAACTTGTGGTGACGTTACCCCCGGTGAGACGGTAACTTGAGCGAGATGGAAACAGAGTCCGCCGATTCCGCAACAGGCCGCGCGGACTGGGACTGGTACTGGAGCCGGTGCTGACGGCAAAATGGGAGACTCAGTGACGGACTGCGATGCGGGTTCACGGAGTCCGTCACTGCTGAGCTGGGACTGTCCGCCTGCTGTTGGGGTGGCGGCTGGAAGCTATGTGGCGGATTTCGAGGAGAATCCGCGGAGTCCACCACTGCTGAACTGAGCGAGTTGCAAGGGATGCGGGCAGCAGAGTGCCCGCAGAGTCCGGCAAGTCCGCACGAGGTTATGCAGACTGACACTGCCTTCTGGAGGGTTTGCTGAGTGGAAGACTGGAAGGAGTCTGCAACTGCTGACTGAGTCCGCACGAAGGCTGCGGACTGAGGAGGAAGCTGCTACTACTAGCTGAGCCTGCGACAGGCATGCGGACTGAGGAGGAATTGACCCTGCTGCTGCCGGGAAGCTGGTGCTGGCGAATGGAAGGGCAGACTGCATAGAGAGTCCGCCAAGTCCGTGGCTGCTGCAAGGCTGAGTCCGCATATGCTGGAGATGGAGAGCCTGGCTGTTGAGGCTGTTGGGGTTCAGCGGTGAAGGCGAACTGGAAGTCTTGATCGCACTTGGAGTCCGCCCACCTCGCGAGGAACTTGGACTGCGGCTAGTCTTGTCAGATAGCCGGAGTTGGAGTCCGCGCCCTACAGGCGGACTAGAGGAGTCGGCTGCCCATGTTGCTGGGGGCAAGTACTGAGTGACCTGTTGCCGGCCTAGGCGGATTGGAGTCCGAATCTGGCAAAGGAGCATCTGTTGACAAAGATGCAGTTAAGCTGAAAAAGGGAGCGGCCTGCAGAGGCGGACTGGGAAGCAGTCCGCAGAACCTGCCGACCAAGGGGAGGCGCGTGGCCTGGGGGGTCAGACCGCTGAGACCGCGCAAGCTGCGCGGCCTGAGCGGACAGAAAACTCTGTCCGCCCAACCTAGGGCATCACGGCTTTCAGCAGGAGCCTGGGGGAGGCCGCGATGAGCAAGCTGGCTCCCTTGGGAAGGATCGCCGATTTTGGGGTTAACATAATCCCCGCACTTTTTTAAGTTCCGAATAGAACTTCGAAAAAGTTGGAGACCCACGAGAATCGTGATCCGCCCCAACGGAAAGAGAAGGGGGGCAAGGAGAGATAGAGCCCGAAGCCTCTCCTTAGGAGTTTAGAGCTGCCTGTCTATTTTCTTTCAAGAGGAAAGTTAGGGTAGGCATGTATGGGTGGTACATCGAGTGTGTACCTGAGTTTGCCTTTGCAAAATGAAGAAGGTGTGTCTTCCACTATGTTCTGCAAAATGAAAGTGAGACGAAAACATAAAAGTCTAACAACTTGCAAGTACCTGATGGAGGCTTGCAATCACCTGTTATCCTCTGCAAAAAAGGAAGGATGAAGAGTATACGAGAAGGGTAAAATGAGCTGCAAGTACCTGGAGGGAACTTGCAAGTTTTTGCTTTTTCTGCAAAAGAAGAGTTAAGGGTATGCACAGTATGTGAAAGTAACTTGCAAGTACCTGTGAAGAAACTTGGAAGGGTCTGCTGATCTCTGCAAGAAGAGAGTTAGGAACAAGTATTGTATACAAAAAAAAGCTTTAAGTACCTGGATATGACTTGCAGGTGTCTGCTAATCTCTGCAAGGAAGGAGTTAGGAGCAGACATATACATGAAAGGAGCTTACAAGTACCTGAGAGTGTTTGCTAATCTCTACAAGGAAAGAGTTAGAAGCAAACATATATATGAAAGAAGCTTGCAAGTACCAGAGAGAAGGCTTGCAAGTGTTTGCTAATCTCTGCAAGGAAAGAGTTTGAAGCAAGCATAATATGGAAATAGCTTGCAAGTACCTGGAAGAAGACTTGCAAGTGTTTGCTGCTCTCTGCAAGAAAAGAGTTAGGAGCAAACAAGATATGAAACAAGCTTGCAAGTACCTGTGAAGAAGGCTTGCAAGTGTTAACTGTCGATGAGATAAGATGGATAGCAAGGAAAATGCCTGATGACCTCTTTATCATGAAACCCAGACCAATAAATCAAGCGTTAATCTATTGATATGGCTGGATGGACATGATCAGATTAGTAGAGAAGGAACTTGACGAATTCTGTCAATCTTAACTAGATTGCAATAGCATGGCTTGATGATCGAGGAGAGTAAGATTCTTTGATCAATGTTTGATACCATTAGATTTTGATAAGAGTAATGAATAGCTCTGTGAATCTTCATCTGATAGCGCTTAAGTAGGCAGTGAATAAAAGATGAGAGTAATATAGCTTGTATCAGTAGAGAGCTTGTAAGTCATCATCCGATGGAGCTTTGAGCAAGCAATGTATATAAGATGAGCATAAGCAAAATGAATACAGGAAATCCTTTTGGTAGGTAGGATTAACCTGTTCACCTGCGAAAGAAAGCAGTTGACAAAAAGAGGTCTATACTCGGAATGAATAAAGAAGGTTGAATGCTGCCACAGGTGTTCCCCGTGGGCCTTATGCATCGCTTGCCTGAGGAAATCATCCCGAGTATAGTCCTACTAAAAGCGGGCTGGCCGCACAAAGGAGAAAAGAAGGGAAAATCCTGAAAAGGATCGCTAGATGCACTGCTCTCTTTCCTCGGGTACAATCATCACTGATCAATGAGACTAGTTGCGCCAAGTGGCCTACTGCTTTTCTATGGATTGATCAGTAGAGTTGTGGGATCCCGCAAAGGCACGGATCGAGAGTATCATAGAGTGTTCGACCATCATAGTTGTGAGATGATCAAGGAGACAAGGCTACGCTTGATCGCCATTGCTTGTCAAGCAAAGATCACCGTAACTGTAATGTATCCTTTGCAAAGCACAATAGAGCTAACACATGGGGCTCCCCTAGCACACACTCTGTGTCAGATGCCGGCTAGGATCCTAAGTCTGAAGCCCAACATCGTAGATTGAATGGCTCCCACTACACATATGGGTATACTCCCGCCATATGTTCTCGAAGCGGTGGTGCCAGAGAACAATCTACGGAGGGAGCATTCCCGACTTGGCGATATCTCATTGGTGTAGTGACCTCTTTGGAAAAGAGAAAAGTAGAGGAGGAAGCATCACAAGAAGGGAACTGTGTCAGTATAAGATCCCATATAAAAGCTTTGTTGAAAAGCAAGTAATGAACACTGAGAAGTGCTTTGAAATGAAAATGTCTGAAAAGAATAAGAGCAAGAGTTGAGATAACCCATCAAAGTTGTGAGAGAATTTAGAGGACTATGAAGTCCTTTGATTGCTTAGAATGGCCTTCCAAGCACACCCTCGTCGTCGGCATCGAAGTATTCAACAGCTTTGTTAACAACGAGGAGAGGAGGCTCTTTGACTAGGTTCACTCCTTTTGAGGAGTAAGGAACATCTGCAATTTCTTTACCCTTTGAGGTTGATGGATCAGGGCGATCTTCTCTGGGAAGCAGGTCACGCATCTTGCCCTTCCGGAGCATCCTTTGCACAAGCTGGCGGAGTGCTCGGCTGTACTCGGTCAAGTGACCTGACTCTTTGTGGAACTCATAATAAGGCTCTGAGTCTCTAGACCTTTGATCGGTTGGTCGGTAGGGCTTCTTATAGTTGGCCCTGTCTTTCATGATTTGGACTACCTATTGCATGGCCTCGTCGAGATCAGACTCATGCAAGTCATTGTCTTGATGCTGATGAACTGCTGCTGCTAGAGAAGGAGCTAGCGGTAGCAATGGGTCTTGAGCACGTTCACGGCTCGGGAAGGAGTATCGAAGGCGTTGAAACCTTCTCTCCTTTCTTGAGTGAGATGGGAAATGACTGTGAGGAGACCTTGGAGGATGCTTGTGAAAAGGATCTTTCTCTAATAAGAGCTTGGAGACGAAGCCTGGGTATCTTTTTTCGCCTCGGATGTATGAGTTGGATAGAGCAATCAACTCTTGGTATGTCCTTGGAGCTCGGACATTGGCTTCGAATTTGAGAGGCCCTTCACGAAGACCGTGAATACGAGCTACTCTGTACATTTCTTAATCAGCAATTTTGATGTCCAAAATCTCTCTCTAGAATCGATCAACAAACTGAGACCAAGTTTCATCGCTGCGCTGCTTGATCTCAAAGAGGGCTTCAGGACCGCCCTTTCTCTTAGTGGAGGTAGAGAACCTGAGAAGAAACTCCCTTCGTAGATCAACGAAGGAAGTGATGGAGTGAGGACGAAGGGCATAGAACCAGTTCCTCACTTTACCATCAAAAGTAGTCATAAGGAGCTTGCATTTAGTTGCATCTGAAATGGTTTTGAGAGCAATGGCTGACTCAAAAGCTTGAAGGTGCTTTACTGGATCAGTCTCCCCGGTGTAGATTGGCAGTCGAGGCTCTCTGAAGTTTGCTGGAGTCAGCTCATGGCGAACATTCTCTGTGAATGGTGAAGGTTCTTCTTGTTCTCCTACATCATAAGGAAAGAAGGGGGCATAAGCTGCAGCTGCAAAAGAAGCAGTAGGATAAAAAGGAAAAGCTGCTGCAGGAGGAGCAAAGGCAGGAGCTGCAGGGTAAGGATGACTTCCCTGAAAGTTGAGAAATCTAGCAGGGCTTCCCCGGGCTGCTTCCCGGAAGAAGTTTTGGCGAGCAGCAAACTCTTCATCTTGAGGTCGCAGAGGAGCTGCAGGACCTTGCAGGAAGGTTGCTGTGAAAGGAGGAGGATAGACTGGCGGGCAAGCTTGAGGATAAGATTGCTGCTGATCCAAGGTTGGTGTTGGATTGATCGGAGCAGCTGGAGCTATTGCTGGATGAGCATCTAGTCGCTGCGTGATTGCAGCAAGAATTTTGTTGATTGCTTGGAACTGCTGAGCATTTTCACGGCGCGATTGCTCAAAGGCTTCCTAGAGAGGATCATCTCTGGGACTTGACTGAGCAAGGTTCTCGACTGAGTGATGATCTGACATGGTTAACTGTCGCTGTTCACCGTCTGACCGGATCTGAAGGCCGCGTGTTATCTGTTGATGCGCGAAAACGGCATCGGGGCAGCCAACACAAAGGGAGTGTTCGATCTCACAAGCTAGGAGAGGAAGAGGATGAAGGTTGCGGGGATAAAGGAGAAGAGGGAAGCTTCTGAGTGCTCGAGAGTGGAGCAAACAGCTTGTCAAGGAGTTGCGGAGATAGAGGAGAGTGCGCTGAGAGCATAGGAGAAGCTTGATCAACAGAGAAGGTTGATCAAGAGAGGAGGAGGTTGATCAGGAGCTATCGAGCAGACGGTTAATATTACGGTTGTGCTTGCAGGTTGCTTGCCGAGAGAGCTAAGCTGTGCTAGGAAGAAGGGAAAGAGAGGGGGCCGCTAGCAGCGACAACAACAGACTTCGCCCGCCGCGGCTTAAATGCCACTCTTGTAACGGGCTTTCCTTTTTTTAATAGCGAGAGTTACAACTTGCTAGTACACCTTCACAACAAAGCAATAAAGGGTACAAGCTGGAAGCTGGTGGCTAAGGAAGAAGAATGCCAGAGGAGGCTGAGCGGACTGGAGGGCAAAGCCGGCAGGCCGCGCCGTTAAGGGAAACGGGAGACCGCGCGGACTGGAGGACCATAGGCTGGCAGGCCACGTGACTAAAGGTGCAGAGACGGGTGCGGTCTGAGAAATGGAGTCCGCAGGAGGGCTGGCTTGCTGACTTCGGGCGTGAGCACCTTGGCGATGACGAGACCTTCGAGCGTAGAGATCCCGATATGAGAGGCATGGGGGGCTATTTATAGGCCCGAGGAGGTAATGGCTTGCGGTGACGTTACCCCCGGTGAGACGGTAACTTGAGCGAGATGCAAACGGAGTCCGCTGAGTCCGCAACAGGCCGCACGGACTGGGACTGGTACTGTAGCCGGTGCTGACGGCAGAATGGGAGACTCAGTGGCGGACTACGATGCCGGTTCGCGGAGTCCGTCACTGCTGAGCTGGGACTGTCCGCCTGCTGCTGGGGTGGCGGATGCTGGAAGCTATGTGGCAGACTGCGAGGAGAATCCGCGAAGTCTGCCACTGCTGAACTGAGCGAGCTGCAAGGGATACGGGCAGCAGAGTCCCGCTGAGTCCGGCGAGTCCGCACGTGGTTATGCGGACTGGCACTGCCTTCTGGAGGGTTTGCTAAGTGGCGGATGGAAGGAGTTCGCAACTGCTGACTGAGTCCGCACGAAGGCTGCAGACTAAGGAGGAAGCTGTTACTACTGGCCGAGCCTGCGACAGGACTGCGGACTGAGGAGGAATTGACCCTGCTGCTGCCGAGAAGCTGGTGCTGGCGAAGAGAAGGGCGGATTGCATAGAGAGTCCGCCAAGTACGCGGCTGCTGCAAGGCTGAGTCCGCATATGCTGGAGATGGAGAGCATGGCTGTTGAGGCTGTTGGGGTTCAGCGGTGAAGGCGGACTGGAAGACTTGATCGCACTTGGAGTCCGCCCAGCTCACGAGGAACTTGGACTACTGCTGGTCTTGTCGGATAGCCGGAGTTGGAGTCCGCGCCCTGCAGGCGGACTGGAGGAGTCAGCTGCCCATGTTACTGGGGGCAAGGACTGAGCGACCTGTTGCCGGCCTGGGCAAATAGGAGTCCGAATCCGGCAAAGGAGCATCTGTTTACAAAGATACGGTTAAGCTGAAAAAGGGGGCGGCCTGTAGAGGCGGAATGCGGAAGCAGTCCGCGGAACCTACCGACCAAGGGGAGGCGCGCGGCCTGGGGGGTCAAACCGCTGAGACCGCGCAAGCCGCGCGGCTTGAGCGGACAGAAAACTCTGTCAGCCCAACCTAGGGCATCAAGGCCTCCAGGAGGAGCCTGGGGCAGGCCGCGATGAGCGAGCTGGCTCCCTTGGGAAGGATGGCCGATTTTGGGGTTAACAGTTATAGTCCTTCGCTCTCCAGAGATCTTTGTGCGCGGATGGGTGGGATGCAACTTTCTCTCCCTTTAGCAGAGATGGTGGAACGATGCACAGAGGCGGCACACGAACCCTAGAATGAAATTCTGTCTCTCTTAATTCGTCCAAGGAACAAAAAAGCAAAATCCTTTTATACATCTTTTTAAAATTGGCTACCGTTGGTGGTAATACTAACACCCGGCGATAAGTCGTTGCGCATTGATGTTACAGCTATCCTGTGGATTTAGAAAATATTCGAAAAGATATTTTACAGTTTTTCATGCTAGCGTGGTGCGGTACCCAGCTATCATCTGGCTGTACCAAAATCATTTCGACGATCGTTGAGAGAGATAGCGTGGGGCAGTAGGAAGCTAGCGCCATGCGGTAGGTCACCGAACGCATGTACGGAATAAATATAGAGTCTAGTGCAAGCTGTAGCACTAGCGCCACACTGTGGTCCCTAACTGCCCATTCAGATTAAATCCAAGCTAGCGCTCGACAATAGCGCTAGCGTGCGGTGGTAGGTCACAGAGTTGAGTTCTTCGATTCTTTTGAACCTGTAAACCTGCACACTATACCAAGCACAAGTGTAATCAAATAGAATATGGAATTTGAATTTATCAAACTAAGGAGATGTGAATCGTAGGATCCAACACAGAACACTTGTTAGTGTTACCATTGTGATCTGGAAGTGATCAATCCTGTAGTCTCACTGCCAACACACTATGAGCCTATCAGGGTCGCACATAAGAATGTTTGGAAAAATTTGGAGGTTGGATTAGTTTGGCTATACTCATATGATGAGTGCAAATGACTTAGCTCAGCTAGGCTTTGAAAGCGTCGAATTTGTTGAGACCACTCAACGCTTTCGTCGAGTCAAATGTTGACTCGTCGAATGATGGCGTTCAGTGTGTTGAGTATAATCAATGATTTGTCGAGTCAAACTATTGATTCTTCGAGTATGGCACTTAAGCATTGAGCGCGTTGAGTTCACTCAATGATTCGTTGAGTAAAGCTGTTGATTCGACGAGTCTGGTTCTCAGGCATTGAGTGCATTGAGGTCACTCAATGCCTTCGTCGAGTCAAAGGTTGATTCGACGAATCTGGGACTTTGGGGTTGAGTGCGTTGAGATCACTCAACGCCTTCATCGAGTCAAATGTTGATTCGATGGGTTTGGCACTGAGAGCGTTGAGTTCGTTGAGTTCACTCAACGCCTTCATCGTGTTTCTTATGGATACTCAACGATTCATCGAGTATGTTATGTATACTCGACGATTCGTCGAATATGTCATGGATACTCGACGATTCATCGAGATAAGGGTTGTTTGGTCGAAATGCTATATTCCAAGTCCTGGGTCTGCGAATATTGACGGGCTATTCTATTTATTCCTTTGGGTATAAATATAAGATTTTAGGGTTTCACTTGGAAGTTTTTACTGGTTGACTTTGTCTAAGCACACGAGACACACTTTGAGGAAAAACTCGAGACCTAAAAAGATGACAGAAGTCATTCTGCCTTTGACGATCCCGTCTTCGTTGCCGAGTCCTGATTTCGGCGAGTTTCGCCGCCGCCGCCTCTTCTATAACGGACCTAGCAGTCCGTGAAGACACTGAGTGCCCTCTCCCGACCTAGATCTTGTTTGACAAGACTCTGTGGATTCTCCCATTCATGTGGATCTACTGTAGAGGTGCGGACATTATTCTGCACTAAGGACTCTAGCCACTAAGTGATCGATAGATCTTTTGGAGGATCTATGTTGAGTATCAAATCAATCTCGCAAAGGTAATTTTATTTAACAACACTTTCTTCTTGATCAATGTATATCGTCAGATCCAAACTATTTTGTGTTTTTCTTTTTCCTTTATTTCGTTGTGCACAAGTGTTGTGTCGTCTAGAAAAACACAACAGTGGTATCAGAGGGAGGTTCAGTGATATTCATTATTTCAGAAGTTGTTAAATTCATGGCGTGTAGATCTAGAAATTTAGAAATGTTCTAAAATGCCCAAATCTATTCTTGTCCCCCACCAAGAACGAATGTGATTTCTTTGTTGTTTTCCTTGTTACTCCTTAACAGTAACCGTCACTCTTGTTGGTTTGTGAAACCAAGTGTGTGTTATATTTTGAATCTCACATGGGGAGATGGGATTATCTACTATATAAGTGGAGTCTGTGTTGCTCATGTCCAGTGCATGTAAATCTAAAGATTTAGAAAGGTTCTAGATGTTTAGATTTAGCCCAGTTCATCAAGTGTTGATGATTTCTCTTGTGCACATCCGAGATGCATTTGGATTATGTCTGTTGTAGCTTTATTTTGTGGATGTGCACATTGATTAAATGTTAACCATGATTAAGTATTAATCAACAATCTAAAATCCCTTCAGTAATATTAAGTATTTAGATGTCTTCCAATGGATGAAACTCTTCCTGCCTCGACCGATGAAGTATGGGCTTGCCAAAGCATGGTGCATTAATCTATCTTGGTAAGGGTGTAAGCGGATAATTGTTATATCCCACTGTCGACATTGGGACAAACTTAACTGGGTGACCTCAAAGGTTGAGTGCCCAGAGGCATAGGATTGCAATGCACCATATGATGAATATGAATAAAGAGTTATTCACCAACCATACAGGAGTTGCATAGTGATGCAATTGGCAAGCGTTGCCAACCTAAATAACTGTATTGTGAGAGAAAAGCCAAAGCTAACTCATAATGTTGGTGAAATATGGATCTTGTCCACTAAGAGAGTTACTCGTATAAACTCTTCGAATTGATATCGAGGGTTATCAGTTTGATAAAAATAGTTTGAGTATTTTGATTAAAGTCCTAATTGAAATAAATAAAATGTATTTTGAAATATAGTACTGATTTTACTTTGCAGAATTCTTGTAGGATTTCCATGGCAAGTGGTTCGCACTCCACCCTGTCCCTCAAAGCCATCCTTGAGAAGGAGAAGCTGAGTGGTACGAATTATTGGACAGGTACAGGAGCTTGAGAATTGTTCTCATGCAAGAGTGAAATCTCTATTTTTGGAAGAGGAATCCCCTGAAGAGCCTGCCGGGAATGCGTCTCGTTCTGATAAGGATGCTTATAAGAAGTATCTTGGCGACTCCTTAGATGTCAAATGTCTCGTGTTAGTAGCCATGAACTCTGAGCTCCAAAAGCAACATGAGAACATGGGTTGCAAGGATATTTACAAGCATCTCAAGAAAATGTTTCAAGGGCAAGATCGTCAAGAGAGGTTTGACTTCACTAAAGCTTTGTTCCAGTATAAGATGGGAGCTCGGGACCTAGTAGGAACTCATGTACTCAAGATGATTGGTTATATTCAGAACCTTGAGAGACTAGGCTTCCCTCTAGGCCAAGAGTTGTCCATAGACCTAATCCTGCAATCGTTGCCGGGCAGTTATGAGCAGTTCATCTTGAATTATAACATGAATGAAATAGACAAGACACTGCCCGAGCTACTAGGTATTTTTCAAACTATCGAGATCAATATTAATAAGGTCAAGCCTGTTAGACCCATATTGATGGTGCATAAAGGCAAAGGCAAGACCAAGGGCTTCAGGAAGACGAAGGAAGGACCTAAGTATGCTCTGGAGCCCAAGTCTTCTGCATTGAAAAAGAAAGTCTTGGCGAAAGAAGGGAAATGTCACTACTATGGCAAGGCTGGTCATTGGAGGAGGAATTGTCCTTTGTACATTGGGAGTCTACAGAAGATGAAGGGAGGTATGACTTCCGCTTCAAGTATCTATGTTATAGAGATAAATCTTTCTGCTTCTTCATCTAGGGTATTGGATATCAGATGTGGTTCACATTTATATAAATGTGAAGGAACTGGAAAAGAGAAGATTGCTGAGTAAAGGGGAGGAGGACCTGTGTGTTGGCAATGGCGCAAGAGTTGTTGCTGTCACCATAGGAATTTTCCGTCTTTCTTTACCCAGTGGGATTGTAATAGAACTTGATAATTGTTATTATGTTCCTTCCATAACTAGAAACATTATATCCATTTCATGCTTGCACATGATTGAATTTTTTTTCGTTATTAAGAACAATTGTTGTTCGATATTTAAGAATGATGTTTGTTATGATATAGCTCAAATATTAAAGGGTTTATATATTTTGAACTTAGACCATCAGATCTATAATATAGAAAATACTAAAAGACTAAAAACGAATGACTCGAACCCTACGTACCTTTGGCACTGTTGTTTGTGCCATATAAATGAAAAATGTATATCCAAGCTCCATAAAGATGGACTACTGGACTAATTTGATTATGAATCATTTGAGAGATGTGAGTCATGTTTGTTAGGAAAGATGACTAAGACCCCTTTCACTGGTTTTAATGAGAGGGCCGATGATCTCTTGGGTATAATACATAGTGATGTATGTGGACCCATGAGTTTTATGGCTAGAGGTGGTTATTTCTACTTTATTACATTTACTGATGATTTCAGTAGATACAGATACCTGTATCTTATGAAGTGCAAATCCGAAACCTTTGAAAAGTTCAAAGTGTTTAAGAACAAAGTAGAGAACCAATTAGGTAAGAAGGTTAAAGCACTCTGATCTGATCGAGGTGGCGAATTCCTAAGTCATGAGTTTCGTGATCATCTAAAAGTGTGTGGTATTGTAAGCTCACTCCACCTAGAACACCATATCATAATGGTGTGTCTAAGCAGAGGAATCGTACTTCGTTAGACATGGTGCTGTCGATGATGAGTCATGTAGATCTGCATGTTTCCTTTTGGGGTTTTGCTCAAGAAACTGCAGCTTTTACACTAAATCATGCTCCAACGAAAGCTGTTCTAAAGATACCATATGATATATGGACTGGAAAGAGTTCTAGTATGCCGTTCATTAAGATTTGGGGTTGTGAGGCTTACGTAAGACGTCAAATTCCTGACAAACTGGAACCAAAATCAGATAAGTGTTATCTTGTGAGGTATCCCAAGGAAACTAAAAGGTACTTTTTCTACCTATCATCCGAGGGCAAAGTGTTCGTCGCGAGGACTGTTGTATTTCTTGAGAAAGAGTTTTTAATTAGAAAGACTACTAGGGTAGAACTTGAAGAAGTTCAAGAATAAACCATTGTGACCTTGTGGACTACCCGCGGGCGAGCTCTCCCGGGAGATGCACACCCTGTCGATCCTCCGTTATTGTGCCCATAACTTCCTGAGAAGAGTCCGCGGAATCCCAAAACGTCTCCCCGCCTGGTGCTGTCTGTCGCAGGATTTGGGTTAATATAACCCTGTCAATCACCGGTTGCTGCGCCCACGACTTCCGGAGAAGAGTCTACGGATTCCTGGAGGGCCTGCCCGCCTGGTGTTGTCTGCCACAGGATTTGGGTTAACATAATCTCCTCACTTTTTAAAGTTCGCGCGAACTATGAAAAAGTATATAGATAACCGCAAAGCCAGTGACTTGAATCCCAAGTCGTCTAGTCTATAAATAACGCAGGTCGTTCTCTGGCCAGAACAACCTTCTGAAGCTCTAGATCATTTCTGTGAATTTTGTGAACGATGTCAAGCTTGAACACCACCGTCCTTGCTCGACTGGGAACCACCTGTGATAACGCGAAGAAGACCATTCCCGCGCGGACAGACAAGACGCTGAAGGGTTCGCCAAGCAGATCCAAAAAATCGCAGGTGCCTCTATAGAATAAGCCGCCGCCGTTGGATGGGCATATCCCAACCCTAGGCGAGGTCGATGACCATATGAAAAGGTTCCCCAGTGTTGGAGGTGGCAAGGCATTCGACACCGAGGGGAACCTTCCCGCGAGCACTTCTACTATGTCGTGGAGCACTTCCAAAAAGCCAAAAGAGACAAAAACATAGCAGACCCGTGTTAAGAAAATAACTCCGCTGAAGGACCCATATGAGCCCTGTGTGGACACAGTTCGCGAACCAGAGAGAACGGTGCCGAAAGTTTTTGAGGAGAAGCCCGTTCGTGATGATCTAAACCCATTCCACCAACTGATCATGAAAGACGAAGCCTCTAAAGAAAAGCACCAGCCGACGAAACCTCATTCACCCAAGGAACCGGAGGAAAGTGATCGGTTGGAAGAAAGAGGTCGACGCTGACAAAGAACAGAGTCCTGATAACAGTGACTTCGAAAGAGAGTTCGGAAACCAGGAGGATACCCTCAGAGGAAACTCCAAAGGGAAAGCGAACCAACCGTCAGTGAGAACGTGTAAACCCCCAAAAACCGACTGGGAATTCGACCAAAAAGAGGAAAAGGATCCATGATGACCAAGAAGTGGATGCTCAATGAACATGGACGGAGGAGCTCGTCGCATGTATACTTGTCAATTTTGTCCCTGCGAACCACCAATTAGTTATGAAAGAATTCGGATGCCCTTTTCTTTGCTTACAGCGAACACTCGAGCAATTGTCGCATTGCAACAAGAATTCTGGGATGCCCGTGCGCACATCGCTCAGCTGG
Source organism: Platanthera guangdongensis (assembly GCA_039583875.1). Taxonomy (NCBI): domain Eukaryota; kingdom Viridiplantae; phylum Streptophyta; class Magnoliopsida; order Asparagales; family Orchidaceae; genus Platanthera; species Platanthera guangdongensis. The sequence continues at coordinate 128,895,453 of CM077163.1, read as the reverse complement.
AGGAGGAGATGACGGTGCTTTTGCACGCTGTTGCCGAGAATGATCGCCTCCCCGCTCTGCGGAGAAGCGCGACGACCCTGCAATGCTTGTTAATCCTAGAAGAAGTCGTCAAGAAATACGCCCGAACAATGAGAGGATGTTCGCTCCAGACACACACTGGGTTCCAAGCTGAACAAACAACTTATAGGTATCGCAGGCACGCTCATTGATATGACTGCTACCCGATCAGACTGTGCGGTTACTTTCCTGATTCACGCACAGCGTAGGCCTGTGCTTCCGGACGAAGAGTTTGTCTCACACCTGGAGAGGATCCTCTCGGATCCCGCATCTTACAAAACTCACCTCCCTGCTCCCGGCGAACACCTCCATAGCATGTTAGACCGTGATCTAGTCCACCCGTTAGATCACTTCGACGCGGGTTGGACTTTCCCCATCTTTCACGAGATGGTGGAAGTATAAAATTTCTACGGGCTAGTGACCTCCCAACTTTCCTCTATCTCAATCACGATCATAACTTCCTTCTTCACATTCTTGCTGAAAGATATGGTACCTAAACACCTAGAGGGGGGGGGGGGGGGGTGAATAGGTGACCTAATCCTTTTCTAACTTTGTTGGCAGCCACTCAGTTATTTTACAGAGTTCTAACTACTTTTGCACAGCAAACAACAATAACCAACATACACAGCACATCACAACACAACCACAACACAGCACACAGTGTTTTATAGTGGTTCCCCAAGATATGGGTACATCCACTTTCCCCCTTCGCCTATCTAGCAGTGTACTAGATTCGGCCAAACTTCTCCACTGTCTCAGAACCCAAATTGGTTCCTACCTCAGGCCCAAAGCCTTACAACTCAGCTTTACCCAAAACCTACACTCAGCCAATCAAGGCCTACACTCAGCCAATCAAGACCTACACTCAGAGATCTAAATCTCCTACACTCAGGCCAAATGCCCTACACTCAGCCTTTATAATTTTAGGCTTACAATCACTCAGATCCAATGGATCCTACAAGTTAAAAGATATTACAAATGATAACTCTACAACTCAGAATAATACGAGAGGAGTTGAGAGATTCTTGATGAGTTCTTGGAAGAACTCAGCTGGATCCAATCTGACTTAGCTTTCTTCAAAGCTTCTTGAGTAGAACTGAATAAGACTAAATCCTCTGCAGTTGTTCCTTGACCTCTGCTTCTTAAGAATCAGAATTGAATCTGAATCCTTCTTCTCAGCCTAGTTCCAGAGGCTGATTTCTTGGATGGAGCCCTCTCTCTCCAACTTCTTAGATCTGCACTTGGACTGCAAGATCTTCTTATATTGATACTCTGTGTACCACTTTTCTGATTACTTGAGTAATCTGTTCCACTTGTTAATCACTTGATCAACTCTTTCAACTACCACAACAACACTTTCTGTAAACTGTGGGTGCCTATTTATAGGCCTTCTTCATGGTAACCGGCTGGTCCAGTTCATAACTGACTTCTGACATCTCTGACAGTTGCTGTAGACCGGCTGGATCGGCAGCTGTCATGTCAACCAGTCACTTCTTGAAAATCTCTAACAGTCAGTAAGTGTCGAGATTTTCTGTCTTTAAGTGTCGACACTTATAGACCAAGTGTCGACACATGCTTTGTAAGTGTCGACACAAGTCTACAAGGTGTCGACACATATCCTTGTATGTCTCGACACAGATTCTTCTTCATGTGTCGACACTGAAATTGAGTGTCGACACAAGTACTTGTTCTTCTAGCTTTTGCTGAATTCTTCTATGTGTCGACACATCTCCTTTGTGTCGACACATCTTCTTGTGTTGAATCTGTCAAGTGTCGACACTGCTCCTTGGTGTCGACCCATAGTCTTCTATGTTGAATCTTGCTGAGTGTCGACACAGCTCCTTGTGTCGACACACCTTCTTGTTGTTGAGACTTCAGCTGAGTGTCGACACATTCCCATAGTGTCGACACTTGTACTTAGAATAATTTGTTGTTCTTTCTGTTCTTTGCTAAGTGTCGACACAGCTCCATGTGTCGACACTTTCTTCAAGTGTTGAGTCTTCAGCTGTGTGTCGACACATTGTTCTGGGTGTCGACACATACTTCAAATGTTGACTCTTCTGTTGAGTGTCGACACATTGTGTTGAGTGTCGACACATGCTTCAAGTGCTGACTCTTCTGCTTAGTGTCGACACATTGTGTTGAGTGTCGACACTTGTACTTAGACTCTGCAGACTTTTGCTGAGTGTCGACACAGCTCCAAGTGTCGACACTTTCTGGTGTAGACACAGCTTCACTGGGTGTCGACACAGCTCCTTGTGTCGACACTTTCTGTCTGCACTTTTCTTCACTGAGTGTCGACACAGCTCCAAGTGTCGACACTTTCTGTCTGGTGTCGACTGTGCATCCCAGGTGTCGACACAATGATTCCAAGTGTCGACACTGCTTGTCTGGGTGTCGACACAAGCTTTCTTAAGTGTCGACACTTTCCCTCTGGGTGTCGACACATGGACTTAGAAACTTTTTGCTTCAGTCCAGTACTTTCTTAACCTGCACAAGTAACTCAAACATACATCAAATACATTATGATGTATATCATTGAGTTGGGTGAGGCTTCTTCAAATCAGGTACATTTGACCAATGTACCCAACAATCTCCCCCTATTTGGAGAAGTCATAACCCTTATCAATGATATACACCATCCATAATTAAAATTACAAAATGATGTACATCAGATTATATTCAGTAGGGTAAACATAAACATGTAGAAATACACACATGTATACACATTCATCATTCCAGAACAAATAAGAAATAGACATATTCTCAGAACAATCATGAAATATATTTATCATATATTGTTCTAACATTTTTCTTATACATCTTCAATGTTTTACAAAAATGTTTTACATTAAAAAGGATTGCAACATAATCTTCAAGTAAAACCCTAATCTATTTCTGATCAGGTTCCTTGATAACAATTCCCTTTCCAGCTTGGACTTGAGCTTTGACAGGGGCTTCAACAGTTGCAGCATCAGCAGGCTTCTTGCCTTTTAAGTCCTTCTTCTTCAGCTCTTCTGCTTTGATTTTCTGTCTCTCAAAATAGTGGTATGGCTTGGGGAAGTACTTGCTAGGCTCCACAGCAGTAGGAGGTAGCTTTCCCATCTTAGCCTTCCTTCTGAATTGTACTATAGCCTCCTGCCTGATCTCATGCTTTCTCCATTCTGCCTCAGAGAACCATTTGTTCCTGTCATTCATGTTGTCTTTAGCAGCTTTCCAGGCAGTTAGAATTATATTTCTAGAGGTAGGGCTCCATTGTTCAAAATCTGGCTTTTGTTCTGCTTGTTCCCTAAACCTCTTTTTAGACAACCTTGTCTCTTCTTCTTTGTTCAGAGCCTCTTGCAGAGCTTCAGAAATAGGTTGAACAACCTTCTCAATATGAACATTGGCCTTGCCCTCAGTTGGGCTATACATTGTGCTGACATCTGCTTGAACCATGTCAAAATCTGGAGGTGGATATATCACTTGAGCTACTTCTTGTTGCTCACCTCCAAGATATGCAGTTTGTATTCCTGATTCAGCCACATTATCATCATCACAAAGTGGAGGATAGCCCAGTGTAGCTCTGATGGAGTTAGATATCCATTTGGCATGGTCAGAGCTAGCTTTGACTAATACTCTCTCCCCCTTTATGACTTCTCTGGCCATATGGTCTCTGACATCATCCTTTTGAAACCTTATCTGACTGTCCAAATATCTTATGCCCTCTTTAAAGAATGGTTTCAGCTTTGTGAGTGTTCTGATATAGCTTTCTGGGAATCTTAATTGCAGTCTTGACAGCAGTAATCTCAGCTTGAAATACCTTATCAAAGTCAGCCTTAGCAGCAGCAGTAGATGTTGAAGGTTCAGCAGTCTTATTCTTCAACTCAGTGACTATAGCATTATGGGAGGCAGTCAAATTATCATTCATTCTTAACTGATTCTCCAGCACATATCCTTGCTTTAATGCTATATCATCTACCTGAGCCTTGATCTTCTCCTGGTGAGTTGCCAAATAGACTACTGCATTCCCACCCTTGTGGAAGCAGTCAGTCATCTCCTTCTTGTTCAGGTTCATTTCAAACCTTATAGATTTTATATCTTGTGCTAGATCAAACTGTAGGGACTTGTGCCCTTCATCCACATAAGCCTCTATTGCCTTCCTTTGCTCATCCAACTTGATCTGCATGGCAATCATCAAAGCACTATAATCAACTGTTGGAGCTTGTTGAACTATAGGCTGTGGGGCAATGGATTGCAAGCCTTTTTATAACTCTGGCTTCTCCTTTTGAAGACATAGAGTTTCTTCTTCTTGGCCCTAGCACTCTCCTCATCTTCAGAGGCAGAAGTGCTGGCAATATCAACCCTGTCCTTAGGGCTTTGAGGCTTCTCAGGTTGCACATCAGGTGCTTGCTCAGTTTCTAGCCTAATAGGCTCTTCCAGAACTTCCATGTGCTCCCCCTCAGCAGCAGCACTCTTATCTTCAGCAGCAGCATCCTTGTCCATATCAAAATCTTCTTGATCTAGATTTAGGAATAAATCCTCCATTGTATATTCAGGTGGAGATGGAGCTGGAGACAGTCTTTGCTCTTCAACCACTGACTCAGGTACCACTTCTTGTTCAGCAGATTTGTCTTCTAAAACAACATCTGGAACTTGACTGTCTAGCTGAGTTTGCTGATGGACATCAGACAAATTACATCTTCTATAATATAGTCTAAAGTTTTTAGGTCAGTGAGTACCTCTTGGATAATTATGGTGGCTTGCTCACTGTCCAGAGTAGATGGTTCTTCTACTACTGAGGCTCCCCTGGATCTCAGCATTATCTGCAGCAGCAAGGGTCTTCTCTGCAGCCACTCCTCTTGGTCATCAGGAGTGAAGACAACATGTTCTTCACTACCAGAACTGCTGGAGGACTCTTGTGCCACAGCAGCAGTTTTTCTCTTCTTCTTAGGAGGAATCTCCTTCTCAGTAACTGGCTTCTCTGGGGTTGCCACTTCCTTGGACAACACCCTGTCCCATCTGGAAAATATCCTTTGGTCCATCTTCCTCATGTGGTTGATCTTGCTTCCAGCAGCATTGCTCATTACCTCTGGTATTGTACCAGCTAGGTAGAGACTGATAATTCTGCCCAGATTGGGCTTCTTCAAGCTTTCCTTGATCTTGTCAAAAACCACTAGAGACCAGTCTGTTCTTAGAGTAAAGATTATTCTGGTCATAATTTCAAACATAGAGGCAGACACCCTGTCATGCCCTCCTGGCTTACTGAGAATAACCTTGCCCACAATTTCAGACATGAATTTTCCTTGACTGTTCATGCCTTTCCTGTTGAATACCGAGCCTATCTTCATCTTGGGATCAAGACCACACCAGGTTAAGCTTCCCTGGTCTTTGAAGCAGTTACTTCTTCTTCATCTTGAGTCTTGGGTAGCTGGAGTACCTTCCTCAGACTTTTTGGAGAAATCTTGACCTTAGATCCATGAACTCTGGATTTGATCTGTATCCAGATTCATCTACAGCAGCTCCATTAAGGAATTCAAGAACTTCCTTCTTCCAAATCTTTGTGGTTCTGAAACCAAGTATTCTAGTCCAGAATTGGCGACTAGGGTTATCACCGATTGGATTTCTTGATCTGCGTCGTCAACGCACCGCGCACCAGCTCATAGCCCTCGTTCACGTTCTCCTCAAGCTTAGGAGCCATTAGGGTTTGGAGAATTTGTCTTTAGAAAAGAGAAGTGTCGACACAATAGTTTTGGTCTCGAAACTTTGAAAGCGTGTCGACAAACAAAGACAGAACCCTATTTATACCTTTCTGATTTTGAAGATGAACAGGCGGGACAGCTAACTCAACATGTGTCGACACTGGCAATAAGTGTCGACACTGACTTATAATGTCTCGACACACATGTGTTCGACACAAGTTTAGTCAACAGATATTATGTGTCGACACTTGGTTATGTGTCGACACAACATAACTCGACACATCGTCGAGACTTTACTTAGAAAATTCTGAGTAAAACATAAGTGTCGACACCATATTGGATGTCTCGACACCTACTTGACATGTGTCGACACTAACATTCTGAAGTGTCGACACCACATTCCTAGATGTGTCGACACCTATTTCCTGAAGTGTCACACCACTATTCTGTGTCGACATAGACTTGTCTATGTGTCGACACCTTTTTACTTAGCCAATTTTCTATTCTGTAAACTTAGTCTAAGTTTATCATTCCTAGTTCAATTTTGAATCTATTGAACTTAGCTTCTTCTAAGGGCTTAGTAAACATATCAGCTACTTGTTCATCTGTTTTAACATATTCAAGTGAAATATCTTCTCTTTCTACATGTTCTCTAAGAAAGTGATATTTAATCTCAATATGTTTTGTTCTACTATGAGATACAGGGTTATTAGCTATTGAAATAGCACTTGTAGAATCACAGTAAAGTGGAGTTCTACTTACCTGAAATCCATAGTCCTCTAGCTGATGTTGAATCCACAGAAGTTGAGCACAGCAACTTCCTGCAGCCACATATTCTGACTCAGCTGTGGAGATAGCCACACTAGTCTGCTTTTTGCTGCTCCATGAAATTAGTCTTCCACCTAGGAATTGACAGGTTCCAGTAGTGCTCTTTCTATCCTCTTTGCATCCTGCAAAGTCTGCATCTGAATAACCTGTTAGATCAAAGTCTCCATTCCTAGGGTACCAGAGGCCTAGATAGGGAGTGCCCTTTAGATATCTCAAAATTCTCTTGACAGCAGTCAAGTGAGACTCTTTAGGGCAGGCTTGATACCTTGCACAAACACATGTAGCATACATGATGTCTGGTCTACTAGCAGTCAAGTATAATAGGGAGCCAACTATCCCTCTATACAAGGTTTCATCTACAGGTTTCCCTGCATCATCCTTGCTAAGAGACATACTTGACCCCATAGGAGTCTTCATGGTACTGGATGAATCCATACCATACTTCCTTATGAGTTCTAGGGTGAACTTTGACTGACAAATGGACAAACCACTCTCAGTCTGTTTAACTTGGAGACCCAAGAAAAACTTCAGCTCTCCCATACTACTCATTTCAAACTGACCTTGCATAAGTTTTGCAAACTTTTTGCAAAGGCTGCTTTCAGTAGACCCAAATATAATGTCATCTACATATATTTGGACTAGTATGACTTTGCCTCTAGATTCCCTAAGGAATAGAGTCTTATCTATTTTCCCCCTTGAGAACTTGTTCTCAATGAGGAAACTAGATAGGGTTTCATACCAAGCCCTAGGGGCTTGCTTTAACCCATATAAAGCTTTCCTAAGTCTATAGACATAATGAGGTAGAGTTGGATCAACAAAACCTGAAGGCTGCTCCACATAGACTTCTTCTTTCAAATTACCATTTAGGAATGCTGACTTGACATCCATTTGGTATACCTTGAATCCTTGATAGGTTGCATAGGCCAAGAACATTCTTATGGCTTCCAGTCTGGCTACTGGAGCAAAGGTTTGATCAAAATCAATACCTTCTTCTTGCCTATATCCTTTAGCAACCAGTCTAGCTTTATTCTTAATGATGACACCTTGTTCATCCATCTTATTCCTGTAGATCCACTTAACTCCTATTACATTGTGGTCTTTAGGTTTAGGAACAAGTTCCCAAACCTTGCACCTCTTGAACTGATTAAGCTCTTCTTGCATTGCTTCAGTCCATTGTGGATCCATTATTGCTTCTTCAAATCTTTTAGGTTCAACTTGAGACAAAAAGCTGGAATAGATTGCAGCATTCATGTTTCTACTCCTGGTTTGTACTCCTTGTCTTGGATCTCCAATAATCAGCTCTACTGGATGATCTCTAAGATGCCTGTGGGCTGGAGGCATCCTCACTTCAGGTTGAACCACTTCAGCATCTGCATCATGCTGTATTCCTTGGATTTCTTCAGCAATTGGCACATGTAGTTCTCCCCCTGGACAGCAGCTACTCTCCTCTCCTTGCTGTCTTGCAGCAGGCACTTCTTCTATAGTCAGCTTGTCCATTGTCTTTGTCAAACCTGTGGGGCTGCATACATTGCTAGACAACTCATTATTAATAAGTTTAGTCTCATCAAAAACTACATGCACTGATTCTTCTACAACTTGTGTAGTCAAGTTGTAGACTCTATAAGCCTTACTATTATTGCTGTACCCAACAAAAATTCCCTCTTGGGACTTGGCAGCAAACTTAGTTATGTAAGACTTCCCATTGTTAAGTATGTAGCATTTACAACCAAAGATCCTAAAATAGGATAGGTTTGGTTTCCTGCCTTTCACTACTTCATAGGGGGTCTTGTTTAGCCCTTTAGTGATGGTAGCCCTATTTATAACATGGCATGCAGTGTTAACTGCTTCAGCCCAGAAATACTCTGGCAGTGATGTATCACTTAATAGGGTTCTACCAGCCTCTATCAAGGTCCTATTTTTCCTCTCAGCAATGCCATTTTGCTGAGGTGTTCTAGGTGAAGAGAATTCTTGAAATATCCCAAAGTCTTCACATAGTTTTGTCATGCTTTCAGATTGAAACTCAGTACCATGGTCACTTCTAATTTTGACCACAGTACTATTAAGTTCATTCTGAATTTGCTTGACAAAGCTGTAGAAGACACTAGGTGTTTCAGATTTCTGTCTTAAGAAGAACACCCAGGAAAACCTTGAGTAGTCATCTACAACTACAAGGGTATAGACCTTCCTACCTAAGCTGTGAACTGGCATTGGACCAAAGAGATCCAAATGCAAGAGGTACAAACATCTCACAGCATCTTTGTTATCTATGCTTCTAAAGGTGGATTTAGTCTGCTTGCCCTTTTGACAAGCTGAGCAAATGCCATCTTTAACACACTTAACTTGAGGACCATTCCTCACTAACTCTTTACTAAAGAGTTTGCTAATTGTCTTGTAGTTAAGATGGGCCAGCCACTTGTGCCATTTGACACAATGAGAGACTGTCTCATCAGCTACAAGACAAACTGGAGAACCATTGTTCTCAATCATAATGTCTAGGCAGTAGACATTCTCTTCCTATAACCTGTCAAGATGATCTCTTGATCACTTGACCTCTTGATATGACAACCATTTTTAACAAATGAGATGTCATACCCTACATCACTTAACTGACTTATACTTATTAGGTTGTGTTTCAACCCTTTAACATAAGCCACTTGAGTAATGGTAACTAAGGTTGAAGAAATGTTACCAAACCCTTTGATGATTCCTTTTTCAGAACCACCAAAGGTCACTTTAGGACCATTTTTGATTGGAATGTAGTCCTTCAGTAGTCCCTAGTTCCAGTCATATGTCTGGAACATCCACTGTCCAAGTACCATGTAGGGGTATGGCCACTTGGACTCACCTGCAAAACAGATTAATGGACCTTAGAACCCAAAGCAATCTTGGGTCCTTGGTACTTGTTAGTCTGTAACTTGACAAAGCTACCTACTGGCTTTCCACCAGGTAGCTTGCTACTCACATTTGGCACTGGCATTGTACCAACAGTCCATTGCAAAATGGCCAATCTTGCCACAGCACCAGCATTCAAACTTGTTGTACCTTTGCTTAGGTACTGCCTTGGCTGTCTTGACTACAGCAGGTTTGTTGAATGTTGGGGCTTTGCCCTTGGACTTAGACTTGGACTGCTCAGTCCCTGCAGGTCTAACAAAACCCAGTCCAGCCTTGCCTTTATGATGAACAAATTCATCAATTAAAGGTAGCACTGATTTAGGTTTTGAAAACCTAGCAACAAGCTCTCTTTCTTTCTGAAGATTGATCTCCAGTCTCTTAATTTGATCATTCTTATAGGTGATAGTTCCCATCTGAATCACAGTAATGTGTTTCAGCCTGGCTACCTCATTCAGTTTTTGATCAAATTGTTTCTCAAAATCTGTTGCAACAGCCTTGAGATCTGCAATCTCCTTTGCCTGACTTTTGGCTAGGGTCTTGCTTTTCTTGTAGGCTTGCAACAGTACCTTATATTCATCTATGAGCTGATGAATATCTTCCTCAGACTCAGATATATTCTCATCACTTGATGAAGAAAATCTGATTCTGAACTAGAACAAGAAACTGAATTTAAACTTGAACTTTGTACCTGACTGGGTCCTGGCTGCTCCAGGATTTTGGCACTCTCTGTCAAAGCCATTAGCCCTTGGCAATGACTGTCTCCTTGTTCATAAATTGATTCCAAGATCTGCATGAATTCTTCCTCTTCTTCTTCTGCATACAGCCCTATGTAGGCTTCAGCCTCAGACTCAGTTTCTGAAGAAGATATATCTGATAGAGTCTTCTCCTTCTTAGCAACAAAAGACTTTTCTTTCTTCCCTTTGAAGTGAGTCTTTTTCCTGTCACCAGATTCCTTTCTCTTCTCTGGACAATCTGCAATAACATGGCCCTGTCTATTGCAGCAATAACAAACAATCTTTGAACCAGTTGCCTTGCTTGATTTTGTCCTTTTCTTGTCATTCTTTGAAGACCTCTTTTTCTGATAAGTGTCTTCCTTTCCTTGTGATGTAGAAAGCCTTGACCTCCATTGTTTCTTTTTCAAAAACTTCTGAAAGTGTCTAGTGAAAGCAGCAAAGTCTTCATCACTTTCACTGCTCTTAGACTTTGTGCTGTCAGACTCATCAGACTCTGATTCAACTACCTCTGGAGGTGGAGTTGAAGACTTATTCCTGCACTTTCTGGGAACTTCTGTCTTGAAAGCAACAGTTCTTTCTTTGTGCTCAGTCCTTGTTGATTTCTCCTCCTCTTTTCTCACTGTTAACTGCATCTTCATATGACAATAGCTTGCCAAACAGTGTGGGAGGAGGAATTTCCCCCAACTTAGCCATTTCTCTTATGGCACAGATCTTGGTGTCCCAATCTTTGGTTAGGGACCTTAAGAACTTGTCATTTAGTTCATAGTTAGTGAACTCTCTTCCATAAGACATGAGTTCATTAACTATTCTGTAAAATTTCTTATAGCACTCAGTGATGCTATCACCTTTCCTTGCCTAAAGCTCTCATACTCCTGATTTAGCAAGGACTTCCTATCTTGCCTAACTTCTTCAGAACCTTCCATATAGACAATGAGAGTATCCCACATCTCTTTTGCTGTCTTACAGTGAATTAAGTTCTGAAAAGTTGCATCATCAATGGCACTCACTATTATGTTCTGTGCCCTCTTGTCCATGGTGGCTAGGACAATTTCATCCTTAGTCATCTCAGAGAAATCCTTTGGAGTCCTCTGATTTGCATCCAATACTGAAATCTTCATTGGCACATAAGGCCCTTCCTTAACTGTAATGTAGATTCTAGGGTCAGAGGCTTCCATAAATAGCCTTACCCTCTCTTTCCAGATCCCAAAGATCTCTTTCCTGCATATGGGTAATTTCATGGAACCCAATTCCTTGTGATTCTCATAAGAACCCATGTTTCTTGATGTTTCTTGAATTTTTTGAATCTGTGAATTGCCTTACACTGAATCTGCCAAATAGGATCTCCTCAGACTGTTAGTCCTTGTTTTGAGAAACCTCGCTTTGATACCACTTGAAAGATATGGTACCTAAACACCTAGAGGGGGGGGGGGGGTGAATAGGTGACCTAATCCTTTTCTAACTTTGTTGGCAGCCACTCAGTTATTTTACAGAGTTCTAACTACTTTTGCACAGCAAACAGCAATACCAAACATACACAGCAATCCACAGCACAACCACAGCACAGCACACAGTGTTTTATAGTGGTTCCCCAAGATATGGGTACATCCACTTTCCCCCTTCGCCTATCTAGCAGTGTACTAGATTCGGCCAAACTTCTCCACTGTCTCAGAACCCAAATTGGTTCGTACCTCAGGCCAAAGCCTTACAACTCAGCTTTACCCAAAGCCTACACTCAGCCAATCAAGGCCTACACTCAGCCAATCAAGGCCTACACTCAGAGATCTCAATCTCCTACACTTAGGCCAAATGCCCTACACTCAGCCTTTATAATTATAGGCTTACAAATCACTCAGATCCAATGGATCCTACAAGTTAAAAAGATATTACAAATGATAACTCTACAACTCAGAATAATACGAGAGGAGTTGAGAGATTCTTGATGAGTTCTTGGAAGAACTCAGCTGGATCCAATCTGACTTAGCTTTCTTCAAAGCTTCTTGAGTAGAACTGAATAAGACTGAATCCTCTGCAGTTGTTCCTTGACCTCTGCTTCTTAAGAATCAGAATTGAATCTGAATCCTTCTTCTCAGCCTAGTTCCAGAGGCTGATTTCTTGGATGGAGCCCTCTCTCTCCAACTTCTTTGATCTGCACTTGGACTGCAAGATCTTCTTGTGTTGATACTCTGTGTACCACTTTTCTGATTACTTGAATAATCTGTTGCACTTGTTAATCACTTGATCAACTCTTTCAACTACCACAACAACACTTTCTGTAAACTGTGGTGCCTATTTATAGGCCTTCTTCATGGTAACCGGCTGGTCCGGTTCATAACTGACTTCTGACATCTCTGACAGTTGCTGTAGACCGGCTGGATCGGCAGCTGTCATGTCAACCAGTCACTTCTTGAAAATCTCTAACAGTCAGTAAGTGTCGAGACTTTCTGTCTTTAAGTGTCGACACTTATAGACCAAGTGTCGACACATGCTTTGTAAGTGTCGACACAAGTCTACAAGGTGTCGACACATATCCTTGTATGTCTCGACACAGATTCTTCTTCATGTGTCGACACTGAAATTGAGTGTCGACACAAGTACTTGTTCTTCTAGCTTTTGCTGAATTCTTCTATGTGTCGACACATCTCCTTTGTGTCGACACATCTTCTTGTGTTGAATCTGTCAAGTGTCGACACTGCTCCTTGGTGTCGACACATAGTCTTCTATGTTGAATCTTGCTGAGTGTCGACATAGCTCCTTGTGTCGATACACCTTCTTGTTGTTGAGACTTCATCTGAGTGTCGACACATTCCCATAGTGTCGACACTTGTACTTAGAATAATTTGTTATTCTTTCTATTCTTTGCTAAGTGTCGACACAGCTCCATGTGTCGACACTTTCTTCAAGTGTTGAGTCTTCAGCTGTGTGTCGAAACATTGTTCTGGGTGTCGACACATACTTCAAATGTTGACTCTTCTGTTGAGTGTCGACAAATTGTGTTGAGTGTCGACACATGCTTCAAGTGCTGACTCTTCTGCTTAGTGTCGACACATTGTGTTGAGTGTCGACACTTGTACTTAGACTCTGCAGACTTTTGCTGAGTGTCGACACAGCTCCAAGTGTCGACACTTTCTGGTGTAGACACAGCTTCACTGGGTGTCGACACAGCTCCTTGTGTCGACACTTTCTGTCTGCACTTTTCTTCACTGAGTGTCGACACAGCTCCAAGTGTCGACACTTTCTGTCTGGTGTCGACTGTGCATCCCAGGTGTCGACACAATGACTCCAAGTGTCGACACTGCTTGTCTGGGTGTCGACACAAGCTTTCTTAAGTGTCGACACTTTCCCTCTGGGTGTCGACACATGGACTTAGAAACTTTTTGCTTCAGTCAAGTACTTTCTTAACCTGCACAAGTAACTCAAACATACATCAAATACATTATGATGTATATCATTGAGTTGGGTGAGGCTTCTTCAAATCAGGTACATTTGACCAATGTACCCAACACTTGCAACTTCAAAGGGTAAGGTTCATCCTCGCGGTGTTCCGGAACCTATTCCATGTGCGCGTGTGATTGCACGGGCACTTGTATATAAGTTCTAGTGTGCAGCGGGTGCTGAACCTTCCCCACAAGGTTCATTGATGGAAGAAACTGTTTGTCGTGTTCAAGGCGGACTTCAGGGTTTTATAAACAATACTCGAACCGTGGGAGGAAGCGGTGTTCGCGAAACCGCCGGTCGAAGGAGTGGAGAAGGCGACCGTGAAGTTCTTCCTCAAGGTTCCCCTTGATGTCGAACACTACAGAACACGCCTTGAAGTAGCAGGCACATTCACCACTGATTGTAAGTAAATTTCTTATTTACACATGATTTTCATACCTGCGGATACTCACCCCTGATGTTCGCAGTTGCCTTGAAGGCCCCCTCAAAAAAACCGCTTGAACAGCCCGACGTTGTTTTGATCGCCAATGAGAAAAGGAAAGTTGCGCTTCCATTTCCGGTGGAGACTTCCCGAAGTTGTCGGGCGGCTCCTTCCCGGAGAACCCGAAGGCCCACGCAAGAGGAGGCGGGTATAAGAGAAGAGCTCATGCTCCCGGACGGTGAAGGTCTGATGGACCATGTCGGCGGTCCGCTGCTTATCCGGGACATGGCTGTGGTGACCCTCAGTACTAGCCTCCCCTTGCGGAGTGAGGAACGAGAGCCGACCTTGCATGTGCTGGCGGTTGCAGCAGCGGTCTTTAGGGAGAGGGACCTTCTAGAGATGGGAGTCGTCCCTCAAGATGAGCTGGCGCACAGTGCGGTCTCGGCGGCCTTTAGGCCGCTCACCTACAACAGTGCTACCTAGCTTGTACTGGAGCAGCTTCGGGCAGAGACTATCCGCCTGTAGAGAGAACTAGTGGTAATTACTAAATTCAAAAAATCTTTTCATGCACACCTTTTTCGCGAATTCTAATCACCAATTTTGTGTCTGCCAGGCGAGCCTGATTCCAAGGAACCCGACATTCGTGAGGGCGATCATTAATGTCGGGACGCGGGCGGTGAAGATCGCTCTCGAGGACCTCTGGGAAGCAAGCGTACACAAGGAGTTTGTAGTCGCCTCCTACGAAGACCTATTCCCCGCTCCACCGGCACTAGACCGCTCAGAAGATGGTGAATCCACCCCGTCCCGCAGATACACACCGACCGAGAGCTCAAGGAAAAGATATCGGTCCAGTAGAGGAACCGCCGATGAGGAGGAAGATGCAGAGCATCCAGAAGGCAATGGCGGCGAGCAATGATGATGACGCGATTTTTCTTTTTTCGAATCCACCTATATTTGTGAACAATGTACATAAAACATTATATTTTAAGCCCACGAGGAATGTTTGCCGTCATATATATATTTTGCTTATATTGTGCCCATTTCTTTTCCAAGTGTTTGTGCATTCTTGTTATCGCTCATTTTATGTCCAACTTAGTTGGTGAGAGTCTGTTCGTTGTTGTTGGGAGTATAAGTGCGCTTAGTTTAGGAAGCAATTTCTTGTAGCAATCGCACCGAACCCCACCATCCGCAGCGTTCTACACGGGGATTCGCCAGCAAGGTTTATGTTGCCTACTCATTCTCGCACGAGAGTGTGCGTGGCGGATGCTCCTCTATTTGAGTGTTCGCTTGGCCATGTATCTAGGGCCCTTGATAGAAAAGTACCCAATGTGCCTTGCCGGCTCGTGATGTCTAGTGGGGCTATGGGTGTCCTGAGGACAGAGCGCTCCTCCGAAAGACATACATGGAAAATGATGATCATCATCGTAGCTGCCGGGTCCGTTACCGAGATGAATTCAAATTTTTGAAATATAGAGAAGAAGAGAATAACAGATACATACACAGAGATACACAGATAGAATCAATCAAGGATTATTGAAAAAGTTTTTACACAGAGCATAACTCACTGAGAAGTATACAGAGATTACTGAGACACAGAGAAAAACATTCAGTCTTGAACAATCTGCTTTATTCAACAAGAAGCATTCTCAGATACATAGAATCTCTTGACCAGAAGCTCATCAGCACCTGAAGAAGAAGAGCAACAATACCTATATCTAGAGTCTTCTTTCTTCAAGTACTCCAGGACACTTCAAAAGGACAACTTCAGTTCCATCTGTCAAAGAAGTTCCTAAATATTATTGCTGGTCAAGGATTCAGTTTGAAGACCTATCACCCTGAAGCTTAGCTCCTGTTTTTCTCAGGGGAAGCCATAAGCTATAATCAAATCCACAAGTCTTCTCAGTTGTATATTGAAAAGGAGAAAACTAAATCATCTCTCACCTCCACTGTATAAAGTGTTGTCATCTCCCTTCAAAAGTGATTCCTTGGTTGCAAGTCTCCTGATCAAAAGACTTGGGTTGGTATTTGAGCACCTGATCAAAAGCTCATTGGTGTCAGGCACCTGATCAAAAATCTGAGTGGATTCCTACCAAGGGCGGTAGAAGAGTGGATGTACCCAGGTTGGGGAACCACTAAAATATTCTTGTGTCGTCTGGTTGCCTCATTTTCTTGTGTTCTTGTTGTGCTTGTGGTTTAGATTTATTGTGTGCTAGCTATATTAATTTCTGCACTTTTAATTTACAGCAAAAGCTGTAATAGCTGTTAAGAATTTTTTAAAGAATACTCTATTCACCCCCCTCTAGAGTATTTTAGATCTAACTCTCACTTTCAATTGGTATCAGAGCAGGTTCTTTTGGTTGTACAAGCTAAACCTTGAACCAAAGATCCTTTGTTAGATCTACACATTATTTTATTTTATTTTCATTTAAGTTATAAACAAAGTCATGACACAGAACAAGTATTATGCAAGCACCAGACCTCCAGTTTGCAACCTTAATAGGTTTGCCATCTGGAAGGCAAGAATTAGGCTATACAAGAATTCCATTGATGAAGACATCTACAATTCAATCTTGATAGGTCCCCCACAGGCATCTACATCTATAACATCTTTCAGCAACTATGCAGTCCCACCACCTGAGTGGACTG
The DNA here is from genome assembly GCA_039583875.1 of Platanthera guangdongensis. Lineage (NCBI taxonomy): Eukaryota > Viridiplantae > Streptophyta > Magnoliopsida > Asparagales > Orchidaceae > Platanthera > Platanthera guangdongensis. The sequence continues at coordinate 128,878,759 of CM077163.1, read as the reverse complement.
AAGCCCAGAAGAAAGCAAAAATTACAGATGCCAAAGCTATGAATATCCTAGCACAAACTATGTCAGATGATATTTTCCAGAATGTTGCCAAGTGCACCTCAGCAAAAGCCATTTGGGATTCCCTAAACCAAATGGTGGATGGATCAGCAGATGAGAGAAAGCATAGAAGATCAAATCTCATATCCTTATATGAGAACTTTAAGAAGGAGGAAGCTGAGATAGTTTCTGATATGTGCAATAGGTTAAGCTCAATTATCAATGAGCTAAAAATCTTGGATAAGAACATCACTCTTACTGAAGTGAATGACAAGATCCTGATGTGCTTCCGAAGCTTATGGGATATAAGAATCTGGCACATCAAGGAGGCCAGATGCCTGAATGAGATTTCAACTGAATCTCTATTAGGTAAACTGAAGTCATATGAACAGCTGATAAAGACCAGGGAGGCAACTGAATAAAGAACATGTGGCCATCAGGATCCTGTCATAGATTTGATTAATTCTAAAAAAGAAATTAAAATTCTTAGAGAAAAATTAGGAAACTTAGAGGATGTTCAATCTGAAAACATTAGGTTAAAAAATGAATTAACCTTAGCAAATGAAAAGATAATTTCACTAAAAACTGAGCTTTGTGAGGTCAAACAACTTGAGGAAACTCTCAATGGGAGAAGCCTCAAGCTGATGGATATCACAAGTACTGTTAATTCCAGACTTAATGGCAAGCAAGGCTTGGGTTCTCTATCAGGTTTGCCCCCCATTCTCAGGAAGAACATTTTATCAACACCAATAAAACTTGTATCTACTAAAGGGAAAGAAACAATAAATGATAAACAAACAGTAGAAAAGTTCCCTAAGACAATAGGACAGAAAACCAAACACCAGAAAACACTTATTAAAAATAAGGTTCAGTAATTTTCATCGAACTCAGATCGACGAAATGGGGCCAATTTGTCGAACCCAGATCGACGAACTCTGAACGCAAATTATAGTTACATTTACTCGTCCAACTGCGATCGACGAACTCTGCATGGTTCGTCGAGCAGAGGTCGACGAACGTGGGGCACAGAGAATGAACATGTTCATTCTCTGGGCAGAGATCGACGAACTTAACCCAATTCGTCGAACTCTGGTCGACGAACTTACAGAAATTCGTCGAAACCAGGAAGACTTAATCAAAACTATAATTCCAACAACAACTTAAATATTTCTAAGAAATTATTTAATCCACTAGCTGACTGGATCATACCACCTAGGAGATGTCACCCCTAGGATATAAGTCCCAACCTGAATTCTCTGTTATTTCCAGATTCTCTTATCAATAATACAAAGGACCCAAGGTAACCTGGGTCAAAAACCATTAACTGTTTTCTATTGTAGGTGAAGAGCTGTCCAGGGGTAAATCAAACTTGGTACCTGGACAGTGGCTGCTCCAAACATATGACTGGTAGCAAGGACATCTTATTCAACTACAAGTCCAAACTGGGGCCAAAGGTTATCTTTGGTTACTCCAAATGTGGTCAGTCAGAAGGATTTGAAGAAGTAAGAATAGGAGCTGTCACATTCAAAAAGGTGACATATGTAAGTGGACTCAAGCATAACCTCATCTCCATAAGTCAGTTATGTGATGATGGTTATCAGGTATACTTTAACCCATCCACTTGTTCTATTATTGATAAAAACAACCAAACAGTTTTAACTGGAAGTAGACAAAGCAACATATACTTAGTAAATTTTCTTTCTACCAAAACTGATATCTGTTTACTTAATTTAACTAGTAATCAGAATGACTTATGACACAAAAGACTAGGTCATGTAAATCTGAAAAACATTGCTAGGCTATCTAAACACAACCTTGTTAGAGGTCTACCTTCTAGTCCCTACAAGAAGGAAGGTCTCTGCAGGGCTTGTCAATTAGGCAAGCAAACTAAAACTAGTTTTAAATCTGTTAATGAGAGTGATTCACCTAGGATTTTGTACTTGCTACATTTGGATCTCTTTGGACCCATTGCTATACAAAGCCTGGGAGGGAAATCCTACACTTTGGTTATAGTGGATGACTTCTCCAAGTTCAGTTGGGTATTCTTTCTGAGATCAAAGTCAGATACCTTCAAGGTTCTTACAGATGTTTTCAGGACCATACAGATTGAGTTCTCTACTCATGTTGCATTGATCAGAAGTGATCATGGCACAGAGTTTGAGTCTCTTCTTATGCATGAGTTCTGTGAGAAGGAAGCTATCAGGCATTACTTCTCAGCTCCTAGAACACCCCAACAAAATGGGGGTAGCTGAAAGGAAAAATAGGACACTCATTGAAGCTGCAGGTACATTGCTTGCAGATGCTTACATGCCCCTAACATTTTGGGCAGAGGCTGTAAGCATAACAAATTATGTCCTGAACAGGAGCCTAATTTACAAACTAAAGAACAAGACTCCATATGAATTGCTCAAAGGAAAGAAACCTAAAATCAACTACTTCAAAGTATTTAAATGCTTATGTTACATTCATAAAAACAACAAAAAATACATTAGAAAGTTTGAGGCTAAGGCTAAAGAGGGAGTTTTTCTAGGATACTCCCAAGTAAGCAAGGCCTATAGGGTTTTTAATAAATCAACGTTCAAAATTGAAGAGTAAATTCATGTTTCATTTGATGAGACTAACATGTATTACAAGGAGAAAGAAGTTTCTACAAATAGCAACTTGCAGGTTACCCACTTATGTGAGACCTTAGATGGACTAAACCTCACCCAAGAGGTTCCAACTCATACCTCTCCACAAGCTATTGAAGAAAGTGAAGAAAAAGAAGCTGAAGAAAATGAATCTCTACCAACAACAAATACAATTCCACAGGAGGAATTAATTCCAAATGCTGTTGCACAACCAACTCCACCCACTGATTTTGTCACACTTAGGGATCACCCCAGATCTCAAGTGATTGGAGACATATCAGCAGGTGTACAGACAATGCATCAACTCACCCAAGATTTGATGCATGCCTGTTTTCTCTCTCAAGTTGAACCTCTATCCATTCATTATGTTGAGCAGGATCCCCACTGGATCCTTGCATTACAGGAGGAACTAAATCAATTTGAGAGATGTAGAGTTTGGGATTTGGTTCCAAGACCCCAAAACTACCCAGTAATTGGAACCAAATGGGTTTTTAGAAACAAGCTGGATGCCCAAGGAGTCATTGTGAGAAACAAGACTAGGCTTGTTGCTCAAGGATATAGGCAAGAAGAAGGAATTGATTATGATCAAACCTTTGCACCTGTTGCAAGGTTGGAAGCCATAAGAATATTCCTTGCCAATACAGCATACAAGAGGTTCAAGGTCTTCCAAATGGATGTGAAGAGTGCTTCCCTAAATGGAGTGCTACAAGAAGAGGTTTATGTAGAACAACCTCCAAGTTTTGTTTCTCCAACTTACCCCTCTCATGGTTTTAAATTGCATAAGTCTCTTTATGGTCTAAAGCAAGCTCCAGGAGCTTGGTATGAGACCTTAGCTAGTTTTCTATTAGAGCATAAATTTACAAGAGAAACTGTAGATAAAACTCTTTTCACTAGACATCAAAAGGACCAAATCTTATTAGAACAAATCTATGTGGATGATATTATATTTGGCTCTACAGATTCCAAATTATGCAAGAGGTTCTCTGACCTCATGCATTCCAAATTTGAAATGTGTAGCATGGGTGAGCTTTCCTACTTCCTTGGTCTCCAAGTGAAGCAGCTACCTGATGGCATCTTCATCTCTCAAGTAAAATATGCTAAAGAACATCTAAAGATGTTTGGGATGGCTGATGCCTCAGCAAAGAAAACACCCTTGGCTACCAATAATGTTGTGGAATCTGATGTACCAGGGAAACCTGTGGATCAGAAACTTTATAGGGGCATTATTGGGTCCCTATTATACCTCAGAGCAAGTAAGCCAGATATTATGTTTGCCACATGTCTTTGTGCTAGGTTCCAGGTGAACCCTAAAGAATCTCACCTAATTTTACTAAAAAGGATTTTGAGATATATAAAGAGTTGTCCTAATCTAGGCCTATGGTATCCTGCTGAATCAAAATTTGTGTTAACTGGATACTCTGATGCTGATTTTACTGGATGCAGGGTAGATAGAAAAAGTACTTCAGGGACTTGCAAGTTCCTGGGTATGATATTAGTATCTTGGTTTTGTAAAAAGCAAACATCAGTGTCAACCTCAACTGCTGAACCAGAATATATTGCAGCAGGCAGCTGTTGTTCACAGATGCTTTGGATATAAAATCAGCTTCTATATTATTGGTTCAACTTAAATAATTCAACCCTACTCCATGATAATACAAGTGCTATAGCCATAGCCCAGAATCCAATTAACCATAGTAGGACAAAACATATTGATATAAGAAATCATTTCATTAGAGAGTGTGTAGACAAAAATAAAATCAAGCATGTCTATGTCTACACTGTTTTACAAAGGGCTGATATATTCACCAAACCTCTGGATGAGAGAAATCATATGTTCTTTGTAAATAAACTTGGAATGATCAATGAAGAAGACTTTATTTAATTTCTGTCTGCACTCGACGCATTTTTCAAAGTTCATCGAATGACATTCGACGAACCGGGGAAAGTTTGAGAGATATTCGGCGAACGGAGATCGACGAACTCTCCATGAGTGAAACAATTTTCGTCGACCGGAGTTCGACGAACTTGCTTCAGAAGATATTCATCGAACAGAGTTCGACGAACTGTCTTCAATTCTTCTGGATAAGATCGACGAATTATTTCGTTCAAAATTATTTTGTCGAACTCAGTTCGAAGAATTATGTCTATTTTTTGTGGAACGGAGTCAGTCGATTCATATTCTTGAAAACCCTATATTTAGGATTTCTTCGACCTCCGTCCCGCGCTTTCTGTTCCTTTACACTTGATCGCCATTTTTGTGTCTCTCTTGCAGGTGATTCCACGACGATTCAGGCAAGCATTCTCGCAGGCATGAAGTTCGATAAAGGCTTTGATGTGGATTTTGATTCGTTTCAACAATCTGATCCCATATTCCTTTACATTCTGGAACTCCTTGAAGAACAAGAAGTCAAAAACTTGATGACTAGAAGAATAAAACTACACAACACTGAAATCAGAGAATGGTTCTACACCCTATCGCCAACAGAGGAGAATACGATGACAGGCACCATTGCGGGTAACTCTGTCTCCTTAACTCCCGCCATTTTAACTAAAATTTTTGGATTAAGGAATGGAGAAGAGCAACTAGAGATTGAAATAGAGGAGTCTAACGTGATGCTGAGCCTAATGGGTTATATTGGAGATAACCCTAATAAACTATTGAAGAAACACCCTTCTGCCCCTTATAAGTTTTTGGTGGACTGGGTTGGAAATGTTTTGCTTGGGAAACATACTGCCCATGACTACATCACTAGACACCAGTTTCTGGTCATGTGTGCCATCATAAACAAGAAAACAGTGGATTGGGCACAGATTCTTTTTGATCTGATGCAGAAGAAAAACAATAAAAAGGAAGTATGCTTTGGAAGGATCCTAGGGATCTTCTTATAAGAAAAGGCTGCTGAATCACTGGTCACCCAGACCATATTCATCAATGCCAGTAAAAGGCTAACCTGTTTCTTATTTGGCAGGTGGGAGAGGACAATAACCAAGCCAACCAAGGCTTCTACCTCTTCCACCCCAGCTTCTGAAGGAACCAGGGCTGTTAAAGCCACTACCCAACCTACTGAAGAGATTCATCCAACACCACCATCTCTTCTAGTAACACAAATCCATCCCTCTTCCACACTTCCATCATCCACTATCTCACCAACACCACAACAACAACAACATACTCATGTTCCTACTCCACCTCTATCTCAACATACTTCACCAGATCCATCCCCACCAATTGACATCACTGAAATTCCACCTTCCCTTCTTCAAGAAAATCAATCACCAACACCTCATGCTTCCCCCCATGACAACTGCATTCCTATACCACCACTATCTCCTCTTCCCCCACATCTCTCTTCACTACCATCTTACCATCTACCAACAGACACCATCATGCAAGATTCCACTCCATCATCTCCACCACCATCTATCATCCCTCCCCATGTTTCTACTCAAACCACATCTGAAACATCTACTGCTCTTCCATCATTGGACCACTCCACCATATCTTCTATCATTTCCATAAGCACTCCCCTCCTCAAATCCCTTATAGCAGATGCCATTACACCTCTTGCTACCACCATCTCCTCTCTCTCTGACCAAATCTCTGCTCTTACTGCTGCCCCATCTTCAGCCAGGGGCCTGACCTCAGTTCCCACTGAAACCAGGCAGGGGAGATACCTGATGATAAAGCAGCAGCTACAGCTCCAGAGGCTTCAGCTCCAGCTCCAGCAGCAGATGCTCCAGCTTCAGCAATAGCAACAGAGTGCACAGAATACATAGATAAAGATTTGATTGACTTTATTGAAACTAATATGGATTTTGATGAATCAGACTCTGAAGAGTCCAATACTGTTGGTGATTTCATTCTTAATCCAACAGTTGATTTAGAAAATTTGTTGAGTATTTTTGATACTGTACATTTGAATTACCTTCCAGCTGAGATTACTAGGCCATCCTTGTCTATTATACAATACACTTCCCCCATCTCTTCAGAAGTTGCTAAGCAACTTAGGGAAAATTTTGCTATTGCACAGCCAGCAGTCACTCCACTTCCACAAGTAGTGGCTATTCCCTTTTCTCAAATAATACCTTCAGCACCAACCTTTATCATGGATGACTCCCCCATGCTAGATCTAGATGAACAGATCTTGGCTGATATTGAAGATGAAAATAAGGCAGCAGCTGAAAGCTCTATCCAAGTTTGTTCAAATTCTTTTGTAGCTTCTCCTCCAACTCTTGTTGAAACTCCTGCTCCTGCTCCAGAAAAGCCTGCTATTTCTGCTAAGGCTTTGAAAGCTTTGGATGATCTATATGATAACACTCAGGGTTCTGAAAATGATGATGATGAAGATGAGGATGAGGAATTAGATGAGGAGGATACAATGAAGAGGAAGCAAGTATCAAAGAAAATAAAAGCTCCTACTCCTCCTGCTCCTAAGCCTAATCCAAACAATGACACTCCATATTACATTCTTCAAAAGATAACACCATATAAAGGGATGCCAGCATGGATGTGGCTATCTAAGAATCAGCAGAAGGAAAAAAGAAGAGTAGAAGGTACTCTCCTCCACCAGTTCAAAGGTATAGAAAAGATCCACCACCTCCTCCTCCTCCTGTAGCTGGTGCTCCTGGTTCAAGCTCTCGAAGGTCTGCCAATGTTCAAACTTATCAAAGACATCATGGCAGATCTTCCCTTGGTAGCAGTCAGCACAGGCAACAATCTTCAGGAAAACAACATCAGCAGCAATAGTAACATCAACAGCATCAACATCAACATGCTGAAAGTTCTAAAAGATCATCCTCTCCTCCTGTTCGTTATGAAGATCCATAAACAGCCAACACATCTAAAATGGCCAGGTTCCAGGAACTTGTAGATCTTTCCATGATTAACAAGGGAAAGGCTGAAGGGAAGGATATTTTTGAATACACTACAATGTCCAAATACAAGAGAGAAGAACTGAAAAGGTTTGAAAAGGCTAACAAAATTTTTAATATTGATGATTATATGAAATTACATCCCGAAGCAGTGGTCCCTAGAGCTACATCTCCGAAGATTATAGGGGCTGCTGACATGACAATGACTATGAAACAAGCTCCAAATCCAAACAGGGAAATAATCTTTACCAAGCCAGGAGATAAGGGCAAGGATGTAAAGCATCAAGAGAAGAAGCAGAAGAAATGAAATCTGAACTACTTTATTTCTATTTTTCTCTCTTAAACTGTTTCATATTGTCTGAACAAAGCTTTTGTGTAAATATATCTACTGCATGTGTCAATTATCTCTGCCAGATATATGTTTTTCCTGCTTTGTTTACTTTATGTTTTTTATTTTGAGTCTATTAGTGACCTCACCCAAATAGGTGGAGATTGTTGGATCCCTAGTTTGATTTGGGCTAGGTTCACTAACTTAGGATGATGTGACCCAATATGTATAGCCAGGGTCATAGTTGTGTCCTAGATTCTAGGCCAAGTCCTCAATAACAACATCACATGGACAAGCCATCATCAGACTGCCAGAGACTCAAGACTTAGAGTTTTTCCAGAGATTCAGAGATTTCTCAAGAGACTAAGTAAAATGAGTTCGACGAACTAGTCGACGATTCTTCAGCTCGACGATCTTAGAGAAATATTCTCTGAGCTGAGCTCGACGAACTTCAGTCACAGATCGACGATCCTTGGACTCCACCTTCAGAATTCTAAGTCCAGACTGTTCTCTAGACTCAGGTCGACGAACCTAGTTCTCAGGTCGACGAACTTCATTCTTTGCTCAACGATTTCTAGACTTCCACTTCAAATCTATTGACAGAGTTTTATCAATTTTTCTCTAAATCCAGAATCATTTCCAGCTCGACAAATTCAAGGTTCTCCAGACTTAGCTCGACGAACACTATTCTTTGGTCGACGAATCTTTGGACTAATATAGCATTCTGCTGAAACTATGTTCTCTAGTCTCAGGTCGACGAACTTAGTTCTCTGCCCGACGAATTCTGAAACCAGAAGACTTGTGTCGACACATAGGATATCAGTTAACACACAGAATATTTGACAACTCCAGATTAGTTGCTGAACTCCAGTCGACGAACACATTTACCAGCTCGACGAACTTTAGACACAGAATAGGAAAAAGAGACAGTAGTTCAGTTTCTAGCTCGATGATCATGGAACTCAGCTCGACGAACAGAAGTCATCTGGTCGACGAATACAACATCTCATCTCGGCGAACTGTGGACTCAGTTCGACGAATTCTGCTATCTGTTCGACGATTCCAGACTTAGTTATTTCTGGCATTCTGTCCCCACTCTAATACGATAATTCCTGAGTAATTAATGCTCTAACATTCTCTGATTATAACCGTTAGAAGGACCATTAATACGGTCTTCTCCAGGATTATTGCTTTCTGTTTTTCCACGGGACAGTTGGGGAAATAGATCAATGCCGATTATTCTCAAGGCTGTCAGCATTAATTGCAGACGAATTCAAATTTTTGAAATATAGAGAAGAAGAGAATAACAGATACATACACAGAGATACATAGATAAAATCAATCAAGGATTATTGAAAAAGTTTTTACACGGAGCACAACTCACTGAGAAGTATACAGAGATTATTGAGACATAGAGAAAAACATTCAGTCTTGAACAATCTGCTCTGTCAACAAGAAGCATTCTCTGATACACAGAAGCTCTTGACCAGAAGCTCATCAGCCCCTAAAGAAGAAGAACAACAATACCTATATCTAGAGTCTTCTTTCTTGAAGTACTCCAGGACACTTCAAAAGGATGACTTCAGTTCCATCTGTCAAAGAAGTTCCTGAAGATTATTGCTGGTCAAGGATTCAGTTTGAAGACCTTCACCCTGAAGCTTAGCTCCTGTTTTTCTTAGGGGGAGCCATAAGCTATAATCAAATCCACAAATCTTCTCAGTTGTATATTGAGAAAGAGAAGGCTAAATCATCTCTCACCCCCATTGTATAAAGGGTTGTCATCTCCCTTCAAAATTGATTCCTTGGTTGCAAGTCTCCTGATCAAAAGACTTGGGTTGGTTTTTGAGCACCTGATCAAAAGCTCATTGTTGTCAGACACCTGATAAAAAATCTGAGTGGATTCCTACCAAGTGTGGTAGAAGAGTTGATGTACCCAGGTTGGGGAACCACTATAAAATTCTTGTGTCGTCTGGTTGCATCTTTTTCTTGTGTTCTTACTATGCTTGTACTTTAGGTTTATTGTGTGCTAGCTATATTAATTTCTACACTTTTAATTTACAGCAAAAGCTGTAATAACTATTAAGAATTTTTTAAAGAATACTCTATTCACCCCGCCTCTAGAGTATTTCAGATTTAACTCTAACTTTCACATTCCACCCAACGGTGGCAAACATGCAACGGTCAACATTCAGCTAACCAAATTATAACGACCCCACCCCTTTCCCAGGGCGGTGGTATTCCTTCACTGCAGGCATAACATTTCATAAGTATATATATCTTATATAATGTGCTTTCACGCACACATTCCATCACAACCATCAGCCACCCGGCCCGACGATCCGTGCATTCAGGGCAAATTCTTGGTGTACCGGTGAACCAGGGTCACACCACCGTATCAGGGTCTCAACCCAACGGTAAAATATTCAGCATTTCACTCCATGGCGTGCAGCCGGAGTTCTAGTCATAATGCACCGGGACTGGCCTGTAGCACCCCATTGTGTCATGGCGCGCAGGCCTATGAATCTTGCTATGTGCTCCAACAGACCGCACTTTCAGGTCTCACATCGGATGGACATAGCGCAGGTCGGATCATCCACCCCCCGTTGCTCAAATCGCCTTGCCATCACCGAGTACGACGTACTCGCAGCTAATAAAAGGCACGGGTCGGTTTCACCAATCCTGTTCTGGCATTCAAGCCTGGGTGCTTTCCTGGGCGCACTAGTACTTACTCTTACACCCATTTCATATCATACATCAGCGGGTCTTTCCTGGGCACACCAGTGCTTCCTGCTACTCTCTTCACAGGTATGATCCCGCAAATCACAAATGTCAAGGGTATTTCCATGGCTTACCACACCAGTACTTCCTTTCACAGGTCCACCAATGAACATCAAGCAGTACAAAGGGTATTTCCTGAATCTCTAATCCAGTACTTCCTGCTACTTTCTTTCGCATGTAGAACCCAATCGCACAGGCATCACAAGCATCATAAGGGTATTTTCCTAGATTACCACTCCAGTACTTCCTGCTACTTCCATTCACAGGGTTAACCCATTGAATCCTAAACTACACATTTATCACGGAGTCTTCTCTGATTCGTATATGCAACATCACCAATCCAGACCAACCTGTCCAGATGGGTTTCACATAGCATGCCTATTCCGTACTCCATTTCAGAATCTATATGCCAAATTGGGGATTCCATGAATCAACCTAAAAGACTCCCAAAATAAGCCACCCTCTGGTGGGGGAATCAGATGCACATGCCAAAAAGGAAGCCTTCACATGGCTAGGAACAAAAGTCTTTACCCTTGAAGACCTCTTCGGTGCCATGAGCTCCTAGCTGGTTAGACAGAACCGCAACAACTTTTCATCCGCAAAGATGGCCTCAGTGAAAAAAATTGTACCCTAATCACCTAGAGGGGGGGGGGGGTTAATAGGTGACTTAATCTTTTTTAAACTTTTAGGCAGATTACATCACAGATTTCACAGAACTATACACAGCATACACAACATCAATCATATACACAGAGTACACACTGTTTTATAGTGGTTCCCCAAGGTTTGGGTACATCCACTTTCCCCCTTCGCCTATCTAGTAGTGTACTAGATTCGGCCAAACTCCTCCACTATACCTCAGATCCTCAGATCTTACACTAAGAACCCCAAATGGTTCCTACAGCTTAGAGTGATCCCACTCCTACAACTCAGGCTCAACAGCCCTACCACTCAGTCTTCTCCAAAGACCTACACTCAGCCACAAGGCCTACACTCAGAGATATGAATCTCCTACACTCAGGCACACATGCCCTACCACTCAGCCTTTATAATTACATGCTTACAACTCAGATCCCTAAGGATCCTACAAGAAATTAAGAATACAATGTATATACCTACAACTCAGAATAAGAGAGAGGAGTTGACATGTTTCTTGATGAGTTCTTGGAAGAACTCTGCTGAGATCAACCTCACTTGGCTTTCTTCAAAGCTTCTTGAATGTAGAACACAATAGGGTTGATAGTCTCTGCAGCTGATCTTCAATCACTGCAACTTTAGAATCAGACCTTGATCTGAAACCTTCTTCACAGCCTGGTTCAACAGCTGTCTACTTGGAAGGAGCTCTCTCTCTTCAACTACTTAGATATTCACTTGAATTGATTCTTCAATGAATTGCTTGATCTTGTGTGAATCATCTTCTTCTGTTGACAGAATATGCCTTTATATAGGCCTTCTTCATGGTGACCGGATGATCCGGTTTCTAACGACTTTCTGCCATCTTTGACAGGTGCAGTAGACCGACTGGAATGACAGCTGTCATGTCATCTAGTCACTTCTTGAAATATCTGTAACTGTTTGAAAGTGTCGAGACAGTCTGTCTTTAAGTGTCGACACTTATAGACTAAGTGTCGACACAAGTAGACTAAGTGTCGACACCAGCCTTCATGGTGTCGACACAACTCCTTGTGTTGTAGAATTTGCTTCTCGACACTGCTTCTTCAACATGTGTCGACACTGATAATGTGTGTCGACACAACTCCTTGTTCTTCAGAACGTTGTTGATTTCTTGGAAGTGTCGACAAAACTCCTTTGTGTCGACACATCTTCTTGTGTTGAACTTGTTAAGTGTCGACACATCTCCTTGGTGTCGACACATGCCTTCAGTGTTGATACTTTTGTTGAGTGTTGACACATCTGCTTGGTGTCGACACTTGTACTTAGTCTTCATAGAAATTTGCTGAGTGTCGACACAGCTCCTTGTGTCGACACTTTCTTCATGTGTTGAGACTCCTGCTGTGTGTCGACACTGATCCTTTGTGTCGACACATTCTTCATGTGTCGAGACTTTGGCTGAGTGTCGACACATCTCCTTTGTGTCGACACTTGTACTTAGAAATTGTTGAACTTTTGCTGAGTGTCGACACAGCCTCCTAGTGTCGACACTTTATTCATGTGTTGAGTCTTCTGCTGTGTGTCGACACATTCTCCAAGTGTCGACACTTTCTGATGTCGACAAATTTCCACTGGGTGTCGACACTGCTTCTAAGTGTCAACACTGCTTTTCTGGACATTTCTTCATTGAGTGTCGACACAGTCTGTTTGTGTCGACACTTTCTTTCTGGTGTCGACTCTGCATTCCTGGTGTCGACACAATTACTCCAAGTGTCGACACTACTTCTCTAGGTGTCGACACAAGCCTTCTTAAGTGTCGACACTTTTCTTCTGGGTGTCGACACATGGACTTAGAAACTTTTCAGATTTCCCTACAAATACTTAACCTGCACAACTAAACCCAAAACACATCAAATACACTTTGATGTATATCATTGAGTAGGGTGTGGCCTCTTCAAATCAGGTACATTTATTCCAATGTACCCAACAATCTCCCCCTATTTGGAGAAGTCATAACCCTTAGTCAATGATATACACCATACATAACAAAATCACAGTATGATGTAAAGCAGGATTATATAACAGGGTAAGTACATAAACATGTATTAATCAAAACATGTATACACAGATATCTCAGAACAATTAATGTAATAGTTGAACATATATCACATTGTTCTAACAACATCAATATTTTCATTATCCAAAATTTTACAGAAAGTTTTAATACAAGTGATTACACATAGTAAACTTAAGATAATTCTATTCTATTTCTGCTCAGCCTCCTTGATAACTATGCCCTTTCCAGATTGTATCTTTGCTTGAACAGGGGCTTCAACATCTTCAACAGCAGCAGGCTTCTTGCCTTTAAGATCCTTCTTTGTCTGCTCTTCAGCCTTGATCTTTTGCCTCTCAAAGTAATGATAAGGCTTGGGAAAGTACTTGCTAGGCTCCTGGGCAGTAGGAGGTAGCTTTCTCATCTTTGCCTTTCTTCTATACTGCACAATGGCTTCTTGCCTGTTCTCATGCTTCCTCCACTCCACATCAGAATACCATTTGCCTCTGTCCACAATATTGTCTTTGGCAGCCTTCCATGCAGTCAGAATGATATTCCTGGAGGTGGGGCTCCACTGTTCAAAGTCAGGCCTGAGTTCAGCTTGCTCCCTGAATCTCTTCTTAGACAATTTGGCTTCTTGTTCTTTCTGCAAAGCTTCTTGTATAGCCTCAGGCACTGGCTGAACTACTTTTTCTATGATGACATTTTGCTTTCCCTCAGGTGGGCTATACATTGACTGTATATCTGCATGTATCATATCAAAGTCTGGTGGAGGGTATATTACTTGAGCCACTTCAGCTTGCTCCCCTCCAAGATATGCAGGATTAATCCCAGATTCTGCAACATTATCATCATCACATAATGGAGGATATCCAAGGGTGGCTCTGATGGAATTGGAAATCCATTTTGCATGATCAGAGCCTGCTTTGACTAACACCCTCTCCCCCTTTATGACTTCTCTTTCAATATGATCTCTTAGATCATCTTTCTGGAATCTTATTTGGGCATTTAGATAATTTACTCCATCCTTGTAGAAAGGTTTCAACCTTTGGAGCTTTTCAGTGATGAGCTTCTGGGAATCTTGAAGTGCAGTAGTAACAGCAGTTAGGCTCTCTTGCAATGCTTTGTCAAATTCCTCTTTGGCAGTGGTCAGGGCTGCATTCTGGGCAGTTGCTATATTCTTTAGTTCAGGTACAATAGCATTGTGAGAAGCTGTCAAGTTATCATTCATTCTTATTTGATTCTCCAGAACATAGTCTTGCTTCACTTCAAGTTCATCCACTTGAGCTTTGATCTTCTCTTGATGAGTTGCTAGATAGACTACTACATTCCCTCCTTTGTGGAAGCAGTCAGTCATCTCCTTCTTATTCAGATTCATTTCAAATCAGCTGGACTTAATATCTTGGGGTAGATTAAACTGTAGAGACTTATGCCCTTCATCCATATAAGATTGCAAAGCCTGTCTTTGCTCATCCACCTTTATCTGCATGGCAACCATCAGAGAACTAAAATCTGCAGATGGGGCTGGCTGTGGTGCAATTGTTTGTGAAGCCTTTTTGTAAGTTTGGCTCCTTCTCTTAAAGACTTGGAATTTCCTCTTTTTGGCTCTTGCAGCCTCTTCATCTTCTGAAGCAGATGTGCTATCAATAGTCACTCTGTCCTTTGGACTTGGAGGTAGTTCCTTTTCAGTCCTTTGTAGGCCTTCAGCAGCTTTTGGCATCTCAGTCTCTTTGCTTGCAGTTTCTTCAACAATATCCACATGATCCCCCTCAACATGGGCCTTCTCCCCCTCAGCAGCAGCACTTTCTTTCTCAAAATCAGTTTGAAGAAGGTCAGGGAACAATTCTTCTAAGGTAAATTCCTGTTGAGGATGGGGTGTAGAAACTCTAATCTCATCAATAACTTGATCAGATACCACCTGATCTGCAATAGATGTGTCCTCCATGACAACATCTTGGGGTTGGCTATGTGTTTGAGGTTGCTGATTAACATGAGGTATTGAATCAGACAAAACATCATCCTCAATATGGAAATCTAATGCATTAATCTCAGTTATTACCTCAAATATAGTGTGGGTAGCTTGTTCACTTTCTAGTGGGGGTGGCTCATCCACAAGTAAGGGCTCCCCCTGGATGGAATCCTTATGGATTGGGCTTGCCTGAGGTAGCTCCCCCCGCCTTGGTGCAACTTCTTGTCTCGCAGGAGATTGTCCATCATTTCCTTCTGCTTCCTCATCAAGAGTAAAGACAACTTGCTCCTTAGAGCTGCTAGAGGATTCTTGAGCCACTGGGGCTGTCTTCTTCTTCTTCTTCTTTTGTGGTGTTATCTTCTCAGGAGTAGGCATTTCCTTAGTCAAGACTCTATCCCATCTAGAGAAGATTCTCATGTCCATCTTCCTCATGTGATTGATCTTAGAACCTGCAGCTTGGCTCATTACTTCTGGTATACTACCAGCTAGGTATAGACTAAGAATCATACCCAAATTGGGCTTCTTCATACTCTCCTTAATCTTCGCAAACACTACTGCAGACCAATCAGTTTGTAGTTTGAAGATAATTCTTGTCAGTAGACCAAACATATGAGCTGATACTCTGTCATTCCCTCCAGGCTTGCTCAAGATAACCTTGCCCACAATCTCAGATAAGAATTTGCCTTGGCTATTCAGTGGTATTTTCGAGGGGATGACATTAAATCAATCAACTTTATTAAAGTCAAAATTAATATTTTTAGGTCAAAACGTATATTGTTTTACAAAATAACAACTGTAATATTTATATATTTTTTTTACGGTCATTTTGAGTACTGATATGTATATGTTGCGGGCGAAACCAGTCGTCACCGGTCGGGTACTGTCGACCATGGCCATAGGCGCGAAGCCCGCCAGGAGAGGGTGAAGCCTGCCGGGGCCGGGCAAATCCTGCCACGACTGGGTACTGTTGCGCGGGGCACGAGGGCCGGAGGCCCGTGCCTGCCACTCGTATTAAAATATTTGACAAATGTGAACTTATGAAGGAAGCTATATGAAAAGTCTGCCAATATATTTATAAAAATTCACAGTGCATTATTGTGTTCAAAAATGTAACCAAACCAAGTTTTATCATTTTCAAGCAAGCAAATAACCCTAAAACAATTATCTTGTAAATAAATCAAATTTAGGGTTTATGAATAAAGTACCATGATTACTAATCTAATATTCACAATAAAATTTCTAGGGAACAATATAATCTAATCAAATTCACTACCTATGTTTCATGAGTATCCAAATTCATTTGAGCATGAAATTAAATATTGGACCTAAGTGCCCTAAACTATCCATATCTATTTTAAGGAGAGTATAGTTTCCTAAAAGTCCTACAACCACTCTTCTAGAGCTTATTTTTACCCTAGGAACTCACCAACCAAGTTCCAAGACCATCCAAAGACATATAGTCCCATGTACTTCACTTGGCCCCAAACTTCAACCTAAGGCCTATACTAGGGTCTTTGGGCATCTTCACCCCAAACCTCTCAAATTCTCTTGAGGGGTGTATTAGATGACTTTGAGGCAGTGGCTAAAGTTTCAACCCTTTTGGATGGGGTTTGGCCACTCAACCAACCAATTTTACTCTTGCCCTATTTTCTCCCCTAAGGGACCAAGTTTTGGTCACATCAATACCTAATTAGACCAACCCCAAATGGCCTGGGGTTTTTACCATAGTCATGACAAGACCCTAATGGTCACCACCAAAATATTGGGTGATTTTGAGGTCATTAGACCACTTAAATAAATCATACAAGATTTATTAAATGTTTTTTAAAACTATAGAAAAAGTATATTATAAAAATTCCCATTTTTAAATATGTCTGAGATATAGATGACACTAACATATGATTTAAATTTCAAGGCAATTGGATAAGTAGTTTAGTGGGGGCACACAAATCTGTATCGGTTAACCCTAGGTATAGCTGGCACCATTTGGTGTTCTGTGGTCAGACCATTAAGGAAAATTGGTTGAAACCAATTTTAAAATAAAGTAGACACAAAATGCTACAACTTTGATGTTAACTATTTTTTCAAGAAAAGGCCTCTAAGTATTTTTAATAATTAAATCTCTACAACCCCATATTCCCTGAGTCAGACCAGGAGGCACCAACGGTCACAATTAGGCTAGCAAGAGGAGTTCTCGCCCTTAAGAAGATCTCGCCCAAGTAGGCGGGAATGCTTGCTCTAGCGCCAAGCTCCCTCGCCTCGACGATCGTCGAACCAAGATCGTCGAGCGTAGCCAAATCGTCGAACGGAGCTCTCTGGCCATGATCGTCGAGCGCATCCAAATCGTCGAACGAAGCTATCTGGCTAAGATCTTCGAGCGCTGCCAAATCGTCAAACGGAGCTCTCTGGCCAAGATCGTCGAGCGCAGCCAAATCGTCTAACGAAGCTCTCTGGCCAAGATCGTCGAACGCAGCCAACGCGGGAACGCTTGCGCTAGCGCCAAGCTCCTGTCTTAAAGGAGCTCTCGCCTATAAGCATGCGAGACCGCTTGCGCAGGGCTCTAGACAGAAGGCTCTCGCTTCAGAGCTCTCGCCGAGTGGGGCCCAGGGCCTTGGGTAAAATGACCTAATTGCACTCAGGTAAAATTACCCCTATACCCTCAGGATAAACCGCGAGATTTGGCTATTGGCAGATCAACCAAGGGCATTTCAGTAATCTCAGGTCAGCAAAGGCTATAAATAGAACCTTAAGGGCTCCTTAGAAGGCAAGCTTTCATAATCTTCCAACTTTCAGTGCTTTCTGAGGAGCTCCTAGCCCAGCTTTTGGCTTTGGAGGGGAAGCTCTCAGTGATCTTCCGGGTGTGAGGTGGGACCTCCCTGCTAAGGCTTTGGGTCAGTCCAGGTACCTTTGAATCTAGTCGAGGGTTGAGGCTTGAGAGAAGTAGGTGTTGGCTGCACCCCTGTTTTGAACTCCCGTTGAGGTAATTTTTGTCTTCAACAGTTCTGGTGCGGTGAGCATGGAAGGCAGCCGATAAAAGAAAGCCTTGAGTTTTGTCCCATGGTTGGAGGTGAAGGTGAAGGGTCTGGTTCTGGAGGCTCTCCCACCCGGGGAGAAGAAGCAATGAGGAAGATGCTGGATGAATTCAGGCGAGAAGTCCTGCAGACTATCAGCTTGGCCTTCTCGGCCTCAAGCGAGTGGGTCACCCCTCAGGTTCTGATAGAGGAGGTCCCGCTCTTGGGCGATAACGCCCCTGGACAGCTCCCGGGGAAGGAGGTCCCGGCGGAGGCTAGCGAGAGAGATGTGGCGGCGCGGGAGCTCTTCCCAGGTCAGTGCCCGGGCAAGGAGGCTTTGATAGATTTGGGCGAGAGGGAGGAGGCAGTGCGAGAGCTCTTCCCTGGGCACAGTCTCGCGGATCGGGCCAGCCAGCCGAGGCCGCGGGACGTGCCCTCTCGCCAGGCAGGAGGCGAGAGCCCGTTCAACGAGCTCATCATCCCAGCTCTGGTACCGGAGTGGTTCCGGGAGCCCGACATGTCCTACTACTCGGGAAAGGATGACCCTGTACAACACGTGAATTGGTTTGAAGATGTCATTTCGATAAGGCAGATGACAGATGCCTTAATGTGCCGGCTATTTGCCATCACGTTGAAGGAGAAGGCTCGGGACTGGTTCCACCAGTTGCCAGCAAGGTCGATCTACTGCTTTGAAGATCTGCGAAGAAGTTTCATGTTGAGGTTCTCAACATCGAAGAAGCGGAAGGAGGCGGAATGCCTGTTTGCGGTGAGGCAGAAGCCAAATGAGACACTAGGTCACTATGTCGACTGGTTTCAGGAAGAGATCCTCCTGGTCTAGGAGGTCCCAGGGTACGCGTTGATGCTCTCCTTTACCCTGGGGCTGAGGCCAGGATTCTTCAATATGGAGTTGAAGAGAGTCCCCGCCCCCTCTCCTTTAAGGAGCTCATGGAGAGGCCGACAAAGGAGATCGACTATGAGAGAGCAAACCCAGAATTCACCAGGAAGTTGTCCAGGCTGGCAGAGGATGATGTGAAGGAACCTGCAGCTGGAAGGCAGAAGGAGCCGAGGGAGCAGAGGGAGCAGAGAGAAGAAAGGAGGAGGGAAGAGCCCCGAAGGCAGGGGCAGCAGCAGGGATGGGGGCCGGGGAGCCGAACAATCGGTTGAGTTGGAGGGCCCAGGAGGGTCACCCCTAGGGCCAAGGAGGAGGCTACCAGGGGAGAGATAATCTACGGGAACCCATGAGGTTCGACCAACCGGCATGGAGGCAGGAGCCAAGGGGTCGAGTCCCGCCGCCGCAAGTGGCCATGGAGGTGGGCAGAGGAAGAGGTGCGAGGAGAGGAGTTCGAGGAGGAGGGAGAAGGGGAGGAGGAGAAGGAAGAAGGGGTAGGGTGGCGTTGCTCTTTTGTGACTTCCACCAGGAGAAAGGTCACGCAACAGCCACCTGCCCGGAGTTCTTAGAAATGAGGGAAGCAAGAGGATCAGGGAGGCAGGATCCGCCGGTTAGGATCATAGAAGTACAGCAGGGGGAGATGGAGGATAGGTGTGAAGATCGGGTAGACGTGGGGACCCGGGGAGGAATCAGGGTGATTCACGGAGGAGTGGGGATTGAGGCAACTCGCAAGGGGAGCCTGCAAACCATGTACCGAAGGGGGGTCGCCTCTACCTCCCAGGCTCCCCCACCGGAAGAAAAAATCACCTTCTCGTCAGTGGACATGCCAGACTACGATGATCCGTTCTGTGACGCCCTGGTGATCCAAACGGAGATGGAGAATTTCACAGTCTCAAGGATACTAGTGGACAACGAGAGCTCGATAATTTTCATCTTCAAGAAGGCCTTTGACGAGATGAGGATTGAAGGGAAGAGGATCTTGGCTTCGGATGGACCGCTGTTCGGGTTCTTTGGAGAGAGGAACGAAGTGGAAGGGGGAGTAGGGCTACACGTGAAGTTGGGGGGCGTGTCACAGAACTGCGGGTTTATGATCGTGGATGCCCCAAACAACTATAATGCCATCTTTGGGCACCCCCTCATCAGCGCCTTTCGCTGCGTCCCCTCCTCGTTTCATCAGTGCCTCAAGTTCAACAATGGAGGGGTGCAAGTCAGGGTAAGAGGGGACCCAAAAGTGGCAAGACAGTGTTATGTTACGGCAGTCAACACCATATCGTGTATGGCAGAGGCAGAGGAGTTGGAGAAAGAGATGGTGTCACATGAAGAGGTTGTCGGGGAGGAGATGAGCCTAGGGGAGGTGAGAGAGGAGGCTGAAGAAGAAGTCAGAGGGGATGAGATTGAGGAAGTGTAGCATGGAGGATATGTGCAGGAGGTCCAGGGGGACGAGGAGAATGAGAGCCCGAAAGTGGCAATGGAGGTAGAAGAATAAGAAGCAGGAGGAGCTGTGGGAGAGGCCCGGAGGGGCGTGGAAGTCGGGCAGCAGTCGGAGGGGCCGGAGGAGGCAATGGAGATCGAGGAGGAGGTAGGAAGGGAGGAGCTGGAGCTGGAGGAAGAAGCGAGGTCCGACTAGGATAAGTCGCGACTAGAACCGGCCGAAGAAGTGGTGGAGATGGAGGTCTTCACCAGCGCAGGACAGGTGCAAAGGGTGCGGGTCAGCGGGGGCTTGAGTCCCGAGGCCCGGGAGCGAGTGCGGGCCTGCACAAAGCAACATCGACATCTTTGCTTGGAGCGCGGCAGACATGCCGGGCATCGACGCGGACGTGGTCTGCCATCCCCTAAACCTGGACCCCCGCACTCGCACCATACGCCAAAAGATGAGAGCCATCGCCACCAAGCTGGAGGAGCCCATTCGCGAAGAGGTTAGGAAGCTCCTGGAGGCCGGCTTCATCTCAGAGATCCAGTATCCAGGCTGGATCTCGAATGTGGTAATGGTTAAAAAAGAGGGTGGTAAATGGAGTATGTGTATTGATTTTTTTTTGTTAAATAAATCATGCCCTAAGGATTGCTACCCCCAGCCTTGGATCGACACGCTGGTTAATTCAGCCATCGGTTTTTCTATGATGAGCTTTTTGGATGCTTTTTCAGGTTATCACCAGATCCGGATGCACCCTCCTGATGTTAAGGATGTTTCCTTCATCACGAGGGAGGGCGTGCTTCAGTTATAAAATGATGCCCTTTGGGTTGAAGAATGCAGGGGCTACCTACCAACGCATGATGGATCGGTTCTTCCGAGATCAGAGGGGGAGAAACTTGGAGGTCTATGTCGATGACCTAATGATCAAGAGCAAGTGCATGGATTCGCACCTGAAAGATCTAGTAGAGACGTTTGCCACCCTGAGGAGGTTTAAGATGAGGCTGAACCCCTTGAAATGTGTCTTTGGGACTAGCCACAGGAAGTTCCTTAGGCATCTCTTGACTCCGGCAGGGGTAGAGCCTAACCCGGACAAGATAAAGGCCATCCTGGATTTGGAGTGACCTCACGATGCCAAGGAGGTCCAGAGCTTGACAGACAAGCTTGCTGGGATGAGCAGGTTCCTCTCCAGGTCAGGAGACAAGTGTTCTTCGTTCTTCAAGGATCTACGAGGGAATCAAAAGTTTGAGTGGACCGCCGAGTGCGAAGAAGCCTTCCAAGGGCTGAAGAGACAGCTCTCTCAGTCTCCTCTGCTTTAGAGCACAAAATAAGGGGAGGACCTGACCTTGTACCTTGGAGTAGGAGCGGAGGCGGTGAGCTCTATCCTAGTAAGGGAAGAAGGAAAGAAGCAACTGCCCATCTACTACGTCAGCTGGATATTGAAGAAAGCGGAGCTCCGCTACCCCATCCTCGAAAGCTAGCTTACGCCTTGGTCATCTCTGCAAGGAAAATTCCGCCATACTTTCAAGCACATTCGATTAGGGAGGTAACCGACCATCCTCTTCGCAAGATCTTTGAAGGAGTGGAGCACTCGGGAAGACTAGCTAAATAGTCCATCAAACTAAGCGAGTTCGACATCTCTTTCGTTCCGAGACTCTCCATCAAGGCGCAAGCGGTGGCGGAATTCCTGGCAGATTATGTTGTGGAAGTCGAGGAGGGAGAGCAGCAGCCACAGGAAGCATGGAAGATGATGGTTGATGGGGCCTCGGGAAAGCATTCCCTCGGTGGAGGAGTGGTGCTGATCAGCCCCCAGGGAGTCGCGATAGAGCAGGCGGTGACTTACCATTTTCCAGTAACCAACAAGCAAGCCGAGTATGAGGCCGTGATCGCCGGCCTCCGCTTTGCAAAGTAGCTTGAGATTCAGGATATGGAGGCCTTCAATGATTCAAAGGTAGTAGCGTCGCAGATCCAGGGAGAGTTTGAGGCTTAGGAGCCTACCCTTATAAAATACCTCTCCAAGTAAAGGGCGATCATCGGAGGGTTCCGGTTATTCTCTATCCAACATTTTCCAAGGAAAGAAAGTATAGCTGCCTATCGATTAGCTAAGATTGGACCTCGGGGAGGAGGGACCTTGACGGAGCTATTTTGACCGGCTATTGAGGAAGGAGAGTTGATGGTGGTGGATCGGCAACCCTCGTGGGTGGATCCATTGGTGACCTTCCTAACCACCGGTGAACTTCCTGAGGGGACCAAGGACGGGAAAAGCTTCAGGCGCAAGGCAGCTCACTACCTGATGATAGAAGGGGGCCTGTATCGTAAGATATTATCAGGGCTCCTAGCTAGATGTGTGACCGAAGAAGAGATCCTATGGATCTTGGGAGAGGTTCACTCGAGCGAGTGCGGCAGTCATTCTGGAGGGAGGATGTTGGAGGCAAGGGTGGTCAGGCAGGGGTACTTCTGGCCCACCTTAAGGAAGGATACCACGAAGTTTGCAAGGAGATGTCAAAAGTGTCAGCACTGCTCCCCCCTTCAGCTCTTGGAGGCACAAAGACTCTGAAGCATCACGACACCGTGGCCATTCGCCATCTGGGGGATGGATTTAGTTGGACCTTTTCCTCCGGCTAGTGGACAGAGGAGGTTCCTCTTGGTTATTGTAGATTATTTCTCAAAGTGGCTGGATGTTAAGGCCTTAGTTAAGGTCACCTCGCAAGTCATTAGGAACTTCATCTGGGGGGAGATAATATGCAGACATGGGTTGCCTCAAGCAATAGTGACAGATAACGGCCCCCAGTTTGCCAGTGAAGAATTCATCAGCTTCTGCGCCCAACTGGGGATAGACCTCAGATTTGCCTCTATCCACCACCCCCGGAGCAACGACCAGGTGGAAGCGGCAAACAAAATCATTGTGAACCTGCTCAAAACGAAGGTGGAAAACTTAAAAGGAAATTGGGTGGAGCAGCTCCCCTCGGTCCTATGGGCCTTGCGAACGACCCTGAACACGGCCAACGGTGAGACCCCCTTCAGGCTTTCTCACGGGTGTGAGGCAGTCTTACCAGTGGAGTTCGAAGTTCGGTCCCTGCGGGTCACAGCCATGGGCAAAGGATATGAGACTTGGAGATTGGAAAATGAAAAAGGGCTGCGCCTCTCGCTAGATATGGTGGAAGAACTGCGGGACGTGGCAGCTATCAGGCAAGAAGAGATCAAACGGCGGATGACCAAGTATTTTGATAAGCATGTCAGGGTCAAGCAGTTTACCAAAGGAGATCTGGTGCTGAGAAAGGTTGACGCGGTAGGAAGGTCGGCTCCCGTGGCCAAGCTCAACCCGAACTGGGAATGACCGAACATAGTAAAGGAAGTCGTTGGAACAGGATGTTACTACCTCCAGGACGTGGAAGGGAGGGCCTTAAGCCACACCTGGAGCGATGATGACCTAAAACGCTTCTACCCATGAAATGGGAAGGATGTAATTATGTATCTCAAAATTAAACTTTTTATACTGCATCAGTTGACTTGATTTTCTCTGGACTATTGTGCAATTTTTTATAATATGACGTAATTATGTGTTTTGTGATACCCCGAGCCCGGCTCGACCCCAGGTAGACCTGCTGCGCAGGCTCTCATCTAGCTGGTTGGTCCGAAGGCTCGCCTGTGGGGGATAGGTTTGGTTTAAGGAAACTTCATCGACACGCCGAGCTCGGCTTGGCCACAGGTAGACCAGTTGCGCAGGCTCTCATCTAGCTGACAGGTCCAAAGGCACGCCTGTGGGGGATAGGTTTGGTTTGAGAACTTCATCGGCACCCCGAGCTTGGCTCGGCCCTAAGTAGACCCGCTGCGTAGGCTCTCATCTAGCTGGAAGGTCCGAAGGCTTGCCTGTGGGGGAAAGGTTTGGTTTGGTAACTTCATTGGCACCCCGAGCTCGGCTCGGCCCCAGGTAGACCCGCTGCGCAGGCTCTCATCTAGCTGACCGGTCCGAAGACTCGCCTGTGGGGGATAGGTTTGGTTTGAGGAAACTTCATCGGCCCCCCAAGCTCAGCTCGGCCCCAGGTAGACCCGCTGCGCAGGCTCTCATCTAGTTGGCAGTTCTGAAGGCTCGCCTGTGGTGGATAGGTTTGGTTTGAGAACTTCATCGACACCCCGAGCTTGGCTCGGCCCCATGTAAACCCGCTGCACAGGCTCTCATCTAGCTGGCAGGTCCGAAGGCTCGCCTGTGGGGGAAAGGTTTGGTTTGGTAACTTCATCGGCACCCCGAGCATGTCTCGGCCCTAGGTGGACCTGCTGCGCAGGCTCTCATCTAGCTGGCAGGTACGAAGGCTCGCCTGTGTGGGAAAGGTTTGGTTTGGTAACTTCATCGGCAACCGAGCTCGGCACGGCCCCAGGTAGGCCCGCTGCGCAGGCTCTTATCTAGCTGGAAGGTCTGAAGGCTCGCCTGTGGGGGAAAGGTTTGGTTTGGTAACTTCATAGGCACCCCGAGCTCGGCTCGGCCCCAGATGGACACGCTGCGCAGGCTCTCACCTAGCTGGCAGGTCCGAAGGCTCGCCTGTGGGCGATAGGTTTGGTTTGAAGAAACTTCATCGGCACCCCGAGCTCGGCTCGGCCCCAGGTAGACCCGCTGCGAAGGCTCTCATCTAGATGGTAGGTCTGAAGGCTCACCTATGGGGGATAGGTTTGGTTTGAGAACTTCATCGGCACCTCGAGCTTGGCTTGGCCCCAGGTAGACCCGCTGTGCAGGCTCTCATCTAGCTGGCAGGTCCGAAGGCTCGCCTGTGGGGGAAAGGTTTGGTTTGGTAACTTCATCGGCACCCCGAGATCGGCTCGGCCCCAGGTAGACCCGCTGCGCAGGCTCTCATCTAGCTTGCAGGTCCAAAGGCTCGCCTGTGGGGGATAGGTTTGGTTGGACAACTTCATCGGCAACCCGAGCTCGGCTCGGCCCCAGGTAGACCCGCTGCGTAGGCTCTCATCTAGCTGCCAGGTCCAAAGGCTCGCCTATGGGGGATAGGTTTGGTTTGGTAACTTCATCGGTACCCTGAGCTCAGCTCGGCCCCAGGTAGACCCGCTGCGTAGTCTCTCATCTATCTGGCAGGTCTGAAGGCTCGCCTGTGGGGGATAGGTTTGGTTTGGTAACTTCGTCGGCACCACGCGCTCGACTCGGCCCCAGGTAGACCCGCTGCGCAGTCTCTCATCTAGCTGGCAGGTCTGAAGGCTCTCCTGTGGGGGATAGGTTTGGTTTGAGAACTTCATCGGCACCCCGAGCTCAGCTCGGCCCCAGGTAAACCCGCTGCGCAGGCTCTTATCTAGCTGGCAGGTCCAAAGGCTCTCCTGTGGGGAATAGGTTTGGTCTGAGAACTTCATCGGCATCCCGAACTCGGCTCGGCCCCCGGTGGACCCGCTGTGCAGGCTCTCGTTAACTGGCAGGCCCGAGGGCTCTCCTGGGGAAGGGAAGTTTTTGATCCTAAGAAACGAACTCGGAACGCGGGATGAAAAGAGGTAAGGCCCCTTCAGGCAAGAGAGGCCTCAGCCAAAGGAGATCTCGGCAGGAAAGTCCTCGCCAAAGAGATCTCACCAAAGGAAGCTCTCGGCGAGAAGACTCCTGACGGTATCTTGGACGGACAGCGAGAGGTGTTGGGCGAAAGCTTCAGACAGTTTGCGCAAGCTAATGGGGGACAGCCTCATCTTAAAGGGCTCATGAGCCGTGTTTCCGACAGATGGTTTTCGGTAGAACGCGGGAACGAAACGTCTAAGCCCAGGGCTCTTTTGACAGGTTCCCGCCTATCCATCACTAAGGGAGACTACCCTAGGGAGGTCAAGGGCCTCAGCTGGAGCGTGCTTAAGAAGCACCCGACGACGACAATTGTATCAAATGCATTTGCAATAAAAAGAAAATGGCATGAATACAAAATATTTACAAAGTATTTTATATAGTTACAGACCTAGAGCGCTCTCGCTCAGTACGACGAAAAGAAAAAAAAGGAGAAGGGGGGGCCCTCAGGGAGACAAGATGTACCCCTCAGAGCTCCCGCTTGAACCCCCGCTGGAGCTCTCGCCTGAGCTCTCCCCGGATGTCTCGCCACCCACGGCAGGGGATTTCGGGACATCCGAGGGCGGGGAATCAAGCGCGCCTGGGGGCTTCAGGACAGGCTCAAGAGCCAGGGGATGAGATGAGGAGCAGTAATAGTCTTGCCCCTCCCATCCAAGCAACCTACATCCCGCAGCGTCTTCAGAGTCAGCTTGAATGTGGCTTGCGTGTTGGCCTGGAGGAGCTTGTCGATGTAGTAGACGGAGTAGTAGCAGCTCTTCAACCTTTCGTCCAAGGGAGGGGGGGCATTTGCCTCCAGGCGCAGGATCTAGTCCCTCAATAGGACATTCTTGTATCGCGTCTGGGCCAGCTCTGCGCGAAGCGCCGCGGCTTGAGTGGAATCCTGTATAGCGAGAGGTTAGCATGAAAGGAGAAGAATGAAGTTGAAATCTGTAGTGGCGAGAGCGAGTGCCGAGAAAGGTCTCGTTTACCTCTTCTGCCCGGCGCGAAGACAGGTGTTGCTTGTCGTCTGCTAGCTCCTTCTTCAAGGTAGCTGCGTCAGCCACCGCACCCTCCCTGGCCTTGAACATATCCTGGAAGTTGTGGTCGATGGTGATGCTACTGCAAGCACACATATGCGCAAGCTCCATCCCGCGCATCAAAGCCCGGGTGGAGTCATAAGCCAAGAGCCTGGTGGTCATCCTGTCATAGACACTGGCGTTCTCCCGGCTGTAGAGGCAGTAGCCCAAGGCGAAGGCCTCCCAGGTGACCTCATCTTGCTCCGCCTAGCTAGGCAGAATAGACGAGATTGAGACCCTGTTGATTTCAGGGTCCCACTGAAGCAGCGGCTTATTTTCCGCATCCAGGCACTTCATGCCGAGACCAAAATCGCGGTGACCTCGCGGCATCTCTCCAGGCGGAGACTGGCTGGAGGTCTCGGCGGTGGCTCCCTCGACATCTGCTCCACCAGGGGACGAGGGGTTCTCAGCAAGTGCCTCGACGCCACCCCTGGTAGCCGCGATCTCGCTGACGACCTACAAGATCTCTTCAAAGGAGCGGCCTATAGCGAGAGGTTGGGAGGGCGGCACCACAATGGCTTTACCCTTCTCGGCGTCAGTTATCTTGGGCCT
The DNA here is from genome assembly GCA_039583875.1 of Platanthera guangdongensis. Taxonomy (NCBI): domain Eukaryota; kingdom Viridiplantae; phylum Streptophyta; class Magnoliopsida; order Asparagales; family Orchidaceae; genus Platanthera; species Platanthera guangdongensis. The sequence goes on along the minus strand of CM077163.1, from coordinate 128,851,030 downwards.
CTTGAGCGGTGGGGGCAGAGGGGCGCCGGGCTTTCGCTTCCCGACGCCAGTCGAAGGAAGCGAGGCCGGCTCATCCCGGCAAGCTTGAGCTGTAGCCTTTGTGAGAGCCAGCAGGTCTCTCACAGATTAGCTCCCGGCAACGCGAGCCTCGTTGAAGGGTTGGTGTAGGGGGATCTCGCGCTCTCCTGAGAAAGCGACAACACTCAGTTCTGACCTTAAAAAGGAAGGAAATAACGAGAAAAAGGCGAGACCTTACCTTCACCCGGAGGCACGGGGAGGAGTGAATCAACGTCTCGCCGGAGGAATTGGATGTCGAAGTCCTTGGTTCCGAAGAACTCAAGGAGGGTGCTCTCGCGCGAGCCCATGGAGGGCGGCTTATAAGTGGCATCCTCATATTGAATGGGCGCGAGAGGCACGTTCCTGAAATCACCGGAAACGAAGATGAACCTCTCGCCCCAGTGGTGGTGCTTGTTGGCGAGATCGATGGTCTTGAGCAGCTTCCCTAAAAAGAAGACCACCCCTCCCTTGGTGCGGAAGGTGAACAACTTCCGGAACATTGGAAGGCTGAACTCGATACTCTCGGATCGCATATAGCAGATAAAGGCCACCAGAATGCTTCTGGAATGCTTCTGCGCAATTCAAACGTCCCTCTCTTCCGCCTGGCATCGTGTTGGAGAGGTTGTAGGCGAGGACTTCAGAGGAGAAGCGAGAACAGCGAGAACAGCGAGAACAGTGAGAACGACGAGAATGGTAGGATGAAGCTGAAGCAAGTGGGAGCTTTTGGCAAACCGCGAGAGCGACAAGAGAAAAGAGAGGATTTGGATCGGAGAAATGAATATGGTAGGTGAACTTCTCTATTTATAGAAAACCGGTATCATCATGACTTTTCAAAAAGGCGGCGAAGGTACAACCGTCACGCCCTAAGTCGGCGGTGCTTCGTTTTCCCGCCGAAGTTTGATAGTGACTGACTGACAGATGATTAGCGCAAGCATTATGAGTTGACACGCGACAAGTAAAACAAACGGAAGCAAGGTTACTCTCGCCAAGCGAGAACTGAATAGAAAGTAATAATAATAGCAATGTTATTGCTCTTGCCAAGCGAGAGCTGAATAGAAAGTAACAACAATAATAGCGAAGTTATCAGTTAGACATGAAATTAACGGGGTACATCGCAGAAGGGGAAGGCCAGGGGAAAGAAAGGGCAAGGTCTCGCAAGTCAGTAGGTTTCCCACCGCCATCGTCCTTGCTCCCGCTGCCTGGTCCTCAGTGGTGCCTGTGGATTGAAGTTGGACGACCAGACGGTGCATCCTAGGTTGATCTGGCGAGACAGGTCTCGGATCCGTGCGATGCACCTTTCGGGAGAGGATCCTATGGTAGGCCCACCTGACTGATCTGTCTCGCTGATGAAATAGTCCCGCTCCAGAGCCTCCAGCCTCTTCTCCACCTCCTGGCGGAACTCTCTCGCCGCGGAGTCATGGGCCCGCTCCCGGTGGATAAGCTTCAACAGGACTGCGACAACCTTCCCCCGTCTTCTAGCGCTCCTGGCACTGGTCAAGACTTCCTCCATCTCGTCATATGAAGGGAAGGGGGAGCTCTCGCCGTCTTCCGCCTCTCTGGCTTCGTCTTCTTCATCTTCCTCTTCCTCTGCGTCATCTCCCGACTGCGAGCTCGGATCCCCTGGCAAAAGAATTCCACAATCATGGCGAGAACTAAGTGATAATCGTGATAAACATACCGCATACCTGCAGTATGGCGAGAACCCCCGGTCGACGGCACGTGAGAAGGCCCAGTCCCCCCCCCCTCAGTTCAAAAGAGTAGGTGGATCGGCTTCCCTTTTCCCGGGGTGAAGATTTTGCGAGTGGTGATCCCGGCTTGGCCGGAAACGGGGGGGGGGGGGGGAGGGGGAGGTCTCCTCTCCCGCGGGATGGCTGGCATCTTGTGGAGCTACGGAAGATTCGGCAACCATTCCTCCCTCCGGTAGGGAGGAATCAACCGCGGGGGCAGGCTGATTTGCAGCCCTTACTTCGTTCTCCCGTGTAACGAGACCCGGCTGGCCGGAAGCTGGCGCTGCGGGAAGACAATTCAGCGTTGTAAGTTTGAGTTAAGAGCGAGAATGGAAAAGTTACCTGCAGTTATCGAGTCAGGCGGACGAGCCACCTCTGAGACCCGCGGTTGGTCCTTAAGGGGACGAGATGATGGGTCCAAGGGTTCCCGTGGGGACCTGACGACGTCGGGAACCGTTTCCTACGAGGAGTATCGCGTCAGCTACAAGTCCTCCCGCATAAGCAACTAGTAGTTTCAATAATCAGCGGGTCGGACATACCTTCTACGGAGAGGGATCATCTGCACGGCTTGGGGTCAGAGTAGGCAGGCTCCTGTTCTCATGGGGCAGGTCTCGCTGGACCGCCTTCGCCTTCTTCTTTTTCTTCTTGGCCTGAGAAGGCCCAGCGGCTGATGACTTTCTCGCCAACCAGGAGCAACCAAGGCGCTGTTAGCCTTGGCTCACGCCTGTGCCACATCAATGCGGTCTTAAAGATCTTGCTGAAGCGATTTGTTGGCGTGCTTGGAAGGCATCGCGAGAGGAGGCGAGAACTCAGGAGAAAATGACGATTCGAGGGCAGATTTATGGTCGTCTATCATCACATATTTATTGCCACGGTATGACCCACCAAAAGATTCCCTGATGTTGACATGTGCTCAACGAATATTTATGGTTTAGATGTGTCTTTTCGAATGCAGAGCTAGCTCAAAAAGAGCAGGGATTGTGTACAACCCCATATTTGCTGAGTCAGACCAGGAGGCACCAATGGTCACAATTAGGCTAGCCAGAGGAGTTCTCTCCCTTAAGAAGATCTCGCCCAAGTAGGCAGGAGCGCTTGCGCTACCGCCAAGATCCCTCGCCTACAAAGCGCCCCGCACTCGACTATCGTCGAACCAAGATGGTCGAGCGCAGCCAAATCGTCGAACAGAGATCTCTGGTCAAGATCGTCGAGCGCAACCAAATCGTCGAACAGAGCTATCTGGCCAAGATCGTCGAGCGCAGCCAAATCGTCGAACGGAGCTCTCTGGCCAAGATCGTCAAGCGCAGCCAAATCGTCGAACAGAGCTCTCTGGCCAAGATCGTCGAATATAGCCAACGCGAGAATGCTTGCGCTAGCACCAATCTCCTATCTTAAAGGAGCTCTCGCCTATAAGCAGGCGAGACCGCTTGCGCCGGGCTCTGGACAGAATCTCTCGGCTCAGAGCTCTCGCCGAGTGGGGCCCAGGGCCTTGGGTAAAATGACCTAATTGTCCTCAGGTAAAATTACCCCTATACACTAAGGATAAACCACGGGATTTGGCTATTGCCAGATCAATCATGGGCATTTCAGTAATCTCAGGTCAGCAAAGGCTATAAATAGACTCATAAGGGCTCCTTATAAGGCAAACTTTCATAATCTTCCAACTTTCAGTGCTTTTTGATGGGCTCCTAGCACAGCTTTTGGCTTTGGAGGGGAAGCTCTCAGTGATCTTCCGGTGTGAGGTGGGACCTCCCTGCTGAGGCTTTGGGTCAGTCTAGGGACCTTTGAATCTAGTCGAGGGTTGAGTCTTGAGAGAAGTAGGTGTTGGCTGCACCCCTGTTTTAAACTCCCGTTGAGGTCATTTTTGGCGTCAACAAAATCAAAATACTGCCAAATATATGGCATAAAATGAAATAATAATATCATTTACTATAGTATTAAAATCCGACGCACGAATGTTGATGCACCAGATTGAAGGCATCTGGTCGTCTTCCCCCTTTTGCAAACGGCTCACAGCAGCCCGTCCTGGGTGATATTGGGTGGTGATTTCCCGGCCACCTAAGCGTCTCCCCGGCCGGTAGATGCCACCACCACCTTCATTGAAGTTGTGGCCGATGATATGTGGTTGTAGGCCGACCGGAGGATGCCAGAATTAGGTTTTAGGTATGGATGAAAAACTACAAAAATGGAGTTTTCAGCCACGTCGATCTAAGGCCAATTGGCCCGGCCCCAAACCTTGCGGCCATCAGAAGTGGATCTATCCACTGAGAAAGGAGAAGATGATAGGACATGTGTGGGGGGTTGTTTCCTTGCCGAACTCCTAGTTGCCATGGCCGGATTTGAAGCTTTCGGGTGCTCTGCAACAAAACTACCAGGGCCTTCGATTTCTTTAGGAAAAGAGTGGAAATGACACCTCATAGCCTTGTGGAGCTTTTAAAATAATCAAATGGGGAGGGGGTGAGATGGAGGGCCATGGCCTCAATGCCATAATGGTCATGAGTGGAGTTTTCGGCCAACTAAATTCTCTACATTCAGCAACTGATGTGGCCGGGAAAACCTCTTGATCTCCTCTGACTGATGAGGGGAGATGAATCCCCATCAATTGGGAGAGAGATGAGGGGTCAAGGGCATTCAAACACCGGTAATGGACATTTTCTCTCTCTTCTCTCTCTCCTCCAATTTGAAGAAACTCCCATTTCTCTCTCCTAGTCACCTCCTTCAAAACGTATTTGGCTAATAATGTAATTATCGACCTCCTAAAGCTAGTGGGCCACTCAAATTGGGCTTAATCCAAGTGGATTGAGCTTTAGCTAGCCTTTTCTCCACTTTTTGGGCTAGGCTAACCCTAGACATTTAAGACCAGACCTAGGTCATTTTGGGTGATGTAACTGACCCAATGAGGTGTAAATTATCCCATTGACATCACCCTAGTCCACTTGTGGCTTGGTGTAGCCCAATAAGGTCAACTTTGGGCAATTTGACTTAATTAGGCTTTGGGTTGACCCCTAGTCAACTTGACCTCTTTGGTTGACCCAAATGGGTGGTTAGTGACCCAATGGACCTTTAAAGGGTTAGGGATGTTATGGTGGGGTCATGGAGTCAAGTTCAAACCGTAAAGTCAAATCCTAGGGATGGTGCTTGAATTGAGCTATTTGCAGACCAAGATGATTTCCACCATCATGCCTTGGGTCACATGGTCTCTTGAGATTCTTAGGGTTTTGTCATGGCCTAGTCATGACAAAACCACTCTTAGTGGTCTAGTTGTTTGAGGGATGTTACAAATCCCAATACAAAAAATAAATTTAGTCCCCGAAATTACGGTTAGGCCTATTCTACTGAAGTAAAAGCATGTAACGTCCATAGTAAATTGAAGGTATACCGGACTTGAAGAGATCTGGGTACCTCTACTGCATCAGGTCCCATGGCTCCCAGGTGTGCTCCTCATACATATGATTCCTCCACAGGACCTTGACTAGCAGAACCTTCTTGCGTTGCAAGACCCACACTGATATGCCATCGATATGGTCGGCTCCATGCCGACTGATCGATCAGAAGCCACCGGGCCATCTTTAGAGGAAATCAGCTGCTCAGGTCGTAGTAGAGCCCTCCGAAGTGAAGAGACATGGAAGATGTCGTGCAATCCTGCTAACTCTGACGGTAGCTCCAGTTTGTAAGCAAAGGCGCCGATCCGCTCTAGGATCCTGTAAGGCCCCATGTATCTCAGACTAAGCTTCTTTAGCCTGCATACCCGCGAGACTCCATGCATTGGTCGTATCTTGAAGAAAACCCAGTCTCCTAACTGGAACTCCACCTGACGATGCGGTGCATCGTAGTATTTATCATGTTTGTTCTGGGCCTCTAGCATCCTATCTCAGATTAATCTCACCTGAGCATCTGTGTCCTCCATGAACTCCGAGCCGAGTGCCTTTGGATCCTCATACTGGACCCAAGATAGTGGGGTTCTACACCTCCATCCATATAATGCCTCATAAGTGGCCATGCTTGTGTTGGACTAATGACTGTTGTTGTAGGAAAACTCGATCAGCGGCAACATACTCTCCCAGGGCTCTATGCGGTCCAAAATGCATAGACGCAGAAGATCCTCCAATGTTCGGTTAGTGCGCTCCATCTTCCTGTCCGTCTGAGAGTGGAAGGTGGTGCTGAACACATACCGGTGCCTAGGTAATCCTGAACTGACCTCCAATCCTTGGACGTAAACAATCCATACCAATCCGACACGATCGTCCTGGGCACTCCATGGTAACGGACAAACTGCTTGACGAATCTCCGCACTAGATCACTGACCAGAGCGTCTTTTCTAACTGGAAAAACCTGGACACCTTCATCAATCTGTTGACGATCACCCAGATCAAATCGTTCTCTGCATGATATCTTTGTAGCCCATGTATGAAATCTCTGGCTATGTCCTCAAACTTCCACTCTGGCACCGGAAGTGGATGCAATAATCTGGTCGGGCTCTTACACTACCCCTTCACGAGCTGGCAAGCCTCACAATACATCACAAAGTATGTGATATCCTTCTTGATGCCCGACTAATACATAGTCCTCTTCAGATCCGCTGCCATCTTCGTGATCCCCGGGTGCACTGAATATCTGTTGTAGTGTGCCTCTGTCCTAATATCCTCCAGAATTTGGCCTCCTTACACTATATTAACTTGTCCTCTAAAGCAAATTAGCCCATCTATCAGAGAGTAATCCCCTATTGTGACTTCCTCTAAGACCCTGAATATCAGCTCCATCCTCGCATCCAGCCTCTGCTCATCCCTGATGCGATATCAGATGTCGTCTGTGGTACTAATTGATGCAAGTTATTACTCATAAAGCTCTGGATCATCCTCGAATACCAGAGATATCAGCATATCATTCAACATGTGTACCAGCTCTATAGCCATCAACTGAAGCCCTGCTTCTGATGTAGTGGCTCTCCAGCTTCGAGCGTCTGCTACCACGTTGGCCTACTCGGGGTGATAGTGAATGGTGTACTGATAGTCTGACAGAAACTCTACCTAGTGTCTCTGCCAGATGTTTAGCTCCTTTTGTGTGTCCACGCACTTAAAATTCTTGTTATCCGAGAAAATATCACAGTGGACACCGTAAAGATAGTACCGCCAGATCTTCAGAGTGAAGATCACCGCTCCCATCTCCAAGTCTTGTACTGGGTAGTTTTACTCAGGTTTCTTCAGCTATTTGGAGGCGTAAGCTATCACGTACCCGTTATGCATCAGAATAGAGCCCATCCCCTGATACGACGCATCCGTATATACCTAAAATCCTTCCTTCCCAGATGGGAGGGCAAGGATTGGGGCCGAGGTAAGCTTACCCTTCAGCTCCTGGAAGGCAACCTCGCACTGTGGCGTCCAAACAAAAGGAGTCTCCCACTTTGTCGGAGATGTGAGCGGGAGAGCAATCCGGGAGAATCCCTCTATAAACTTCTGATAGTAACCGTCAAGTCCGAGGAAACTCCTCACATTAGTGACCGTCTTCAGCAGTGGCCAATCCCGTACTGCCTGAACCTTTGTCGGATCCACTGCCAGTACTAATCTACTGATAATATGGCCCAGGAAAGCCACTTCCTTCAGCCAAAACTGGCACTTGCTGAACTTGGCATACAGACTATGCTCCCGGAGCCTCTCCAGAATCAGTGCCAAATGATGCGCTTGCTCGTCCTCTGTCCTCGAAAGATAAGGATGTTATCAATAAACACTATGATAAAGACGTCCAGATAGGCCTTGAATACCCGGTTCATCAGACTCATGAATGCGAATGGTGAATTTGTGAACCCGAAAGGCATCACGGGGAACTCATATAGCCCATATCTACAAATGAAAGCGGTCTTCGGGATGTCCTCCTCCTGTATCCGCAGCTGGTAGTATCCTCACCTCAAATTCAGCTTCGAAAACCAGTGAGCTCCCTCCAACTGGTCAAACAACTCATCAATCCTCGACAGAGGATACATGTTCCAGACCGTCAGCCTGTTCAGTGCTTGTAGTCAATGCACAGTCAGAGTGTCCCATCCTTCTTCTTCACGAACAGCACCGGAGCTCCCCATGGCGAAGAGCTTGGCCGGGAAAATCTAGCTTCCACTAGCTCCTGCAGCTGGCTTCGAAACTCCACCAACTCCTTCGGGGCCATCTGATAAGGAGCTCTGGATACCGTCTTAGCCCCAGGCATGAGCTGTATCTAGAAATCCTTCTCTCGATGAGGCGACAATCCTGGCAACTTCTCTGGAATACGCCTATAAAGTCCCGCACCACCGGGATTCTAGCAATGGAATCCTTGGCCTCAGCCATCTCAAACAGCACCTGGTAGACCTCATTTCCTAGTAGATGGGACTTAACGACCTTAATAAAATAGAGTAGAAGGCGAGAAAATGGGACAATACCTTTGTAGGTCGTGTAAGTGTCGCAGTATCTCAGCATGACCATTCTTGCTGGGAAATCAATCTACGCATGGTCCCAGGTGAGACATGTCATGCCCAGGATGAGGTCAAAATCCGGCATTCTCAGGATCGTTGTCAGGGCCTTGAAGGTTATACCATCAATGGTCACTCTCAGAATACACTTGGCCGTAGACTGGATCTCCATCCCATTAGGGATACGCACCCTCCTAACGACTCCCTCAAAGGTCCTGATCTGGTCCAAGTCTTTGATAAACTCCTCCGAGACAAAATTATGGGATGCTCCCATGTCAAATAGGGTGTGGGCAGTCTTGCCACACACCATCCCTATCCCTGAGTTAATTAAAAAGTTTTACTCTTAGTATCTAGTTTTGGATTTTTCCCCAAATCTATAGTTCTATATCAATGTAATCTAGCTTCTAGGAAAGAAAAGAACTTTAAATCACAGACGTACCTACTATCACACACTCTTAGTTCTGGGGTTGAGCTAGATTCAAGGCATATACCTACCCTCTATCCTATCTATGATCTCTACCCTGAAATCCACGTCCTCGGTCGCGCCCTCGACCACCAAAATGCCGAGCAGGTTGGGCATCCTAAGGTGCTGGAGGGGGTGCTTCCCTCATGGGGCAGTTCCTCCGAATGTGTATAGGCTGGTGACACCGATAATATGTCGGTGCCTCCTCCACTACCCTGGGCATCTCCCGTATCTGTAAAGGTTGAGGAGCTAACACCACCTAGTCACTCTACTCCTACCTATCCTCCTAGCGTGGTTGATCCCCATTCCTCCTTTCCCCAATGACACGACCTTTAGGCTGGTCCCTCTTTCCGCCAATCACTGAGTAATTAGTCGGTCTCTTCCGGCCCTGGAGTTTAAGCTTGTCTGCTTCTAGCTTCTTGGCCATCTCCAAGATCCTGGCCAAGCTCCCGTTAGAAATGAAGAGGCGTGCCTGGCTCATGTCATCGTGAAGGTCCTTGTAGAACCTCTTCGTGCAGCCCGCTTCGTCCAGCTGGTATGAGTCCGCAGAGCGGGCTAGATGTGTGAACTCCCGGTAGTATTCCAATACCGTCTTGCTGCCCTGCCTCAATTAAAGGAACCTGTCTTCCAACTCATCCATCGCCGATTATGGTACAAAATGCCCCAAAAGAGCTGCTCTGAACACCTCCCAGGAAATATCCGCGCAATCCACTCCAGCAATGGTGGTGTCTAACAGTGACTTCCACCATCTCTTCGCATACGATGCCAGGCAGAACACTACCAAGGCTACTGCCTCCTCTGTCGGGCATCGAATCACATCCAGCATCTTGTAAATAATGTCCAGCCACTCCTTTGTATGGACTGCTGACTCCGACCCGAGGTAGGATGGAGGAGAAAGCCCCCTAAAGGCCCTCAGCCAGTTAGCACCGAGATTTGGCTGTGGAGCCGGATCCTGTTGAGCCCTGATGACCTCCAGAATAGCCATCAGTGTCTGTCCAATCTCCGTATGCTGGAACGGAGGTGGAGCCGGCGGGGGTGGAACCGTGTTCTATGCCTTAGGTGTACCATGTTGAGGGTTAGGGTTAGCTGAAGGCTACAACGAAAATTCCAATTTTTAGCTGATTTATAAATGGAACTAATGAAGAAGTGGACTTTTGCATGAGATTTCCCTTATGGGCATACCATTGATTTCGCTGCTAGTTTGTCCTCAAACTAAGCTCGCACGGGGTGTCCTTGGGTTTTATGGACTTCTCCTCTTCGGATTGAGGTTACCTCTGATACCAGTTTGTAAGACCCAATTTGTTTTGCTACGGTACCGGGTCTTACGCCAAGAATCACTATTTTGCAGTGACACCAACACTCGGAGTGGTTGTCACTACAAAACGCCGATCCTGCCGGCATTTGTAATTACCAATAAGTAGAATTACATAAAAGGAGACGATTACGTCAAGGCCACAAATCACAATAGATATATAAATGAGCATGAAAATCACAACAAAGTCCACATGATATAGAAGCAGAATAACAATGATAGTAGTACTGAAACTGAACAGAAATATAGAAATATAAACGGGTTCATGCCCATTATATCATGACCTCACTACAACACTCTCTCGGAAGCTAAGTAAAACTAACACTCACGGAGCCAGAAGCTGGTGCACCCATGGTAGACTGGCCCACCTCCATGTGCACCTCATTCTGCTAGTTCTGCATCTCCTAATGCTGCTCCATATCTCCCATCTGGAGAACCTGAAATGTTTGGTCCACCGACTGTTAGTTAAAAAGACTAAGCCTGATTTCCCCCACCCCTCCCCCAGTGGCTCATAGGCACCGTGAAGGATGAATGATAGGAAAGATATGATGGCGGAGAGTATAAAGAAGGCAGGTGGCGACTAACATAGCAGGAGTATGAGTAAAAGAACTATAACTATGAAGCGGTAATGTAAACAAGTAAAGTACAGAGCAGTAAAAATAGTAAAGTGAACAAACTATATTAAAAGTAACCATAATTTATAAGAGTGCCTACACAAACTTATAGATTAAGGGGTCATTTTGTAAGGTCTATCATATAAAAAGTCTCATACCAATTTATACGATATGGGTAGGGGTTTAAATGCAATGATGACATGATACGCTATGTTTTGCTGGTTTAATGCTATGGTCATAAAAATGCAATACACGCACCCGACTCAATGCACACAGACCTTTAGTTCCCCAGTTATGGAAGCTAGCTTCACTCCCAGGAGCCTCCATAGTGGCCAACGGAGATAGTGGGTTGGGCCACCCAACTCCTAGGAGGGTATCCACACTACAATGCCTAGCCCTTACGTACTCCTCTGAAGGACACACCAGAGTCAGTACATACTAATGCTGACAAACCCGCTAGTCTTTTACTTGGCTAAGTGTAAACCACACCCGCCGAGTCATCGTATCAACGTCGGTGTGAATGACCGTCAAACACCGAAGACCCGCCACCTTATGTACATGAAAACATGACATCCAAAACTTCGTAAGCCATCGACACCCAGACTAACCTGTCTGTGACAACTACGTTACGAGCCTTTGGCTCACCGGGCTTTCTTGCCCATTTCCACAACCACCGAGCCTACTGATCGGATAACCCAAACAAGCTAACCTCCAGAGTCATCGGTGTGAATGAAGATATAGCCCTAGTCTTTACTAATTGCTCTTTAACATTTTAGTCTTACGATTTAAGGTTAACCATGGACTTCCCAGGGCATTCCCTGTGAAGGGCTCTCGAGGGCACTAGAAACTACGATGGGCTAAAGCCCAAAACTCCCTTTTGCAAGGTACTTATTATTATTGGTATCTACCCGTGTCCCAATTTGTTGTCATTATCCTTGAACTATCTCTAATCATATTTAGACTTTCCCTCTCCACAGAAGGATGGTCCACTGTTGATCCCGAGCACAACCCTGCCCTTGCACAACCGGGCTCACACAACATACCTTCTTTTGGTGACCCTATATATTCCAACCAGACCTATTACACCAACTTACAGTTCCCATACAAGTTCCAAACACTTCCCTACTTTTACGATTTCTACTTTGTGCAGACCAACTAATCTACATGATGTGTATGAATGGCGACCCCTTAAAATATTCATCCAAATGATCTAAGATTATTGTTGTGGGTCTATCATGATGTTTTAGGAACAGATCCAGAAGATTATAATTTTCCTACTTTATTGGTTATGTATTATAATTTTTAAATTGTCAGGCTTCATGAGACTTTGAACACCAAGTGTACTTTTCTGAATAGGTATGGCCATAAACAAATTATAATAAACAAATAATCATCCAAATAACAGTAAATACCAAAAATCCCAAATATTCCAAGTTTGATTTGACCTTCAATAAATTATGGAATAAATAACTACAATATTATGATAAATAGGGAAAAAATAGAATAAGCCTTTCAAAATTATGAGAAAATTACTGGATCATAGCTATGACCAGAAAGAGCCACTGACCAAAAATTACACTTTTCCAACACCATTTGGTCTCTTAAATAAATTATATTAAAATATTCTACAAATGAGCACTTATGAAGGAACCTATATGAAAATTCTGCAAATATATTTATAAAAATTCACAGATAATTATTTTGCCCTAAAATGTTCCCAAACAAAATTTTATAATTTCTAGCAAGCAAATAACACTAAAACAATTATCTTATAAATAAATCAAATTTAGGGTTTATGAATAAAGTACCATGATTACTAATCCAATATTCACAATAACATTTATAGGGAACAATACCATCTAATCAAGTTCACTACCTAAGTTTCATGAGTATCTAAATTCATTTGGGCTTGAAACTAAATATTGGACCTAAGTGCCCTAAACTATCCATATCTATTTCAAGGAGAGTATATGTTAATAAAAGTCCTACAACCACTCTTCTAGAGCTTAGTTTTAACCTAGGAACTCACCAACCAAGTCCCAAGACCATCCAAGGACATATAGTTCCATGTCCTTCACTAGGCTCCAAACTTCAACCTAAGGCCTATACTAGGATCTTTGGGCATCTTCACCCCAAACCTCTCAAATTCTTTTGAGGGGGTGTATTAGATGACTTTGAGGCAGTGGATAAAGTTTCAACACTTTTGGATGGGGTTTGGCCACTCAACCCCCCAATTTTACTCTTGCCCTATTTTCACCACTAAGGGACCAAGTTTTGGTCACATCAATACTTAATCAAACGAAACCCAAATGAGCGAGGATTTTTACAAAAGTCATGACATGACCATATTAGTCACCCACCATAATATTGGGTGGTTTCGAGGTAATTAGACCACTTAATTAAATCATAAATTATTTATTAAATGTTTTCTAAAACTGTAGAAAAATATATTCGAAAAATTCCAATTTTTGGATATGTTTGAGATATAGATGAGACTAACCTACGATCCAATTTTCAATGCATTTGGATTAGTAGTTTAGTGGGGGGCACAAATTTTTGTCTGGTTAACCCTAGGTATAGCTGGCACCATTTGGTGTGCTGTGGTCAGACCAGTAAGCAAAATTGTTTGAAACTAATTTTAAAATAAAGTAGACTCAAAATGATACAACTTTGATGTTAACTATTTTTTTCTAAAACAGTCCTCTAAGTATTTTTAATAATTAAATCAAAATACTGCCAAATATGTGACATAAAATGAAATAATAATATCATTTACTATTGTATTAAAATTCGGCGCACAAATCTTAACGCACCAGATCGACGACATTTGGTCGTCTTCCTTTTTGAGCGAACAACTCACAGCAGCCCATCCTGGGCGATATTAGGTGGTGATTTCACGGCAACCTGAGTGTCTCCTCGGCCAGCCAATGCCACCACCACCTTCATTGAAGTGGTGGCCGTCGATAGGCGGTGGTAGGCCGGACGGAGCTTGCCGGAATCGGGTTTTAGGCATGGATGAAAAGCTCCAAAAATGGAGTTTTCGGCCACCTCGATCTAAGGCCAATTGGCCCCAAACCTTGCGGCCATCAGAAGTGGATCTATCCACTGAGAAAGGAGAAGAGGATAGCACATGTGTGTGTGTGTGTGTGGGGGGGGGGTGTTGTTGCCTTGCCGATCTCCTAGTCGCCATAGCCGGATTTGAAGCTTTCGGGTGTCTGTAACAACACTACCAGAGCTTTGATTTCTTTAGGGAATGAGTGGAAACGACTCCTCACAGCATGGTGAAGCTTTTAAAATAATCAAATGGGGGAGAGGGAGGGCCATGGCTTCAATGCCATTAATGGTCATGAGTGGAGTTTTCAGCCAACTGAATTCTCTACATTCAGAAACTAATGTGGCCGCGAAAACCTCTTGATCTCCTCTAACTGATGAGGGGAGTTGAATTCCCATCAATTGAGAGAGAGATGAGGGGTCAATGGCATTCAAACACAGTGAATGACCATTTTCTCTCTCTTCTCTCTCTCCCCCAATTTGAGGAAACTCCCATTTCTCTCTCCTAATCATCTCCTTCAAAAATTGTTTTGCTAATTATGTAATTATCAACCTCCTAAATCTAGTGGGCCACTCAAATTGGGCTTAACCCAACTGGATTGGGCTTTAGCTAGCCTTTTTTCCACTTTTTGGGCTCGGCTAACCCTAGAAATTTAAGCCCAGCTCTAGGTCATTTTGGGTGATGTGACTGACCCATTGAGGTGTAGATGATCCTGTTAGAACCTTACTTATGATTTGGGCTAGGTTCAATATTTGGATTGCTGACCCACCATGTATAGTATAGTGTCATTTGTTAGTTCCAGGGTTTTTAGGTCAATCTCTTAGGTTAGTATACTGAGACCTACATTCGGAAGAATTCAGAGAATTCAAGACTTAAGAGACAAGACAGTTTTGAAGATAACAAAATTAGTCATTTGATGATATCTGAACTCAGCTCAATGATCGTCAATCTCAGATCGACGAATTTAGAGTTCCTTCTCTGAATTAAGCTCGACGATAGTCTAGCTCAGGTCGACGAACTGTGAGCTTATATCAGGATCTCAGCTCAATGAAGTGCCTTCTAAGCTCGACGAACTTGGAGCTTAGTTTGTCAAGTAAATTTCCTACTTGACGATCTTGGAGCTCAGCTCGACGAAGAAGATTTATCAGCTCAACGAACTTGGATCTCAGGTCGACGAATTATTTCCTGTGTTCGACTAACTCCATCCAGATTCTGTTCAACTATATTTATGCAGATTCTCAGATCAACTAAGCCAATTTGAATTCAAAGATTAAGTTAGTAATATTCTGATAATTAATGCTTAATATACCCATGAATATATCCATTCCTGGCATCATTAATTAGGATCTTACAGAGTTATTACTTGACATATTTACTAGGACAGTTGAGAAAACACATTGAAGACAAATTACAGTCGTTTCATTTCCCAGAGAATATGCAAAGAATTTGAATTTCAAATTAACAGTCATATATAAAGGAAAATTTCAGAAGATTGAACACAGAATAGAACAGTACAGACAACAAGAACATCTTGTTCATCTTCATCTTCTTCTTCAAGCTTTTTTTCAAGCAAACAATCTTTATTCTGAGATCAACTTCACAACCTCTCAGATACATATACTGGAAGAAGTAGATTTCAATTTGAAGGACTACACCGTGAGCAAAGCTTCCATTCTCCTGATCAGATCTATAACTCAGGGGAGCTTTGACAACATAAAAATCCACTAGTCTTCTCTTAGATTGTTGATAGAGAAGAACACCCTGACTTTTCTATTTCCAACTGTGTACATGGTTATAACTCCCTTCAAAAGTTAACTCCTTGTTTATTAAGTCACCTAATCAAAAGACTTAGTTTGGTGTTTGGGCACCTGATCAAAATCTCAAAGGGTTGTGTTGTCTCCCTTAGAAAATAGATCTTATGGTGGCAGGGCACTTGATCAAAAACCTGTAGTGGATTCCTAACAGCATGGTAGAAGAGTTGATGTACCCAAGTTTTAGGGGAACCATTATAATTTCCTTATGTCATCTGGATTGCCTTTACTTTTGTGTTTGTGTGCTGTGATTTCTTTTCTTATATACTTATATATCACTATACTTTTAATCCGCAATAAAAATCTATGAATAAATTTTTAATACTCTATTCTGCCCCCCCCCCCCTCTAGAGTTAACTTAATATCTATCACTCTCTCAGTGGTATTAGGGTATCACTTTCACTTGGTATCGGAGGTAGTTTGGTTTAATTGGTTGTACAAGCTAATACCTGAACCAAAAAATCCTTGATATATCTTGATATTCTTGTTTGTTCTTTTTATCATGGCACAAAATAAAGAGTACTCAAGCACTAGACCTCCAGTGTGTAACTTAAATAAGTTTGCTCTCTCGAATTCAAGGATCAGATTATATATGAATTCTATTGATGAGGACATATACAACTTGAGAGTTACTTAATTGAAGGTTAGCTAATCACCTAGAGCTTGGGGGGAGGGGTGAATAGGTTTTTGAGCTTTTATTAAATCTTTTGCTGATTTTTAATTTTACAAACTAGGGCTTGTCCTTAAATCCTGCAATAATAAAGAAAAACCAGCACATAACAAACACAAGAATTTATAGTGGTTCCCCAATTGGGTCATCCACTTTCCCTCCCACCTATCCAACTTACTTATTAGACTAGGCACAACTTCTCCACTATGCTCTTCAGAGCTTACACCTCAGGTCCACAACTTTACACACATATTCTTCACAAAATCCAACTCAAAACAACAAGGGTTCCTACCTCAGAGCTCTGTAGAACTCCTACAGCTCAATGATCGACTGATCACCTACCTCAACCATATTTCTAAGGCCTACACTCAGGCGCTTCAGCCGTACATCTTCACGCACACAGCCCTTCTCTCAGAGTGCTGCAGCACTCCAACAACTCAGTACCCTTTCAGGTACCTACAACTCAGCCTCCTCCAAGGCCTATAATCTCAGTGACAAACTTGTCACCTACAGCTCAGTGACTCTTCAGTCACCTACCTCTGGCACAAGGCCCTACACTCGGCTGGGAGGACAACCCTACCTTAGATCCACACTTGGATCCTACCTCAGATAGCAGCAGTCTCCTACCTCATGTACTTAAGCCCTATAGATCAGATCCTCACTTGGATCCTACCTCAGTTCCCCAATAGGGCACCTACCTCAGTGACAAATTTGTCACCTACCTCAGGCGCAATGTGCCCTACAATCATATTCAGGAAACCTGAATCCTATGGTAAATAAAATAGGATATTGAAGAAAATAGAACAACTGACTCAGAGAAGTATCTCTGAGTCAACCTTGCTGGACTGAGCAGATATCAGTCCAGTCAACTTGCTGTAGAAGGAATTAGCCTTCTTCTACAACTAACCCTTTACCGAAAAGTGAATACCCCCAGCAATCGAACGCGCAATTGCGCACTGACGGGCTAGAAAAGTGCACTAAACGTGAAATGTAGTAGGAACAAATTATCAATGAAAACAACCGAAAAGTGAAGTGCAAAGTCATGAAAACCATCCCAGATGAGTCTGCAAAACCCTATATAAACGAGACTCATCACACCCCCAGACTTACCTATTTGTGCTTCGTAAGCAAAGAATATCCTTGAAGACTAGAAAAAGAACTAACTAACACAGTAATTATGATTCGGAGTACCATGCGACGTCGCACGCTCACGGGCGTAAAAATATAGTAGAGAAAATTTTTAAGCATACAAAATAATTTATACTTTTCAGCCTGCATAACAAAAATTCTATGACTACTCAAAAATAGAATTGCGGTGAATCCTCCGGTCACGCGTAGGGAGAAAATAGACTAACCGCTAAAGCGAGTATTGCCAAAGATCGAGATTCTGGACAACCTCCAAAGGAATCCACCAATGTCGGTGACCATATGATTGCCCGTTCTCACTCTCTCCACGACACTAGTTTGCTTTAAGCGTGAGTCCGTAGGACTTCGGGTAGTAATTGGGCTTGGGTTAAAGCGAGGTAAGAAAGGAAAAAAATGAAGGTTACGCACAAAACCCAACTGAACTAGCACAAAAAGAGTCTATCCGCTACCCACAAAACACGCGGGTACACCACACCCCCAGACTTAATTTTTAAAATATATCAACTCAAATTAGATTTTCAGTTATACTTTTCCTTTCTCTATTTCTTTCTTTTCAAATTTTCTTCTTAATTCTTTTTTTTCCTTTTGCACAATTCCAGCAAATAAATTCATGGGAGCACAACCACATATTTCACAAAGAACAACACCGAATCAACACCCCAATCCTAAAATTATAAAACAGTAAAGCTAGACTTGGCTGTGCGACTAGGGTCGGTGACCATATGATTGCCCGTTCTCACTCTCTCCACGACACTAGTTTGCTTTAAGCGTGAGTCCGTAGGACTTCGGGTAGTAATTGGGCTTGGGTTAAGGCGAGGTAAGAAAGGAAAAAAATGAAGGTTACGCACAAAACCCAACTGAACTAGCACAAAAAGAGTCTATCCGCTACCCACAAAACATGCGGGTACACCACACCCCCAGACTTAATTTTTAAAATATATCAACTCAAATTAGATTTTCAGTTATACTTTTCCTTTCTCTATTTCTTTCTTTTCAAATTTTCTTTTTATAAATTTTCTTCTTAATTCTTTTTTTTCCTTTTGCACAATTCCAGCAAATAAATTCATGGGAGCACAACCACATATTTCACAAAGAACAACACCGAATCAACACCCCAATCCTAAAATTATAAAACAGTAAAGCTAGACTTGGCTGTGCGACTAGGGTCGGTTACTAGGCTTTGGTGAAATAAAAGTGGAGCTAAATCAAAGGAGAGGTAGGCACAACGGGGCTAGCAAGGAAAAGATGTTAGGAATGGGTACAAAGCTCAACCTGGCCAAAATGATGGCCTACATCATGCTCACGCTTAACTAACCATGCACCAATGCTTCGAGAGTAGCTTGGGGAAAGTTTTTAGCCAACGAGAAAGACTATCCATCCTCCCGACTCGAGCAATACAAAGCTAACGGCTGTCTACACACATCCCTAAGCTACCGTCGGATTCAGACCAGATTCAGCAATTTTTTAGTAGAATAAAAAGAATTTACGCGATTAGAAAAATATAAAACTAGAATCATGCAGAAAAATTAATTCTACTCTAATTTCTACACGAGACGGGAGCACTCGACTAGGAGCACAACAAGGTCAATATTTTACTCCGTCTCACAATCCTATGCCAGCACAAAAATTTTCCCAAATCATACAAAAGAAATGAGTTTAACTCACAGCACGCTAACAACATAGCATGCGCTCATGTGGGTGCAGTGGTGTGCGATGCAATGACTAATCAAAATAAAACAATAAAATCTTCTAGTATGCACATGAAATGTGCGCGTGCAATAGGTATCACAAACTGGCTCTCCCCCAGACATAAGCTAAGCTGCACAACATATGATATATAAATTAAAATCTAATAGAGACAAGGGAAGAGGTTACCCAATTACTCAGCCAGTGAGCATAACAGAAGACGATTGAAAAACATAGAAGCAGTTCCCCCATACGAAGAATCACAACCCCACCAATACAGTTTGCCATGAATACCTGCAGGGGTGAGCTCCGCAAAAACAAAAGAAAAATATACAAAATACAAAGAAATAGTAAAACAAAGATAAACATGAAAAATAAAAATGCAGAAAATATATGATAAGTACTGGGGTTATTGTCATCCCAGCTCGACTCATTCAGCTAAGGAAAAGGTTCTAGCTAATGGGTCTATGAAATAAAAAATGCACAGGTAACTGTTCCAATATCCGTTTCGGTAACGGGTACCAATACGGTGATAGAGCAGTTACCCCTCTACCTAAATAATCATACCTTCCCAACACAGGTAGAGGAAATAGGAAATAAGAAAAGGAGGAGCACTGGTCCTTGCTATTCTCATCACAAAAAATATCCTTGCCCAACAAGGTATTGTCCACCACAGATGTGTAGGAAGCGATCGCAACAACATGAGCACCAAACTCATCGTCATCCCAATGTACTCGTGGAGACTCAACCAGCACAGGCTCAGACAGAGAAGGGTGATCAAGTAATAAAATAGAAGTAGAACTAAAATAATCAAAAATAGGGGGAGTGGTCCCGGTCTCACTCCCAGCAGGATCCAAGCAGAGAACATCGTCGGTATCATACGAGTCGTATCGTGGAGAATCCGAGAACTCGAGGTCCACGGTGGTAAGGGGAACGACCGCATCTAATAAGTAAGTTCAAACCTCCGTATCAGTAAGGGGATATTCCTCATCCCAAATCGGCGCAAACTCAGACAAAAATTGCGGAGGGGAGAAACTGCTCTCAAAATCAGGCATAGAATGAGCAGGCCCCCTCGAAAAATCAGTCGTAAACGCCATCCCATCAACAAGAATAATCTCTGCATCCCATATAGGAGCGTCCATGAATTCCTGATCCTCTTTTTACTAGCTACCACAAGAGTGATCGCCATCACTCAAATAAATCTCGTAAAAAGGGAGCGAGGGACCCATGAAGGATCTGTATGCAACGAGAGATTCTTCCATAATCTCAACGTGTAAAGAGCGAGCAAGATGAGCGATGTCATTATATGGGCCAGGCAACACCCTGGTAAGCCTGTCCATAACAGTCTTCCGCGAACGGGAGGTTGTTGTGCACACGCCATCAGAGGGAGAAGGCTCGCACAAGTGAGTGCAATCCTTCACCATATGGCCTACACCTTGACATAACAAACATCTAATGCACGGCTCGACTTTCAAATCAACCATAACATCGATGCATCGGCGCAAAGCATCATAAAGATGGAATTCAGCTAAATACATCACGAACAAGAAAATTTACCAAACAGTGCTACACAACTAAAATAAAAATAGCATGGATCTGCTATCTAAAATCAAAAATCAGAAAAAGGGCAAAAATATATAAGCAAAATAAAAATTCTAACAACTAAAACAAAGAAGAACAATGCAATGCACAAATGGAAAGGGCTTCGATCTACTATCTCCATCTCCAAAAACTCACGCGACTGTGTTCCCCGGCAACGGCGCCAAAAACTTGATGCGCTGGCGGTAAGATTACCGTTCACGACCAAGTAATAAAAGGGAGGAGTAGCTTCCACAAGTATCGATCTCATGCGGAGTGCAAGTAGGGAACATGGATTCTGCTTTCAGAGAAATGAATGAAAGTGCTAAGTAAAAATGAGGGGTTTAATTTTGGGTTTCCTACACTAAGCAGTATTAATCTAGTGCGGTTCGCAGTCACCGCATCGCCAGGGTAAATTACTCCAAATAGTAATAGCAGAGACGAACAAACTGTCGAGGGTCGTAAATACCTCTTCGCAACGCGTGCTTCTAGCAGTCGCTAGAATGGTTCAAACACAACTTTCTCTAAAAAAGAAGAAGCTCATCATCACACATCATGATCAAGAAATCACCACACAAAACAATAGCAAGATCTTGAGCAAAACATGGTTATTAAACCTGAAGCATACTAGCATAAGTTCAGGTTAAAGCAAATCAAAGAAAAGAGGGGGAGAAACACAACCAAGCACTCGAAAGCTCTCCAAGATTCACGGCCGGAAGTGATGGTTGTCGAGCCTCGTCCTAGCTCGGTCTTTGTATCCGCCCGAAGGGCTGTCACTTCCTTTTCTCTTCTTCGTCGCTGATTCGGATCAGAGCGAAATGCTTTAGTAAGAACTCAAACAGTAGCTTGGAGGTCTAATGGCGATGGCGGTCGGATTCAAAGCTTTAGCAAGCTCTAGGAGAATAGGTTGAGGAGAGCAGCTACAGAGACGAGTTCCCGCTCCATCGGAGATAGATCCTGGTCCAGAAGAAATCTCCGGCTTAAATAGTAAAAGTCTGGTCACGCACGGTCTGGCGCATGACTGCATGAGTGGGATATTAATATCCATCCTGAGGAAGAAGAAGCATTGACCCGCATGAACACACGCATGATTAGCCACAAAACGAAATTGGGAAGCTACTCCGTGCATTTCTTCACGCAGGGTTTCGATGATGCATCAACCGTGCGAGAGGAAAGTCGTCGAGCTCAGCTCGATGGTCTAGCCGACTACAATGCACGAATTCACGCAAACCGTGCGTGAAAGGCACGACCATGTGTTTTCCTTGAGACAGAATTCCTACCTTAGGGGAAAACGCACCACCTGCACAAAATATTCACAAAGTCCATCAATCAACACAATGTAATAAAAACTACTAGAACGAGCCCTTGCATACCCCCAGCAATCGAACGCGCAATTGCATTGGGCTAGAAAAGTGCACTAAACATGAAACACAGTAGGAACAAAATATCAATGAAAACAACCGAAAAGTGAAGTGCAAAGTCATGAAAACCAGCCCATATGAGTCGGCAAAACCCTATATAAACACTCATCACTCACTGCTTTATTAGAAGCATTGAGTGAATCTGCTTCACTCAACGCTTCTGGACTTAGAGAAATCCTGCCAGTTTCGTCTCTGCTAGTCTCAACGCTATCTTCTCAGCTATCTCAGCTGTCTCAGCGGTCTCAAAGCTATCTTCTCAGCTGTCTCAGCAATCTCAATGCCTTCTTCTCAGCGGTCTCAGCACTGCCTTAGACAGATTGGCTTTAGTTTGACAAGTGGTGAGCTAAGCGCGACGAACTGCAACATGAGCTAGACGAACATTGATCTTCTCAGTGGTCTCAACGCTTTTTGCCTTAGTCAGCTTTAGCTTAACAAGCGTTGGCTGAGCTCGACGAACTGTAACCTAAGCTCGACGAACTTCGAGCTGAGTTCGATGAATTTTGAATCCTAAGTTCTTAAGCTCAGTTGAGTTGAGCTCGACGATCAGCGAGGTGAGTTTTTGACTGAGTTCGATTTTGAGTTTACTGCCCAACTCCTTCACCTGTCCAATCCTGGACTACCTATGTGAAATAACTAGAGCACACATTAAATATATTATGAACATGATTGGGATGTCACTTCAAATACTGAGGAACATTGTAGGGCACAATTCCGAACAATCTCTCCCTATTTGAAGAAGGCAGAACACACATCCATGCTAGGGTGCATCAACACAAAAAATATCATGATAGGTCTAACAAACATTATCATGACAACTAGCCATCTCAGTATAGGATAACTCCCCCTAGATGAGATCGCTTAACACTATGATTGATAGACTAATGGTACAAGTGAATTTCATCCACAATGTGAAAGTATGATTAAGAATAAGATGTTTAGTAATCATTTACAAATTAAACACTATGATCAAGATGAACCTAATCATTAACTTTAGCCAAACAGTATCAAACTTGTGATTACAGAATATATATGAAGGAACAACATATTTTTTTATCATAGATATACATTTATCAGATCAATATAGTCATAGTCAACTTATATTAATTTCATTGATAAAGATTTGAAATTTTTACACTGTTGACATTCATTACAAGACATTCAGACAATATTTTTTAAATAATCTTAGGTCTTGCAGTCTTCTATCAGTTATTCTTTGATGAACTTGCACCAACATCCTTGGTTGCAACAGACTTCTTCAAGTTTTCAGCTTTGTTCTTCTAGCACTTGAAGTAGAGGAATGACTTTGGAATATATTTGAGAGGAATTTTCACCAGATTCTCCTTGAATATTCATTCCCTTAGGGAATTTCTTTCCAGATGCTATATCCATTCCTCAGATGGATATACACAATCAATGTTCTTCAAGATTTGTCCATGTCTTACCCAGGCATCGATAATGATGGATTCAGAGGCCTCACTTAGCTGTTCATAGTCTGGGTCATCTATGTTCTCAGCTCTCCTCCTTGCCATGAACTCTTCAACCATGAGATCCTTCCCTCTTTCTTCTGGTAGCAAGTTGTGCATCCTGTGCAATTCTGGCTTGTGTATGGAAGTCTAGGTCCTCTGGCCTCTTTCTGTCCAGGAGGGGCAGTGCCACCCTGGTGCCTTGAATTATATTGAAGGCTTGATCTTCAATGAGTGCTGCTATCTTAGCATAGCGGCTCTCCCCATTTCTGCCTTCTTCAGATATTATCTTTTACAGTAATGAGGTGTTGACTTCAGTTTTGTTCGATAAAGATTGGAGTATTCTCTCATTATCAGTAAGCAGCTCATTCCTCAAGAGAATTGCCTGCTCCATGGAGTGCAGAGCACCCTTGGTGATATGCTGATTGACATGGTCTGCTGTACCCTTGATCACCTCATCAGTTAAAACTCACATAATTCTTGACATATCCTATGTCAGTTGTAGTGAGTTTTTGGCTTGTGTCCAAAGATTACATGAGGGGGGTCAGCTTGATTCCACCAGTTCCAGCCATATTAATCCAGGTGGTGACCTGTTTGTTTAAGTGAGATATTTCTTCTTTAGTTTCATTTACTTTGGTTGACATTTCATCCCTCAGTTTGGCAACAGATTGATCAACATACTCCTTGAGGGTTGTGGTCTGATTATCAAAGAGTACTTTAATTTGGTTTAGAAATTCCTCATTGGAGATGAGGGTAAATGAAGTATGGCCCATAAGAGGAGGTATAGCATTCTGAGCAGTGATCTGATAAGGCTCCCCCTCAACTATAGCAGCTATAGAAGGAAATATTTCCTTAGCTAAAGCTATTTTAACACAATTAATTAAGAGGGAATGAGTTTTACCTGTAGTGGGTGCAGACTCAACTATTTTATTGAAAACTTGATCCAAGTCTGTCAACTCCATCTGACCATGCTCCCCCTCGAACTGAGCATCCTTCTCTTGGCAAGACCTATTAAGATAAGTATCTAAAGTCTCAGGGGGCTCCCTATTATTTTTTGCAGCAACCTCTTCTTCAACAGCATTCTGTGACACCTGTCCTAATCTTGGGCTGGCAAGGATTTTATCAACATGCACATCAGCATCCTGGAGTTGAATGTTTGTACATGATTGACTGAGAGATAAGTCAACCTGTAGACCAGCATCAGCTGGAGAGGATGATCCAAGCACTGGTTTAGGGCTGGAAGTTCTTTCTTCCTCAGTGGGTTTCTTCCTTGTACCCTTGGAAGATTCCTTTATTCCTGTAGGTTGGCTCATTGGTAGCAATCTAGAGAATCTATCCAAAGTTTTTATATCCATTCTTTTTAACTAGTGAATCTTCACCCCATGTTCCTGTTTGAAAGTGTCAGGATAGGTGTTCACTAGGTATAAGGAAATAACTCTTCCCATATTTGGAGAGGATATACATTCTATTATTATCTGATAGATGAGAGAAGTCCATGAGGTCTTTCTATTCAGTATAAATCTTATTCATGACTTCAAACATGAACCTGAAGATGGTGTCATGTGATACATGTTTGTAGATGAGGGCTTTCCCTACAATGTCTGCTAGCAATTTTCCTCTCTGATTGAAGAATTCCTTTTAAGAGACCCAGATTTGGCCTCATTGTATCCACAACATGTGAGACCACTGTCTCTGTGTAACGACTCCATCCGTTCATATAGTATATACTAGAAGGTACGGTCGTGGCCCCACAACATATACCACAAAGTAGGCGGCGAAGTCACAGAGGGATACCAGAGTTGCGCATCCTAACTCATTGCATTCTAGCGGAAGCCTATAACACGAAGCTGAACTCCAAACATGAATGTCCACCATATAAAGATCCACTTTTATATATATCAGGAATGTTCACCAAATACAATCAGTTGGCCTTATGGCCTTACAAGTCCTTATACAACAGTGGCTTTAAACATTGGTGCATAGGTCGGCCACATATAAACAAAACATAATATTTTAAGCTTAGCCTTCAAGGGCTAGCGGCAGTAGCTACAACAACAGCAGGGACTTTAGCCTTTATATATCCCACTCGGCTCTCCAGCACCTGTACAAGGACATTCCACCCAATGGTGGCAAACAAGGCAACCGTTAGCATTCTGCTGACCAATTTTATAACAACCCTACCCCTTTTCCGAGGCAGTGGTATTCCTTTCCTGCAGGCATAGCATTTCACAGGCAGATATATACATAACATACATTATGCTCTCACGCACATACATGTCATCACAACTGTCAGCCACGTGGCCTAATGGTCCGTGCACTCAAGGCACATTCTTGGTGTACCGTTGAACTAGTTGCCCACCACCGTATCAGGGCTGGAACCCAACGACAATATTGAGCATTGTACTCGATGGTGTGCAGCCGAAGATTTTAGTCTTAATGACCCGGGGTTGGCCCGTAGCCCCCATTGTGTCATGGCGCGCTGGCCTAAGACTCTCGCTATGCATTTCTGCCAAATGCCAATTCATCCAAACACCCATGGCAGACAACCATAACGCTGATACAGTTCAGCCTTTGCTAGTTGCTCAAATCATTAGTTCTATAACCAGACTAATGCGCGTCGGCATCCCATTATCCATTCAGAAAATAGCCACAGTGTCCTCACATGACAAGATTCACAATCACAGGTTAGCTAGGTGCCACGCTCAACGGTAGCAACAGAACTCATTTTCCATCCCTAGCTCTAACCATTTGCGGGTAATTTCCTAGGCTTTACTACCAGTACTTCCTGCAACTACCCTTCACAGGTACAACCCAGCAAGCAGCACAAGCATCAAGGATATTTTCCTGACTTACCATGCCAGTACTTCCTGCTACTACGCTTCACAGGTACCACCCCTGAACATCAAGCATTATATGGGTATTTACTGGACTTACAATCCAGTACTTCCTTTTACTACCCTTCACAGGTACAACCCATTCAGCACGAGCATTATACAGGTATTTTACTGGACTACCACTCCAGTACTTCCTGCTACTACCCTTCCCAGGTTTAACTTATCGAATCCTAAACTACATGTTTCATCACGGAGTCTTCTCCGGTGCGTATATGCAACATCACCAATCCAGACCAACCTGTCCAGATGGGCTTCACACAACATGCCTATTCCATACTCCATTTCCGGATCTATATGCCAAATTAGTGGGGATTCCAAGAATCAACCGAAGGGAACCCTTCACAAGCCACCTTCTGGTGGGGGAATCACATGCATATGCCAAAACAGAAGCATTCACATGGCTAGGAAAAGATCGTTACCCTTGACGATCGTTTTGGCGCCATGAGCTCCTAATCGGCTGGACAACACCGCAGCGGCCTTGCCTCCACAACGCTAGCCTCAGATTGTGAACAGGAACTCCGCAGCTCCATCGCTGGTCGGCTCCTCTTCCTCCTGCTCCTTCTTCCTCTCTCTAGCTTTGTAGAAAGATAGTGGCCAAAAGCAACTGAGCTTTCTCATCTCATTTGCCAGCCTTAAGGAAGCAGGGAGGTCTCCCAGCCATTAAATCCCAGCTGAGAAAATGGACAGCCACGATTTTGCAACAAAAGGATAAATTTTGCCTGACACGGCCTGTGACACGCCCGTGTCACAGGCTTTGTAACTCTTAAGCTGTACACAACCGACTCTTCCAGAGCAGTACACGCCCATGTGACATGCCTGTGTCATGGGCCGTGTCACTTGACAAGCATTCAGACACGCCCGTGTCTGTGGCCGTGTACATCAGGCTGCACAAAACCAACTTCAACCCGATCGGGACATGGCCAATGACACGCCCATGTCACAGGCCGTGTAGCCTAAGACATGACCGTGTCCTACCAGTGTTCACCAGGCCTCAATGCCTTGGGCACATCCAGCAAAGGACATGGCCAGGGACACGCCCGTGTCACCTGTCGTGTGACCTTACACGACAGCAGACACGCTCCAGCTCCACTTCGTCGAACTGACTTCATCGACTAGAGGAGGACACAGCCTCTGACACGCCCGTATCAGAGGGCGTGTTCCCTTATTTTTCCTAGAATGGATTTTCATCGAACTCTCGCCGGCTGCTCACCTGCGCAGGACATGCCCTGAGACACGCCCGTGTCTTAGGCCGTGTCAAATAACTTTTTCCCAATCCTAGGATTTGGGGTGTTACAACCCTCCCCTCCTTACAAAAATTTCATCCACAAAATTTGCACACAAGAAGGAAGTCTAACACAAGATATTCGATTCCATAATTGTTTATACAACTTGGTACACATTGCCTAATAGTTATAAAAAGAGCTCGAGAGATTCAGCCTGAATGGTCTGCTCTCGCTCCCATGTTAGCTCCTCAAGGCCTCAATTGTCCCACCAGACTTTGAGCAAACCCATCATCTTGTTCCGCAACTGTTTATCGGCATGATCCTCGATCTGAATGGGCCTAACCTTCATCGTTAGCCCATACTCCACCGGCACACGATCATTCTCGATCACTTGAGCTGGATCTTTGACGGCTTTCCGAAGTACTGAGATGTGAAACACATCATGTAATCCACCCAAGTCTGTCGAAAGAGCTAGCCGATATGCAGCTTCCCCAACTCCCTCAACCACTTCAAACCGACCAAGATAACTCAGACTCAACTTTTTCAGATGCCGAATCCGGGATACGCCTTTGAAGAGTTTGATCTTCAAGTATACCCAATTACCCACCGCGAACTCCACATTCCGGTGCTTGGCATTGTAGTATTTCGCTTGACGACCCTGGGCTATCAGTAGCCTCTCTCAGATAGTGCGTATCATCGAGTTCGCTTCATCAACTTCGTTACGCCTATACACTTTGGATTCGCCTGTTTGTGCCCAAGCCAACAGTGTATGGCACTTTCGACCATACAGAGCTTCATACGGTGCCATACCGATGCTCTCTTGGTAGTTGTTATTGTAGGCAAACTTCATCATATTGAGATGATCTTCCCATCTCTTGCCAAAGTCCAGGGCGCACATTTGGAGCATATCCTCCATCGTTCTGTTGGTCCTCTCAGTCTGGCCATCTATTTGGGGATGAAAGGCCGTACTGAATATCAACTTTGTTCCCAACAGCTGATGGACTAGCCTCCAATCATTCGATGTGAATCGCCCATCACGATCACTTACGATGCTCTGAGGAACACCATGTAGTCGTATAATCTGCTCAACATAAAGCTTTGCCAAACTTTCCACGGAATCATCCTGTTTATTCGGAAGGAAGTGTGCCACTTTTGTCAACCGATCTACAATCACCCAGATCGAATCATTCCCGCATTGAGATCTTGGCAACCCGTGCACATAATCCATGGAAATATCATCGAACTTCCATTCCGGAATCGGCAACGACTTCAAGAAACCGCCTGGCTTCTAGCAATCCGCCTTCACCAAAGCACAAGTTTGGCATTTGGCCACATAATGAGCGACATCATTCTTTAGTCCTGGCCACTAGAACAGCTTCTTCATGTCCCTGAACATCTTTGTGCTCCCAGGGTGAATTGAGTACTTAGTATAGTGTGCCTTATACATCAACTCTTCCCTCCACTTACCCAAACTCGGGACGAACAAACGGCCCTCTTTCCGCAAAAGGCCATCATCCCAGGAGAATTTGCCCGCTGGCCCGTCCTTGGCATAGCGTTGGACACTTTCATCCAGCTCCGTTGCTCGTCGAACCCTATCGGCAAGGTCATGCTGCACCTCCGTCTAGTTCAAACAAGCATCGGCTGTAGAATTCTTGTCAACACAAGAAATCTCTAACGCTTCTTGTAAAGCCCCAAATATTGTGTGCGAGTCAGTCGCGGAAAAAGGGGTTTTTGGTGCCTGTAGAGGTACATGGACTAGGACACGGGCGTGTCCAAGGCCGTGTCTGGCTGGTGATTTTTTTGGCCGTTTCCAACCCGAGAAGGACACGGCCAGAAACACGGCCGGATGACACAGGCGTGTCCTCCGACACGGGCGTGTGCCAACCCGTGTCCCTACCCGTGTCCTGATGGGTCGTGTCCGTTGCCGTGGCGGTTATGCGTGACACGCCCACAAACACGGGCGTGTCGAGGAACTCGACACGGGTGTGTCAGGTCAGACACGGGCGTGTCTTGGCCCGTGTGTGTTTCTCAGTTCGACGATCGTGCCTGGATCGAGGCACACGGCCTGGGACACGGCCGTATGCCAAGCCGTGTTCGGCCCAAGTCTGGAGGATTTTGTGCAGATCCGAGCCGTTCGTTTTCTTTAATTAGTATCCGATGGCCCAAATGAGATCCTGCTCTGTTAAGGCCGGGAATAGGGGGTTAATTCTTCATTTTCTCTCCAAAGCTTTCTCCTTCCAAAGTGAGAGAGAAGAGGAAGAAGAAGGAGGTTTCTGGCTACCGGCGGAGCATCGGAGCACCGTTTCGAAATCAGAGAGCGGATCCGTGGAGGGAAGGTCGTTGCGAAGAGTTCTAACCACATAGTTTTTCCATGGCGCCAAAACGGACTACAAGGGTAACGATTCTCAACTTGAGCGTTTGAAGCTCTTTCTTTCTGCATAGGGAATCCCGCTCCCTCGAGTGTGCGGTGAGTGCGTGGTGTTCCTTGGGGTTGATGTGAATAGTCCCCCTTGTATTGCATATAGAGTCCGGAATCGTAAGTACGGGCATAGGCATTGTGTGTGAAGCCTACCCGGACGTCTACCGTCTGGATCGGTGATGTTGCATTTGATGTGGTTTTGCCGGAGAAGACTCCGTGCTTTGGGTTTTTCGGGTTTCTACGCGGTAGATTGCAGCAGGGATCCTTGGAGGTTAGCTTCAAGGCGCACCCGGAAAATTGAGCGGAAACGTGTTCTGCTAACTTGGCGGTCTGGGAACCGGCCTTGATCATAACTGGGTTATGAGATTGTTTTGGAAAATTTGGGATCCGAGAGAAGCTTGGCCCGTGCAAAGGACTTAAATTGGACATGCGGCGTGAGCAACGGGCAAGTGGAATTGGACCTAGGCTATGTGGTTCGGTGCGAGAGACCCGAAGACGGGGACTGGCCGTTGGCATAGTCGGAGCCTTAGACGGTGGTCAGAAAGGCTAAATGCTCACATGTTGTTGCCATCCTGGGGGTGGTGGTGAATGCACTGATGGTTCAGGGTTCACCATGAATGTGCCCTGAGTGCACGGGGTGTTTGGCCATGCGAGCCTACACCTGTGGCGAAATTATATTGCACTATATATATTATTGGGCTAATGTTATGCAGGGAAAGAGCACCGCCGTCCCGAGTAAGGGGCGGGGTCATTATAATTTCGTCGGCTTTTAGCTGACCGTTGCTTTATTTGCCACCGTACGGTGGTATGTGCTTGCAGGTGCTGCGGAGGCGAGCGCCAAATAGCGGGCTGGAGCCCATGTTGCTGTGCTGGCCCTAGAAGGCTATAGAATAGCTGTTTTTATATTTATCATGTGTGGCCGGCCTGCGAGCCGATGTATGTAAAACACTCTTTATTAAGTGAACATTTGTAAGACCATAAGGCCATGTACCCATTTCTGTGTATTTGGGGTTTCATTCCTGTTGTTGTAGCTGTGGACATTCATATTGATGGATTTAATTTTGGGTTCTTTCAACTTTAAAATCTTCCGCTAGAATGCTCTGTGATTAGGACGAGTAGTCTTAATTGGTTGGTTTTATTATTCATTTAGTATCCCTTCCGACTGTCTGTGGTATATGCCGTCGGGTTCCAGCTGGACCTTCTGTTATATGCCATGCGACAGATGGGGGTGTTACAATTTGGTATCAGACTTCTGGTTACGGTAAAGCTTAAATGAATTCGTGGGCGAATTATTTTAAGGGGTGGTGAGCACATGTGTGCGTCATCGTTATAACATCAAAAGAACCCATGAATGTCCACTTAGGAATGGAAAATACACTTGTTTTGTGGAACCTGAGTGTTCCAATGATTGCTTTTAGCAATTTATATGTTGTCTAATCGTGTGTCTTTGCTTATTTAGGCAGCTAGGAGCGGTGCTGGTCTGTCAGAGCGTCCGCAATCAGCAGAAAGTAGTGCACCAAGGGACGTGCCTGCTACACCTCCTTCAGCGGAAACCATTAGGATGGTGGCTGAAGCCGTGTTCGCAATGATAAATGCCCAACCTGCAGGGCAAATGCATCTCGCACCTCCTGCGAATGAGCAAGAACCAGTTAGGGCGGCAGAGCCGAGATTGGTGGAACGCGCAGCAGTGGAGTTGGTAGAGCCGAGAAGAACTACGGAAAGGCAGCTGAAGTATGTGGTGGGCTTTAATCCTCCGAGGTTTAATGGGGTTGGAACGCCAACTCAAGCTGAGGACTGGCTCTCTTCCATAAAGAGGGTCTTGACGGCCACAATGACTGAGGAGTGGCAGAAGACCACCATATCGACTTTTCTTTTGGAAGGTGAAGCGAGGCTATGGTGGGACGAGTTGGAGTTTCATCTTCTAGTGGGAAGGCAACTTGCGGATGTGCCGATGGAGGAATTTTCAAGATTGTTCCTAGCCAGATTTGTACCTTCTGCTCAGAAGTTGGAGATGGAGAATCAATTTCTTGGGTTGACTCAGGGATCCAGAAGCGTGGACGAATATCTGCATGAGTTCACACGGTTGGGTCGTTATGCTGGTGCTATGTTTTCAGAAGAAGAGAGGAAGACCAACCGATTTTTTGAGGGTCTTCGCGGCGATTTACAGTTACTCCTTGCCGGGCCTAAGGCGTAGGGCTTCCTAGCCTTGGTCAATTCGGCCCGATCGTTGGAAAAGGTTGCGAAGAAAGTTCAAGAGAAGAAGGACCCAGGAGAAAGGAAGACCGAGTTCAAGGTGCCAAGTAACAAGACAGGTTTCCGCAGATGGAACAAGAAGTGGAGAACTTCGAACTCAGCTCCTTCGGCTGATGCATCGGGGGCAACTACAAGTCGAGTCCCCGGATCTTGCTACAACTGCGGGAAGACGGGGCATTTTGCTCGGGAGTGTTGGAGCGGATGTTCAAAGTCCGAGAGGAGACCTGGAGCGACTTATGAGGAGAAAGGGAAGGCGGTGGAGTCAACCGCGTCCCATCATGCTCCAGCCCAGCCTAGAGTCTACAACCTTGGTCTGCAGGAGGCCATAAAGCAAACGGACGTGGTGACAGGTATGAGTTAAATTACCGTGGTTTAACTTTTATAGTTGTTACCTTCATATTTGTTAGCTTACGTTTGTCAGTGCTAGGCTTTGTGTTAATCTTTGGGTTTCCGGCGAGAGCCCTTTTTGATACGGGAGCATCACATTCCTTCTTGTCCGAAAAACTTATATCGCGTATCGGAGTTCCGTTTTCGATTGCAGAAAACAAGTTGGATGTGTTGTTGCCTAGTGGGTGCTCAATGCGTGCGGATAGGGTTTTTGTTGTGAAGATTCGGATTGGAGATCGGGAGTTCGACTTGCGGGCATTGATTCTACCATTAGTGGAGTTCGACGTAATCTTCGATATGGATTGGCTCTCGGAGCAGAGTGCATGCATTGATTGCAACCGTAAAGAAGTCAAGTTGGGTCTGGACACTGATCGGAAGACTACTTTTGCGGGCATGAAGGGGTCAGGGAAAGTTCTGATGTCGGCCCTTCAGATGTTCAAGGCATTTCGATCTGGGGCAGAACTATATGTCACTCTAGTGCAGACTTCGACGCCTAAACCTAGTTTGGGCAACATCCCAGTTGTGTCCGAGTATCCTGATGTGTTTCCAGATGATCTCCCAGGAGCCCCTCCTCAGCGGGAGATAGACTTTACTATAGAGCTAGTACCGGGTGCCAAACCGGTGTCATGCTCCCCCTATCGGATAGCCCCAAGAGAAATGGCAGAGTTGAAGGTGCAACTGCAAGAGTTGCTAGAGCAAGCTTATGTGCGTCCAAGTTTGTCGCCTTGGAGTGCACCAGTTCTCTTTGTTAAGAAGAAAGATGAGAGCTTGCGGCTTTGTATCGATTATCGGGAATTGAACAAACTTACGGAGAAGAACAAATATCCAATCCCGAGGATTGACGATCTATTTGATCAGTTGGTTGGGTCAACTGTATATTCGAAGTTATATTTGAAGTCCGGTTACTATCAGTTGAGGATAAGGGAGAGCGACATCCCAAAAACAGCATTCAGTACTCGGTTTGGGCACTACGAGTTCATGGTCATGCCGTTTGGGTTGACGAATGCGCCATCCGTGTTTATGGATCTGATGAATAGGACGTTCAGAGAATACCTGGATAAGTTTGTGATAGTATTTATCGATGATATCCTGGTGTATTCACGGTGCGAGGAGGATCACTACAAGCATTTACACATGGTGTTGGAGACATTGAGGAAAAGTTAGTTGTATGCAAAATTCTCCAAGTGTGAATTCTGGTTATCCTCGATAGCGTTCCTTGGTCATGTTGTCAGTGGAGAAGGAATAGCTGTGGATCCGGCAAAGATAGTGGCGATATGGGAGTGGCCTACTTTGACTACGGTGGCAGAAGTCCGGAGTTTTCTGGGGCTTGCTGGCTACTACAGGCCCTTCGTAGAGAACTTCTCGCGGATAGCACTACCACTCACGACGTTGACAAGAAAGGATCAGGAGTTTGTGTGGTCTTCGGAGTGCGAACATGCTTTTGAAGAATTGAAGAGGTGGTTGACCACGGCGCCCATTCTATGTTCGCCCAGTGGAACCGAATGGTTCGAGGTCTATAGTGATGCTTCAGACAGTGGTTTGGGCTGTGTCCTGCTACAGCATGGGAGAGTGATAGCTTATGGTTCACGACGACTGAAGGTTCATGAGAGGAATTATCCGGTCCACGACTTAGAGTTAGCGGCCGTGATATTTGCTCTTAAGCTTTAGAGGCACTATCTGTACGGTGTGAAGGTCGATATTTACTCCGATCATAAGAGTTTGAAGTACCTGTTGGACCAAAAGGATCTGAACATGAGGCAGAGGAGGTGGATGGAGTTCTTAGGGGACTACACCTTCAAGATACACTATGTGCCTGGGAAGGGAAATGCAGTGGCGGATGCATTGAGTCGTAAGATTCCCGCACAAGCCAATTGGTTATCAGTACATGATGAGAGATTGGTCCAAGAGTTGGAGGCATTGGAGATATCTTGCGTCGATAAGCAGTCTAGTGCCGAGGCGAAACTGTTTTGGACAGAGGTGCAGTGTGACCTAGCGGATAGAGTTCGGCGGGCTTTGGTTCAGGATAGCAGCATGAAGCAGATCTTGGATGAAGCTTTGGATGGGTCAAATTCCCAGTTTGTGGTTGAAGATGGGTTGCTAAGGAAGGATGGTCGACTATGCGTTCCTAGTGCGGATAGTATTCGGGAGGAGTTGATGTATGAGGCTCATCATACCAAGTACTCAATCCACCCAGGAAGCACGAAGATGTAGAGAGACATGAAGAAATTATTCTGGTGGCCGGGTTTGAAGAAGGATGTGGCACTTTATGTGGCCAAGTGTCGTACTTGTGCATTAGTGAAGGCGGAATGCCAGAAGCCCGGAGGTTTCTTGAAATCCCTTCCTATCCCAGAATGGAAGTTTGACGACATATCTATGGATTTTGTGCACGGTTTGCCGAAGTCGCAGAAGGGAAACGACGCCATTTGAGTGGTCGTAGATAGGTTGACAAAGGTATCGCACTTTATCCCTGTAAGAAAGGAGGATCCGGTGGAAAAGTTAGCCAAACTCTACGTGTATAACATTGTACGATTGCATGGTGTGCCTCGCAGTATTGTTAGTGACCGTGATGGACGCTTCACGTCAAATGACTGGAGGTTGGTGCATGGTCTGTTGGGTACTAAGCTAAAGTTCAGCACAGCCTTTCACCCGCAGACAGATGGCCAAACCTAGAGATTTAACAGGACTATGGAGGACATGCTTCGCATGTGCGTCCTAGATTTCGGGAAGCATTGGGAGGATAACCTGTACATGGTGGAGTTTGCTTACAACAACAGCTTTCAGGCAAGTATTGGAATGACGCCTTTCGAAGCCTTGTACGGGAGGAAGTGTCGTACGCCGTTGTCTTGGTTGGAGACAGGCGAATTGAAGTTGTATAAACGTCAAGCGGTGGAAGATGCCACTTCAATGACGGACAAATTCAGGAAAGGCTGAAGATTGCTCAGGATAGACAGTCAAAGATTACAATGCCAAACATAGAAATGTGGAGTTCAACGTTGGCGACATGGTATATTTAAAGATCAAGCCGTTCAAGGGTGTATCGAGGGTTCGACGCTTGAAGAAGCTGAGTCCGAGATACCTTGGACCATTTGAAATTCTAGAGCGTGTTGGCGAGGCGGCGTATAGGTTGAAGCTGTCGACGGAGTTGAGTGGGCTGCATGATTTATTCCACGTATCGGTGTTGCGTAAGGCAGTGCATGAGCCTTTGCAGATCGTTGCGGACAATCAGGTACCGGTTGATTATGAGTTAACAACAAGGGTCAAGCCAGTGTGAATTGAAGATGTTGCAGTCAAACGACTCCGCAACAAGGAGGTCAGAATGGTTAAAGTCCGTTGGGATAATTGCGGATATGAGGAGCTTTCTAGGGAGCGAGAGCAAGCTATGTTGGAGGAATACCCCGCGTTATTCCACTCAGGTATCATTTAACTTTTGTGTACCTTTGTTTAATTTCGGGACGAAATTACTTAAGTGGAGGAGATTTGTAACGCCCCAAATATTGTGTGCGAGTCAGTCGTGGAAAAAGGGGTTTTTGGTTCCTGTAGGGGTACACGGCCTAGGACACGGGCTTGTACAAGGCCGTGTCTGGCTGGTGATTTTTTTGGCCGTTTCCAACCCGAGAAGGACACAGCCAGAAACACGGCCGGATGACACGGGCGTGTCCTCCGACACGGGCGTGTGCCAACCCGTGTCCCTACCCGTGTCCTGATGGGTCATGTCCGTTGCCGTGGCGGTTATGCGTGACACGCCCACGAACATGGGCATGTCAGGTCAGACACGGGCATGTCTTGGCCCGTGTGCGTTTCTCTGTTCGACAATCGTGCCTGGATCGAGGCACACGGCCTGGGACACGGCCGTGTGCCAAGCCGTGTTCGGCCCAAGTCTGGAGGATTTTGTGCAGATCTGAGCCGTTCGTTTTCTTTAATTAGTATCTGACGGCCCAGATGAGATCCTGCTCTGTTAAGGCCGGGAATAGGGGGTTAATTGCTCATTTTCTCTCCAAAGCTTTCACCTTACAAAGTGAGAGAGAAGAGGAAGAAGAAGGAGGTTTCCGGCCGCCGGCGGAGCATCGGAGCACCGTTTCGAAATCAGAGAGCGGATCCGTGGAGGGAAGGTCGTTGCGAAGAGTTCTAACCGCGTAGTTTTTCCATGGCGCCAAAACGGACTACAAGGGTAACGATTCTCAACTTGAGCGTTTGAAGCTCTTTCTTTCTGCATAGGGAATCCCGCTCCCGCGAGTGTGCGGTGAGTGCATGGTGTTCCTTGGGGTTGATGTGAATAGTCCCCCTTGTGTTGCATATAGAGTCCGGAATCATAAGTACGGGCATAGGCATTGTGTGTGAAGCCTACCCGGACGTGTACCGTCTGGATCGGTGATGTTGCATTTGATGTGGTTTTGCCGGAGAAGACTCCGTGCTTTGGGTTTTTCGGGTTTCTACGCGGTAGATTGCAGCAGGGATCCTTGGAGGTTAGCTTCAAGGCGCACCCGGAAAATTGAGCGGAAACGTGTTCTGCTAACTTGGCGGTCTGGGAACCGGCCTTGATCATAACTGGGTTATGAGATTGTTTTGGAAAATTTGGGATCCGAGAGAAGCTTGGCCCGTGCAAAGGACTTAAATTGGACATGCGGCGTGAGCAACGGGCAAGTGGAATTGGACCTAGGCTATGTGGTTCGGTGCGAGAGACCCGAAGACGGGGACTGGCCGTTGGCATAGTCGGAGCCTTAGACGGTGGTCAGAAAGGCTAAATGCTCACATGTTGTTGCCATCCTGGGGGTGGTGGTGAATGCACTGATGGGTCAGGGATCACCATGAATGTGCCCTGAGTGCACGGGGTGTTTGGCCGTGCGATCCTACACCTGTGGCGAAATTATATTGCGCTATATATATTATTATGCTAATGTTATGCAGGGAAAGAGCACCGCCGTCCCGAGTAAGGGGCGGGGTCGTTATAATTTGGTCGGCTTTTAGTTGACCGTTGCTTTATTTGCCACCGTACGGTGGTATGTGCTTGCAGGTGCTGCGGAGCCGAGCGCCAAATAGCGGGCTGGAGCCCATGGTTCTGTGCTGGCCCTAGAAGGCCGTAGAATAGCTGTTTTTATATTTATCATGTGTGGCTGGCCTGCGAGCCGATGTATGTAAAACACTCTTTATTAAGTGAACATTTGTAAGGCCATAAGGCCATGTACCCGTTTCTGTGTATTTGGGGTTTCATTCCTGTTGTTGTAGCTGTGGACATTCATATTGATGGATTTAATTTTGGGTTCTTTCAACTTTAAAATCTTCCGCTAGAATGCTCTGTGATTAGGACGAGTAGTCTTAATTGGTTGGTTTGATTATTCATTTAGTATCCCTTCCGACTGTCTGTGGTATATGGCGTCGGGTTCCAGCTGGACCTTCTGTTATATGCCATGTGACAGATGGGGGTGTTACACTTCTAACTCCTGGATTAGACGTTCATTATGCTTCTGCAACCAATTAGCCCTTGCCAGAGCCTGTCGACTCAAGGCATCAGCAACCACGTTTCCCTTCCCGGGAGTATAATGAATCTCAAAGGTGTAGTCCCCAAGGAACTCCAACCACCTTCGTTGTCGCATATTCAGATCCTTCTGCTCCAATAAGTACTTTAGGCTCTTATGGTCCATGAAGATCTCCACTTTCACGCCATACATATAATGCCGCCATAACTTTAGTGCAAAGATCACTGCCGCCAACTCTAAGTCGTGGACAAGATAATTTCTTTCATGCACCTTCAATTGGCGTGAGCCATAAGCAATCACTTTCCCATTTTGTAGAAGAACGCAGCCTAAGCCGCTCCCTGAAGCACCTTTGTAGATTTCAAATCCATCAGTACCACATGGTGATGTCAACATAGGCGCCGTGGTCAACCGACTCTTTAGCTCTTCAAAAGCTTGCGCGCACTCCGGCATCTAAACGAACTTCCGATCCTTTCTCGTCAGCATGGTCAGAGGCAAAGCCATCCGTGAGAAGTTTTCAACAAACTGTCTGTAGTTGGCTGCCAGTCCAAGGAAGCTCCTGACTTCGGCCACCGAAGACAACACTGACCACTCCTGTATGGCTCTTATCTTTGCCGGATCCACTACTATGCCCTCTCCACTTACCACATAGCCCAGAAAAGCCACCGACGACAGCCAAAACTCGCACTTAGAGAACTTGGCATATAGCTTATTACTTTGCAAAGTCTGCAACACCAACCACAAGTGGTTTTCATGATCAGCTTTCATTTGCGAGTACACCAGTATATCATTAATGAACACAATCACGAACAAGTCTAGGTAATCTCGGAACATTCGATACATCAGGTCCATAAACACTGATGACGCATTGCATAGTCCAAAGGACATTACCATGAACACATAATGCCCGTACCGTGTTCCAAATGCGGCCTTGGGAATGTCACCTTCCCGAATTCTCAACTAGTAATAACCAGACTTCAAATACAACTTGGAATAGATGGTTGATCCCACCAGCTGATCAAATAACTCATCAATCCGTGGAATCAGATACTTGTTCTTTTCTGTCAGCTTGTTCAGTTCGCGGTAGTGAATACATAATCGTAAACCACCATCTTTCTTTTTCCCAAACAGAACAGGCGCGCTCCAAGGTGACATGCTTGGGCGTATATAACCCTGCTCCAACAACTCTTGGAGTTGGATCTTCGACTCAGCCATTACCTTTGGCGCGACGCGATATGGCGAACGGGCCAAAAGTTTCGCACCTGGAACCAACTCGATCGTGAAGTCAATCTCTCGCTGGTGTGGTAGCCCAGGGAGATCCTTGGGAAACACATCCGCAAACTCAGATACGATCGGAACATCACACACACTGTCATTGGGCTCAATAGCTTGAATCAGTGTGAAGTATACTTTCGCGCCCTTCCGAACAGCCTTGACTACTTGGAGTGCAGACATTAGGCTCCCTCCCAGTCCTCGCATACCCGCAAACTTACTCTCCTGCTCGGTATTTTTGCCCAATGTGATCTCTTTGGACTGACAATCAATAAAGGCATGCTGCTCCGCGAGCCAATCCATTCCAAAGATCACATCGAATTTCAATATCGGCAATACAGATGCAGTAAAGCAGAAATCCCGACTTCCAATTTGAACCGCCACATCGCAAACCCTATTTGCAAGCATCAAACAACCATTTGGCAACAACATCCTGACGCTGTCTGTCTTCACACGACTAGGTACTCCAATGCGAGCGACAAAGTCTTGAGACAGAAATGAATGCGAAGCACCTGTATCAAAAAGTGCCCGTGTAACGCCCCGAAACTCAAAGGAGCAAAGGGGGACGTTTTGGGCCAGTTTGGGTTCTGGCAGAAGGCACACGGCCTGGGACACGGGCGTGTCCCAGGGCGTGTCAAGCGTGTGTCGACACTTAGCCGCGAAGTCATCGAGTTATACTCGACGATTCGTCGAGAATGGGCACACGGCCTGCGACACGGGCGTGTCGTAGGGCGTGTCGACACGTGTCGACACTTAGCCGAGAAGTCGTCGAGTTATACTCGACGATTCGTCGAGAACGGGCACACGGCCTGCGACACGGGCGTGTCGCAGGGCGTGTCGACCCGTGTCGACGATCGTCCTGGGGAGTCGTCGAGATTCACTCGACGATTGTCGAGACAAGGCACACGGCCTAGGATACGGGCGTGTCCAAGGCCGTGTCATCAAGTCGTCAATCTTCACTCGATGAAATGTCCCGTGTACACGGCCTGGGGCCCAGGCGTGTCAAGGTGACACGGGCAAGGACACGGGCGTGTCCTAGTACCCGTGCAGTGCTCGGGTTGAAAACGGGGGAAAAATCATGGGGTACACGGCCGGCCTCACGGCCGTGTCAGCTGGAACACGGGCGTGTCAGCTCGAACATGGGCGTGTTCGATACCCGTGTGAGGTTCCAGGAGATTCGATTTTGACGGCGAATGCGGCACACGGCCCTGGACACGGGCGTGTGCCAGGCCGTGTTCGGCCCAGATTGGGCATTTCAGCCCCGAATCAAAGCCGTTCGTTTCCTTAGGTTGAGATCCGACGGCTGGGGGATGTTCCTGAAGGGATATACCCTTGAGTTGACTTGGAAAACCTTCACTTTTCTTCACTTGTTCTCTTTCTAAGTTCTTGGAGAGAGAGGAGAGCTAAGGAAAGAAGAAGAGCTAGATCCGCCATTGGAGGAGCTTCGGAGCTCCGAATCACAAGCCGACTCCGGATCCACGGAGGCAACGCAAGTGCGGTGATTTCTATCCGATTACTTTTCGATGGCGCTAAAGAGGAACTCAAGGGTAACGATCCTCATCTTGAGCATGAGTCACTCTCTTTCTTAGCATAGGAAGCCTGCTCTCGCGAGTTTGCGGAGAGTTGGAGGCGTTCCTTCGGGTAGATATGTAAAGTCCCCGTTGTTTTAGAGTCCATATGCGAGAACGGACGTAGGCATGATGTGTGAAGCCTACCCGGACATGTTAGTCTGGATCGGTGATGTTGCATTGCATAAGGCCGGAGAAGACACCGTGCTATGGTTTGTTTTTCGGGTTTTCTACGCGGTAGATTGCAGCAGGGAGCCTTGGGGACTAACCCAAAGGTGCACCCGGAAAACTGGGCGGATACGAGATCTTGCCAACTTGGTGGCCTGAGTGCCAACTTGAACATAACGGGGTTATGTGTCTTGCGGTAGAATGGGACTCGGTGAAAGTTTGACCCGCGCAAATGGCTTAAATTGTCGTTGTGAAGTGAGCACGGTTTAGATGGAGCCGTACCCGCTTTATGTCGTTCGGTTAGAGGGACCTAAGGTTACGTGGCACTCGCCGTTGGCATAGATGGGAGTCTTCGGCGGTCAATGGCTTAAATTGTCGTGACCCAGGCCAGGAAGACGAATTGCTCATAGGTTTGGCAGTCTAAGTGGCGGTGGTGAGTCTGGAATGTTAATGGCTTTAATTGACGTAACATCGACCGGTTCACCGAGAATGTGCCCTGAGTGCACGAGGCGTGTGGCCGTGCGAGCCAACGTCTGTGATGAAATGGCTATGGTTATATAAATTGCTCGCTTATGCTAATGAAATGCAGGGAAGGAGCATCGCCGCCCCGAGTTGAGGGCGGGATCGTTATAATTTGGTCAGCATTGCAGACTGTTGCCTTGTTTTGCCACCGTGAGGTGGTTTGTTGCTTGCAGGTGCAGCTGGACCAAGCGATCAATAGCGGGCTAAAGCCCTTTTTGCGAAGCTGGCCCTCGAAGGCCCAAGTGGAAATGTTTCTGTTTTATTCATGTATGACCGGCCTGCGTGCCGAGGTTTGTAAATCATGTATTATTCAAGTGAAACACTCTGTAAGGCCTTAAGGCCAATTTTGGGTATTTTGTATAATATTCCTAATTATGTAATAGTGGACATTCGTGCTCTAATGCTGGGTTCTTGTTTACAACTTATATAAACTGCTTCCGCTAGAATGCTCTGTGTAGGATGTTGAGATTGGTTGGATGGTTTCCATACGTAACCACCCGGTCTGTCTGTGGTATATGGCGTCGGGCCCCGGCCGGACCTACTGCTATATACTATGCGACGGATAGGGGGTGTTACAATTTGGTATCAGACTACTGGTTTTGGTCGGGCTTAAACTAAATTCGCGGACGAATTCTTTTTAAGGGGTGGTGAGCACATTGCGTGCGTCATTGTTATAATGGTAAAAGAACCCATGAATGTCCACTTAGGAATGAAAATACTCGTGTTTGAGGAACCTGCGTGTTCCTATAATTGCTGTTTGCAATACTATTTGGTCGCTTAACGGTGTTTTGTACCACTATAGGTGACCAGAAGTGGTGTTGGGCCGTCAGAACGCCGAGTTTCTGAGGCTAGTAGTGCACCGGATGTTGCTCCTGCAACACCTCTGTCGGCTGAAAATATACGATTGGTGGCTGAAGCAGTGTTGGCCGTGATTAATGCGCAGCCTGGAAGGCAAGCGCAGCAGCCCGCTCTTGTGATGGAGCAAGTACCTCTTCAAGAGGCTGAGCGGAGGAGGGTGGAGCAAGTGGTTGTAGAACCGATAGTGCCAAGGAGGGCAACTGAGAGGCAGCTAAAGCATGTAATGAGCTTTAACCCTCCGCTATTCTCGGGGTTGGGAACCCCATCTCAGGCTGAAGACTGGCTCTCCAGGGTGAAGAGAGTCATGACAGCGACGGAGACGGAGGAGTGGCAAATGACCACCATCGCTACGTTCCTGCTGGACGGTGAAGCGAGGATGTGGTGGGAAGGATTGGAGCTGCATCATTTGAGAGGTAGACAACTGATAGACGTTCCGATGGAAGAGTTCTCGGGATTGTTCTTAGCAAGATACCTCCCTTCTACTCAGAGGATTTCAATGGAGAATGAGTTCCTGAAGTTGGTGCAGGGTGAGAGGAGCGTGGATGAATATCTCCACGAGTTTACGCGGTTGAGTCGTTATGCTAGCTCCACCATCATGGATGAGGAGCGCAAGACTAATCGATTCTACGAAGGCTTGAGGGATGAGTTGAGACTGCTACTCTCGGGGCCGATGACGCAGGGTTTCTTAACCTTGGTCAATACTGCCCGGTCCTTGGAGAAGGACATGAAAAATGTACAAGCGAAGAAAAGCTTGGGTGAAAAGAAATCTGAGTTCAGAGTGCCGACTACTTCAAAGTCCGGCTATCGGAGGTCTTTCAAGAAGCATAGGACTTCGGGTCCAGCTCCTTCTGGTGCTTCTGGGGCGACTACGAGTCGGACCCCGGGCGCGTGTTTTACATGCGGAAAGACGGGGCACTTTGCCCGTGATTGTTGGAGCGGACGTCCTAAGTCCGAGAGGAGGCCGGGAGCCACTTATGAAGAGAAGGGAAAGGCGGTGGAGTCGACCGCATCCCATTATGCTCCGGCCCAACCAAGGGTCTACAATCTTGGCCAACTGGAGGCCATTAAACAAGCTGATGTGGTGACAGGTACAATTTAATTTATAGCAAGTCAATTTCTTTATATGCTTGTTATGCACATGTTACCTTACCACTACTTGTTTAGGATTTGTATTGATTTGTGAAAATCCGGCACGAGCACTCTTCGATACGGGAGCCTCACACTCCTTCTTGTCCGAAGGATTTATATTACGCATCGGGGTCCCTTCCTCGATGGCGAAGGATAAGTTGGATGTGTTGTTGCCCAATGGGTGTTCGATGCGAGCGGATAGGATCTGCGATGTTAAGATTCGTATTGGGGAGCAGGAGTTCGACCTGCGAGCGTCTTTACTTCCGTTAGTGGAGTTCGACGTCATATTTGGCATGGACTGGCTCTCGGAGCAGCATGCCCATATAGATTGCGGTAGCAAGGAAGTTAAGCTGGGAGCGAGTCGTGAGACGACTTTTACGGGCTTAAAGGGGTCGAGCAAGACGTTGATGTCTGCTCTTCAGGTGGTGAAGGCGGTTCGTGCCGGAGCAGAACTGTTCTTTACACTAGTGGAGGTTGCAAAGCCGAAGCCCGCTTTGGATTGTATTTCAGTGGTATCGGAATACCCTGATGTGTTCCCCGCAGATCTTCCTGGAGCCCCGCCTCAGCGGGAGATAGATTTTACGATCGAGCTAGTGCCAGGTGCAAAGCCTGTGTCACGATCTCCGTATCGGCTAGCGCCTAAGGAAATGGCGGAGCTGAAAGTTCAACTGCAAGAGTTGTTGGAGCAAGGGTATGTGCGCCCGAGTTCTTCGCCTTGGAGCGCACCGGTCCTCTTTGTTAAGAAGAAGGACGGAAGCTTGAGGCTATGTATTGATTATCGGGAGCTAAACAAGCTGACGGAGAAGAACAAGTACCCGATCCCTAGGATTGATGATCTCTTTGATCAGTTAGTCGGGTCGACGGTGTACTCGAAGTTAGATCTCAAGTCTGGGTACTATCAGCTGCGGATAAGGGAGAGTGATATCACGAAGACAACGTTTAGTACGAGATACGGGCATTATGAGTTTACGGTCATGCCGTTTGGGCTGACTAATGCGCCGTCAGTATTCATGGATTTGATGAACAGGACGTTCAGGGAGTACTTGGACCATTTTGTGATCGTCTTCATCGACGATATTTTGGTGTACTCGC
The DNA here is from genome assembly GCA_039583875.1 of Platanthera guangdongensis. Classification (NCBI taxonomy): domain Eukaryota; kingdom Viridiplantae; phylum Streptophyta; class Magnoliopsida; order Asparagales; family Orchidaceae; genus Platanthera; species Platanthera guangdongensis. The sequence continues at coordinate 128,806,345 of CM077163.1, read as the reverse complement.
AAAGTGAGGAAGATCACTTCAAGCATCTTCATTTGGTGTTGGAGACGCTAAGGAGAAATCAGTTGTATGCCAAGTTCTCGAAATGCGAGTTTTGGCTATCCTCAGTAGCGTTCCTCGGGCATATAGTGAGTGGAGAGGGTATTGCTGTGGATCCGGCGAAGATTGTTGCGATACGGGAGTGGCCTGAGCTTGCTACGGTAGCAGAAGTCCGGAGCTTTTTGGGGCTTGCCGGCTATTATAGGCGCTTCGTAGAGAACTTCTCGCGGTTAGCGTTACCTCTCACTACTTTGACAAGGAAGGATCATAAGTTCGTTTGGACGCCGGAGTGCGTGCGAGCTTTTGAGGAATTGAAGTGTCGGTTGACCACGGCGCCTGTGCTGAGTTCGCCATGTGGAACCGAAGGCTATGAAATATATAGCGATGCTTTGGGCAGAGGTTTAGGTTGCGTGCTACTGCAGCACGGAAGCGTGATAGCTTATGGCTCGAGACAGCTAAAAGTGCACGAGAGGAATTATCCGGTCCATGACTTGGAGTTAGCGGCCGTGATTTTTGCCTTGAAGCTGTGGAGGCACTATTTGTATGGTGTGAATATTGATATCTACACCGATCATAAGAGTCTGAAATATTTGATAGATCAGAAAGATCTGAATATGCGGCAGCGTAGATGGATGGAGTTCTTGGGGGACTATACATTCAAGATCCACTACGTGCCTGACAAAGGGAATGCGGTTGCGGACGCGTTGAGTCGCCGAGCCCCAGCTCAAGCCAATTGGCTATCGGTGCATGATGAGCGGTTGGTGTGGGAGTTGGAGGCGTTGGAGATTGTTTGTGTGGATAGACAATCAAGTGCTGAAGCAGTTCTGAATTGGACTGAAGTCCAATATGACCTGGCTGATCGGATTCGACAGGCTTTGGATATGGATGCTCATATGAAGCAGTTCATGATAGAGGCTCTGGATGGGTCAAATTCCCAATTCGTCGTGGAGGACGGATTGCTTTGGAGAGACGGTCGTTTGTGCGTCCCAAGTGTGGGCAATTTACGGGTGGAGTTGTTGTACGAGGCGCACCATACCAAGTACTCGATTCACCCGGGGAGCACGAAGATGTACCGTGATGTAAAGAAACTGTTTTGGTGGCCGGGTTTGAAAAAGGATGTGGCACTATACGTGGCGAAGTGCCAAACTTGCGCCTTGGTAAAGGCGGAGTGCCAAAAGCCGGGAGGATTTCTTAAGTCCTTGCCTATTCCGGAGTGGAAATTCGACGACATCTCTATGGACTTTGTGCACGGTTTGCCAAGGTCGCAAAAGGGGAACGACGCCATTTGGGTGGTTGTTGATCGATTAACGAAGGTGTCGCATTTTATTCCGCATAGGAAGGACGATCCGGTGGAGAAGCTGGCAAAGCTTTATGTGGATAATATAGTACGGCTTCATGGTGTGCCCCGCAGCATCGTGAGTGACCGAGATGGGCGGTTCACGTCCAATGATTGGAGGCTGGTGCAGCAAATGTTGGGAACAAAGCTGAAGTTTAGCACAGCCTTCCACCCACAAACGGATGGGCAGACCGAGAGGGTGAATAGAACCATGAAAGACATGCTTCGCATGTGTGTCTTGGATTTTGGAAAGCAATGGGAAGACCACCTTTATTTGGTGGAGTTCGCATATAACAACAGCTACCAAGCAAGTATTCAGATGGCGCCTTTCGAGGCCCTATATGGTAGAAGATGTCGCACGCCGTTGTCTTGGTTAGAAACGGGTGAGTCAAAGTTGTATAAGCGATCGGAAGTAGAGGGTGCTACTTCTTTGGTGAGAACCATTCGGGAGAGGTTGCTTATCGCTCAGGACCGGCAAGCAAAGTACTATAATGCCAAGCACAGGAACGTGGAGTTCGCTGTGGGCGATTATGTATACTTGAAATCAAGCCGTTCAAGGGTGTCTCGCGGGTGCGGCGATTGAAAAAGCTAAGCCCAAGATACCTTGGACCATTTGAGGTTCAGGAGCGAGTTGGGGAAGCGGCCTATCGGCTGAAGCTTTCAGTGGAGCTAAGTGGTTTACCTGATGTATTCCACATTTCGGTGCTTCGGAAGGCGGTGCAAGAGCCTACGCAAGTGATCGCGGTCGATCAAGTGCCGGTGGAAAGTGGGCTAACGACAAAGGTCAAGCCCGTGCGGATTGAGGACTCGGAGGTAAAGCGGCTACGCAATAAAGAGATCAGGATGGTCAAGGTCTGGTGGGACAATTGCGGTCATGAGGAGCTCTCTTGGGAGCGAGAGCAGACTATGCTTGGCGAGTATCCGGAGTTGTTCCGCTCAGGTACAAATTTTGGTTTTGTATGTCTTTCCTTTATGTAATTTCGTGGGCGAAATTCTTTTAAGAGGGGGAGAGTTGTAACGCCCCGAAACTCAAAGGAGCAAAGGGGGATGTTTTGGGCCAGTTTGGGTTCTGGCAGAAGGCACACGGCCTGGGACACGGGCGTGTCCCAGGGCGTGTCAAGCGTGTGTCGACACTTAGCCGCGAAGTCGTCGAGTTATACTCGACGATTCGTCGAGAATGGGCACACGGCCTGCGACACGGGCGTGTCACAGGGCGTGTCGACCCGTGTCGACACTTAGCCGAGAAGTCGTCGAGTTATACTCGACGATTCGTCGAGAACGGGCACACGGCCTGCGACACGGGCGTGTCGCAGGGCGTGTCGACCCGTGTCGACGATCGTCCCGGGGAGTCGTCAAGATTCACTCGACGATCGTCGAGACAAGGCACACGGCCTAGGACACGGGCGTGTCCAAGGCCGTGTCATCAAGTCATCGATCTTCACTCCACGAAATGTCCCGTGTACACGGCCTGGGGCCCAGGCGTGTCAAGGTGACACGGGCAAGGACACGGGCGTGTCCTAGTACCCGTGTAGTGCTCGGGTTGAAAACGGGGGAAACATCATGGGGTACACGGCCGGCCTCACGGCCGTGTCAGCTGGAACACGGGCATGTCAGCTCGAACACGGGCGTGTTCGATACCCGTGTGAGGTTCCAGGAGATTCGATTTTGACGGCGAATGCGGCACACGGCCCTGGATACGGGCGTGTGCCAGGCCGTGTTCAGCCCAGATTGGGCATTTCAGCCCCGAATCAAAGCCGTTCGTTTCCTTAGGTTGAGATCCGACGGCTGGGGGATGTTCCTGAAGGGATATACCCATGAGTTGACTTGGAAAACCTTCACTTTTCTTCACTTGTTCTCTTTCTAAGTTCTTGGAGAGAGAGGAGAGCTAAGGAAAGAAGAAGAGCTAGATCTGCCATTGGAGGAGCTTCGGAGCTCCGAATCGCAGGACGACTCCGTATCCACGGAGGCAATGCAAGTGCGGTGATTTCTATCCGATTACTTTTCGATGGCGCCAAAGAGGAACTCAAGGGTAACGATCCTCATCTTGAGCATGAGTCGCTCTCTTTCTTAGCATAGGAAGCCTGCTCTCACGAGTTTGCAGAGAGTTGGAGGCATTCCTTCGGGTAGATATGTAAAGTCCCCGTTGTTTTAGAGTCCGTATGCGAGAACGGACGTAGGCATGATGTGTGAAGCCTACCCGGACATGTTAGTCTGGATCGGTGATGTTGCATTGCATAAGGCCGGAGAAGACTCCGTGCTATGGTTTGTTTTTCGGGTTTTCTACGCGGTAGATTGCAGCAGGGAGCCTTGGGGACTAACCCAAAGGTGCACCCGGAAAACTGGGCGGATACGAGATCTTTCCAACTTGGTGGCCTGAGAGCCATCTTGAACATAACAGGGTTATGTGTCTTGCGGTAGAATGGGACTCGGTGAAAGTTTGACCCGCGCAAATGGCTTAAATTGTCGTTGCGAAGTGAGCACTGGTTAGATGGAGCCGTACCCGCTTTATGTCGTTCGGTTAGAGAGACCTAAGGTTACGTGGCACTCGCCGTTGGCATAGATGAGAGTCTTCGGCGGTCAATGGCTTAAATTGTCGTGACCCAGGCCAGGAAGACGAATTGCTCATAGGTTTGGCCGTCTAAGTGGCGGTGGTGAGTCTGGAATGTTAATGGCTTTAATTGACGTAACATCGACCGGTTCACCGAGAATGTGCCCTGAGTGCACGGGGCGTGTGGCCGTGCGAGCCAACGTATGTGATGAAATGGCTATGGTTATATAAATTGCTCGCTTATGCTAATGAAATGCAGGGAAGGAGCATCGCCGCCCCGAGTTGAGGGCGGGATCGTTATAATTTGGTCAGCATTGCTGACCGTTGCCTTGTTTTGCCACCGTGCGGTGGTTTGTTGCTTGCAGGTGCAGCTGGACCAAGCGGTCAATAGCGGGCTAAAGCCCTTTTTGCGAAGCTGGCCCTCGAAGGCCCAAGTGGAAATGTTTCTGTTTTATTCATGTATGACCGGCCTGCGTGCCGAGGTTTGTAAATCATGTATTATTCAAGTGAAACACTCTGTAAGGCCTTAAGGCCGATTTTGGGTATTTTGTATAACATTCCTAATTATGTAATAGTGGACATTCGTGCTCTAATGCTGGGTTCTTGTTTACAACTTATATAAACTGCTTCCGCTAGAATGCTCTGTGTAGGACGTTGAGATTGGTTGGATGGTTTCCATACGTAACCACCCGGTCTGTCTGTGGTATATGGCGTCGGGCCCCGGCCGGACCTACTGCTATATACTATGCGACGGATAGGGGGTGTTACAGCCCGCGCTAGTGTGTTCTGAATCATCACAAAGCCTATGATAGGCATATCACAAACACAAGCCATATACAAAGCATGCATTAAGCAAAGCAATCAATAACTTAACTCGTACATGTGACGACGTCACTCTGCTTGATGGCCTCCTGCAGGACAACGTTGTAAACTTAGGGTTGCGCCTGGGATGCAGAGGACTCCACCACTGCCTTTCCCTTCTCAGCATAAGACACTCCCGCCTTCTTCTCACCATTTGGTGGACCACTCCGACAGTGACGGGCTATATTCCCCACTTTTCCACATGTAAAATAGGTATGAGTCTCCGGCCTTGAAGAGGCCCCTGACGTTGCACCCGATGCAACCGTAGAAGGAGCTTGTCCAGCTGACTTGGACCGCTTGCCCCATTTCTTTTAATAATATGATTTCCCAGATCGGGGCGCCTTGAACTCTGGCTGTGTCACAGCTAAGGCCCTCTTCCCTTACACCCTCTTCATGTACTTTTCCAGCGCGCATGTAGTGTCGACCAACACCTGGAATTCTTGGTTCACGGAATTAGAAAGCAGGAACCGCAACTCATCCCGCAATCCTTCGTAGAACCTATTCGTCTTCCTCTGCTCATCAGCGAAGATCGAACCCGCATACCATCCCAACCTCGTGAACTCATGCAGGTAAGTTTCAACACTGACTTCTCCTTGGGTTAGCCTTTGGAACTCATTTTCCATGGCAATGTGTTGTGCCACTGGTAGGTGCTTTTCCAGGAATAGGCGAGAGAATTCCTCCATCGACACTTGTGTTAATGGCGTGCATGCCAAGTGGTGTAACTCCATCTCGTCCCACCATAAATGAGCCTCTCCTTCCAGTAAGAAGGTGGCTAAGGTGACCTTCTGATCATCCTCCGTCGTGATCACCATCATTATCCGCTTGACGCACGACAACCAATTCTCTGCCCGCGTAGGAGATCCCACTCCCGCAAACGCAGGCAGATTAAAGCTCATGAACTACTTCAACTGCCTTGTAGATGCTCGAGGATCCACAGCCTCAACAGGTTCTGGCCTCGCCGTCACCTGTTCTGGCCTCAATGCTGGATATGCTTGCCCTTGCGCCTGACTAAGAGGCTATGCTTAAAACATGGCAAATAGGGCCTCAGCAACTAATCGTACAGTTTCCGTAGAAGGCGGAGGTGTAGGCACCTCAGTTGGTGTCGTACTTTCATCAGAACGCTGGAGCTCTGATTGCCCAGCATGACTTCGTGTCACCTATAGGTGAACAAGACACAAACATTAGCGACCTCACACAAGCAATACCAACAAGATAGGAACACGTAGGTTCCTCAAACACATGTATTTGCATTCCTAAAGTGGACATTCAAGAGTTCAGTAGTGTTAACATGGTTCGCACAGACACGTGCTGCCACCCCACAAAAGAATTCGACCACGAATGCGAAAGGGAAAGACCGAGACAGCTAATACCAAAAATAGAACGACTCGATCCGTTCATATAGTATATACTAGAAGGTCCGGTCAGGGCCCCACAGTATATACCACAAAACAGGCGGCGAAGTCACAGAGGGATACTAGAGCTGTGCATCCTAACTCATTGCATTCTAGTGGAAGCCTATGACACGAAGCTGAACTCCAAACATGAATGTCCACCATATAAAGATCCATGTTTATATATATCAGGAATGTTCACCAAATACAAATCAGTTGGCCTTATGGCCTTACAAGTCCTTATACAATAGTAGCTTTAAACATTGGCGCGCAGGCCGGCCACATATGAAAAAACAAAGCATTTTAAGCATAGCCTTGAAGGGCAAGCGACAACAGCGGCAACAACAGCAGGGACTTCAGCCTTTATATCTACCACTCGGCTCTCAAGCACCTGTACAAGTACATTCAACCTAATGGTGGCAAACAAGGCAATGGTCAGCATTCAGCTGACCAATTTTATAACGACCCTACCCCTTTCTAGGGGTAGTGGTATTCCTTCCCTGCAGGCATAGAATTTCACAGGCAGATATATACATATCATACATTGTGCTCTCATGGACATACATTTCATCACAACCGTCAGCCATGCAATCCAATGGTCCGTGCACTCAGGGAACATTCCTTGTGTACCGGCGAACAAGTTGCCCACCACTGTATCAGGGTTGGAACCCAACAACAATATTGAGCATTTTACTCCATGGTGTGCAGCCGGAGATTTTAGTCTTAATGATCCAGGATTGGCCCGTAGCCCCCCATTGTGTCATGGCGCGCAGGCATAAGACTCTCGCTATGCGTTTCTGCCAAATGCCAATCATCCAGACACCCATGGCAGACAACCATAACGCAGATACAGTTTAGACTTTGCCCGTTGCTCAAATTGTTAGTTCTATAACAAGACTAACATGGGTCGGCATCCCCTTGTCCTTTCAGCAAATAGCCATAGTGTACTCACAGGACAAGATTCACAATCATAGGTTAGCTAGGTGCCACGCTCAACGGTAGCGACAAAACTCATTTTCAATCCCTAGCTCTAACCATTTGCCGAAATTTTCCTGGGCTTTCCTACCAGTAGTTCCTGCTACTACCCTTCATAGGCACAACCCAGCAAGCAGCACAAGCATCAAGGGTATTTTCCTGACTTACCACGCCAGTACTTCCAGCTACTACCCTTCACAGGTACCACCCATGAACATCAAGCATTACAAGGGTATTCCTGAACTTCCAATCCAGTACTTCCTATTACTACCCTTCACAGGTACAACCCATTCAGTACAAGCATTATACGGGTATTCTCCAGGACTACCACTCCAGTACTTCCTGCGACTGCCCTTCACAGCTTTAACCCATTGACTCGTAAACTACATGTTTCATCACATAGTCTTCTCCGGTGCGTATATGCAACATCACCAATCCAGAACAACCTGTCTAGATGGGCTTCACACAACATGCCTATTCCGTACTCCATTTCCGGATCTATATGCCAAATTAGCGGGGATTCCAAGAATCAATCCAAGGGAACCCTTCACAAGCCACCCTCTGGTGGGAGAATCCCATGCCTATGCCAAAATAGAAGCCTTCACACAGCTAGGAAGAAAGACCGTTGCCCTTGACGATTGTTTTGGTGCCATGAGCTCCTAGTCGGTTGGACAGCACCGTAGCGGCCTTGCGTCCACAACGCTAGCCTAAGATTGTGAACAGGAACTTTGCAGCTCCACCGGTGGTCGGCTCCTCTTCCTCCTCCTCCTTCTTCCTCTCTCTAGCTTTGTAGAAAGATAGTGGCCAAAAGAAAATGAGCTTTCTCATCTCATTTACCGGCCTTAAAGAAGCAGGGAGGGTTCTCAGCCATTGGATCCTAGCTGAGAAAATGGACGACCACGATTTTTCTACAAAAGGATAAGTTTTGTCAGACATGGCCCGTGACACGCACATGTAACAGGTCGTGTACCTTAAGCAGTACACAACCGACTCATCCAGACTAGTACACGCCAATGTGACACGCCCGTGTAACGGGCCGTGTCACTTGACATGCTTTCAGACACGCCGGTGTCTGTGGCCATGTACATTAGGCTGCACAAAACCAACTTCAACACGTTCGGGACATGACCAATGACATGGCCGTGTCACAGGCCATGTACCCTAAGACAAGACCGTGTCCTGCCCATGTTCACCATGCCTCAATACCTTAGGAACATCCAGCAAAGGACACAACCAGTGACACGCCCGTGTCACCGGTCATGTGCCCTTACACGACATCAGACACGCCCCAGCTCAACTTCGTCGAACTGACTTCGTCTAATAAAGGAGGACACGACCTCTGACACGCCCGTGTCAGAGGGCGTGTTCCCTCATTTTTCCTAGAATGGATTTTCGTCGAACTCTCGTCGGCTTCTCACCCGAGCAGGATACGCCCTGGGACACGCCCGTGTCTCAGGCCATGTCACCTATCTTTTTCGCAATCCTTGGATTGGGGGTGTTACACTCTGTCCGAGATGGAGATTTGTTCTTCCTCGCTAGGGTTGATAGAGGGGATATGAAGTGCCTTTCCTAACCTCTTAGGGTTTACCTTTATTTTGATATCTTCAATCTTAGACCTAAGAGAGTTTTGAGATGGGGACATCTTAATGTTTGAGAAGAATTCCACAATCTTATTTCTAAGAATGGTGGAGTGTTCAGAAATGGTGTATTCCAAGCCTGCGACCTCAATCATCCTTAACATGGCTTTAATCTCAGGAGAGGCATGATTGAATCCATCCCTCACTATTTCGTATACATCCTGAAGCTCCTTCATGACATTTGGTCCATTTTAACAGAGCGACAAGGCGCTGAGACGGTTTCAGTCTTTACGACTAGGGTTAAGACTTTAAAGAGCGATGTGTCTTTTCGTTTCTTGTCGCCTTTATATATGTAATGAAAAGATTTAATTAATTTAATTAAATTTTTCATTTGACTATTAAATTATGTATTTTAGACTTTACGACTTACTCAATGATTCCTATTATGATACAGGGCAGTTAGAGCTTTTACTATATCCCTCAGCTTTTCTTTTATTTGTTCCATACATGTTTAATTTGTGATTTTCCTTATTGATTGGTTGTACAATAGAGCTTTTCTTTTACTTGACAATTTACTAAGTCAAGTAAAATAGAAGGCGACCTAACATGTTAACGGGCTAGTTCTATTGGCTCCGAATTTATGCATTGTTTTGCCATAAAGCATGCTAATAAGTTATTTGAAATTTTTTGAATAAAACCTGCTAAAAGCATGCTAATAACTTGATTAGATTCATCTTGAGCACAACTAACACAATTTAACAAATAACAAAATAAATCTTTATATAAGAGAGAGAGAGAGACATATCTTGAGACTTGCTTCCTCTAGCTTTTGAGGATTACTTACTTGACAGCCTCAACCTTAATTTGTTTCTTTTTCTGGAGCGTATTCCTAGACCAACTATCATATCCCAGATGTATGCTTGGAACATTCACTGTCCAAATACCAAGTCTTAAGTGGATAGGTACTTGGACTATCCTGCAAAATAAAATTCATTTTCCCTTAGGCGCCCAATAAAAATTGGGTCCTAGGTTCTTGTTAGCATCATAAAATATCTGTCAAACTCTCTACCTGGGCTGAGCACCTTCCTGTCCACTAGTAACATTTAGGTTATGCCAATAATCAATGGCATAGTGACCCACTTTCCCACATCACAAACATTTATGATAGCTGTTCCTTCTCTTTAGGACAACACAGACTTGTCGTCCATGAGAGATGTGTGCAACACCAGACTTTGCTGGATGAGTATTGTATGATGCTGCTGCCTTCTTCCTGAGTGAAGGTGCTGAGGATCCAAATACAGCTGGTCTAATATGGGCCTGATGTATTTTTGCAGCCTGCCATCTAGTGGACACTCTTATTTCCTTTGATAAAGGATATTTGGATCGAAATCTAAATATCTTCTCCTGAACATTGTGGCTAGAGTGGACAATGTCACTCTTTCTTGGATCATGTGAATTCACCCCACTGGTGGAGCACACATTTGATTGATCCTTCTGGAGTGGTGCAAACTTGACAGTTTTAGAAGGCACATTTGCCTTATGAAACACTGTCCTCTTATTAGGGAAATCAGATTTGAAATGGTGATTGATGTGGTCAATACCCAGCTTCTCAGTGACTTGGCAAGTTGCAGCTTTTGGTAACTAACCCTGTGACTGAGAAGGGTTAATCACAATCCCCAACCTTTCTGAGAACTTTTGTTCCAGATATCTGATATGCCTTTTCTTCTCTTCCAGAAGCAAAGTCTAACACTCAAGACTATTCTTGAGTTCAGACACCTCATGACTTTTCTTATAGAACTCAATAGATTTATTGTTATAAAAAGTTTTATAAGACATTAGAACTTCAATCTCCTTGGCTTGCCTCTTGACAAGAATTCTACTCTTCATTAGAGCATCTAGGAGTAGTCCATAGTTGTCAACTAATTGATTGACATCAGTAAAAGATTTTGAGCAATCTTTATCATAACATGAAGATGCACTTGTATCTGGACTGTTCTCATAACCAGATGAAGATGCAGAATTGAAAATAGGTTGTACCTTGATTGATTCATACTGGCTGACTCCTTCCTTCTGCAGACATTGCCATCAACCCATGACATCTATGGTCTTCTTCATCCTCCTCATTGTCACTGTCTGAGTGTGACAGAGGGGCCCTGATTCCTATCCTGGTAGCAGGATATTCCACTTCTTCTGGATCTGCTGCAATAGATATCATCCCTATGTAGGATTTTTCTTCTTTATTTTCAAACTCTGAGGATGATGAATCTGTCCAGCTTCTCTCCTTCTTAGCCACAAAGGACTTCTCCTTATTCTTGTCCTTGTTGTGATGGTGATGATTTTTCTTCTTCTTCTTATCTTCTTCCTTTCTTTTGACTGGGCAGACAACAATGACATGCCCAGCCTTGCTGCAACAATAACAGATAACTTTGGAAGAATTCTGTTTACTAGAATTAGGGACATACCTGTCATCCTTGGATGACATCCTGTGATAAGAGGATGAGGATGGCCTGCTCCTCCAGTCGTTCTTACATATGGGTAGCTTCATGGCCCCTAACTCCTTATAGTTCATTCCTGACCCCATAACTTTGTCTTTTAGGTAACCTTGGAGGTAGACTAAGATTGTTAAATCCTTTTTGAATAACCTCCCTCTGATACCACTTGGGAGTTACTTAACTAAAGGTTATCTAATCACCTAGAGGGGGGGGGGGGGTGAATAGGTCTTTGAGCTTTTATTAAATATTTTGTAGATTTCTAATTATACTAACTAGAGGTTGTCATTACATCCTCCAATACCAAAGAAAAACAAGCACACAACAAACACAATGATTTATAGTGGTTCCCCAATTGGGTACATCCACTTTCTCTCCCACCTATCCAACTTACTTGTTGGACTAGACAACTTCTCCACTATGCTCTTCAGAGATTACACCTCAGGCCCACAGCCTTACATACAGATTCTTCATAGAATCCAAATCAGAACCATAAGGGTTCCTACCTTAGAGCTTTGCAAAACTCCTATAGCTCAGTGATCCAATGATAATGTACCTCAGCTTTATTTCTAAGGTCTACACTCAGGCACTTCAGACCTACAGCTTCAGGCACACAACCCTACTCTCAGAGTGTTGCAGCACTCCTATAACTCAGTACCCTTTCAGGTACCTACAGCTCAGCCTCCTCCAAGGCCAACAATCTCAGTGATAAACTTGTCACCTACAGCTCAGTGAATCTTTAGTTACCTATCTCAGACACAAGGCCCTACACTCAGGCTGGGAGGAGAGCCCTACCTCAGTTCCACACTAAGATCCTACCTCAGAGAGTAGCACTATCCTACCTCAGGCACTTAAGACCTACAGCTCAAATCGTCACTTGGATCCTACCTCAGTGCCCCAACAGGGCACCTACCTTAGTGACAAATTTGTCACCTACCTCAGGCACAAAATGCCCTACACTCAGATTCAAGAAACCTGAATACTATAGTAAATAAAATAGGATGTTGAATAAAATAGAAAAACTAACTCAGAGAAGTATCTCTGAGTCAACCTTGCTGGACTGAGCAGATATCAGTCCAGTCAACTTGATGTAGAAGGAATTAGCCTTCTTCTACAACTAACACTTTACTGGTGCACAAGTAAGCCGCTATCGACTTACTGAAGAGATGTATCAGCTACACTATTCTGATGGTAACTAACTTACTGAACTTTGAAGTGCTTCAACTATCTTTATCTGCCCTCGGGCTATCTTGGCTAGACTTTAACTTTCAAGCTTGATGGGGAAGAAGATGTCCAGCCGCCTCTTTTTTTTCTTTTTGTATTTCTGTGTATGATACCTGTGTATTCATTAACCTAATCCCTTTTCTATTTCCCCTTTTTATATGTGTTGATTTGAATCAATGACATAATATTATGTGGGCCCACTAATGATTGGTGAGCGCCAACTCCATCAGAAAAGGAAAAAATGTCTATCAGCGCTACAACAGCTTTCCCGTAACGGCTTCATGCAATTTTGACTTTGATGACGTCAGCAGTGGTCATCAACATCTGGTCTTAGAAAATATTTCGGAAGACCATGAAGTGTTGAGTGATGTTAAGTCACTTAACGCCATCTCCCTTGGCTCGCAACGTTTCTGGACTTAGAATTTTCCTGGCTTTATCTCATCGGTTTTGTCTCAGCGGTTTCAGCGGTTTTCATTATCAGCTGAGACAAGCCTTTATCTTAGTGCTTTCTTCTTATCTGCTGTTTTAACGGCCTAGGGAGGACCCCTAGCACTGCTCGGCCCACCAGCAGCCCATGGAGGACCCATTGGACCACGGTGGTACAGCCGGAATCTACAAGGCCTGGAGGACCAATGGCACCACGGTGGTGCAGCTCAGCTTGTGATGAGAACTGTTGAAGGTTGCTTATCAAGGGTAGAGTGTTCGAAGCCCCATGCCAACAACCTTCCGCTGCTGAGAAATAGGCGCAGAGATTTGGTTGGGGTATACAGCCTGCAGGCCTTGTAGATTTCGGCTGTACCATCGTGGTGCCATGGGTCCTTCATGGGCTGCTGGTGGGTCGGGCGGCGCTAGAGGTCCTCCCTAGGTCGTTATAAAAAAAGTTCACTTTTTTTATAGTGGTCTAGGTTTAGAGCTCAGAGGCCCACGATGTAACCGTGCAGCATGTCTCGCCCCTGTGCGCCCCCTAAAGGACTGCAGTCCGTGCCCCCAAACCCATCTCCGACCATTTTCTCAGCAGGACAGGTTTTTGAGCTTGCCAGATTTCAAACCCAACACATCCTTATAAGGCACCTTCCACAGTCCTCATCACCAGCTGAGCTGCAACTCAGCTGGTGATGAGGAGTGGTATTAAAGGTTTCTTATCAAGGTTACGTGTTCGAGACCCCGTGGAAACAATGCACAGTGCTGATAAACAGGTCAGAGATTGTTTGGGGTGTACGACCTACAAGCCTTGTAGATTTTGGCTTTACCACCATGGTGCCTTGGGTCCTCTATGGGCTACTGGTGGGCCGGGCAGTGCTATGGGTCCTCCCTAGGTTGTTACAGCTATCTCAGCTATTTTTGCACTTAACTGTCTCAACGATTTTGTCTCAGCGGTCTCAGCAGTTTTTCATTATCAGCTGAGACACGCCTTTGCTTCAGCGCTTTCTTCTTATCTACTATCTCAATGGTTTTTGCACTTTACTGTCTTAGCAGTTTTTCTCTTAACAGTCTCAGTGCTTCCTTCTTCATTAGAAGCGTTGAGTGAACTTTCTTCACTCAATGCTTCAGGACTTAGAAATAATCCAGCTAGTCTTGTCTCAACTGTTTACCTCTTAACTGTCTCAATGCTTCCTGCTTTATTAGAAGCATTGAGTGAATTTGGTTCACTCAATGCTTCTGGACTTAGAGAAATCCAGCCAGTTTCGTCTCTGCAGTCACAGCGGTCTCAACACTATCTTCTCAGCTGTCTCAGCGGTCTCAATGTTATCTTCTCAGCTGTCTCAGCGGTCTCAATGCCTTCTTCTCAGTGGTCTCAATGCTTTTGACTTAGATATATTTTCTGGCTTTAGTTTGACAATCATTGAGTTGATCTCGATGAACTGTAACCTAAGCTCGACGAACATTGATCTTCTCAGTTGTCTCAGCTCTTTTTACCTTAGTCAATTTTTCTCTTGCTTTAGATTGATAAGCATTGAATTGAGCTTGACGAACTGTAACCTGAGCTCGACGAACTTCGAGCTGAGTTCGACGAATTTTGAATCCTGAGTTCTTAAGCTTAACCCAAGGATTGCTGAGTTGAGCTCGACGAGCAGCGAGCTGATTTTGACGAACTCTGAGCTGAGTTCGACAAAATTTGAGTTTACTGTCCGACTCATTTTTCTTCACCTGTCCAATCATGGACTACCTGCATGCAAGAACTAGAGCACACATCAAATACATTATACCTCTTAGCATGATTGGTGATGCCACTTCAAATCCTGAGGAACATTATAGAGCACAATTCCCAGCACAACTCTATCTTGACAGGTGCCCCACAATAGTGGAAACAACAAGCACCTCATCAGTTCCACCACGTGAGTGGACATAAGCTCAGAAGAAGTTGAAGATAGTTAATGCAAAAGCTATGAACAGCCTAGCTCAGACAATGTCTGATGATATTTTCCAGAAAGTTGTTGAATGCTCTTCAGCCAAAGATATTTGGGATTCTCTAAATGTAATGGTTGCTGGCTCAGTAGATGAAAGAAAGGACAGAAGGTTCCACTAGATTTCTCAATATGTGAACTTTAAGAAGGGTGAATCAGAATCAGTTGCTGACATGTACACCAGACCCAGTCTCATCATTAATGAGCTGGAAAATCTTGTGAAGGGCATCTCTTTAACAGTGATAAATGACAAGATTCTTATGTGCTTCCCTAACATATGAGACTCCAGGATATGGCCAATCAAGGAAGCCAAAAACTTGAATGGGATATCAACAGAGACCTTATTGGGAAAGCTTAAGTCGTATGAGCATCTTATCAAGATAAGGGAAGCTAAGCAAATAACTTCACCATCACCCAGGAAAGAAAAGAGCATCGCTTTCCAGGCTACAGTTGAAGAAGAAGCTATTCCAGTAAATGAAGACCTCATGAGTCTTATAGCCAAAGGATTTTATAAAATGGCTAAGAAGGACTTCAGAAGAAGATCATCCAAACATGAAGACAAACCAAGGTATGACAAAACCCCCACTAAATAAATTCTTTACTATGGATGCAGGAAACCTAGACATATTTTGCCAGAATGTCCTGAAAAGAAGAAAGAGATAGACTCCAGGACACACTCTAAGAAATCCTCTTCCAACAAATACAGGAATAAAGAGAGAGGATTTATGGCTCTGACATGGTGTAACTCAGATTCATAATCTTCATCTAGCTCCAGTGAGGATGAAGAAGAAGCAAAATCTAGAGAGGTTTGCTTGATGGCTATCAATGCCTCTTGCAGCAATACAGAAGCTGAAGATTCAGAAGTAGAATTTGAACCAGAAGAGGATCAGGTGATCTCTTCCTTTGATTTTACCTCAGAACAATTTAAAACTGATTTAAATTATTATGTATTGATCTAATTAAATCTGAAAAGGAAATCAAGCTTCTTAGAGAAAAATTGATTGATTTTGAAAATAGCTCTTCAGAAAATTTAAAATTTAAGGAAGATCTAAAAACAGCTAATAAACAAGTACTTTCCTTAGAAACCAAATTAAATGAGGCTAAAAAATTTGAAGAATCCCTTAATGGGAGAATCATCAAATTGATGGACATCACAAGCACAGTTAATGCCACACTTAAAGACAAACTAGGTTTGGGAGCTTCATCAAGTCAGCCTCCTATTTTGTAGATAAATATATTATCTACCTCCATCAAATTTGTTTCTGCTAAATGGAAAGAAAAGGTAGAAGTTAGGAATAATGAAATAGAAATTTCACCGAAAATCAACAAAAGAAAAGGAAAAAGAGAAATTTTAATAAAAACAATGTTCAACAATATTCATCGAACCAAGATCGACGAAATGTACATGGTTCGTCGAACTCAGATCGACAAACTATGAATGCAGATTCTATTTATAACTATTCCTCTAACTACGATCGATGAAATCAATATGGGTCCTCGAATTGCGATCGATGAAATTGGGGTGCAGAAAATGAATACCTTCATTCTCTGAGTGGAGTTCGACGAACTCAACCCTATTCATCGAAGGCAGTTTGACGAACTTACTGGAATTCGTCGAACCCAGAATATTATAACAGAAACATAAATTGTTTTAGAAATTTTAATAAACCTAAATCTGTTATTAATCCTTTTAACCAATGGATAATTCCACCTAGAAAATATTACCCGCTAGGCTATAGGGATCAACCAGATTATTCGTATATTTCTAGTTAGTCGCTCCTTTGGCTCTGTGACCTCGATCTTTAAGGAAGGGATATCGTGCCTCTCACACGGATCTCACTGGATTGTGGAATCGGGTGCTACACATCATATCTCTCCGCAGCAGCCGCCCAAATACTTAGATACTGTTTACCCCAGGCACATCATTGTGGCCAATGGTGACAAGATCCCGGTTTCTGGTACTGCTCATCTGCCTCTTACTCCTTCCCTCTCCTTATCCTCGGTTCTTCATGTTTCGAGATCTCCATTTAACCTTCTTTCTGTTAGCCGACTTACGCAAGATCTTGATTACTGTGTTAATTTCTCACGCTCTTTCTTTGTGGTGCAGGATCGACTAATGCAGAATATACTTGGTAGAGGGCGACTGTTGAATGGGCTATATCTTAACTTGTTTTCTTAACTTGTTTTCTTGCAGATAAAGAACTATCCTACCACAGAGCAACATTGGTACTTGGATATTGGTTGCTCAAAACATATGAGAGGTTCAAAGGACAACCTCAGTGATTTTAAGGCAAAGTTTGGACCCAAAGTGATTTTCGGTGACTCCAATTATGGACAAACAAAAGGCTATGGAAATCTCTAGATTGGAGTAGTGACATTCAAGAAAGTTGCTTATGTGAATGGTCTAAAGCATACCCTCATCTCCATAAGTCAGTTATGTGATGAAGGTTATCATGTATCTTTTAACAAATCCTTATGCTCTATTATCTCTAACAAAAACAAAATTATTTTAACTAGTATTAGACAAGGTAACATATACTTAGTTAATTTCAATTCAGCTAGTTCAGAGATTTGCTTATTTAATCAGATTAGTAATTCTAATGAATTATGACATAAGAGATTAGGTAATATAAACTTTAGGAATATAGCTAAATTATCTAAGGACAACCTTGTTAGAGGACTACCTTCTGGACCCTATAAGAAGGAAGGATTCTGCAGGGCTTATCAGTTTGGCAAGCAAACTAAAAATAGTTTTAAATTCATTAACAAAAGTGACTCACCAAGAATCTTGTATTTGCTACACATGGATCTTTTTGGACCCATTGCTTTACAAAGTTTGGGAGGGAAATCTTACAATTTAGTTACTATAAATGATTTCTCTAGATTCACTTGGGTGTTCTTTCTGAGAAACAAGTTTGATAACTTTAAAGTTCTTACAGATTTTCTTAAGAGCATACAGATTGAGTATTCTACTCAGGTTGCATTGATCAAAAGTGATCAGGACACCAAATTTGAATCTCTTCTCATGCAAGAATTCTGTGAGAAGGAAGGTATCAGACATTACTTCTCTGCTCCTAGAACTTCTTAACAAAATGAGGTAGCAGAAAGGAAAAAATAGAGCCCTGATTGAATTTGCAGGGACATTACTTTTAGATGCTTACTTGCCCCTATCCTTTTGGGCAGAGGCAGTTAGCACAGCAAAGTATGTTCTGAATAGAAGTCTAATATTTAAACTTAAGGTTAAGACTCCCTATGAATTTCTTAAAGGGAAGAAACCTAAAATAAACTATTTTAAAGTATTTTGTTGTATATGCTATATTCACAATAACAAGAAGAAACATCTTAGAAAGTTTGAAGACAAAGCTGTAGAGAGAGTTTTTCTTGGATATTTCCAAGTTAGCGCGGCTATAGGGTTTTTAATAAATCAACCTTAAAAATCGAATAATCTATGCGTGTAACTTTTGATAAAACTAACATGTCTTACAAGGAGAGACATCTCTACCATAGAAAATTTGTAGGTACCAAATCTGTGTGAGAAAATGGATGATTTGATCCTAACATAAGAGGATATATTACATCCTTCTCAACAGATTATTGCTGATGAAGAGAGTGAAGAAGAAATTATTGGAACAATTGAAATAACAACAGCTAACATAATTCCAAAAGCGGAATTAATTTCCCAAGCTGTATATCAACCAACTCCTCCTACTGATTTTGTTACACTTAGAGATCTTCCCATTCTCAAGTGATTGGATACATATCAATTTGTGTGCAAAAAAGACATCAACTCAACTAAGATTTAATGCATGCTTGCTTCATATCTTAGATTGAACCTCAATCCATAAAAGATGCAGAGCAAGATCCCCACTGGATTATTGCAATGCAAGAGGAGCTCAATCAATTTGAGAGATGTAGAGTTTGGGATTTAGTTCCAAGACCCAAATACTACACAGTCATTGGAACTAAATGGGTATTCAAAAACAAATTGGATGCTCAAGGAATCATTGTGATGAACAAGGCAAGATTGGTGGCTCAAGGCTATTATCAAGAGGAAGGCATAAATTATGACCAGACCTTTGCTCTTGTTGCAAGGCTAGGGGTCATCATAATATTTCTTGCATATGCAGCATACAAGAAATTCAAAGTCTACTAGATGGATGTGAAGAGTGCCTTTCTGAATGGAGAACTCAAAGAGAAAGTTTATGTTGAACAACCACCAGGTTTTATTACTCCAACTCATCCCTCTTTTATTTTTAAATTGCATAATGCTCTTTATGGTTTAAGGCAAGCTCCAAGATCTTGGTATGAGACCCTAGCTAGCTTTCTTTTAGAACATAAGTTCTCTAGAGGCATTGTAAAAAGAACTTTGTTTTTCAAGCATCATAAAAATAAAATTTTGTTAGTACAAATATATGTAGATGACATTATTTTTGGCTCTACTGATTCCAAACTATGCAAAATGTTTTCTAACCTGATGCATTCGAAGTTTGAAATGAGTAGCATGAGTGAGCTTTCCTACTTCCTTGGTCTTCAAGTAAAGGAATACCCTGATGGCATTTTCATCTCCCAATCTAAATATGCTAAGGAGCTAATTAAGATATTTGAGATGTTTGATGCCTCAGCCAAGAAAACACTCATGCCCTCAAATGTTGTGGTTGATTTTGATGAACAGGTCAAGCAAGATGATCAGAAAAAATATAGGGCTATTTTTTGGTCTTTGTTGTATATCACAGCTAGTAGCTCAGATGTAATGTTTGCTACATGTCTTTGTGCTAGGTTCTAGGTGAACCCTAAAGAATCTCACCTTATTTTACTTAAAAAGAGTTTTGAGATATATAAAGGGTTGTCCAAATCTAAGACTATAGTATCCATCTGAGTCAGAATTTGATTTAACTGAATTTTCAGATGCTGACTGTAGACCCCCTTTTGTTTTGCAACACCGGGGTCTTAGGCCCAGAACCGCCGTTTTGCGGTGACTCCTTCACGCCCTGAAGGGTCATCACCACAAAGCGCCGATTCTGCCGGCCAAATCGATCGCAAAAAAGTAGCACAATAATGAAAATGCAAAATTGCAGTCCACAGAAAATCACATATCATAGTAATAAATCTCCACGAAGGGAGTGTCCACAGAATAATACATCAGAGTACTAAAAATATGGTCTTACGCCCGGTACATCATATCCTCACTACAAAATCACTCATGCGGAAGCGAAAGCAGAAAAACCTACTCAAGGTCGAGACTCACGGTCCCGGCTGTATGAACTCTGGAGGTAGACTGCCCCACCTCCAAGCGTATCGGTCTCTGGGGCTGCTCCTCCATGCTGGGCTCCACGATCCCCTAAATGATGCGGTTCGAAAACTATTAGTCTAAAAGACTAAGCCCTATCATCCCCCACCCCTTCCCCCATGGCTCCTAGGCACCGAGCGGAGAGGAAGAAAGGGGAGGACTTGAAGGTGGAGAATAATCAAAACAGGTGGCAGCGGACCTATACTAGCAATTCTATAATAGATATTCACAATAAGATGAAATATAAAAAGTAACCTTCACTTATGTGAGAACACATAAGCCAAGGGGTCTTCTGCAAGGCTCCCATCGTATAAAAAGTCTCATACCAATTTATACGTTGGGGTGTTAGTTATCACACAACAATATATAAATATATATCGAAATTGACCTTAATTTATAAACTTGCCCACACAAGCTTATAGACCAAGGGGTCGTTTAGCAGGTCCTAATGTATAAGTGTCCCATTCCACTTATACATTAGGTGTCAGGGGTTAAATGAATCGATTATACTATGACATGCAAGTGGGTATGATGGAACATGCAAGTGCAACACACACACCCGACTCTGTGCACACAGACCTTTAGTTCCCCCTTTCTGGAGTCGTAACCTCCCAGGATACCTCCGTAGTGGCAGACGGAAGCGGTGGGTTTTGCCTCGCCCACCTCTAAACCAGTAAAGCACTACCGGTCAGACCTATCGTACGCCTCAACGCTTGGTGCACGAAGCGGACTCCTGCGTACTCTTGCCGGCTGGCACACCGGACTTCTGTTGATGAAGTGCTAACCACACTTGCTGAGTCAATGTATTGGCGTCGGTGCATCGACCCTCCAATACCGAAGACCCACTACCTTAATTTTTCCTTTCTTTTATGCACATGCAAATTTAGCGTAATCAAAAACCGAGCCGAATCTCCCCGGACCAAAACGTCCATCTCAAACAATCGAGCTGAAGCTCCCCGGACCCAAAGTCCTTCTTTTAACCATCCGAGCCGAAGCTCCCAGCTATCTACCGGTGCTATCAGTGTTTGTGAAAGGTGCAACCCTAATTACTAAGTTACTCTTTTCAGCTTGTTAAAACAGTTTACGTTAACCCAGGACTGCCCCCGCTATTCCCTGTGAAGGGCTCTCAAGGGGCATTAGGAACTATGTTGGGATTACGCCCAGCGTTCCCTTTCGCAAGGTACTTATTTTTGTTATTGGTTGATCCCCTTACCCATTACTTTCTCATGTTACGATAGGCTAATCCTAAGGTGATTTGACTACACTTCACCTCGGGGAGGACGATCTTTCGTCGGACCCGAGCGCCTCTAAACCCTAGCCAAAACAACACCATACTCACTTTATCTTCGAATGATGCATCTAATTCTATTTATCCTTTCTAGCAACCCAACAAAACCCAACACATGTGCTCTAATTCATATCCCAAATGATTTCCTGCAATTTTACTAAATGCAGACCACTTAAGCTATATGACCCGTAAAATGAGAAGTATACCAAATGATCATCCAGTACTCATATAATACTTTTTGGAGGACTATATTGGCATTTTTAGCCTGAATCCATAATTTCCTAATTTTCATAATTTAACAGACAATTTATTTATTTATTCTAATAGCCAAATGTTTCAAGTTTGAACATGAAGTACAAGTTTTAGGCAAGATAAAATTCCACTAAATTTATGTTAAATGTAGAATGAATAATCATCTAAAAATACAGAATCTTCCAAATTTTCAGCAAGGTTTATGCCCTTAAAGTTTATTTCAAAATTATTCCAAAATAAATCATTAAAAGGGGATGTTCAACAAAAATACTTCCAAAAATTCAGAGAAAATTCCAGAATGATTGTAAGGGCACATAAAACCTCTAAGTAAAGTTTCATAATTTTTTTGAAAGAATTATTCCCTGAATTAATTAATTATCCAATTCTCAATAATATGGCCTTGTAAAGGAAGTTCTGTAAACAGACCTCTAAAAAATTATAAATAAATTTCTACAAGTACTTTTTGACATGGAAATATCAAAACCTAAGCCTCATGATTTTTCAACAAATATATCATCAATAATTAATTTTATTCTACCAAAGCGCCTTTCTGAATTTAATGAAGGAAGTACCAAATATAATCAATTAAGAATTGTAATAAAATTCAAAGATGTTCACCCAGCCCTAGATTATCTTCTGACCAAGTTTCATCAGATTGTAATGCACATAATAATCAAATTAATTAAAAAACCATTTTGGGCCTTTTGGCATTTAACAAATAAAGTACCAGAAATATAATCCATGAACTTCTACAGAAATTACCAAAGGTTCTAGATGGCTTAAAACCTACTCTATCCAAATTTCATAACATTTGGGGAAGGTTTAGGGGCTGAATCTTCAAATTTGTGCTCCTACCCTAAAACTAGGGTTAGGGTTTTGAGGTGTCTACCTTGCTCCAACTATTCTAAAGTTCCTACCAGAGAACTTAGGTTACCTTACCCTCAATTCTACTGAGCTTCCAAAGCCATACAAGGGCATTTGCCCACATGTCCTTCATAACCCTCAAAAGTCCTTCCTTAGGGTTTGAGGTTGCACCCTAGGGTAAATCAAGCCTAAATCATCTCATTTTCCTTAAGAGGGTGACATTGGCCATGCTAAGTCAGTGTCCAAAACCTCAGGCTCTGTTGAGGGGAGGTGACCACCCTAAGTCCATAGTGCACTTTTAATCAAAGACACCTCATAAAGGCCAAACTAGGGTTTGGTGATTCCCAAACCAAAACAAATCCAAATGAATTAAAATTTTGTACAGAACTAGGTCTCGATGCCAGGGACCATTATTCAAAATTTGGGAGAGTTTAGAGGTCATTTGACCACTTAATTACATTACCCTAGCATTATTAAATAAAAGTAAAAAACTTTAGGCAAGGTGTCTCCAAAAATTCTGATTTTTGGGCAGGCCCTAGGTTTAGCTAAGTCAAACTCCCTGCCAAAATTTCAAGTGATTTGGGCCAGGGATGAGGTGTGGGCACGCAGTTTAATGACTGCCTAGCCCTAAGTATATGTCCCACCAAAATGGGTGCCCTGGTCAGACCATGCCCCCAAATTGGTTCAAACAAATTTTAAAATAAATTAGACACAAAGGACTACAACTTTGATGTTAGTGACTTTTTCTACAGAGGGGCCTAAGTATTTTTAAAAATTAAAAATAATAATTACAAATAGTGTGATAGAAATTTAAATAATCAGAAGTTCATATGCTATAGTTTTCTATCATCTATGCACGAATCTTGGCGTAACAGATTAACGGGATCCCTTCATCTTCCCCATTCAGCCAACGGTCTGGATTTCTCCCGCCTGGAACTTCTTCCAAGAGCTGCCGTCGGCGATCCGGCCACCTCCCCGGCCGGCCACCGCCACCACCACCTCCGTTGAGGTGGTGGCTGTCGCCAGGCGGCGGCTTGGCCGCCGGAGGGCCGATTTCCGGCGATTCTACCAGGAAATGTTTCGGCCGGAAACCATGAAAATCCAAAGTTGATTCGGGCTCAATTGAGCCCGAACCTTAGCCCTAAGGGATGTTATGATCTACTCATGAGGTAAGGTGAGGAGGAGGACCTTCCTGGCAGCCTGAATGCGGGAGGAGCGGCGGGATTCCATAGTCGACGGCGGCGGCGCTCGGCTTCTGCAACAACACAGTGGGACGACCTGTCTCCTCCAGAAAAAAGCTCGAAAATGCTCCCCTCTGCCCACTGATGATGTTTAAATGGTCAATTGGGGAGGGGGCGGCTGGTTCTTCAATGCCCTTCAACACCATTAATGGTGTGGCTCGGGTTGAGTGGAGGGGGGCTGAATCCACCCCTTGGTGGTCGGGAAATGGCTGGAATCAACTCCTCTTCCCTAGAGGAGTTGATTGCAGCCATTAAAAGTGGTTGTTGGCCTCCCTTTGGCCGGCTCCCACTCTCCCTTCCTCTCCCCCATTAACAAGAAGGGAAGCTCCCTTCTCTCTCCTAGTCACCCATGTTGACTGGTCAACACCATAGTCTATGTGCAGCCCACTTAGTCATGATGATCATGAAAGTGAGGTTAGCCTTAAGGAAGAAGTGGCTTGGGCTTGGGTTAGCCCATTTGGGCTAGGTTTGAATTGGCTTAAGTTAGGGTTGACCTGGGTCAATTTGATCATCTAGGTTGACCCATTGGGTCCTTGGTGACCCATTGACCTCCCCTAAGGCCTATGTTGGGTTTTGTAGGGTTACCTTACACTTTGGAGGTCACCTACCCTTAGTAAGGGCACTTTGACCAGATTAGGTGCTTGAGTTGACTTGGGTCACTTCCAGGGATCGGTGAGCCAAGATCCCAATGAACAAAAGATAAGCCCCCAATGAACAAAAGATAAGCCTCTACCTGCCTAGAGCAGCCCTTACTAGTTTAAAGCAGGAAAATAAATTAAACATCTTGAGGAGTTGGTGAGGTATATCTGACTGAACAGCTCTGGGTATCTTTGTCGCATCAGGTCCTGCGGCTCCCAGGTATGCTCCTCCTGGCCGTGGTTCCTCCACAAGACCTTGACTAATGGGACCTTCTTGCGACGCAAGACCCGTACTCCTCGGTTGTCGATCCTAACCGGCTCCAAACGAACTGACCGGTCTGAAGCTACCGGCCCTTCGGTGGTCAAAATCTGCTGCTCCGGGCGTAGCAGAGCCCTCCTCAGCGAGGAAATGTGGAAGACGTCATGCAGAGCTGCCAGCTCTAGTGGCAACTCCAGCCTGTAGGCTAGGGGCCCGATCCGCTCCAGGATCCTATAAGGGCCCATGTACCTAGGGCTAAGCTTCTTCCTCTGACCGCGCACCCGCGAGACTCCATGCATGGGTCGGATCTTCAAAAACACTTGGTCCCCGGCCTGGAACTCCACCTGCCGATGCCGGGCATCATAGTACTTAGCTTGTCTGCTCTGCGCCTCTAGCATCCTGTCTCTGATCAGCCTCACCTAGGCCTCGGTGTCTTCAACAAAATCTGATCCCAACACCTTCAGATCTTCGTCCTGAACCCAAGAAAGCAGGGCCCAGCATTTCCTTCCATACAAGGCTTCGTAAGGCGCCATCCTGATGCTGGACTGGTAGCTGTTGTTATAAGAGAACTCGACCACGGGGAAGCACTTCTCCCATGGTACCCCGCGGTCCAGAATACATAGCCTCAAAAGATCTTCCAGCGTCCGGTTGGTGCGTTCTGTCTGCCCGTCCAACAGGGGATGGAACGCAGTGCTGAAGGTCAATTGCGTGCCTAAGTAAGCTTGCACGGATCTCCACTCCCTGGAAGTGAACCGGCCATCCCGATCCGACACGATAGTCTTGGGCACCCCGTGATATCGAATGAACTGCTCCACAAATCTCCGTACTAATACTCCCACAGCATCGTCCTTCCTGATCGGAATAAATCTGGCTACTTTTGTCAACCGATCGACGATGACCCAAATCGAGTCATTTCCTGTTCGTGATCGGGGAAGTCCGTGAATAAAGTCCATCGCGATGTCTTCGAACTTCCACTCTGGTACCGGGAGTGGTTGCAACAAACCCGCGGGGTTTTTGCACTCTGCCTTCACTAGCTGGTAAGCTGCACAGTGGGTCACAAATCGAGTGATATCCTTCTTCATGCCAGGCCAGTACATAGTCTTCTTCAAATCCGCAGTCATCTTCGTGATGCCCGGGTGCACCGAGTATCTGCTGTGGTGGGCCTCCTCCATAATGTCTTCCCGGACCTGGCCTCCTTCT
The DNA here is from genome assembly GCA_039583875.1 of Platanthera guangdongensis. Taxonomy (NCBI): domain Eukaryota; kingdom Viridiplantae; phylum Streptophyta; class Magnoliopsida; order Asparagales; family Orchidaceae; genus Platanthera; species Platanthera guangdongensis. The sequence continues at coordinate 128,780,474 of CM077163.1, read as the reverse complement.
GGTATATAAGTCCGACCTCTAAAATATACCACACCATCCCTCATCGTGTAATCTCCTGCTGCACCATTCTCCAAGGCCCAGAATATCGGCTCCAATTTGCCATCTCGCCTCTGTCCCTCTCTGACTCGGTCCCGGATATCGTCGGTAGTACTCACTGCAGCTAAATACTCCATGTAAAGCTCGGGGTCCTCGGATGACACTAGTTTGATGTGCATATCCTCCAATCTCCTCACCAGCTCCATAGACATAACCTGGGGCCCGGTCTCGGAAGTGGCAGCTCTCCGACTCAACGCGTCAGCCACCACGTTTGCCTTCCCTGGAAAATAGTGCATCTCATACTGATAATCTGCTAGGAACTCCACCCAGCGCCTCTGCCTGATGCTCAGTTCCTTCTGCGTGTCCACATATTTCAGGTTCTTGTGGTCGAAGTAGATTTCGCAATGGACTCCATAAAGATAATGACGCCAGATGTTCAAAGCAAAAATGACCGCCCCCATCTCAAGGTCGTGCACCGGATAGTTCTGTTCGCGCTTCCTCAATTGGCGAGACGCATATGCAATTACATGACCCTTCTGCATCAGTACAACTCCCATACCCTGGTAGGAAGCATCAGTGTAGACCTGAAATCCTTCCCTCCCCGAGGGGAGAGTAAGAATGGGAGCCGAGGTTAGTCGATTCTTCAGCTCCTAGAAAGCTGCCTGGCACTGCGGGGTCCACACGAAGGGTACCTCCTTCTTCGTTAAGGATGTGAGCGGGCGGGCGATTCGAGAGAATCCATCCACGAACTTCCGGTAGTAACCGGCAAGTCCTAGGAAACTTCGTACGTCGGTGGCTGTCTTTAGCTGCGGCCAATCTCGAATTCCCTGAATCTTTGCCGGATCCACTGCCAACCCGGCTCCACTGATAATATGGCCTAAGAAGCCCACCTCATTCAGCCAGAACTGACATTTACTAAACTTTGCAAATAAATAATTCTCCCGCAGTCTCTATAGGGTCAGTGCCAGATGACGTGTGTTCTCCTCCTCCGTTCTCGAGTAGATGAGGATGTCATTGATAAACACGATGACAAACACACCTAGATATTCCTTGAAAACCTGGTTCATGAGGGTCATGAACGCTGATGGTGCATTAGTGAGCCCGAAGGGCATCACCGTAAACTCGAATAAACCATATCTGCTACTAAAAGCAGTCTTCTGAATGTCCTTCTCTCGAATTCGAAGCTGGTAGTATCCTGACCTCAAATCTAATTTCGAAAAGAACTGCGCTCCCTGCAGCTGGTCGAACAGCTCGTCTATCCTTGGAAGTGGATAGGTGTTCCGGACCGTCAGCCGATTTAGTGCACGGTAGTCAATGCACAGTCTGAGAGTCCCGTCTTTCTTTTTGACGAACAATACCGGGGCTCCCCATGGTGAAGAGCTTGGCCAGACAAATCCGGCTTCCACTAACTCCTGAAGCTGGCTCCGGAACACTGTCAACTCCCTTGGGGCCATCTGATAAGGTGCCTTGGATGCTGGCCTGGCCCCAGGCACAAGCTGTATCTGAAAGTCCTGCTCCCTGCGCGGGGGTAATCCGGGTAATTTTTCTAGAAAGACGTCCTCAAACTCCCGTACCACCGGGATGTTCGATATAGAATTCATGGCCTCTGCCATCTCAAACAGCACCTCGTAGACCTCCTCCCGCTGTAAATAGGCCTTAACGGCCTGTACTGAAGATAAGGGTATACGTGAGGCAGGTCTTAAACCTTCGATGATGATGATAGAGTCCCCGTGCCTCACGGTGATCCTCTATGCTTGACAATCAATCTGGGCATGATTCCACTGTAACCAAGTCATGCCCAGGATCAGCTCGAAGACGGGCATCCTCAGGACCATTACCGGAACTTCGAACGACATTCCTCCAATCTCCGCCTCCATGCTGTAGTGGGCTGAGGTGAGTATCTCCGATCCGTCGGGTAGACGCACCCTCCTCATCCGGCCTGTGAACCGTTCCACTCCTTCCAGCCCTTCCAGAAAGGCCTCCGACACAAACGAGTGCGAGTCACCCGTGTCGAACAGAGTATAGGCGGGCTTGCCGCTGATGAAGACTATACCTGGGATGATTAAATGTCTTAGTATTTTATAACGCGTTTTCTTTCCTATTTATTCTACTTAGGGCAGATCTACTTGTTGGTTAACTGAGAACGGAAATTTAATTTAAACAATTTAAACATCTTGATTTACCTATGATGACCCGCTCTGGATTTCGAGGTTGTGCCAGGTCCAAGGCATATGCCTTCTCCCTTTCCTGTCTTCGATCTCCTCCCTGGTAACCACATCCTCGGCCGCATCCTCGGCCTCCGAAAAGCTGGGCAGGTGGGCCACCCTGTGGTGTTGGAGGTGGTGCCCCCATCATGGGGCAGTTTCTCCGGAGGTGTCCCACCTGATGACAATGGAAGCACTCCGGTGGGGGATACGCCATACCCCCGGGTCTCGGCATCTCCTGAATCCGAAGAGGTTGAGGGGACAATATCACCTGCTCTCTCATCTCCTGCCTCACCTCCTGACGAGGCTGATCCTCCGTCCTTCTCCCATCTGGTATAGCGCCTCGCCGTTGATCATTTCTGGCCCTCCGGCCCTGATCCTCCGCTTGCCGCTTCCGGCCCCGGGTGGTGTGCCAATCAGCCTCAATCCTCTTTGCCATCTCCAAAATCTGGGAGATACGCACATCGGATACAAACAACAAAGCCTCCCTCAACTCATCTTTCAGACCCTTATAGAACCTCTTGATGTATCCTGCTTCATCCAGCTGGTAAGAACCTGCATATCGAGCCAAATGGTCGAACTCTCGATGGTACTCCACCACCATCTTGGTGCCCTGCTTCAGCTGTAAGAACCGCTCCTCCAACTCGTCCCTGGCCGACTGTGGAACAAAATGCTCCAGCAGCGTGACCCTGAATTCCTCCCAAGTACTTTCCGCAACCTCCCTATCGGCAAACGTCGTGTCCAACAGCGTCTTCCACCACCTCTTGGCATGCGACTCCAAGCAAGATACCACCAAAGCCACCCTCTCCTCCCGTGGGCACCATATCCCGGTCAACATCTCATACATAACATCGAGCCACTCTTCTGTCCGCACAGCCGACTCTGTCCCAAAGTAGGACGGGGGAGAGAGTCCTCAGAAGGTGCTCATCCAGTTGGCCCCTGGGTTTGGCTGCTGAGCCGGGGCCTGTTGAGCCCTGAAGGCCTTAAGGATAGCTGTAAGAGTTTGCCCCATGTCTGACTAAAGGAAAGGTGTGGGGACCATGGGAGGTGGTGTAATGTCCGGAGTCTGCTGAGCTCCACCTTGTGGGGTGGGCTGAGCTGGGGGCTGTAAAATGAACTGTATTAGTAGGTAATCGACTCAATTCCTAATTAAGAAGTGGACAATTTACATTTACATGTGATCCCTCACATGGGCACACCACTACTTCCGCTGCTTAGTTTGTCCCCAAACTTAGCTCGCGCGGGGGTGACCCAGGGTTGTGGACTGCTACTTTTCGATCGAGGTCTGCTTTGATACCACTTGTAAGACCCCCTTTTTTTGGAACACCGGGGTCTTAGGCCCAGAACCGCCGTTTTGCGGTGACTCCTTCACGCCCTGAAGGGTCATCACCACAAAGCACCGATTCTGCCGGCCAAATCGATCGCAGAAAAGTAGCACAATAATGAAAATGCAAAATTGCAGTTCACAGAAAATCACATATCATAGTAATAAATCTCCACGAAGGGAGTGTCCACAGAATAATACATCAGAGTACTAAAAATATGGGCTTACGCCCGGTACATCATATCCTCACTACAAAATCACTCATGCGGAAGCGAAAGCAGAAAAAACTACTCAAGGTCGAGACTCACGGTCCCGGCTGTATGAACTCCGGAGCTAGACTGCCCCACCTCCAAGCGTATCGGTCTCTGGGGCTGCTCCTCCATGCTGGGCTCCACGATCCCCTAAATGATGCGATTCGAAAACCGTTAGTCTAAAAGACTAAGCCCTATCATCCCCCACCCCTTCCCCCATGGCTCCTAGGCACCGAGCGGAGAGGAAGAAAGGGGAGGACTTGAAGGTGGAGAATAATCAAAACAGGTGGCAGCGGACCTATACTAGCAATTCTATAATAGATATTGACAATAAGATGAAATATAAAAAGTAACCTTCACTTATGTGAGAACACATAAGCCAAGGGGTCTTCTACAAGGCTCCCATCGTATAAAGAGTCCCATACCAATTTATACGTTGCGGTGTCAGTTATCACACAGCAATATATAAATATATATCGAAATTGACCTTAATTTATAAACTTGCCCACACAAGCTTATAGACCAAGGGGTCGTTTAGCAGGTCCTAATGTATAAGCATCCCATTCCACTTATACATTAGGTGTCAGGGGTTAAATGAATCGATTATGCTATAACATGCAAGTGGGTATGATGGAACATGCAAGTGCAACACACACACCCGACTCTGTACACACAGACCTTTAGTTCCCCCTTTCTGGAGCCGTAACCTCCCAAGATACCTCCGTAGTGGCAGACGGAAGTGGTGGGTTGGGCCTCACCCACCTCTAAACCAGTAAAACACTACCGGTCACAACTATCATACGCCTCAATGCTTGGTGCACAAAGCGGACTCCTGCGTACTCTTGTCGGCTTGCGCACCGGACTTCTGTTGGCGAAGTGCTAACCACACTTGCCGAGTCAATGTATTGGCGTCGATGCATCGACCCTCCAATACTGAAGACCCACCACCTTAATTTTTCCTTTCTTTTATGCACATGCAAATTTAGCGTAATCAAAAACCGAGCCGAAGCTCCCCAGACCAAAACGTCCATCTCAAACAATCGAGCCGAAGCTCCACGGACCCAAAGTCCGTCTTTTAACCATCCGAGCCGAAGCTCCCAGCTATCTACTAGTGCTATCAGTGTTTGTGAAAGGTGCAACCCTAATTACTAAGTTACTCTTTTCAGCTTGTTAAAACAGTTTACGTTAACCCAGGACTGCCCAAGGTATTCCCTGTGAAGGGTTCTCAAGGGGCACTAGGAACTATGTTGGGATTACGCTCAGCGTTCCCTTTCGCAAGATACTTATTTTTGTTATTGGTTGATCCTCTTACCCATTACTTTCTCATGTTACGATGGGCTAATCCTAAAGGATTTGACTCCACTTCACCTCGGGGAGGACGATCTTTGGTCGGACCCGAGCGCCTCTAAACACTAGCCAAAACAACACCCTACTCACTTTATCTTCAAATGATGCATCTAATTCTATTTATCCTTTCCAGCAACCCAACAAAACCCAACACATGTGCTCTAATTCATATCCCAAATGATTACCTGCAGTTTTACTAAATGCAGACCACTTAAACTATATGACCCGTAAAATGGGAAGTATACTAAATGATCATACAGTACTCATATAATAATTTTTAGAGGACTATATTGGCATTTGTAGCCTGAATCCATAATTTCCTAATTTTCATAATTTAACCGACAATTTATTTATTTATTCTAATAGCCAAAAGTTCCAAGTTTGAACATGAAGTACAAGTTTTAGGCAAGGTAAAATTCCACTAAATTTATGTTAAATGTAAAATGAATAATCATCTAAAAATCCAGAATCTCCCAAATTGTCAGCAAGGTTTAAGCCCTTAAATTGTATTTCAAATTTATTCCAAAATAAATCATTAAAAGGGGATGTTCAACAAAAATACTTACAAAAATTCAGAGAAAATTCTAGGATGATTGTAAGGGCACATAAAACCTCTAAGTAAAGTTTCATAATTGTTTTGAAAGATTTATTCCATGAATTAATTAATTATCCAATTCTCAATAATATGGCCTTGTAAAGGAAGTTCTGTAAACAGACCTCTAAAAAATTATAAATAAATTTCTACAAGTACTTTTTGGCCTGGAAACATCAAAACCTAAGCCTCGTGATTTTTCAACAGATATATCATCAATAATTAATTTTATTCTACCAAAGCCACTTTCTGAAATTAAGGAAGGAAGTACGAAATATAATCAATTAAGAATTGTAATAAAATTCAGAGATGTTCACCCAGCCCTAAATTATCTTCTGACCAAGTTTCATCAGATTTTAATGCACATAATAATCAAATTAATTAAAACACCATTTTGGGCCTTTTAGCATTTAACAAATGAAGTACCAGAAATATAATCCTTAAAATTCAACAGAAATTACCAGAGGTTCTAGATGGCCTAAGACCTACTCTACCTAAATTTTATAACATTTGGGGAAGGTTTAGGGGCTGAATCTTCAAATTTGTGCTCCTACCCTAAAACTAGGGTTAGGGTTTTGAGGTGTCTACCTTACTCCAACTCTTCTAAAGTTCCTACCAAAGAACGTAGGTAACCTTACCCTCAATTCTACTGAGCTTCCAAGGCCATACAAGGGCATTTGCCCCCATGTCCTTCACAACCCTCAAAAGTCCTTCCTTAGGGTTTGAAGTTGCACCCTAGGGTAAATCAAGCCTAAATCATCTCATTTTCCTTAAGAGGGTGACATTGGCCATGCTAAGTCAGTGTCCATAACCTCAGCCTCTATTGAGGGGAGGTGACCACCCTAAGTCCATAGTGCACTTTTAATCAAAGATACCTCCTAAAGGCCAAACTAGGGTTTGGTGATTCCCTAACCAAAACATATCAAAATGAGTTAAAATTTTGTACAAAACTAGCTCTTGATGCCAGGGACCATTCTCCAAAATTTGTGAGGGTTTGGAGGTTATTGACCACTTAATTACATTACCCTAGCATTATTAAATAAAAGCAAAAACTTTAGGCAAAGTGTCTCCAAAAATTCTGAGTTTTGTGCGGGCCCTAGGTTTAGCTAAGTTAAACTCCCTGCCAAAATTTCAAGTGATTTGGGCCAGGGATGAGGTGTGGGCACTCAGTTTAATGACTGTCTAGCCCTAAGTATATGTCCCACCAAAATGGGTGCCCTGGTCAGACCATGCCCCCAAATTGGTTCAAACTAATTTTAAAATAAATTAGACACAAACGACTACAACTTTCATGTTGGTGACTTTTTCTGCAGAGGGGCCTAAGTATTTTTAAAAATTAAAACTAATAATTACAAATAGTGTGACAGAAATTTAAATAATCTGAAGTTCATATGCTATAGTTTTCTATCATCTATGCACGAATCTTGGCGCAACAGATTAACAGGATCCCTTCATCTTCCCCGTTCAGCCAACGGTCGGGATTTCTCCCTCCTGGAACTTCTTCCAAGACCTGCCGCCGGCGATCCGACCACCTCCCCGGCCGGCCACCGCCACCACCACCTCCGTTGAGGTGGTGGATGTCGCCAGGCGGCGGCTTGGCCTCCAGAGGGCCGATTTCCGGTGATTCTACCAGGAAAGGTTTCGGCCAGAAACCATGAAAATCCAAAGTTGATTCAGGCTCAATTGAGCCCGAACCTTGGCCCTAAGGGATGCTATGATCTACTCATGAGGTAAGGTGAGGAGGAGGACCTTCCTAGCGGCCTGAATGCGGGAGGAGCGCCGGGATGCCATAGTCGACGGCGGCGGTGCTCGGCTTCTGCAACAACATAGTGGGACGGCCTGTCTCCTCCAGGAAAAAGCTCGAAAATGCTCCCCTCTGCCCACTGATGATGTTTAAATGGGCAATTGGGGAGGGGGCGGTTAGTTCTTCAATTCCCTTCAACACCATTAATGGTGTGGCTCGGGTTGAGTGGAGGGGGGCTGAATCCACCCCTTGGTGGTCGGGAAACGGCTGAAATCAACTCCTCTTCCCTAGAGGAGTTGATTGCAGCCATTAAAAGTGGCTGTTGGCCTCCCTTTGGCCGGCTCCCAATCTCCCTTCCTCTCCACCATTAACATGAAGGGAAGCTCCCTTCTCTCTCCTAGTCACCCATGTTGACTGGTCAACACCATAGGCTATGTGCAGCCCACTTAGTCATGATGGTCATGAAAGTGAGGTTAGCCTTAAGGAAGAAGTGGCTTGGGCTTGGGTTATCCCATTTGGGCTAGGTTTGACTTGGCTTAAGTTAGGGTTGACCTGGGTCAATTTTATCATCTGGGTTGACCTGGGTCAATTTTATCATCTGGGTTGACCCATTGGGTCCTTGGTGACCCATTGGCCTCCCCTAAGGCCTATGTTGGGTTATGTAGGGTTACCTTACACTTTGGAGGTCACCTACCCTTAGTAAGGGCACTTTGACCAGATTAGGGGCTTGAGTTGACTTGGGTCAACTTGGCCTCTAGGGCTGACCCCAATGTGTCCTTAGTGACCCCTTGAGTTCACTTTAGGGTCAGGGGGGGCATAGGTGGGGTCCTCTAGGCTAGGAGTAGGTCAATTGACCCTAAGTAGGCTAGTTTGACCTATTTTGGGTTAGGGTTGACCTTGGTCAACTGAGTCTCATTGATTGACCCCAATGGGTCCTTATGGCTCTAATGGGCCTCCCAAGGTATTAGGGGGTGTTGTGGTAGGGTCTTAGGGTCAAGGTGTAGCCCCATGGTCATCCTAAACCTTTGTTTAGAGTTCTACTATTTGCAGACCATAATGATTTCCACACTTGTCTCCTATCCCTTGGCCCATTTCTAGCTTCCTAGGGTTTGTATGACCTAGTCCTAGACAAAACCACTCCTAGGGGTCTAGTTGGAAATGAGATGTTACACTGACCTTACTGGATGTAGAGTTGACTGAAAAAGCACATCAGGAACTTGCCAGTTCCTTAGTGATAGGCTTATGTCTTGGTTTTGTAAGAAACAAACATCTGTGTCAACTTCAACTGCTGAAGCTAAATATATAGCCGATCGCAGTTGTTGTTCACAAATTTTGTGGATTCAAAACGAACTCCTGGATTTTGGTCTCAACTTAAATAATTAAACTATATTTTTTGACAACACCAGTGCAAATTCTATTGCAGAAAATCCAGTACTGCATAGTAGAACTAAGCATATAGACATTAGACATCTTTACCAAACCATTGGATGAAAAGAAACATCTGTTCTTCATAAATCAGCTAGGTATGATCATTGGAGAAGGCTTAATTTGATTTCTGTTTGTGGTTGAAGAATTGGTCACTTTTCGTCGAACGAAGATCGACGACCTGCGAACTCTTGTTGAGATCTTTCTTCGAACAGAGATCGACGAAATCTCTTTGCGAAACTTTTCATCGAATGACGATCGACGAAGTTTGCTTCAAAAATATTTTCGTCGAATGGAGGACGATGAACTATTTTCCCCCCTCTTATAACATAGATCGACAATTTTCTTTTTGTATGCGATTTTTCATCGACCTAAGCTCGAAGTTTTTCATTTTTGCTGGACGGAGTTTGCTTTTTCATATTCCGAAAACATATAATATTGTTTTCATCAAACTGCATCGCGCGCTTTTCAGTTCTCCTGCACTTGATCTTTTGTTTTGCAGGCATGGAGATTTTGGCGGTGACCCTCTCCGACATGAAGTTTGATGCAGGGTTCGACATCGACATTGATTCTTTCAACAACACAGATCAAATCTTCCATAATATACTACAGTTAATTGAGGCATTGCTGTTACGACAATTCATGACTCTGAGGATCAAACTACCAATACAAGAAAATAAAGAATGGGTTTTCACTGTAGTATTTCCAGACCAAAACACCATGTCTGGATCAATTTTTGGAAACCAGGTCTTTCTTACCCCTGATATTTTAATAGAAATCTTTGGATTTGTTAATGGAGAAGATTATTTTGAGTTAACTAGTATTGAGTTTGAGAATATGCTAGTTATGATGGGTCACACCCAGGGAAACCATAACAAGCTTTTGAAAAAGAACTTGTCAGTTGAATAAACGTTTCTAGTAGATGTGGTTGGAAAGGTCATCATAGGCAAGCACTCTGCCCATGACCATATTACCAGGCATCAGTTTAACTTGATGAGTGCCTTGGTAAACAAGAAATCAATGAACTGGGGCAGTATCATATTTAACTGAATCAAAAAAAAAATTAACAAAAAAGATTTTGGATATGGAAGAATTTTGGGAATCTTTCTCCAAGCAAAGGTTCCATAATTATTAGTCTCCCAGAACATTTTCATTAATTCCTCTAAGAGGCTTACCTCTGCCCTATTTGGCAGTTGGCAGAGGACTATCACCAAGCCCTCTAGGGCCTCATCCTCCAGAGCTTCTGATGACACCAGGGCTACAAAAGCCACTTCTCCAACCCTAGAAGAAGCACCTGCTCCTCCTTCCTCTCCTCCTCTTCAACAACAATTCACTGTTATTGAAGAAACCCCTTCTAATTCCATTCATCCAGTCTCACCACTTTAACCACCATCTCCACCAGAATCACCAATCCATATTCTTGAGGATACACCATCTCCACCTCCTCAATCTCCTCTACTATTACATCTTGATGATATTCCATCCACTTTAACTTATCAATCACCACTTCAATCATCTCCAACACACTATCCACTTCATTCACCTATTCATGATATCCCTCCATCAGATGTTCCACTTCATTTACCAAGCATTCCACTTTAAGACATCCCTTCAGGATTCTCCATCTGTTCAAACTATGGTCATACTTCTCCTTATACCACCTCTAATCCTGAACAATTATATCTAAACTTCTCTGATATTGCTAATGATCTTCTAAAATTTATTTCTCATACTCTGGAGTAACTCATAGCTAAGGATCTTGCCCCTCTTACTGCTTCCATCTCTCTTCTACCTGCTCAGCTTGCTTCTATCTCATTGTCACTTCTTCTAGGGTCCTGGCATCAGGACCCGCTGAAACCAGGAAGTGGGAGATGTTTAATGAAGAAGCTCCTCAAGCACCAGCACTAGCAGTAGTAGAAACTATAGCAATAGCATCAGCAGTAGTAATTCTAGCTGTTGAAATAGTTGAAATTCTTGATGAAGATACATAAATGATTTGCTTAGAAGAAGATTCAGTACTTACAGCAATTAACACTATTGGCGATTTCATAATAGATCCCACAGTTGATATTCAATCTTTACTGCATTCTTTTGATTCAGTTTCTAGTAGTTTTCCAGTTTTTGATATGGCTGATACAGTCTCTGATTATTATAAAGCTATAGTATATACAACTCCTATAAGTCCTCAAGTTTTGAAACTAATAAGGAGAAGTTTTGTTGATGGGCAAATTATAGAAAAAATAAACACTCTAGAGCCAAAGGCTTTTTCTCCTCCATCATTTGGCTGGTGTGAATCTCCAATGCGTAATCTTGATGACTTCATATTTGAAGACATGGAACCAGAGATTACTAATACTCAGGATCAAGACATTCCTGAATGAAATGTTCAAGCTGAACAGCCTCAGGCTTAAGCCATACAACCACAGTAGGCTCATTCTACTCTTTCTGATGATATACTGAAACATATTCATGCTTTATATGATAATCCAACAGATGACTCTGATTATGATGATGAATCTGATGATTCTAAAGATTCCACTTCCAAGAAGATAAAATTTAAGAAGAAAGCTCCTCCCAAGGCTGCTTTAAAACCAAATCCAACTGCTGACACTCCTTATTACATACTGTATAATATCACCCTCACTCCAGACACTCCCCACTGGATGAGATATTCAAAAAATGAAATGAAAGCTAGGAAGAAGAGAAGGAGACACTCTCCTCCACCACAGCATAGGAGAGCTCCTCCTCCTCCTGCAGCTGGATCAGCATGCCATATTTCTCAAGGTCAAAGGTCTGCATCATCTTCTTATTCTTCCAGACCTTCTTATAGCAGCAGCAAACAACAGCAAAGTTCTCAAGGAAGACGACAACAACACAAGAAGCAAAGAAAACAGCAGACATCTGAAGAGAAATAAGAAAAAGATTCTAGTCCAAAAAGACCTCCCTCTCCTACATATGATCCAGAATTGGATCCCAACTATAAAATGGCAGATTCAATGAGCTGATTGCTCTATCCCAGATTAGGAAGGCCCAAGAGGAAGGGAAAGATGCTTCTTAATTCTCCACTATGTCAATATACATGAAAAAGGAATTGGACAAATACCAAGTACAAAAACTTTTCAATGTTGATTCTTATATGAACTTACATCTAGAAGCTGTTGTGCCCAGAGCAACATCTATAAAAATTCTTGGTGCTCAAGACATGAAGATGACTCAGCAGCAGGCTTCAGATCCCAGGAGAAAGATGATATTCACTAAAGCTACTCATTCTTCAGATGACTCAAAGAAACAATCTTGATCTTTCTTATTATGCATTTTGATTTTGATTTTTGCTAATGTAAACTCACAAGGCAATGTTGTTCATATCTGCTGAATGATTTATGGTTCTCAGATATTTTTTTCTTGCTTTGTGATTTTGTTTTTATTTTGCATAGTGACCTCACCCAAATAGGGGGAGGTTTTAGAACCGTACTTGTAATTTGTGCTAGGTTCACGATTAGGATTGCTGACCCACCATGTATAGTCTAGGGTCATTTGTTATTTCCAGGGTTTTTAGGTCAATCTCTTAGGTTAGTATACTGAGATCTACCTTCAGAAGACTTCAGAGAATTCAAGACTTAAGAGACAGGACATTTTTGAAGATAGCAGAATTAGTCATTCAACGATAGTTGAACTCAGCTCAACGATCATCGATCTCATATCGACGAACTCAGAGTTCCTTCTCTGAATTAAGCTCGATGAACGTCGAGCTCAGGTCGACAAACTGTGACCTTATATCAGGATCTCAGCTCGACGAAGTGCCTTTTAAGCTCGACAAACTTGGAGCACAGTTTGGCAAGTACATTTCCTACTCGACGATCTTGGAGCTCAGCTCGACAAAGAAGATTTATCAGCTCGACGAACTTAGATCTCAGGTCGACGAATTATTTCCTGTGTTCGACTAACTCCATCCAGATTTTGTTCGACTATCTTTATGAAGATTCTCAAATCAACTAATCCAATTTGAATTCAAGGATTAATTCAGTAATATTCTTATAATTAATGCTTAATATCACCAAGAATATAGCTGTTCCTGGCAGCATTAATTAGGATCACACAAAGTTATTACTTGACATATTTACTGGGACAGTTGAGGAAACACATTGAAGACAAATTATAGTCGTTTCATTTCCCAGAGAACATGCAAAGGAATTTGAATTTCAAATCAGCAGTCATATATAAAGGAAAATTTCAGTAGATTGAACACAGAATAGAATAGTACATACAACAAGAACAAATTGTTCATCTTCATCTTCTTCTTCAAGCTTTTCTTCCAACAAATAATCTTTATTCTGAGATCAACTTCACAAACTCTCAGATACATATATTGGAAGAAGCAGATTTCAATTAGAATGCCTACACCCTGAGCAAAGCTTCCATTCTCCTGATCAGATCTATAACTCACGGGGAGCTTTGACAATATGAAAATCCACTAGTCTTCTCTCAGATTATTGACAGAGAAGTACACCATCACTTTTCTATTTCCAACTGTGTACAGTGTTATAACTCCCTTCAAAAGTTAACTCCTTGGTTGTTAACTTTCCTGATCAAAAGACTTAGTTTGGTTTTTGGACAACCGGTCAAAATCTCAAAGGATTGTGAGGTCTCCCTTAGAAAATAGATCTTGTGGTGGCAGGGCACCTGATAAAAAACCTGTAGTGTATTCCTACTAGGGTGGTAGAAGAGAGGATGTACCCAAGTTTTAGAGGAACCACTATAATTTCCTTGTGTCATCTAGATTGCCTTTACTTTTGTGTTTGTGTGATGTGATTTGTTTTCTTATATACTTATATATCACAATACTTTTAATCCGCAATAAAAATCTGTGAATAAATTTTTAACTCTATTCACCCCCCCCCCCCTCTAGAGTAAACTTAAGATCTATCCCTCTTTCAATGGTATCAGGGTATCACTTTAAGATCCCAATGACATCAACCAAGTCCACTTCTGGCTTGGCGTAGCCCAGTTAGGTCAACTTTGGGCAATTTGACCTAATTAGGGTTTGGGTTGACCCTTGGTCAACTTGACCTCTTTGGTTAACCCCAATGGGTGGTTAGTGACCCAATGGACCTCTTAAAGGGTTAGGGATGTTATGGTGGGGTCATGGAGTCAAGTTGAATCCCTAAAGTCAAATCCTAGGGATGGTACTTGAATTGAGCTATTTGTAGACCAAGGTGATTTCCACCTTCATGTCTTAGTTAACTTGGTCTCTTGAGCTTCCTAGGGTTTTGTCATGGCCTAATAATGACAAAACCACTCTTAGGGATCTAATTGTTTGAGGGATCTTATAACGACCTTGGAGGTCATGGATATGGGCAGGTTTCCAAGTGCCCGAGAGATTCTATGTTGGGCCTTCGAGAATCTTCTTGCCATAGATCTTCCCCTCGGTGATCTCGATCCCCTCGGCATGGTAGCTCACTTACTACTGAACTGCTCGCTGCTGATATCTGCTTTCAACTGCCTCGATGATTTCTTGCTTTTGATAGGCCTCCCTATAACCACTGGAGCGGTTCTCATCGATGCCCGCGCGCTATCCTTCTCACGAATATCGCCAAGATGCTGCTTGCATGTACCTCGAGATAGAGGCCATGTTCGACCAACTGTCCATCTACGAGCCTCATTATCGGATCTCGGTATTGGAGGTGAGGGTGGCGAAGATGAACGAGCAATAGGACCGGCTGGCAGTTAATGAGGCCCTCTTCCACATGATCCACGAGCTAGAGCCACATAGATCAATGACCGACCATCGCATCTTGCTCTATCATGAGGAGTTGGGCGGAATGCGGGCGAGTAAGTGATCAGCTGGGCGACTTGCGAGGATGAAGGAATAGCTATGCTGCGGCGATGATGTGATGGCGGTGGCAAGCAATCACTTTCAACGTGCACATGAGATGGGCTAGGCCGGGCGACATCCACCTCTTCCATAGTAGAGGCCTCATAGGACTTAGAAATCTTTCTTTTTCTTCCATTTGTACTCGCCTCTAGCGATATTGTAACAAACTGATTCTTTGATGTAATAAGGCAAGCTTGTATCTCTCGTTTATTCTGCTGTCTTTTTTATGTTGATGCTTTCGCTCTGTGTTGATGCGCATGTTCTGTTTTTATACTCGTCTTCACTCTGCAATGTCTTAAGTTCTGTGCAGGTTTATGGCAATCTGGCAATCTTCTGGATGACGTTGCGTGAGATAGGTTATGTAACTAGGGTTGATCTCTCGGTTAGCATGCAACTTAGGATGATACTCCTGCGAGGTAGATATACCCCATAGCCTTTTCCAATAAATAAAGGGTGTAGGTGAGTCTTTAGTACACTGTTGTGATTTTTGAACTTTGCTCGTGAGTAGTTGTCCTTGCCCGCACCTTCTTTCTCACTCTAGATCTGCTCGTGCTTCTTTCTTTTCTCGCTCAAGATGGTTAGTGACAACGCCAACGCTCGCCGACAAACCCACACGATCAACTTCTCTGAAGCCGTCTTCAAGATGCCTTTCATAACTGAGCGAGATCTAGAAGAATTCTTCCAAAGGCACCTGCCTGAGGAATACTCGGCCAGGCTCCCCGCCCGGACCAAGCGACTAAACACCTTTCTCGAAGGTGAAATAGTACTGCCGCTCCACCACTTTGAAGTTGGCATGTGACTTTCGTTGTGGCCTGAGTACTGCCAGTGTTGGGTACATTGGAAAATGTGTACAAGATTTGTAGAAGCCTCACCCTACTAATGATATACATCAAGGTGTATTTGATGTGCTTTGAGTTTATATGTGCAGGTTAAGTAATTGCAGGAAATGCAGAAAAGTTTCTAAGTCCATGTGTCGACACCTAGAGGTGAAGTGTCGACACTTATGAAGGCTTGTGTCGACACCTAGATAAGCTGTGTCGACACTTGGAGTAATTGTGTCGACACCAGGAAAGGCAGAGTCGACACCAGAAGAAAAGTGTCGACACATACAGGAAGTGTCGACACACCGTAAAGAATTGTCAACATAATCTGTGTCGACATTTAGAGACAGTGTCGACACCCAGAGAAACTTTGTTGACATCAAATGTGTCGACACCACGAGGTTGTGTCGACACTCAGCAAAGATTCAACAAAGTTAAAGTATATATGTCGACACAAAGGAGATGTGTCGACACTCAGCAAGTTTCAACACAATAAGGTATGTGTTGACACAAAGGAGATGTGTCGACACTCACCAAGTTTCAACAAAAGAAGGCATGTGTCGACACAAAGGAGTTGTGTTGACACACAGCAGAATTCAACTAAGTGTTAAAGAAGAAGTACTTGTATCGACACACAGAATCAGTGTCGACACATTCAACAGAAGGCTTGTGTCGACACACAGAATCAGTGTCGACACATTCTGAAGAAGCAGTGTCGAGAAGCTGTTACAATAACACCAGGAGTTGTGTCGACACCATCAAGGCTAGTATCGACACTTAGTCTACTTGTGTCAACACTTAGTCTATTTGTGTGGACACATAATGACTATCTGTCTCGACACTTTCAGACAGAGACAGTGATTTCAAGAAGTGACTGGATGACCTAACAGCTGCCATTTCAATCGGTCAACTGCAACTGTCAGAGCTGTCAGGAGGTTGTTAGAAACCGGATCAGCCGGTCACCATGGAGAAAGTTTATATAAAGGCTTTTTCTTTCAACAGGGACGAGACAAGAAATCAACAGATTATTCATTGAAGATCAATAACAGATTGAAGATCTACACAGAGATCTAACAACACAAAAGAAGAAGACCTTCGACAGAAGATCTAAGAAGTTGGAGAGAGAGACCTCCTTCTAAGGAGAACAGTTGCTGAACCAGGCTGCTAAGTAAGATTCAGATTGAGATCTGAATCTCAAGACAGAAGTTGATTGAAGATCATCTTCACATGAGATTCAACCCTACTGAGTTCTAATTCAAGAAGCTTTAAAGAAAGCTAAGGGAGGTTGATCTCTGACAAGTTCTTCCAAGAACTCATCACGAAGCCAGTCAACTCATCTCTCTCTGTCAGGGTTGTGGTTAATTACTTTGTATTATCAAATTCCTGTAGGATCTTGTATAGATCTGAGTTGTAAGCCTAAATCTATAAAGGCTGAGGTAGGGCATTCGAGCCTGAGTGTAGGAGAATCAATTCTCTGAGTGTAGGCCTTGTTGAAGGCTGAGGTAGGGATGTTTAGCCTGAGTGTAGGTCTTGTTGAAGACTGAGTGGTAGGCTTTGTGCCTGAGTTGTAGGAGTGGAGACACTCTGGGTTGTAGGAACCTGTTTGGGGTTCTGAGCTGTAGGATCTGAGGATCTGAGGAGTAGTGAAGAAGTTAGGCCGAATCTAGTACACTAATTGATAGGCGAAGGGGGAAAGTGGATGTACCCAGACCTTGGGGAACCACTATAAAAATCTGTGTGCACTGTGTGTTTATTTATTTCTGTGATTGCTGAGCTAGCTGTGCTGAATTGTTATAGAAAATTGCAATTACAGGTTTACTTGTTCAATGTTTCTGCCTTAAATTTAAAAAGATAAAGTTCACCTATTCACCCCCCCTCTAGGTGGTTAGGCACTATTTATTTCATCCAGATCCTGCGGTACTTCATAATAATCCCCACCCAGATCAACCCAAATAGAGCGGAGATGATCATGGGATTCCTCTGCTTCCTACAGGAAGAGAAGATCACCATCGAACTCTCAATCTTTGGGACGGCCTTCCCCTTTACTGCGATATTTAAGGGGGTCATCTTCTTCAGTTTCCATGTACATACTCTGGTCGGCACAACGAATAAGGTCCATTGGTGGGGCGAGTATCTAGTCATCATCGCCAGCGACTTCAAAGTGGTGCTACGCAGGCCACACCAGCCAGCCGAGGTTGCTTTCTTTCCATCCATCCTCGAAGGCACATGCGAGAATCTCTTTGAGGCTTTCCATGGCCGGCGATTCGACATCATCAACTGGCATTTAAATTTCAACGTGATGGACGAGGTCTTCCCCAGCGAAGGTAAGAAATGGGGAGATTCCACCATACTTGCTTAATTGTCTGATCATTGTTATAAATTTACTAACTATTCTTCTATATCTACAGCTACTCGCGAGCTTCCGCGAGAACTACTTCCTCCAACGTAGTAAGTCGCTTCATCGGGCCTGAGTTTATTGAACCCGTTTGAAGTGGAGGAGATCCCACCTCCTGCGAGCAACATGGGTCATTCGCGAGCTAGCGACAAGGAGGGCCCGTTGCAGAAAAAGCTCGGAAACGGGAAAGAAAAGGCAAATTCCCCTAATCATGCGAGTAAGCGAGCGAGGATCTCCCCTGAGCTTTTCAACGGGAGGGAGTTTCCAATCAATGTCGGGGTATCGTACTACCACTTGAACTATAACCTCAGGTGTGATGGCAAGGACGCCTTCAGATGCCCATTGGTGTCTTTGGATGAGGGCGAGCACAAGGTGACACTAAGCACCAACCTACCCGCTTGACCAGAAGACTGTGAGGACAAGGGGGAGTCTTACGACGTAGCCTTCGTGCTATACGGGCAAGCAGATACTGAGTCAATGCTGGATCTAAGCCCGGAGGTGCCCGCTCACCAAACATCAAGCGCACTCCTGCAAGCTGCCGAGATGGGGCATCACTGTAATGCCCCATCCGTCGCATAGCATATGACAGAAGGTCCGGCCGGGGCCCGATGCTGTATACCACAGACAGGTAATGAAGTTACTTATTGTTTCCAAATCCAAATTCAACTAAGAATGCATCCTAACTCAGAGCATTCTAGCGGAAGCAATTTAAGTTATGAACCCAACACATATAATGTCCACTAAACACCCACAAAGGAATGATATATATTAAAATACAACACATGTTTCAGACTTTTAGCCTTATAAATGTTTTATTTACATCAAGGGGATTCACACATCAGCACGTAGGCTGGACACACATGAAAACAGTAAAAAGTTCACCTTTGGGCCTTTAAGGGCCAACCAATCGTAGCACAAGGTGAAAGTCATGTTTTCAAGGCTAGCTAAACACCTAGAGGGGGGTGAATGGGTTTTAGTCTCTATTTAAATTTTCTTGCTTGTTTGCAGATTTTTGTGATTGGTGATTATGTTAGTTTTCAGCTTTCAAGATCAATCACAGACGACAAAGCAATTTATAGATGTTCCCCAATATTGGTTACATCCACTGTCCCTCTGCTCCTATCTAATAGTGTGTTAGATTCAGCTCTCCCTCCAGAAGTCAGCCCCTTAAGAGCTTACAGCACAGATCCCGCAGTAGCACACATGTCACATAGACCTACAACTTAGGCACTAAGCCAAACCCAGGTCACAAAGACCTTTCACCCGCAAAGCAAAACACATGTCACAAAGACCTTAGCCTTTATAAAACATGCTTACAACTTCAGACTCACTAAGAATCTTTACAGAAGAAGAAATAAAGAGTGAGATGATTAGACACCAGAGCAAGATCTCTGTGTCTACATCTTCCTGGACTGAGAAGATATCAGTCCAATCTTTTACTGTTAAAGACAATGAAGTAGGCAGTAGAAACTTTCTTCAAACAGCTATCTTCTACCTGCAGAACTCGTTGATCTGCTCCCTCATAATCTCTTCTGAACCTGCTGTTGCAGATGGTGATTGATTCAGCTATCTCTTTCCTCAGCTTGGTTTTTTGTGCAGAATAACTTCTTCAGGCTCGATATAAATGGCGAGGAAGAAGATGAAGTTCGGCCACACTTTTCATTTTCAGAAAACATAGACAAGGAATCGATTAATTTGCTCTGGCCAATTTGCTTCTTTTTTTTTTGAATGCCAACTGAGCAGTGGGCCCCACCACCAGGATTGATGGCTGAGTTTGAGACATTTAGCGCATGCTTTCCAGTTAATCTTGATTCAATGACACTTTGCTATGTGTGTTCCACAGCACTTAAAGATGAAAATATTTCTTGGAAAGTGCAGAAGATGATAACAGCTGGCCGCCAACGTCTCTCGCAGCATTTCCGCAACATTTGAATTTTGGTTGACGTTTTGACTTTACTGACGTCAGCATTACTCAGCATTTGTGGACTTGGACAAAATTCAATCATTAGGACAAAAGGCATTGAGTGAGTAGGCATCACTCAACGCCACAACCCTTAGAAAAAATTTTGTCGGTCTAGGTATTGAGCTCGACGAATGCCGAGCTCCGTTCGACGAACGACATGGTCAGTTCAACAAAAGTAAAATTTCTGTTCGACAAATTTTAGACTAAGTTCGACTAAAGCTAAACTCAGTTCGATGAAAGTGTAAATTCCGTTCAACAAACTCCAGGCTCAACGATAGCTAAGCTATCCACATATTTGGACTTAGCCAAATTTTCTGCGTCAAGGCATTGAGAGTATCGAGAGCATCAAGAGCGTTGAGAGAGCTTGCATGTAACACCTCCACTGTAATGACCGTATAATATGGGTTTGGCCGGGGCCCCACAATATACGGACGCCACACCTTTAGTATTATAAGATGATATAACTACCCACACTCAAAACTTTTTGCACAACACAGCGGAAACACAAGCAAGACTAGAAGTTATCCACCACCACAAGAGTAATAAACATGGCCCTTATGGCCTTACCACAAAAGAGAGTCCAAACTCAAATAATACAACAGTCATGAAAGTGCATAAGCACTCCTAGTCTACCTCGGCGTGCAAGCAGGACAACATGAGTCTCAAACATACAATATCATATAAGTAGAGTTACAAAAGAGGGGAACACTTCATGAGGCTTAGGCCTTTCTGTCCGGCGAGCTAGCTCCTGCTTGTGATCCTTGCCCTGTAGAACTTATTAGTACCGTGGGTCAGCAAAGGATGACCTCAAACTGTGTAACCAACACATCTCCTCCCGGCCGCCCCTAACGGACCCCGGGGAACTCTCCAACCTGCAAGTCAGCACTTTGTATGCAATATATAAATATAAAAAAGAAGTGCATTAAGAACAGGCTTGGATGTCTCAAACATCATACACGTTCTCTACTGGTTGAGCATATAATATAAAAAGGGGCCTACTTATGCAACATGTATGCAACACCCGGGTTTCACCCAAGGCACCCTATAGCGTATGCATCTAGCACAACATCACATCAATTGGGTACTCATCGTTTCCCCATTGTCATAAAGCCGCAAACAAAAAGGGAAACACAATTCCCCCCAACGGCACACAAGCCGCAATGGAACTCTTGCTAAGGCCCCACCCGCTCAAGGCCTTAGACCCTGGCTTGCCTGCAAGCTCTGACGTCTCATGTCAGGATTCCAACAAACACAACTGACCGATTCTTAGAAGCCTTGCTGGACCCCACCCGCTCATGGCCTCAATGCCCGGGCTTGCCCCCATGCTTGGCATTCTCGTCAGTCTCACAGAAGGGGACTTGTCTCGCCGGGACACACTCCACACATGACGTGTACGTCACGGTATTGCTAGCCAACCACGGAGACACAGCCATGCCTTGGCACATCGCAAACTAAGACAATTCCACCCTAGTCCCTCATTTGTACTGCAGCGTTCCCGCGCACCAAGGAAACCATCTACTACCCATGCAGAGCTAACTTTGTCCACCAAGGAAACCATCTACCGCCATTGAGGAGCTAACCTTGTCCGGTTCCGACTACACGTACTCACTCGAGAAAAAGGGGAAAACATCACCACATAACAAACGACATCTTGCCGCAACGGATCTCTATGAATCCTTAAAGCTCGTATGCAACATCACCGAGTCGGACTAACGGTCGCGACTACGGCTTCACCCACCATGCCTACTCAACTAACGGATCAGATCTCTAATGCAAAACATTCCGGAGACGGACTCAATTGACCCGGAGGTTCCTCTTGAACCTTGGCGACCCAAACTCCTCTCATTTGAGTGTTTGGTGCCCAAAAACTAGAAAAGAAAAGATGCTAAAACTTGCATCCTAAAATCGAGAGGAGAAGTGTCGTTACCTTCCGACTCCTCTTCCTAGCCATGGAAAAATAGCTAGATGAAAATCTTTGCAACGATCTAGCCTCCAAGGAACCGGACTCGGCTCGCGATTTGGAGCACCGAAGCCTCTCCAACAGCCGGATCTCGACTTCACCTTCTTCCTTGCTCTCCCTTCTCTCTAGAACTTAGAAAGAGAACCACTCCAAAGAAATGAGGGTTTCTAAGGGTCCAATCCCGTGAATATCTCATCAGGAACAACCCCCAGCCGTTGGATCCCAAATTAAAGAAACGAACGGCCTTGATTCGGGCCTGAAGAAATAAAACTAGGCCGAACACGGCCTGGCACACGCCCGTGTCCAGGGCCGTGTCCCCCATTCGCCATCAAAACCAACGCGCCTGGAACACACACGGGCATCCGACATGCCCGTGTTTGACCTGACACGCCCGTGTTCCAACTGACACGTCCGTGTGATCGGCCGTGTGCCTCCATCGACACAGCCCCAAAAACAACCCGAGAGTCACATAGGTACTGGACACGCTCGTTTCCTTGCCCTTGTCTAACTCAACACGTCTGGGCTCCAGGCCTTGTTCACTGTCTCGACACTTCGTCGAGCGAAGTTCGTCGACTGACTGACACGGCCTTGGACACGCCCGTGTACGAGGCCATGTGCCTTGTCTCGACACATCGCCAAGCGAAATCCGTCGACTCCCCAGGCCGATCGTCGACACGGGCTCGACACGCCCTGAGACACGCCCGTGTCTCAGGCCGTGTGCCTTGTCTCGACACATTGTCGAGCGAAAATGTTGACACCCCGGGCCGGTTGTCGACACAGGCTGACACGCCCTGAGACACGCCCGTGTCTCAGGCCGTGTGCCCCATCTCGACACTTCATCGAGCACAAAATGTCGACTACACGGCCAAGTCATCGACTCCAGCCTGACATACCCTGGGACACGACCGTGTCCCAGGCTGTGTGCCCCCTGCCAGAAAACAAATTTTTGCCAGAAACGCTGGTCGACCCTCTACAAATTTTTGGGCGTTACATTGCCTCACTCAACGCTATTTGCCTTAGCCAACTTTTCTGGGCCTTGGCGTTGAGAGAGTAAGCTCCACTCATACCAAACTACTTAAATTTTTTTTTTCTATTATTTAGCATATAGTGAGTAAGTGACACTCAACGTTTGTGGACTTAGTCAAATATTGGCCCAACTTTTCTGTGGAGCTGACAGGCACAACAACACTCAACGCTAAAATCTGTATGGCATTGAGTGAGTAGACCACACTCAACGTCTGTGGGCTTAGCCACATTTTCATCCAATTTCACTAGGCTTTGACTAACTCAGCCTGACTCACAACCTTTTAGCTATATGACGTTGAGTGAGTAGACTACACTTAAAGCTTTTGTACTTAGCCATATTTTTGGCTATCTAACAGTTAGGGTGAGATAGACTCAATGCTATTTGTTATATGGTGTTGAGTGAGCTGTCCTCACTCAACGCCTGTGGACTTGGGCAAATTTTTACTAGACGATATTGAATACATACCTCTGGCGTTGAGTGAGCTTACTCCAATCAACGTCTGTGGATTAGTTGATTTTTGCTATGTCCACATGTCCAATCAATATGAAATGGACTAACCTGCACTCAAAAACCTCTAATACATCAAATACATTTGATGTGTTTGACATTGACCTATTTGACTTCTCGCAAATCAGGGACATTTGGAACTATAGACACGACAATCTCCCCCTATTTGAAGAAGTCAAAACCCTTATCAAAAATAAAAAAAATATTTTCTTTCCTTGGTCAATAATACACACAAACTATATAACAAAATAAATATTTAAATTCTGTTAAGCTATAAGTAAATGTGCCTCATTTACTTGTGAGCATCACTTACTCCCCATGTTTTGCTACAAGGTGATTGTTCTTACTTGAGTGTCGCATATCCTTCTCTGGATGACCGGATATTTCCTTCTTCTTTTCCCTCTGACATTTCTCCCCCTTGCTATGTCTCCCCCTTGCTAAGACCTTCTCTCTTCTCTTCCCCTTTTTGACTTCTGCAGAATAGGTAGATAGGGGCTGACCCTTCCACTAGCTAACCTTCTCCCTTCTCTCCAGAGTAACTTACTCCCCCAAAGTAGAAGCATCAGTGAACTGATACCACTAGGGAGTCTTCATCTCCAGCATGAGGGACAATACCTGCACCACAAAAAAACAATGCAAAAGGGCGTGAAGCTAGGCCAAGTTCAACAAACCCTGCTTAAATTAGAGGGTGTTGAACTTTGTTTCATCCAATGGCTTAGTGAAGATATCAGCCAGTTGCTTTCTGTGGGGACAAAATCAAGACTGATGTCTTCCTTCATTACATGCTCCCTAAAAAATGATATCTAATTTTTATATTCTTAGTCCTGCTATGTGAGACATGATTCCTAGCAATAGAAATAACACTTGTAGAGTCACAATAGAGAGGAGTTCTACTTATATGAAGGTTGTAATCCTAGAGCTGATGTTGGATCCACAACAGCTGAGCACAGTAGATACCTGCTAATATATATTCTAACTCAGTAGTGGATATAGCCACATTAGTTTGCTTCTTGCAGCTCCAAGAAACTAGCCTTCTTCCTAAGAACTGACAGGTTCCAGTAGTGCTTTTCCTGTCTTCTTTGCAGCCTGCAAAATATGCATCTGAAAATCATGTTAGATCAAAATCCCTATTTCTAGGGTACCATAGGCCAAGATCTGGTGTGCCCTTAAGATACCTCAAGATTATCTTTGCAGCAGAGTAATGAGATTCTTTAGGGCAGGCTAATACCTAGTACTGAGACATGTAATATACATGATGTCAGGCATACTAGCAGTCAAGTATATAAGGGAGCCAATTATCCCACTATACAAAGACTCATCAATAGATTTCTCTGCCTCATCTTTGCCTATAAGCATACTTGACCCCATCAGAGTTCTCATGGTGAAGGCATTCTCCATATCATATTTTTTGATTAGCTCCCTGGTAAACTTGGACTGGCATATCGACTTGCCATCATCAGTCTGTCTTACTTGTAGTCCGAAGAATAACATGAGCTCACACATGTTGCTCATTTAAAACTTCCCTTGCATAGGTTTTGTATACTTCCTACAAAGGTTGTCATCAGTAGAGCCAAAGATAATGTCATCGACATATATCTGGACTAGGATAAGCTTGCCCTTTGATTCCCTTAGGAATAGGGTCTTGTCAATCTTCACCCTTGAGAATTTGTTCTTAATGAGGATGCTGGACAAGGTTTCATACCAAGCCCTAGGGGCTTGTTTTAGCACATATAGAGCTTTCCTAAGCGTATAAACAAAATTAGGAGAGTTAGGATCTACAAAACCTGGTGGCTGATCCACATATACTTCCTCTTTTACATCCCCATTCAGGAATGTTGAATTAACATCCATCTGGTAGACTCTGAATCCCTTATAGGAAGTAAATGCAAGGAATATCCTTATTGCTTACAATCTGGCTACTGTGGCAAAGGTATGGTTAAAGTCTATGTCATCTTCTTGTTTGTAGCCTTTAGCCACCATTCTAGTCTTTTTCTTAACAATAATTCCATTTTGATCAAACTTATTCCTATAGATCCACTTGGTCCCTATGATATTTTGTCCTTGTGGTCTGGGAACTAACTTCCAAACCATACATCTCTTAAATTGGTCCAGTTCTTCTTACATTACTCCAATCCAGAAATAGTCCTTAATTGCTTCTTCAAACTTCTTGGGATCTTCTTGAGATAGAAAGCTTGAGTAGAGAGTTGTATTAATGCTCCTACTTCTGGTCTAGACTCCATGATCTGCAGCACCAATGATTTATTGTGCTGGGTTATCCCTTAGATACCCGGTAGTTTGAGGCAATCTAGCTGCAGTTAGCTGATCTTCAGGTTTTTCAGCTAGCTGGTCTTCATTTTCTTCAGGTATGTTGTCCCCTTCTATTGGAATAGGCAGTCCATCTTCATTATCTAGCACTGTGGGGGTAGCTTCCTTAATGGTCAGCTTGTCCATCATCTGCTCTATACCTGCAATACTATAATAGGAGGAGCTTGGCAGCTCATAGTTAACCATGTTGGACTTATCAAAAACAACATGGATTGACTCTTCTACAACTTTGCTATTTAATTTGTAGATTCTATATACCTTACTATGAGTGCAGTACCCAACAAAGATCCCTTCATGGGACTTGGAAGCAAACATAGTTAAATGGACTTTTTCATTGTTGAGCACATAGCACTTGCAAGCAAAGATCCTGAAATAGCTCAGGTTTGGTTTTCTGCCCTTCAAGATCTCATAGGGAGTCTTCTAGTGGCTCTTAATGATAGAAGCCCTATATAGGACATAGCATGTAGTGTTACTGCCTCAACCCAAAAGTATTCTGGGAGGGATGAGTCACTTAATAAGGTTCTACTATCCTCTATAAGAGTCATATTTTTCCTATCAGCAATTCCATTTTTGTTGGGGTGTTCTAGGAGAGGAAAATTCTTGATGAATCCCTAGCTCTTCATAGAACCTTGTCATGCACTCAGACTGAAACTCAGTCCCATGGTCACTTCTGATTTTGACCATAGTACTGTTGAATTCATTCTGAATTTGCATGATAAATGTGTGAAAGACATCACAGGTTTCATATTTCTTCCTTAGAAAGAACACTCAGAAAAATCTAGAAAAGTCATCAACAACCACAAGGGTGTAGACATTCCTACCTAGACTTTGAATTGGCATAGGACCAAACAGATCCATATGCAAGAGGTATAAGCACCTCACTGAATATTTGGTGCCAATGCTCTTGAAGGAGGTCATAGTCTGTTTGCCATTTTGGCATGCAGAGCAGATACCCTCCTTAGTGCATATAGACATATGCCCATTCGTAACCAGCTCATTGCTGAATAGCTTGCCTATGGACCTATAAATTAGATGGGCTAGCCTCTTGTGACACTGGAGACAAGAAGAGGCTTTCTCATCTTCAACTAGCCATACAAGTGAGTCTTTGCTAAAGCATAAGAAATCTAAACAATACACATTTCTACTCCTAGTGTCTGTTAAGATGACCTCTTGGTCACTTAACTTCCTAATTTGGCACTCATCCTCGTGGAATACTATGTCATAGCCAATATCACAGAGTTGTATAATGCTTATCAGGTTGTGTTGCAACCCTTCCAAATAGGCTACTCTTGTGATATTGACCATGCCAATATAGATCTTACCATAACCTCTTGTCACCCATTTTTCTGACCACTAAAGATAACTTTTGGTCCATTCCTTACAGGAACATAATCCTTCAGCATGCTACTTGTTCCAGTCATGTGCCTGGAACATCCACTGTCCAAGTACCATATAGGGGTATAGGTACTTGAACTAACTTGCAAAACAAAAATCAGTTAACCGTAGGACCCCAATTTTTATTGGGTCCTTGGTGCATGTTTGATGAGTTGTAAATATACGTATTTTTGTGTATAATAAATAAGTCGTTTTAGTTACTTTTCATCATTTTTACTTATATCACTTTAATAAATTGCTCTTATTTTGTAAATATTTTGCTAACCTACTTTGTTTTGATTTTCTGAAAAATTTCAGGAAAAGTCAAATTTTTGCATGGGTCACGCCCGTGTTCCTTGGGTCATGCCCGTGACCATGGTGTGACACGTCAAAATCCAGTGAATCAGCCAATTTTTGAAGAAAAAGCTCGACACACCCGTGTCACCCAACACGGGGCGTGACCGAGACCCGTGTCCATACCGCTCGATGATTTTGCGCTCGATGATCTCGCGCTCGACGATTTCCTCTCGACGATCATCGACAACTCCGCTACACGCCTAACATCACACCCGAGACCTGGGGCATGACCACTTCAGCAAGCTTGATGAAAATGCCCCACTCGATGATTTTCCGGTCGACGATTCTCGCGCTCGACGATATTCCGCTCAATGATTGTCTGCTCGACGACTTCCGCTCGACGACTTCCGCTCGACGATCGTCGAAACCTCCATGACATGCCCAGAGTCACGCCCCTGACCGAGGGCTTGACCACTCCATCCGGCTCGACGAATTTCCCGCTCGACGAATTTTCAGCTCAACATTCGTCGACTCAACCCGACATGCCCAGCGTCACGCCCGTGACCTGGGGCGTGACTTCCGCCACCTGGCCCGACAAACCGCCGCCGACGACTTTCAACGCAAACGACGCCCAGTTCAACCTCCCTGATACGACCACAATCACGCCCACGACCTGGGGCGTGACCGCTGCGTGACCCACACGTGTCCAACCCGAAGTCCACTTTCCCGTCAAATCGCCAGCTGCATTTTGTACAGTTCTGACACGCCCCCCTACACACCCGTGTCCGAGGGCGTGTTCTTCAAATTTTTTTATCTATAAATTCAAGTTCTCTGCTTGAGTTCTTGTTCCACTTTTTGGATCCATTTTGTTTAAGGGGCCGGCTGATTAGATCATTCCAAATGTTATGTAATGGAATTTTCTCCCTCTCTCTTTCTTTTAGTTTCACTTTGTAATCTCCTTTTATTATTAATGCAAATGTAGTTTTTTTTCATTACATAACTTTGGACTTCATCTATGAGCCTCACTCTTGTGCAATCTTATTTCTTTTATTTTGTTTTAACTTTATTTTTGTTCTCTTCTACGTGTGTGTGCGTGTATGAGTATAGGTTTTTACCTTGATGTTTTTTCATTAATTGTTCACTTAACTATGTTAGACATAGGAGTTTTATAGCTTTTATGCATTCCTATAAACCCGTAAAAACTGTTTTCAAAGTGTTTTTCATTTTTTTACTAACTTAGATTTTTCTTTTTATGTTGTAAAACGTTTCGTCTTTTTCACTCTATTTTCCTTTTTAACCACTTTTGCAGAGTTATATGAACGTATATATAGTCGTTTTAATTTTTCAACCACTTCATTTTTGCTTTTATTTTCAAAAACGTTTTGCCCGTTTAAATTTTATTTCTTCATTTTATACATTTCTACCGCATTCCATCGGTAGAAATGTATTCATTTCAATTTTTCGAGCACTTGCACTTTTCGTTTATTTGCAAAAACGTTTGATCCTTTTAATTTTATTTTCACTTTTTATTCATTTCTACCGCATTCTGGCGGTAGAAATGTAGTCGTTTTAATTTTTCAGCAACTTAGTTTTTCCTATTTTTTGTACGTGTGCGTACGTGTATGAGTTAGTTTAACTTGCTTTCTTTCAATTTTGAAGAGTGCGTGCATGTGTTGCATCTATTTTCTCCTACTCGTTAAGAGTTAAATGACGTGCTTTTATTTCCCGCCTACTCATTTGAGTAGGACTTGTACGTGTGTGTTTTCATTTCTGTCGTGTGTGTGCGTATTTCAATTCCAGTAGAGTGTGTTTACTTTCTATAGAGTGGGTGTGCTTTAATTTTATGTCGAGTGCGTGAGTGTTAGCTTTTATTTTCTGCCCACTCGCTAGGAGTTAAATGGCTGAATTTTATTTACCGCCTACTCACTTGAGTTAAATGGCCGGTCTTTATTGTAATAATTGGAATGGACTTGTGAATGCATTTATTTTCTCCTACTCGTTTGAGTAGGACTTGCTTTCTTTTTCCCGCCCACTCATTTGAGCCGGGACTTGCACTTTTACAGCTTTCATTTCAGTCCTAATCATTTGAGTAGGACTTGCAATTTACTGCTTTCCATTTACTGTTTTCATTTTCTTCTTTATTTTACTGCTTTAATTTTCTACGTTTTCACCGCTGTCGTCCCCATTCCGATGAGTGGCTAACCGTACTTAGCCCTCAGTATCGAAGAGCATTGGGACAAATAAAATAACTTAAAATAATTAAAGGTCTCATTTTTCTAATTAATAAAAAACACTTAAGGTTTACCCGGGGTTTACAATGCGTAGGACCACATAATCGATGTGTGGGCCCTATTTCCGTAGTCGATACGCTAGATAGCCGAGAGGCCGTGCGTATGGACCAATCACCCCTTGGTAAATGGAGTTCCGCACTAACCCTCGAGAGAGGAGGCACGCCAACTCTACCGAATGGGGTTCCACACCTAATAGCGGAGTTCTTAGCATAATGCAGGCATTATGAGGAATCCTTCATCGGACGAGTGCTCGGTCGAATAGTCTTAATGTTCAGATGAGCGATAGTCCTAGAGATAGGTGAGCTCATTTTAGTGGAACCTCCACGGTCAAGTTTCCGCCCTAATTATTTAGAAACTTAGGATCTCTTTTTATTAAAAGTCTATTTTAGTTCGAATTTAATTCGGTGTCATCGAGCTAAGCTCTTCATCGGTTCCACCCTTTATTATGGTTTTATTTTTTTCCTTTTGTTTATATATATTACCCGACAAATAATTATCGGTAAAATAATAGTCCCCTCCAGGGAAGTGTAGAAATAATAGAACCAACCCCGAGAACAATACGACCTCGATATTCCACCCGGAATATACTGTACTACTCACGATAGGTGCACTTGCCTCCTTTCGTTAAAACTTGATCACACATTTTTATATCCAAATAAATAAATACGTGCACCTCGTTTTCTAAATAAAAACCAAATCCGCTTTTCTACTTAAATAATATCGCCCGGGGCGCACCTATTTTTGGAGTTTTAACCGCATTAAGTTTTCGGACTTGATGCGAAAAATATCAATCAAGTTTTTGGCCCCGTTGCCGGGGAAAATTTCGTGTCGTTATTTCAAACTCTGGAGATATATTAATTTTCCCTATTTATATATATATATATATATATATATATATATATATATATATATATATATATATATATATATACAAAACTTAAAAAATGACCACCAAAAATTTAAATATATAATCATTAGTATAATAACAAAAAAAAACTACTTTAAAAAAAACAAAAACAAAAACTTAACATTTTTTGTTTGTTATTCTTATCTGAAAAAAAACAAAAAAAACATTAAAAACATAAAAATCCAAAAAAACAAAAACTTAAAAAACTAAAAAGCCACCAAAAAATCAAAAAAACCCAAAACCCAAAACAAAATATCTATAACAACAAAATATATGTTTTTTGTTATTAAAAATTTATATATTTTGTTTAACTTATTATATTTCACATTATTTTTGGTTCACTTCGGCGCGCTTCACACTGTTGTGCATACTATGGGTCCGAATTTCTGTAGTGCTCATATAGCTAAGACATTAGCTTACGAGTCACACTCACTTGCCCCTACCAACCGCACAATTTCGGCCGAGTTTATCATTTTTTTGGTTTTGCTGTCCCCTTTTTGCTATTTCCTTTTAATAATGCTGGGTTGCATATGGGCCTCCCCTAACTCGTCTAAGGGAAGCTTCTACCATCTCTTTTAATTTTTGTGCATATTTCATTTTGTCTCTTATTGTTCCGCATACTTAGATTGCAACATTGGGGACAATGTTGGATTTAAGTATGAGAGTGTTTTCTTATTTTTTTCTATTTCTGAACTTTTATATTCTGCAATAATAACAAAAATCATCAAATATAAAACAAAAAAATTGAAAAAAATTAAAACCTCAATTTTTTTTTTCTTTCTTGTTTTTATAATAAAAAAAACCTAAAAAAATCCATAAAACAAAACAAAAATTCAAAAAAAAACATTTATTTCTTTTACTTTGTAAATATTTTTTGTATAAAAATAAATCTTTCACTCCCCCCCCCTCTTCTTATTTTTAAAAGCTCTCTTTTTAGCATGCCCGCGGCATTTGACTCATCGAACCAACCACCCAAATAAGAGTTTGTTCGCGGGCCGCCTTCGAGATTTTTTTTAAAACAAAAAAATATAATAAAAAAATTTTTCTCTCTTCCCCCCTATCTTCTTTGTAAATAACTCTTCTTTCTCATCCCTTTCTTGTAAATAAATCTAAAAAACCAAAAACATCTAAAAAATTATTAAAACGAAAAATAAAAAAAAAAGATAAAACACCTTTAAAAATTCAAAAAAAGTTGATAATCAAAAAACAAAATACCAAAAAAAGAGATAAAAACCCTAAAATTCCAAAAAATATGTTTTGTAAATTATTTAACAAATAAATCGAATATCTCAATTCTTAACCCTTTTCGCTCTCCAAAAATCCAATTGAGAGTTAATTTATAAGTGAATTATCTTAATTTTTTGCTTACTATTCTTTATTAATTGGAGATCGATAGATTTAGATATTTGGGGTTACGATTTAAAAATTTTCGTATGCCTTTTTTTTAGATAGAGACCTGTTTTCAGCACCACTTCTACTTATCTAAATAGTTACATATTTATTTTGTTAGAAAATAACAACTTTAGATTTAATATTATGTTTACTCCAAACTTTCTTTTGAAATATCAGAACGTTTAATTTATAAAGGTTGCTCTCAAAAATATTTTATTAAACATAGTTTTATTTCTGCAAAACCATATCTTTTTTTTTCATATCATACTTGGCATGATTTCGATCCTTAAAAGATCCTATGTCAATGAGAATAAGATTTCGTTCCGTAAACATAGGCATCTAATATTTGAAAAGATTATATGTTACGGAGTAAGAGGATAAAATTCATTACTCCTATAAATATACATTGGATTATTATGAAGATTGTAAAAAACAATTATGTTATGGAAAATAAGATTTCATTTTCCTAACATCCATATTCGAAAAAAAATCATTAGAGGTTCGAGCGGAAAAATATACCCTCGCCTCTAAATCAAGCCCTCTTCATAAACCAACACCCCCTCCGCCAAATTCAAAAGATTCTAGATTTAATTTTAAAATATTTTTGAGAGCATAATTTGTAAATTTTATTATTTCCTATATTTTTTACAAAGCTAAAGTTTCCATAATCAAATCTAATTTTGTTAGCCTAACAAATAAAAGTTTTTGCTATCTATTCGATTATATCAAAAGTTTTTAGCTGTAACTCTTCCTTTATTTAAATTTATGACATAATTTAGGATTTAACTCGTATACCCAGGATATTCATTTTGATCTTTCTTTCAATTAAGTCAAGCGGTAGTTAAACTTAAGATTTCTTTTATTCCTTATAAGATCATCTCCAACTTTTGCTCTGCAATAACAAAAGCTTAAGTATGAGGGTATTTGATGAGTTGAAAATATACGTATTTTTGTGTATAATAAATAAGTCGTTTTAGTTACTTTTCATCATTTTTACTTATATCTCTTTAATAAATTGCTCTTATTTTGTAAATATTTTTCTAACCTACTTTGTTTTTATTTTCTGAAAAATTTCAGGAAAAGTCAAATTTTTGCATGGGTCACGCCCGTGTTCCTTGGGTCACGCCCGTGACCATGGCATGACACGTCAAAATCCAGTGAATCAGCCAATTTTTGAAGAAAAAGCTCGACACACTCGTGTCACCCGACACGGGGCGTGACCCAGACCCGTGTCCATACCGCTCGATGATTTTGCGCTCGACGATCTCGCGCTCGACGATTTCCGCTCGACAATCGTCGACAACTCCGCGACACGCCTAGCGTCACGCTCGAGACCTGGGGCATGACCACTTCAGCAAGCTCAACGAAAACGCCCCGCTCGATGATTTTTCGGTCGACGATTCTTGCGCTCGACGATATTCCGCTCAACGATTGTCCGCTCGATGACTTCCGCTCGACGATCGTCGAAACCTCTGCGACACGCCTAGAGTCACGCCCGTGACCGGGGGCGTGACCACTCCATCCAGCTCGACAAATTTTCAACTCGACGAATTTGCCGCTCGACGATTTTTCAGCTCAATATTCGTCGACTCAACCCGACATGCCCAGCATCACACCCATGACCTGGGGAGTGACTTCCGCCACCTGGCCCGACAAACCGCCGTCGACCACTTTCGACGCAAATGATGCCCAGTTCAACCTCCCCGACACGCCCACCGTCATTGTCGTGACATGGGGCGTGATCGCTGCGTGACCGACACGTGTCCAGCACGAAGTCCACTTTCCCATCAAATCGCTAGCCGCATTTTGTACAGTGCTGACACGCCCCCCTACACGCCCATGTCAGAGGGTGTGTTCTTCAAATTGTTTTGTCTATAAATTCAAGTTCTCCGCTTGAGTTCTTGTTCCACTTTTTGGATCCATTTTGCTTAAGGGGCGGGCTGATTAGATCATTCCAAATGTTATGTAATGGAATTTTCTCCCTCTCTCTTTCTTTTAGTTTCACTTTGTAATCTCCTTTTATTATTAATGCAAATGTAGTTTTTTCCATTACATAACTTTGGACTTCATCTATGAGCCTCACTCTTGTGCAATCTTATTTCTTTTATTTTGTTTTAACTTTATTTTTATTCTCATCTACGTGTGTGTGCGTGTATGAGTATAGGTTTTTACCTTGATGTTTTTCATTAATTGTTCACTTAACTATGTTAGACATTGGATTTTTATAGCTTTTATGCATTCCTATAAACCCGTAAAAATTGTTTTCAAAGTGTTTTTCATTTTTTACTAACTTAGATTTTCCTTTTTATGTCATAAAACGTTTCGTACTTTTCACTCTATTTTCCCTTTTTAACCACTTTTGCGGGGTTATAGGAACGTATATATAGTCATTTTAATTTTTCAACCACTTCATTTTTGCTTTTATTTTCAAAAACGTTTTGCCCGTTTAAATTTTATTTCTTCATTTTATGCATTTCTACCGCATTCTATCTGTAGAAATGTATTCATTTCAATTTTTCGAGCACTTGCACTTTTCGTTTATTTGCAAAAACGTTTGCTCCATTTAATTTTATTTTCACTTTTTATTCATTTCTACCGCATTCTAGCGGTAGAAACGTAGTCGTTTTAATTTTTCAGCAACTTAATTTTTCATATTTTTTGTACGTGTGCGTGCGTGTATAAGTTAGTTTAACTTGCTTTCTTTCAATTTTGAAGAGTGCGTGCGTGTGTTGCATCTATTTTCGCCTACTCGTTAAGAGATAAATGGCGTGCTTTTATTTCCCACCTACTCATTTGAGTAGGACTTGTACTTGTGCGTTTTCATTTCTGTCGTGTGTGTGCGTATTTCAATTCCAGTAGAGTGTGTTTACTTTCTGTAGAGTGGGTGTGTTTTAATTCTATGTCGAGTGCATGAGTGTTAGCATTTATTTTCCACATACTCGCTACGAGTTAAATGGCTGGATTTTATTTACCGCCTACTCACTTGAGTTAAATAGCTGGTGTTTATTGTAATAATTGGAATGGACTTGCAAATGCATTTATTTTCTCCTACTCGTTTTAGTACGACTTTCTTTTGTTTTTCCCGCCCACTCATTTGAGCTCGGACTTGCACTTTTATAGCTTCCATTTCAGTCTTACTCGTTTGAGTAGGACTTGTAATTTACTGCTTTCCATCTACTGCTTTCATTTTCCTACTTTATTTTACTGCTTTAATTTTCTGCTTTTTCACCGCCGCCGTCCCCATTCTGATGAGTGGCTAACCGTTCCTAGCCCTCAGTATCGAAGAACATTGGGAAAAATAAAATAACTTAAAATAATTAAAGGTCTCATTTTTCTAATTAATTAAAAACACTTAAGGTTTGCCCGAGTTTTACAACGCGTAGGACCACATAATCGATGCAAAGGGGCTTGATTAAAAACACTTAAGGTTTGCCCGAGGTTTTAACCGCATTAAGTTTTCAGACTTGATGCGAAAAATATCAATCAACGTTACACTGAAAATAATTCTTCATGCCTACAGCTTTTCTAACATGCAAGCTAACATTTGCTCTCTATACACTATGATTGTGCCAGCTATCAACAACAAAGTGGCCTACCTTGCCACTGCACCAACACTCATGGATGTTATACCTTCTTTTTGGAGCAGGTCTAATGGTTGTGTTAACAACAACTCGTGGTCTAGAATGAGTAGCAGCAGTCCTGTTCTTTGGTTTCCCATCCCTAGTCAAACAAGTGGTGGGTATGGTAGTAGAAGTGCTTGGGATATCTTGAGCCCTTCTAGCAATAGCTTTCTTTTCAGAAATCATAATCTTGATGGCCTCAGATATGCACAGGTCTGGTTTACTGACAGCCTTACCCTTTATATTAGAGTGGGCTGGTGGAATTGGAGAACAGTTAGCAGCTTTACCCATGACTGAAGGGGCTATTGCACCAAACACAAATGGTCCAGGATGGGCCATTTGTATTTTCTCATAGGCACTTGCACCTTTGCTATATCTACCACCATATTATGGAACATCGTTGTTCACACAAGATGGTCTAGCATGATTCCAGTGACCATAAATACTCTCATGGTCATGGCGGTTAGAAGGAAATTGCACTTTATTAAATTTCATAGGAGGCTTAGAGGCTAGTGGCTCCACTTGAGCTTTGCCCTTTCCCTTAGGATTAGAAGCTCTTGTCCTTCCCTTGAAACCCAACCCCTTCTTTCCCTTTTGGGAGGAGAATGAGTCTATCAAGGGCAACATTGTGCTAGTCTTGCGGTAGCTAGCCACTAGTTCCATCTCCTTTTGGAGCTTTCCTTCAAGATTCCTTATATGGTTGTTCTTGAAGGTTATGGTGCTCATTTGAAGGATTGTTACATTCTTCAGTTTGCTGACTTATTGCATCTTCTGATACAGCAATTTTCCTGATTCTAAAGCTGCAAGTTTTAAAGAAGCACTTTCCTGAGACTGTTGTTTGGCCAGGAGCTTGCTTTTCTTCAGAGCCTGCAAAAGTGCAACATAATTATCAATCAATTGATTGATGTCTCCTTCAGATTATGAGTCATCATCATCACGTGATGTAGAGGCATAAGAATCAGGAACTGATTCATAATCTTTATAAGAAGAGCTAGTAATAGAGTTTACCTTACTTGGACCAGGATAATCCTGGTTGGCTTCTTCATCAGACCTAGCCATCAGCCCAAGGTAGCAATTATCTTCTTCATAATCCACCTCTGAATCACCATCAGAATTTGATAGAGGGGCCATGTCTTCAATACTGGTAGCAGGATGAACCTTCTCAGCTTCTTCTTCTAAAGCAGCCAGCCTTTTTATATAGTCTGCTTCTACGGCTCTTTATTCAGTAGAGTACAACCCAATGTAGGATTCTTCCTCTTCCTCTTCTGACTCTGATGAGGAGGAGTTAGTCCAACTTCTTTGCTTCTTAGCAATGAGGGATTTCTCCTTCTTACCTTTTTGCTGGTGGTCCTTTTTCTCACCATGTTCTCCTCTTTTGACTGGGCAGTCGACTATTACATGCCTAGGTTTTCTGCAGTGGTAACAAGTCATGTTAGATGAAACTTGTTTACTAGTTTTAGAACCATACATGTCCTCCTTAGAGGATTTTCTCCTGCCCTTGTAGTAGTCATCCTTGGGATGTGAGGAGGAGGAAGGTCTGACTCTCCAGTGCTTCTTCTTCAAGATCTTCTGAAATTGCCTGGTGAAGGCATCAAAATATTCATCAGACCATTAACAGTCTGATGTGCTTTTCTTTTATCTCCCAGAATTAGATTCAGCATCTCTCCTTGGTAGAGAGGGTGCCTTTCTTCTATTTTGCTGG
Organism: Platanthera guangdongensis; assembly: GCA_039583875.1. Lineage (NCBI taxonomy): Eukaryota > Viridiplantae > Streptophyta > Magnoliopsida > Asparagales > Orchidaceae > Platanthera > Platanthera guangdongensis. Next base: position 128,743,098 of record CM077163.1, on the reverse strand, counting down.
AGCGTTCATCTTTGAATCCAATAGACTTGTCTCTAGCCTTAGACTTGTTCTGGTTCTTCTCTTCTTTCCTTACAGCCAGCTGCATCTCATATTACAGCAGCTTCCCAAAGAGGGTGTGAGGAGCAGTTTCACCCACCTTTGCCACTTCTCTGATGGCACAGATCTTTGTGTCCCACTCTCTAGAGAGAGACCTAAGGGACTTGTCATCCTCTTCATAGTGACTGAATAGCTTTGTCACAACCCGCATTTTCTCTACGATTGCACCATATCAGAGCAAGAGAAAATACGTGTTGTGATGCCACGTCATGCAGGGGATAACTGCACACGCTCAGTCAAAACTCCAGAATTTAGATTTTAAGGAAAAAATCATTGACTAATATGAAAGAAAACCAGTTATGTTGAATGGATGTATCCCTCGGCACGGTGGATCAGCTAGTCCACAATTAAAAGTATATTTATACGTAGCAGAAAAATACTTTGGTTCAATTAAGTTGACACCCTAAATGAGCATAAATGTCCCGGAGGGATGACTCATGGTATGCACAAATCTAAAATGAATATAGTATATATCAAAGATAGTCTTTTACGCTAAGGATGAAATAGTGTCTTGGTTTAATAAATATGTTATGCATGAGATACATATAGTAATGCTTTTAGGGTTTAAAATATCTAACATGCAACCTAGCATAAATCCTTCCCAGAAGCAAGTAAACAACCACAAATAGGCAAAAATAGCAGTTTAAGTTCATACCCAGCATTGCAAGAAGCCACCAGTGGGCGTCAACAACCTGACACGAACCCACTGGTGAGTATGTATGTCTATACAGAAAGGTAAAGAACTACCTCACAAAATCGGGGATCAGCTATCTCAGCTACCCAAGAGGCCACCAACAAGCCCCTCCAAAAGAACTAGCCACTGAACTAGATACAACCTGGACCTGAGGCATTCAAGAAAAGGACACCTCAGCAAGAAAATAATCAAAAAGTTAAATAGAGCATTAAATTTATGAGCAAATAAAAATGGTCTACCAACCCGGCATCAAACTTCTATAAGCAAAAGAAAGGGCATGACAGTAAGGAAAGAGCACTGTCTAAAGCACAGCAAAGCACACCCAGTGCGAGCAATAAAAGCAATATGCCCTACAAGAGAGTCTGCAACAGCAACAAGACATATACATATATGCCAAAAGAAAAAGAAAACATAAACAGGAAAGGGACTAACAGTCCTAACACGTGGGTAAATGGCAGTGGTCAAAACATAGATCTGAATAAATAACCAAAGCCAGATCCAAAAATGGGCTAAGGGGTCAAATAGTGGCATCACTAGGGTCCCACACACGCCAACCCAAACTGGGGCAAAAGGCGGTAGCCACAACTCTCCACATAAAACCACCACTCCAGAGGCCACCAAAACTCCACCACCTGCCACAACCCAAGAGTCGGCATGCAAAAATTAGCCGAACACCCAATACCCCCCCTAGGGAATAGGAAAAAGTCACACTAACAATCCTAAGGAAACACACGAACCCAAGATAGAAACGTCGAGCCTACTCGACGCGGAGTTGAGTAAGCTCCACTCACTTGACGCCAAAATACTTAGTCGTAAATCCTACGCTGGATGACGGCGTTGAGTGAACTCGACTCACTCGACGCTGTCAGCGCTTTCCACTTAGGGTAAACGTAAGTTTTAGTTAAAACCGCAACCTAAACTCTCTCAACGCTCGAAAACAGAGAGTTTGAAATTTAATCCCAACCCTCCCTTCCATCCTAACTACTCGGGGCTATCGCAACTAAACTTAAACTATAACTAAGCGCAGCCTTACCCTAACTCTAGCTACCCACTGTACACTAAACCCAGACAAAATATTAAAAAGAAAGAGAATAGCCAAAAGTCCTACACAACCTAAATCGAACATGTCTGGAATTAAAGAACAAAAAATACAGCAACGTAATTAGGTAAAAGCGGGTCAAATTGGCAAGGGCAAGGAGTCACTTGCCTTACTACCAAGATGCAGCGATTGCAACACGAAACAGGCCTTGGCGGCAAGATCAGCCACCTACGGGTCAAAAGCAACAATTAAGAGAAGAAGAAAAGAAATCAATGGAAATTTAACTCCTTAAATCAACCCTAAACTAAGAATGACTTACATGAAAGGGAAGATCTAGACGAGAGCAAGCCAAATCCGCTATCGCACGAGGAAAACGAGCTTCCTCCCGCAAACACCGGCCAAAAAACCACCGCCTCCTCTCAAAACCCTTCCGCTGGAAGCTCTCCAGGCTCGGGAACGACGAAATGAGAAGGAAAAACGGTTCACGGGAACAAAAGATGCTCTCAGGAGAAAAAGTACGGAACACACCCCAGACACGCCCGTGACACGGCCCGACATGCCCGTGTCACGGGGCATGTACTCACACATCTACCCACCTACCCACTAGACGAACGTCGATCTCCGCTCGACGAAACACGGGACACGCCCTGTGACACGCCCGTGTCACAGGCTATGTACCAACTCAAACACCGCTCGACAATCGTGGATCGCCGATCGTCGAATAGAGAGACACGCACCGTGTCACGTCTGTGTCCGATACGACACGCCCGTGACACGACTGTGTTCTCACCAAAACACCGCCTGACGACCATCGAGCGAATCTCGATGAACCAAAGGGGGACACGCCCTTTGACACGGCCGTGTCACAGGCCGTGTTCCTACCAAAAAATCCGTCGACCAAAATTCGTCGACCACACAAAGGAGAGCTCTTCCCGAGCACGACACGCCCTGGGTCACGCCCGTGACCCAGGACGTGTCACCCAAACTTACACAAAAAATTGCTAACTCCTTAGCAAAATAAAAAGACAAGGCACCAGCCTAACAAGCTCGGCCACACCAGGCCACGCACATCACATCAACATTACAGCTAACATAACAAACGTCGAAACGACGGGAAAGCAAACGATCTCGGACTTCGACCAAAACTCGCACCGTAGCAAAACACCCAAGCTACGAAAACAATGGTGAGGTCGAAAACAACATCCGACAATCGCACACTCGGGCTAACACCTCCCGAAGCCAAAACAAAAGCATTTCCCTAAGAGGCCCAATCGAGTCACCAAAACACACTCCGGCTAGCTGGGGAAACTTGCCAACAGGCTACAACCAGGCTACACAAGGAACCTAAAGAGCTAAGACAACATTCTACAATGGCGAAGGGCCGGAAATGCGTCATTGTAACGCCAATCAAAGATCAAGCAAAACACAAAAAAAACCGGGGGCGTTACAGCCACTCCCCCTAAAAGAAAGTTTCGCCTCAAAACTTTACTCACAACACTCCTATAAAGAAGGAGAGAGAAAGAGCCAGGAAAGGGCTATATATATATAAATAAAATAGAACATACCAGGCACAAGATCAGGGAAACAGAAGAGGGTGAGCCTCCCTCATAGCCGACTCCAATTCCCAAGTCGCGCTTTCTACATCCTGATTCTTCCACAAAACTTTAACCATAGGAATAGTCTTCTTCCGCAACGCACGAACCTGAGAATCCAAAATGCGGACAGGCACCTCCACATAAGAAAGATTCGGCTCCAACTGAGGCACAAAATCCAAAACCTGCCTGCCATTCAGCACACATATCCGCAGCTAACTACGTGAAAGACATCATGCATGCCAGGGAAATTTGCGGGCAAAGCCAGCCTATAAGCTGATAACCCAATCTGCTCAACAATCAGAAATGGCCACACGTACCTCGGGTCCGACTTCCTGTTCTTGCCAAAGCGCTTGACTCCGATTAACGGGGAGACCTTTAAGAACACTGAGTCCCCCACCACAAATTCCAAGTCCGATCTACGTCGGTTGGCGTTCTTCTCATATCTCTCCTGGGCTAACCGAAGCTTTTCCCAAATAAGCTTCACAGAGGTTTCCATCTCCTCGAGTGCTTCTGGACCCAACAAAGGTCTTTCGCCAACCTCAGCCCAAAACAAGGGAGTCCTGCAGCGCCTCCCATACTGTTGGGTACATTGGTTCTAATGTACCTGATTTGAAGAAGCCTCACCCTACTCAATGATATACATCAAAATGTATTTGATGTATGTTGAGTTTACTTGTGCAGGTTAAGTATTTGCAGGAAAGATGAAAAAGTTTCTAAGTCCATGTGTCGACACCCAGAGGGAAAGTGTCGACACTTAAGAAGACTTGTGTCGACACCCAGGCAAGCAGTGTCGACACTTGGAGTCATTGTGTCGACACCAGGGATGTAGAGTCGACACTAGATAGAAAGTGTCGACACAAGGAGCTGTGTCGACACTCAATGAAGAAAAGTGCAGTGAAGCAGTGTCGACACTTAGCAGTTGTGTCGACACACAGTGAAACTGTGTCTACATCCGAAAGTGTCGACACTTGAAGGCTGTGTCGACACTCAGCAAAAGTCAGCAGAGTCTAAGTATAAGTGTCGACACCCAGAGCAATGTGTCGACACACAGCAGAAGAGTCAACACTTGAAGAAAGTGTCGACATAAGAAAGAATGTGTCGACACTCAGCTGAAGACTCAACACTTGAAGAAAGTGTCGACACAAGAAAGAATGTGTCGACACTCAGCAGAAGACTCAACACTTGAAGAAAGTGTCGACACAAGGAGCTGTGTCGACACTTAGCAAAGTTCAACAAAATTCTAAGTACAAGTGTCGACCCTAAGGAGATGTGTCGACACTTAGCCAGAGTCTCAACAGAAGAAGAATGTGTCGACACAAGGAGCAGTGTCGACACTTAGCAAGTATCAACACAGAAGGCATTTGTCGACACCAAGAAGATGTGTCGACACAGAACAAGTTCAACACATGAAGATGTGTCGACACAAAGGTGTTGTGTTGACACTTACAAGAATTCAGCAAAATACTGAAGAACAAGGAGTTGTGTCGACACACATTATCAGTATCGACACATGAAGAAGAAGCTGTGTCGAGAAGTGCATTCTACAACACAAGAGTTGTGTCGACACCTTGTAGGCTAGTGTCGACACTTAGTCAACTTGTGTCGACACTTAATCTATAAGTGTCGACACATAAAGACAGACAGTCTCGAAACTTTCAGACAGTTATAGATTTTTCAAGAACTGACTGGATGACTTGACAGCTGCCATTCCAGCCGGTCTACTGCACCTGTCAGAGTTGTCAGAAATCAGTTATGAACCGGACCAGCCAGTTACCATGAAGAAGGCCTATAAATAGGCTTATACTGTTTACAGAAACAGTTGTTCAAGTAATTGAAAAGAAAAGAAGATCTGGCTATTCATTGAAGTATCCAGTGAAGGTCTAAGTAGTTGGAGAGAGAGAGAGCTCGATCCAAGAAGACAGCCGTTGGAACCAGGCTGAGAAGAAGGGTTCAGATTTTGTTCTAAATCTTAAGTAGCAGAGATCAAGGATCAACTGCAGAGGAGATCAATCTTATTGTGTTCTACATTCAAGAAGCTTTGAAGAAAGCCAAGTCACTTTGATCTCAACTGAGTTCTTCCAAGAACTCATCAAGAAACTCATAACTCTTCTCTCTTTTCTCTGAGTTGTAGGGATTACATTTTGTATTCATATTATCTTGTAGGATCCTTAGGGATCTGAGTTTGTAAGCCTGTAATTATAAAGGCTGAGTGTAGGGCTTGAGTGCCTGAGTGTAGGAGATTTGAATCTCTGAGTGTAGGCCTGTTGTGGCTGAGTGTAGGCCTTGGTGGCTGAGTGTAGGCTTTGTGAAGAAGCTGAGTATAAGCTTTGTGAAGAAGCTGAGTTGTAGGGCCTTGGGCCTGAGCTGTATGAACCTTGTTTTGGGGTTCTGAGTGTAAGATCTGAGGATCTGAGATAGTGGAGGAGTTTGGCCGAATCTAGTACACTGCTAGATAGGCGAAGGGGGAAAGTGGATGTACCCAAATCTTGGGGAACCACTATAAATTTGTGTGTTCACTGTGTGCTGGATTAATTGCTGTGATTGCTGGTTAATTGCTGTGTTAAAATTCTGTGATAAACTCTGAATTCTGCCTAAAAAGTTAAAAGGATTTAAGTCACCTATTCACCCCCCCCCCTCTAGGTGATTAGGTACAATATCTTTCAAGTGGTATCAGAGGGAGGTTACTCAATAAGGGACATAACTGTATGAGTAGATCCTGTAGGCAGATTCAGTCTAAGTACATTACAGAATCAAGAAAATCAAGAACCATGGGTTCCACTTAGAATTATAAGGAATTGGGATCCATGAAGCTACCCATATGTAGAAAAGAGATCTTTGGCATCTGGAAAGAAAGGGTGAGACTATTTATGGAAACCTCAGACCCTAAGATTTATATCACAGTGAAAGAAGGGCCATATGTGCCCATGAAGGTTTCAGTCTTAGATGCAAATCAGAGAACACCTAAGGATTTCTCTGAAATGACAAAAGATGAGATAGTTCTAGCCACAATGGACAAAAGGGCTCAGAATATCATAGTGAGTGCTATAGATGATGCTACCTTTCAGAATTTGATACACTGCAAGACATCCAAGGAAATGTGGGATACTCTTATTGTGTACATGGAGGGTTCTGAAGAAGTGAGGCAAGACAGAAAGTCCTTATTAAATCAAGAATATGAAAGCTTTTGGCAAGGTAGATCTGATAGCATAACTGAATGCTATAAAAAGTTCTATAGGATTGTGAATGAGCTTATGTCCTATGACAGAGAGTTCAGTAATTAGGAGATTAATGATAAGTTCTTAAGGTCCCTTACAAAATATTCGGACACCAAGATCTGTGCCATTAGGGAAATGACAAAGTTAGCAGAAATTCCTCCTCCAACTTTGTTTGGAAAATTGCTTTCCTATGAGATGCAGTTGATGGTGAGGAAAGAAGAGGAGAAGTCTACAAGAAGTGAACATAAAGAAAGGACAGTGGCATTCAAGACAGAAGCCACCAGAAAGTACAGAAGTAAGTCACCAACTCCACCTCCAAAGGTTGCTGAAACCGAGTCAGATAATTCAGAAAGCAGAAATTCTGAGAGCAGTGAAAGTGATGAGGACTTTGCAGCCTTTACAAGACACTTTCAGAAGTTCTTAAAGAAGAAACAGTGGAGGACAAAGCCATCTACTTCACAGGGTAAAGATGACTATTATCAGAACAAAAAGTCATCAATGAAAGACAGGAAAATTACCAAGTCTAGCAAAGCAACTCTTTCAAAAATTGTATGTTATTGCTGTAATAGACAAGGACATGTTGTTGCAGACTGTCCAGAGAAAAGGAAGGAGTCTAATGATAAGAAAAAGACTCAATTCAAGGGCAAGAAGGAAAAGTCTTTTGTTGCCAAAAAGGATCAGTGCCTGTCAGACATTTCTTCATCAGAAACTGAGTCAGATGCTGAAGCATATATAGGACTGTTTGCTGAGGAAGAAGACGAAGAGTTCATCCAGATCATGAACTCAATATATGAACAAGAGGACAGTCAGTGCCAAGGACTGATGGCATTGACAGTAAGTGACAAAATCCAGGAGCAGCCTGGACCTAGTAAGGTACAAAATTATTCTTTCAGTTCAATTTCTTGTGCTAGTTCAGAATCAGATTCATCATCATCAAGTGATGAGAGTGCATCTGAGTATGAAGAGGATATTCATCAATTGATAGATGAATATAAAGTTCTATTGCAAGCATTTAAGAAATGCAAATCCTTGGCCAAGAGTCAAGCTAAGGAGATTGCAAGTTTCAAAATGGCTGCAACTGATTATGAGAAGATGTTTGATCAAAAGCAAAATGAGATAGCCAAACTGAAGCACATAACCGTGATTCAAATGGGGACTATAACTTTTAAGAATGATCAAATCAGAAGTCTGGAGATTAGTCTTCAAAAGGAGAGAGATTTAGTTGCTTGGTTTTCTAAACCTAAGTCAGTTCTACCCTTAATTGATGAATTTGTTCATCAAAAAGGTAAAGCTGGACTGGGGTTTACTAAACCAGCTAGGACTGTTAAGTCCAAGTCCAAGGGCAAAGCCCCAGCTATCAACAAGCTAGCTATAGCTAAACAGCTAAGACTGTACCTAAGCAAAGGTACAATAAGTTTGAGTGTTGGTGTTGTGGCAAGGTAGGCCACTTTGCCATGGATTGTTGGCACAATGCTAGTGCCAAAGTGAGTAGCAAACTGCCTGTTGGACAACCTGCAGGTAGCTTTGTTAGGAAGCAAACTAACCAGTACCAAGGACCCAAGAATTCTTTGGGTTCTAAGGTTCACTAATCTGTTTTGCAGGTGAGTCCAAGTGGTCATGCCCCAATATGGTACTTGGACAGTGGATGTTCCAGACACATGACTGGAACAAGGGGATTGCTAAAGGACTAAACACCCATCAAGGATGGTCCAAAATTCACCTTTGGTGGTTCTGAAAAAGGGATCATCAAGGGTTTTGGTAACATTTCTAGCTCCCATATTACTATTACTCAAGTGGCCTATGTTAAAGGTTTGAAACATAACCTTATTATTATAAGTCAATTGAGTGATGTAGGATATGACATCTCATTTGTGAAAGATGGTTATCATATCAGGAGATCAAATGATCAAGAGATCATTCTGACTGGTTATAGAAAAAGGAATGTCTATTGCCTAGACATTATGTGTGAGAACAATGGTTCTCCAGTGTGTCTTGTAGCTAATGAGAAAGTCTCTCATTGTGTCAAATGGCACAAGAGGCTAGCCAATCTCAACTACAAGACAATTGGCCAACTCTTTAGTAAAGAGTTAGTGAGGAATGGTCCTCAAGTTAAGTGTATTAAAGATGGAATATGCTCAGCTTGTCAAAAGGGCAAGCAGACAAGATCCACCTTTAGTAGCATTGAAAACAAAGATGCTGTGAGGTGTTTATACCTCTTGCATATGGATCTCTTTGGTCCTATGCCAGTTCACAACCTAGGTAGGAAGGTCTATACCTTTGTAGTTGTAGATGATTACTCAAGATTTTCCTGGGTGTTCTTCCTTAGACAGAAATCTGAAACACCTAGTGTCTTCTATAGCTTTGTCAAACAAATTCAGAATGAACTAGACAGTACATTGGTCAAAATAAGAAGTGACCAAGGTACTGAATTTCAGTCTGATAGTATGGCAAAACTATGTGAAGAATTTGGGATATTTCAAGAGTTTTCTTCACCAAGAACACCTCAGCAAAATGACATTGCTGAGAGGAAAAATATAACCTTGATTGAGGCTGGTAGAACCCTATTAAGTGATACATCACTACCAGAATATTTCTGGTCTGAAGCAGTGAATACTGCATGCCATGTAATTAATAGGGCTACCATTACTAAAAGTCACAACAAGACCCCCTATGAGGTTATGAAAGGCAGAAAACCAAACCTATCCTACTTAAGGATCTTTGGTTGTAAGTGCTTTATACTTAATAATGGAAAGTCTTACTTGACTAAGTTTGTTGCCAAGTCCCAAGAGGGGATCTTTGTTGGGTACAGCAACGATATTAAGGCTTATAGGATCTACAACTTATCTACTCAAGTTGTAGAAGAGTCTGTACATGTAGTATTTGATGAAACTAGACTTATTAACAATGCGTTGTCTAGTAGTATATGCATCTCCACAGGTATAACTAAGAAGATGGACAAGCTCACTATAGAAGAAGAACCTACTGCAAGACAGCTAGTAGAAGATAGTGGCTGCTGTCCAGGGGGAGTACTACATGTACCTAATGAAGAAGAAATCCAAGGAGTACAGCAAGATGAAGAAGTTGAAGAAGTTCAACCTGAAGCCAGGATGCCTCCAGCCAATAGGCATCTAAGAGATCATCCAGCAGAACAAATCATTGGTGATCCAAGACAAGGGGTACAAACAAGGAGCAAAAATCTGAATGCAGTGCTCTTCTCCAGTTTTCTATCCCAAGTTGAGCCAAAGAAGTTTGAAGAAGCCATCCTGGACCCTCATTGGATTGAGGCAATGCAAGAAGAGCTGAATCAGTTCAAGAGGTGCAAGGTCTGGGAAATTGTTCCTAAACCTAAAGACCACAACATAATTGGGACCAAGTGGATCTTTAGGAACAAGATGGATGAACATGGAGTCATCATTAAGAACAAAGCAAGATTGGTTGCCAAAGGATATAGGAAGGAAGAAGGTATTGACTTTGATCAAACCTTTGCTCCAGTAGCCAGACTGGAAGCCATAAGGATGTTCCTTGCCTATGCAACCTTTCAAGGATTTAAAGTTTACCAAATGGATGTAAAGTCAGCCTTTTTGTATGGTAATCTAAAGGATGAAGTCTATGTGGAACAACCATCAGGTTTTGTTGATTCAACTCAACCTAATCATGTCTATAGACTTAGGAAAACTTTATATGGGTTAAAGAAAGCCCCTAGGGCTTGGTATGAAACCAGTCTAGTTTCCTCATTGAGAATAAGTTCACAAGGGGGAAAATAGACAAGACTCTATTCCTTAGGGAATCCAGAGGCAAAGTAATACTAGTCCAAATATATGTAGATGACATAATATTTGTGTCTACTGAAAGTAGTCTTTGCAAAAAGTTTGCAAAACTAATGCAAGGACAATTTGAGATGAGTAGTATTGGGGAACTTAAGTTTTTCTTGGGTCTCCAATTTAGAAAGACTGAGAATGGTTTATCCATATGCCAGTCTAAGTTCACCCTAGAACTCATAAGGAAGTATGGTATGGATTCATCCAGTACCATGAAGACTCCTATGGGGTCAAGTATGTCTCTAAGCAAAGATGATGCAGGGAAACCTGTAGATGAGACTTTGTATAGAGGGATAGTTGGCTCCCTACTCTATTTGACTGCAAGTAGACCAGATATCATGTATGCTACATGTGTCTGTGCTAGGTACCAAGCATGCCCTAAAGAGTCTCATTTGACAGCAGTCAAAATGATACTGAGATATCTAAAGGGCTCTCCTTATCTAGGCCTTTGGTACCCTAGGAATGGGGATTTTGAACTAACAGGTTATTCAGATGCAGACTTTGCAGGATGCAAAGAAGACAAAAAAAGCACAACTGGAACCTGTCAATTCCAAGGTGGAAGACTGATTTCATGGAGTAGCAAGAAGCAAATAAGTGTGGCTATCTCCACTGCAGAATCAGAATATGTTACTGCAGGAAGTTGCTGTGCTCAACTTCTATGGATACAACATCAGCTTGAGGACTATGGAATTCAGATAAGTAGAACTCCACTATTTTGTGATTCTACTAGTGCTATATCAATTGCAAACAATCTTGTTTCCCATAGTAGAACTAAACATATTGAAATAAAATATCATTTTCTTAGAGAACATGTAGAAAAAGAAGATATTTTACTGGAATATGTTAGAACAGATAATCAACTAGCTGATATGTATACTAAGCCCTTAGAAGAAACTAAGTTCAATAGGTTTAAAAATGAACTTGGTATGATAAACTTAGAATAAGTTTATAGAAATGGCTAAGTAAAAAGGTGTCGACACACAGAGATATCTGTGTCGACACAGAAAAGTTGTGTCGACACTTCAGGGAAAAGGTGTCGACACATCTAGGAAGTTGGTGTCGACACTTCAGAAAATTAGTGTCGACACATGATAAGTAGGTGTCGACACATCCAAGGTGATGTCGACACTTAGAGTTTACTCAGAATTATCTAAGTAAAGTCTCGTCTATATGTCGAGTTGAGTGGTGTCGACACATAAACAAGTGTCGACACATATATTCTGTTGACTAAACTTGTGTCGACACATCGGTGTCGAGACATTATAAGTCTGTGTCGACACTTTTCCACAGTGTCGACACAATTTAAGTTAGTTAACCCGCCTTTTCATCTTCAAACCTAGAAAGGTATAAATAGGATTTCTCCATTGTCTGTCGACACGCTCACTAAAGTTTCAAGACCAAACTTGTGTGTCGACACCTCTCTTCTCTCCAGTCAAATTCTTCAAACCCTAATGGCGCCAAAGCTCGAGGAGAACGTCAATGAAGGCTATGAACTAGTGCGACAAGCGTTTGACGAAGCAGAACAGGAAATCAAGGATGTAGTAACCCTAGTTGCAGACTCAGGGTTAGAATTTCTTGTTTCTGAGCCGACTAAGATCTGGAAGAAAGAAGTACTGGAATTCCTGAATGGAGCTAAAGTAGACGAATCTGGATTCAGGATCAAGTCCAGGGTCCATGGAGAAAAAGTGAAGGTCTCTCCCAAAAGTTTGAGAAAGGTTCTAAACCTGCCAAGGACAAAAGAAGAGGATGAAGTAACTGCTTCTAAGACCAGAGAAGCATTAATATGGTGTGGACTGGATTCAAAGATGAAACTTGGATCTGTATTCAATAGGAAGGGGATGAACAGCCAGGGTACATTTTTATCAGAAATTGTTGGCAAAGTGATCTTAAGTAAGCCTAGAGGGCATGACAGGGTATCTGCCCATATGTTCAATCTCATGACCAGGATAATCTTCAGCCTAAAAACTGATTGGTCTGTAGTAGTCTTTGAAATGATCAAGGAGAGTATGAAGAAGCCCAATTTGGGTAGGATCTTAAATCTATACTTGGCTGGTAGTATACCAGAAGTTATGAGTCAAGCTGCTGGCACTAAGATCAACCATATGAGGAAGACGGACTTGAGGATATTCTCCAGATGGGACAGGGTTTTGTCTAAGGAGATGCCAACCCTTGAGAAAATAACTCATGAGAAAGTAACACCTCTAAAGAAGAAGAAGAAAACTGCCCCAGTGGCTGAGGTTTCATCTAGCAGCTCTGGTAGTGAAGAGCAAGTTGTCTTTACTCCAGAAGAGGATGTAGAAGGAAATGCTGGGAGGTCTCCAGCTCAACAAGATACTGCAGTGAGACAAGGGGAGCTACCACCAGCTAGCCCCTTACACCAGGATTCAGTCTAGGGGGAGCCACTAGTAGTGGAAGAGCCAACTCCACTAGAAAGTGAGCAAGCTACAAACACAATTCTTGAGGTAATCACTGAGCTTAATGCTTTAGATTTCCTTATAGAGGATAATGTTTTGTCTGATTCCTTAAATAATGTTAACCAGCAAACTCAGATTGATAGCCAACCCCTAGATGTTGTCTTGAAGGACATATCTGTTACAGTTCAAGTAGTATCTGATCTAGTGGTAGATGAGCCAAGAGTTTCTCCAGCCCATTCTCCACAAGAATTTACAATGGAAGATCTTTTCCTTAATCTGGATCAAGCAGACCTTGAGAAGGATAGTGTTGCTGCTGAGGGGGAGAAGTCTCAAGTTGAGGGGGAGCAGGTAATACTTGATGAAGAACCTGCAAGGTAAGAGCCTGAGAAGCCCCAAGCTGTTGAGGAGATACCTAGAGAGAGGGTAGATATTGCTAGCACATCAGCATCTGAAGATGAGGAGGCAGCTAGAGCTAAGAAAAGGAAGTTCCAAGTATTCAAGAGGAGGAGTCAGAATTACAAAAAGGCTCTACAAACTATTGCTCCACAGCCTATATCTCAGCCAGCACTCCAGCCAACTCCATCAGTAGATTACAGTGCTCTAATGGTTGCTATGCAAATCAAGCTTGATGAGCACAGAAAAGCCATAGAAACCTATGTGGATGAGGGGCATAAATCCTTACAGTTTGATCTAGCCCAAGATATAAAGTCTATAAGATTTGAAATGAATCTTAATAAAAAGGAGATGACTGACTGCTTCCACAAGGGAGGGAATGCAGTAGTCTATTTAGCAACTCATCAGAGAAAAAAAAAGCTCAAGTAGATGACATTGCACTGAAGCAAGGGTATATTCTTGAGAACCAAATCAGAATGAATGACAATTTGACAGCTTCACACAATGCCATTGTCACTGAGATGAATAACATAGCTACTGGACTGACTACTTCTAATGCTACTGCTAAGGCAGAGTTTGATAAAGCCTTGCAAAAGAGTTTATCTGATGTTACAACTGCAATTCAAGACTCTCAGAAGTTGATAACTGACAAACTCCAAAGGTTGAAACCTTTCTTTAAAGATGGAGTCAATTATTTGGATAACCAAGTCATATTTCAAAAGGATGATCTAAGAGATCACATGGAAAGAGAAGTCATAAAGTGGGAGAGGGTGTTAGTCAAAGCCAGCTCTGATCATGCTAAGTGGATTTCTAATTCTATCAGAGCTACTCTTGGATATCCTCCTTTATGTGATGATGACAATGTTGCAGAATGTGGGATACATCCTGCATATCTAGGAGGGGAGCAACCTGAAGTGGCTCAAGTCATCAACCTCCTCCAGATTTTGATATGGTTCAAGCTGATATACAATCAATGTATAGCCCACCTGGGGGACAGCAAAATGTCATCATAGAGAAGGTGGTTCAGCCAGTATCTGAGGCTATGCAAGAAGCTTTACTGGAAGAACAGGAAGCTAGATTGTCTAAAAAGAGGTTCAGAGAACAAGCTGAACAAAGACCAGACTTTGAGCTGTGGAGCCCCACTTCCAGACACATTATCTTAACTGCATGGAAAGCTGCAAAAGATAATATACAAGACAGAAACAAGTGGTTTTCTAAATTGGAATAGAGAAAGTATGAGACAAGGCAAGAAGCCATAGTCCAATATAGAAGAAAGGCAAATATGGGAAAGCTACCTCATACTGCTCAGGAGCCTAGCAAGTACTTTCCCAAGCCTTATCACTACTTTGGAAGGCAAAAGATTAAAGCTGAAGAGCAAAAGAAAAAGGATCTGAAAGGCAAGAAGCCTGCTGATACTGAAATTGCTGAAGCCCCTATTCAAGACAAAGTACAATCTGGAAAAGGGATAGTGATCAAAGATGCTGATCAAAAATAGCATAGAAATTTTCTTAAGTGTACTATGTAATCTTTTGATGTTAAACATTCTGTAAACTTTAGAATTATGAATATGACAAAGTGTTAGAACAATGAGATGTGTTATAAATTTATTTCATAATTGTTCTGAGATGTTATCTGTGAATACATGTTTTGTTTGATACATGTTTATGTTTGCCCTGTTATATAATCCTGCTTTACATCATACTATGATTTTATTCTGTATGGTGTATATCATTGACTAAGGGTTATGACTTCTCCAAATAGGGGGAGATTGTTGGGTACATTGGTTCTAATGTACCTGATTTGAAGAAGCCTCACCCTACTCAATGATATACATCAAAATGTATTTGATGTATGTTGAGTTTACTTGTGCAGGTTAAGTATTTGCAGGAAAGATGAAAAAGTTTCTAAGTCCATGTGTCGACACCCAGAGGGAAAGTGTCGACACTTAAGAAGACTTGTGTCGACACCCAGGCAAGCAGTGTCGACACTTGGAGTCATTGTGTCGACACCAGGATGCAGAGTCGACACCAGACAGAAAGTGTCGACACAAGGAGCTGTGTCGACACTCAATGAAGAAAAGTGCAGTGAAGCAGTGTCGACACTTAGCAGTTGTGTCGACACCCAGTGAAACTGTGTCTACATCAGAAAGTGTCGACACTTGAAGGCTGTGTCGACACTCAGCAAAAGTCAGCAGAGTCTAAGTATAAGTGTCGACACCCAGAGCAATGTGTCGACACACAGCAGAAGAGTCAACACTTGAAGAAAGTGTCGACACAAGAAAGAATGTGTCGACACTCAGCTGAAGACTCAACAGTTGAAGAAAGTGTCGACACAAGAAAGAATGAGTCGACACTCAGCAGAAGACTCAACACTTGAAGAAAGTGTCGACACAAGGAGCTGTGTCGACACTTAGCAAAGTTCAACAAAATTCTAAGTACAAGTGTCGACACTAAGGAGATGTGTCGACACTCAGCCAGAGTCTCAACAGAAGAAGAATGTGTCGACACAAGGAGCAGTGTCGACACTTAGCAAGTATCAATACAGAAGGCATGTGTCGACACCAAGAAGATGTGTCGACACAGAACAAGTTCAACACATGAAGATGTGTCAACACAAAGGTGTTGTGTCGACACTTACAAGAATTCAGCAAAATACTGAAGAACAAGGAGTTGTGTCGACACACATTATCTGTGTCGACATATGAAGAAGAAGCTGTGTCGAGAAGTGCATTCTACAACAAAAGGAGTTGTGTCGACACCTTGTAGGCTAGTGTCGACACTTAGTCAACTTGTGTCGACACTTGGTCTATAAGTGTCGACACTTAAAGACAGACAGTCTCGACACTTTCAGACAGTTACAGATTTTTCAAGAACTGACTAGATGACTTGACAGCTGCCATTCCAGCCGGTCTACTGCACCTGTCAGAGTTGTCAGAAATCAGTTATGAACCGGACCAGCTGGTTATCATGAAGAAGGCCTATAAATAGGCTTATACTGTTTACAGAAATAGTTGTTCAAGTAATTGAAAAGAAAAGAAGATCTACCTATTCATTGAAGAATCCAGTGAAGATCTAAGTAGTTGGAGAGAGAGAGCTCCATCCAAGAAGATAGCCGTTGGAACCAGGCTGAGAAGAAGGGTTCAGATTTTGTTCTGAATCTTAAGTAGCACAGATCAAGGATCAACTGCAGAGGAGATCAATCTTATTATGTTCTACATTCAAGAAGCTTTGAAGAAAGCCAAGTCAGTTTGATCTCAACTGAGTTCTTCCAAGAACTCATCAAGAAACTCACAACTCTTCTCTCTTTTCTCTGAGTTGTAGGGATTACATTTTGTATTCATATTATCTTGTAGGATCCTTAGGGATCTGAGTTTGTAAGCCTGTAATTATAAAGGCTGAGTGTAGGGATTGAGTGCCTGAGTGTAGGAGATTTGAATCTCTGAGTGTAGGCCTGTTGTGGCTGAATGTAGGCCTTGATGGCTGAGTGTAGGCTTTGTGAAGAAGCTGAGTGTAGGCTTTGTGAAGAAGCTGAGTTGTAGGGCCTTGGGCCTGAGCTGTAGTAACCTTGTTTTGGGGTTCTGAGTGTAAGATCTGAGGATCTGAGATAGTGGAGGAGTTTGGCCGAATCTAGTACACCGCTAAATAGGCGAAGGGGGAAAGTGGATGTACCCAAATCTTGGGGAACCACTATAAATTTGTGTGTTCACTGTGTGCTGGATTAATTGCTGTGATTGCTGGTTAATTGCTGTGTCAAAATTCTGTGATAAACTCTGAATTCTGCCTAAAAAGTTAAAAAGATTTAAGTCACCTATTCACCCCCCCCCTCTAGGTGATTAGGTACAATATCTTTCACATACAAAGCTTCAAAAGGAGCCATTTGCAAACTTTCTTGATAACTGTTGTTATACGCAAATTCCATAAGCCTCAAGCGCTCATCCCACGCTCCTCCGTAGTCCAGAATATAGCATCGGATCATATCTTCCACAATCTGATTTACTCGCTCCGTCTGACCATTGGTCTGCGGATGATAAGCTGTGGAATACCTCAAATATGTACCCAACCCCTCCTGAAGGCTCTTCCAAAAACGAGACATGAACCTGGAGTCTCGATCCGATATGATACTCACGGGTACACCATGCAATCTGATAACCTCATCCAAATACAGCTCGGCTATCTTCCTCATCGGATAATCGATCTTAAATGGTATGAAGTGAGCAAACTTCGTCAATCTGTCTACGATCACCCAAACTGAATCATGCCCCTTAGGAGATCTCGGTAAGCCTGTAATGAAATCCATCGAGATACTCTCCCACTTCCACATCGAATCTCCAAGGGAGTCAGCTTGCCACCAGGCCTCCAATGGTCGGCTTTCACACGCCTGCAAGTGTAACACTCAGAAACAAATTTGGCTATGTCCCTCTTCATCCCATACCTCCAGGCACTCTGCTTTAAATCATGATACATCTTGGTAGACCCTGGATGGTAGGCAACACTAGATTCGTGGGCTTCTCTGCAAACCATATCCCGGATATCTCCAACTGCGGGGATGCAAAACCTGCCACGATACCTCAAGGTACCCGCATCATCTATAGAGAAATCTGGTAATTCACCTTTTCAGCTCGAAGATACAAATGCAGAAGATCGGGATCATCCTTCTGATGCAGTCTCGTAAGCGTAATCTACGAAGGTTCTTCCACTGCCAAGCTACTCTGCGAATCGCAGCTTCCCACAAAAATGTCCGTCAAAAGGAACTCTTCCACTAAACGCTCGGCGGAGAGATTGAAAATCTTCCCTGATTTCCGACTCAGGGCATCGGCCACCACATTCGCTTTGTCCGGATGGTACTAGATTTCAACATCATAGTCGGCCACGTACTCCAACCATCGCCGCTGGCGTAGAGTCAATTCTTTCTGGGTGAAGACATACTTTAAACTCTTATGATCCGTGAAAATCTTGCACTGCGCGCCATACAGCAAATGCCTCCATAATTTCAGCGCATAGATCACAGCTGCAAACTCCAGGTCATGCGTAGGGTAATTCCTCTCGTGAGTCTTTAGCTGCATCGACCCGTATGCAATCACCTTCCCGCCCTGCATCAATACGCAACCCATCACGACATGCGACACATCCACATATATATCATACTCAGTACCTTCAGTAGGCAAGGACAAAATTGGAGCTGAACATAACCTTCTTTTTAGTTCCTCAAAAGCCACCTCACACTTGCCATCCCATATGAAGGCTACATTCTTCGGCGTCAACTTGGTCAACGGCGTAGACAAGGTAGAGAATCCCTCTACAAATCTTCTATAATATCCAGCCAAGCCCAAGAAGCTTCTGATCTGTTTGGGAGTAATATGCCTCGCCCATTCCATAACAGCAGCGATCATTTCTGGGTCCACCGATATTCCCTCCTTATTAACCATGTGGCTGAGAAAAGAAACTTGAGGCAACCAAAATTCTCATTTTCTCAGCTTGGCGTATAGCTTATGTTCTCTCAAAGTCGCCAAGACCAGTTGCAAATGTCGATCATGCTCCTCCGCATCTTTAGAGTACACCAAAACATCATCTATAAAGACAATCACAAACTTATCTAGAAAATCCTTGAAAAATCTGTTCATCAAATCCATAAAAGGTGAGGGCGCATTAGTCAAACCAAATGACATAACCAAAAACTCAAAATGCCCATGACAAGAGCGGAACGCCGTCCGTGGAACATCTGACTCCCGAATCCTCAACTGGTGATAGCCCGAACGAAGATCAATCTTGGAAAACACGACACTACCACGCAGTTGGTCAAACAAATCGTCAATCCGAGGAAAAGGGTACCTGTTCTTAATAGTAACCTTGTTCATCTCTCTATAGTCGATGCATAGCCTCATCAACCCATCTTTCTTTTTAACGAACAGCACTGGTGCACGCCAAGGCAAAGAACTCGTCCTTATGAAACCTTTTGCCAACATCTCATCCAGCTGAATTCGCAACTCTTCCAGCTCTCGCGGGGCCATCCGATACGGCACATTTGCAATAGGACGCGTGCCTGGCTCCAAATCTATAACAAACTCGACATCTCGATCGGGTGGAAGACTGGGAAGATCATCAGGAAACACATCAGAGAAGTCACACACCACATGAATCTCTTCCAAACGCGACACTCTAACAACTGTCCATACAAGAGAGACCACACAGGCAAAGCAGCCAGAATCAAGTAACTTCCGAGCACGCACCACAAAAATGACTGGAGACTCCTGGAGAGAATACCCATAAATGCTCCCTGGCTGACCGTTGTCTTTGAAGAAGTCCAAGTGCTTACCCTTGCACTGGATAACTGCATCGTACCTGGACAACCAGTCCATGCCCAAGATAACATTGAAGTCCTCCAGGTCAATCACCTTCAGATCTGCCTTGGCTAGAAAATCCCCCAACAAAATCAGACAATCAAGGACACCCAGGTCTGTAACCACAGAGTCACCAGAGTGGAACTTGACGCAGAAGGCACCACCAACACGATCTAGGCCCAAACTAAACCGCTCCACGAAGGCTCTAACCACAAACGAGTGGGTAGCGCCTGAATCAAAGAGAACGCGCGCCCAGCGGTTCTTTACCTTAAATCGTCCTACAAATAGCGCACACATATAAGACAACAAATGCTAAAATGAAAACTACAACTAAAAAGTGAACATAACGAAACGACTGGGGAGGAGTCGAACCTGAGATAACCTGGGTCGAAGTCTGCGCTTCGTCAGCCAAAAGCACATTCAAATTCTCCTTTCCTTTATCCATTTGTTGAGGCAGTGGCAAAGCCTGGAGGGGAACTGGCTGTAGAACAGGCTGGAACTGTGGGCACTTTGTCTTGAGATGACCCTTCTGCACACACTGAAACAGACCTTATCTTTTAACCATCAATGGGCAGCCTCATGCCCCTTCCTTCCACACAAGGCACACACCAAGTCTCCTCTGGGATCACCCTGAATTGCGTGCACTTGTTCCTTCTTCTGCGCTCCCAACCTTTTGAAAGACTTCTTAAAGGGGTGGCCTGGCCGGCCACAGAAACTACAAACCTCTTTGTTCTTCTTTCTCGAGACAGCATCAGGTTCCTGAGGGCTCTTCCCTCCACCGGACTTCCGCTTATCCTTCCTCAACTGCTGGCCTCTATTCTTGGCATTCTCAATGGCCTCAACTCTCAAGGCAGCTTCAACCACGCTGGCATAACTGACTGCTTCGCAGGCATTCGCTAACTGCTGAATGTCGCTTCTTAGTCTACCCAGAAATCGCTTAACTCGGTCTGCTTCAACACTCACCAGACCAGGAGCAAACCAACTCAACTTACTAAACTCAATCTCATACTCACTAACCGTGAGTTTCCTCTGCTTCAAATGGAGGAAGTCATTCATCAGCCGGTCCCTCTGACTGAAGGCAGAAACTTACTCAACAACATCACCTTAAATGACTCCCAGGAGCATCCTGTCACCAAGCTTTCTTTCTCCCTCAGCCACCAATTCTTTGTTAAGCCCTTGAGCTGGTAGGCAGCGAGCATCACTCTCTGATCGTCTGCAATCCCTGACTAAGAGAACATCTCCTCAATGGTAATCAGCCAGTCATCCAAAATCATGAAATTCTCTTGCCCATCATAAGTAGGGGGCCTAAGCCGCTGAAACTGGGATATGAACGCCATCTCCGGGGGCACCACAACCAAAGGAACGGGAGGAGCAGGAGGGGCAGGAACAGCTACCCCCTCAGCGGGGTCCTGAACTCTCGGATTCTGTCCCGCCACCACTGCTACAAGGGACAGAATCTGAGCCTGCATAGCCACTACCTGCCTCGATAAGGCCTCATTACTCTACTGCAGGTTTTCTACCAATGCCTCGCTCTGCGCTCCTGACGTCTCACCCTCGGATTGGTGGGTCGATCTCGTCGCAGGATGTCTCGCCATCCTATAATCTCACAAGCTTTAGACAAAATCTAGCCCAACAGCTAGAACAAAACTACCCGGTACAGACAAACACACTTAAATATGAACTTCAACTGCAAAACTTGCTCTGGGAGTTGTTTTTACCATGATGATGTTATGCTTAACCTAAGATGGTTCACCACCATCATACTAACTCATGTGCCTAAACCATGAATGCATGTATTTGTATTCTTTTTGACTCAAAAACATTTGTGTACATATGTCATCATGCAAATCTTTAGCTTGGCACGTTGTGCTTATGAAATGTTATGCTATGCATGATGTGTTATGCATTCTAAAAAGGCCTTAATGCATGCCATGGGCAGCGTATACATGAAAATGTTATGCATCCCATACTACATAACATTCTCATGCAATGAAAAAAGAAAACGTGCTAGCCGCATTTATGTGGTGAGGTTATGCATCCCATACTACATAACCCTCATATGTTGTCTCCTATGGTGGATTCATATACAAACACATATTATGCATCCCATACTACATTATATGCCCCGTATACTTCTTTATGCTCATGAGTGTAGTGTTCGTGCTTTAGCCAAGACGTGCTGATGACATATCAGTGTGTGTATGGTATGACGCTAACCACTAATGCAAATAAGGGAAAGGTTGCCCGACCATTTGTCAAGCAACCTCCCTCTGATACCAACTATAACAACCCGCATTTTCTCTGCGATTGCACCGCATCAGGGCAAGAGAAAATATGTGCCATGATGCCACATCGTGCAGGGGATAACTGCACACGCTCAGGCAAAACTCCAGACTTTAGATTTTAAGGAAAAAAATCGTTGATTAATATGAAAGAAAACCAGTTATGTTGAATGGCCATATCCCTCGGCATGGTGGATCAGCTAGTCCAATTAAAAGTATATTTATACGCAACAGAAAATACTTTGGTTCAATTAAGTTGACACCCTAAATGAGCAATAGTGTCCCCGAGGGTCGACTCATGGTATGCACGACTCTAAAGTGAATATAGTATATATGAAAGATAGTCTTTTACGCAATGGAAGAAATAGTGTGTTGGTTTAATAAATATGTTATGCATGAGATACATATAGTAATGCTTTTAGGGTTTAAAATATCTAACATGCAACCTAGCATAAATCCTTCCCAGAAGCAAGTAAACAACCACAAATAGGCAAAAATAGCAGTTTAAGTTCATACCCAGCATCTCAAGAAGCCACCAGTGGGCGTCAACAACCTGACACGAACCCACTGGTGATTATGTATGTCTATAAAGAAAGGTAAAGAACTATCTCACAAAATCGGGGATCAGCTATCTCAGCTACCCAAGAGGCCACCAACAAGCCCCTCAAAAAGAACTAGCCGCTGAACTGGCTACAACCTGGACCTGAGGTATTCAAGAAAAGAACACCTCAGTAAGAAAATAATCAAAAAGGTAAATAGAGCATTAGATTTATGAGCAAATAAAAAGTGTCTACCAACCCGGCATCAAACTGCTATAAGCAAAAGAAAGGGCATGACAGTAAGGAAAGAGCACTGTCTAAAGCACAACAAAGCACACCCATTGCGAGCAATAAAAGCAATATGCCCTACAAGAGAGTCTGCAACAGCAACAAGACATATACATATATGCCAAAAGAAAAAGAAAACATAAACAGGAAAGGTACTAACAGTCCTAACACGTGGGTAAATGGCAGTGGTCAAAACATGGATCTGAATACATAACCAAAGCCAGATCCAAAAATGGGCTAAGTGGTCAAACAGTGGCAGCACTAGGGTCCCACACACGCCAACCCAAACCGGGGCAAAAGGCGGTGGCCACAGCTCTAAACATAAAACCACCCCTCCAGAGGCCACCAGAACTCCACCACCTGCCACAACCCAAGAGTCGGCATGCAAAAATTAGCCGAACACCCAATACTCCCCTAGGGAATAGGAAAAAGTCACACTAACCATCCTAAGGAAACACACGAACCCAAGACAGAAACGTCGAGCCCACTCGACGCGGCATTGAGTAAGATCCACTCACTTGACGCCAAAATACTTAGTCGTAAATCCTACGCTGGATGACGGCGTTGAGTGAACTCGGCTCACTCGACGCTGTCAGCGCTTTCCACTTAGGGTAAGCGTAAGTTTTAGTTAAAACCACAGCCTAAACTCTCTCAACACGCGAAAACAAAGAGTTGGAAATTTAATCCCAACCCTCCCTTCCATCCTTACTACTCGGGGATATCGCAACTAAACTTAAACTACAACTAAGCGCAGCCTTGCCCTAACTCTAGCTACCCACTGGACACCAAACCCAGACAAAATAATAAAAAGAAAGAGAATACCCAAAAGTCCTACACAACCTAAATCGAACATGGCTGGAATTAAAGAACAAAAAATACAGCAAGGTAATTAGGTAAAAAAGGGGGTCAAATTGGCAAGGGCAAGGAGCCACATGCCTTACTACCAAGATGCAGCGATTGTAACACGAAACAGGCCTTGGCAGCAAGATCGGCCACCTATGGGTCAAAAGCAACAATTAAGAGAAGAAGAAAAGAAATCAACGGAAGTTTAACTCCTTGAGTCAACCCTAAACCAAGAATGACTTACATGAAAGGGAAGATCTAGACGAGAGCAAGCCAAATCCTCTATCGCACGAGGAAAATGAGCTTCCTCCCGCAAACATCGGCCAAAAAACCACCGCCTCCTCTTAAAACCCTTCCTCTTGAAGCTCTCCAGGCTCGGTAACGACGAAATGAGAAGTAAAAACGGATCACGACAACAAAAGATGCTCTTAGGAGAAAAAGTACGGAACACGCCCCAGACACGCCCATGACACGGCCCGACACGCCCGTGACACGGGGCATGTACTCACACATCTACCCACCTACCCACTCGACGAACGTCGATCTCCGCTAGACGAAACACGGGACACGCCCTGTGACACGCCCGTGTCACAGGCCGTATACCAACTCAAACACCGCTCGATGATCGTGGAGCCCCGATCGTCGAACAGAGAGAGAGACGCCCCGTGTCACGACCGTGTCCGATACGACATGCCCGTGACACGGCCGTGTTCTCACCAAAACACCGCCTAATGACCATCTAGCGCAGCTCGATGAACCGAAGTGGGACACGCCCTATGACACGCCCGTGTCACAGGGCGTGTTCCTACCAAAAAAACCCGTCGACCAAAATTCGTCGACCACACAAAGGAGAGCTCTTCCCAAGCACGACACGCCCTGGGTCACACCCGTGACCCAGGCCGTGTCACCCAAACTTACACAAAAAAATTGCTAACTCCTTAGCAAAACAAAACGACAAGGCACCAGCCTAACAAGCTCGGCCACACCAGGCCACGCACAGCACATCAACATTACAGCTAACATAACAAACGTCGAAACGACGCGAAAGCAAACGATCTCGGACTTTGACCAAAACTCGCACCGTAGCAAAACACCCAAGCTACGAAAACAACGGTGAGGTCGAAAATAACATCCGACGATCGCACACTCGGGCTAGTACCTCCCGAAGCCAAAACAAAAGCATTTCCCTAACAGGCCCAACCGAGTCACCAAAACAGACTTCGGCTAGCTGGGGAAACTTGCCAACATGCTACAACCAGGGTACACAAGGAACCTAAAGAGCTAACACCATGCTCTACAATGACAAAGGGCCAGAAATACGTCATCGTAACGCCAATCAAAGATCAAGGAAAACACAGAAAAACTGGGGGCGTTACAACCTTTCCATAAGTCTTCAGTTCATTCACAATCCTAAAGAACTTTTCATAATATATGGTTATGTTGTCCCCCTTGGATTGCTTCAAAGCCTCATACTCTTGGTTGAGCATGGACTTCCTATCATCTCTAACTTCATCTATCCTTTCCATGTAGATCAGGTTCTGAAGTCTAGAGTCATCAACAACACTCATAATGATATTATTTTCCCTCTTGTCTATTGAGACCAGGGCCAACTCATCCTTAGTCATCTCATGATATGTCTTGGGGGTCTTGACATTTTCTTCTAGTGCAGCGACCTTCATTGGGATGAATGGTCCCTCTTCAACTGTAATATACATCCTAGGTTCAGTAGCTTCCATGAACTGTCCCACGCTTGCTTTCTAGATACCAAAATCTTCCTTCCTATAGATTGGAAGTCTCACAACACTCAGCTCCTTATTGGTCATTCCTGAACACATAGAGACAGACTTTAAGCTAACCTTGGAGATCTACTCAGACTATTAAACCTTTAAAGAGCAACCTCTCTCTGATACCACTTGGAAGTCTTATTTTCTATGCTAGCTAAACACAAATAGTGGGGGTGAATAGGTTTTAGTCCCTATTTAAATATTCTTGCTTGTTTGTAGATTTCTATGGTTGGTGATTAGGAAAGTTTTCAGCTTTCAAGATCAATCACAGATGACACAATAATTTATAGTGGTTCCACAATCTTGGGTACATCCACTGTCCCTCTGCGCCTATCTAACACTGTATTAGATTCGGCTCTCCCTCCAGAACTCAGCCCCTTAAGAGCTTACAACATAGATCCTGCAGGACCACATCGGTCACACAGACCTACAACTTAGGCACTAAGCCAAACCAAGGTCACAAAGACCTTTCACCAGGCACAAATCCAAACACAGGTCACAAAGACCTTACCCTTTATAAAACAGGCTTACAACTTCAGATTCACTAAGAATCTTCACAGAAGAAGAAATAAAGAGTGAGACGATTAGACACCAGAGTAAGATCTCTATGTGTACTTCTTCCTAGACTGAGAGATATCTGTCCAAGATTTTGTTATTGAAGACAATGTAGTAGGCATTAGAAATTTTATTCAAACAACTATCTTTTCTCAGCAGAACTTATTGATCTGATCCCTCAGAATCTCTTCTGAACCTACTGTTGAAGATGGTGATTGATTTAGCTATCTCTTCCCTCAACTAGGTTTTCTATGCAGAACAACTTCTTGAGGCTCGATGAAAATTGTGAGGAAGAAGATGAAGTTCTGTCGTACTTTTCATTTTCAGAAAACCTAGACAATGAATCGATTAATTTGCTCTTGTTGATTTGCTTCTTTTTATTCTCTGAATGCCAATTGAGCAGTGGGCCCCCCAAGTAGGATTGATGGATGAGATTGAGCCATTTACCGCATGCTTTCAATTTAATTTTGATTCAACGACTCTTTGCTATGTTTGGGCCCCAGCACTTAATGATAAAAATTTTTCTTGGAAAGTGCAGAAGATGATAACAGCTGGCCGCCAACGTCTCTGGCAGCATTTCCGCAACATTTGAGTTTTGGTTGATGTTTTGACTTTGCTGATGTCAGCATGACTCAGCATCTGTGCACTTGGACAAAATTCAATCATTATAACAAAAAACATTGAGTGAGTAGGCATCACTCAACGCCACAACACTTAGACAAAATTTTGTTTGTCTATGTATTGAGCTCGATGAATGAAGTGCTCCGTTCGACGAATGTCAAGCTCAGTTTAACGAAAGCCAAAATTCAGTTCGACGAATTTTTGACTAAGTTTGGCGAAAGCTAAACTCAGTTCAACGAAAGAGTAAATTCCGTTCGACGAACTACTGGCTCAGTTTGACGAAAGCTAAGCTCAGTTTGACGGAGCTGAGCTCGATGAAAGCCAAGCTATCCACGCATTTGGACTTAGCCAAATTTTCTGCATCAAGGCATTGAGAGCATTCAGAGCATTGAGAGCATCTAGCGCGTTTTGAGAGCTTGCCTCACTCAACGCTATTTGCCTTAGCCAGATTTTCTTGGCCTTAGCGTTGAGAGAGTAAGCTCCACTCAAAGCCAAAGTACTTAACAGAATTTTTCTTTTATCTGGCGTTGAGTGAGTAAGCGACACTCAATGCATGTCGACTTAGTCAAATATTTGGCCAGCTTTTCTGTGGAGTTGACATGCAAAGCAACACTCAATGCTAAAAGCTGTATGGCATTGCGTGAGTAGACCACAATCAACGCCTGTGAACTTAGCCACATTTTCAGCCAATTTCCCTAGGCATTGACTGACTCAGACTGACTCACAACCTTTTAGTTGTATGGCATTGAGTGAGTAGACTACACTCAACGCTTTTGTACTTAACCATATTTTTGGCTATCTAATAGTTAGGTTGAGATAGACTCACTGTTATTTGTTATATGACGTTGAGAGAGCTGTCCTCACTCAACGCATTTGGACTTAGGCAAATTTCTACTTGACAATATTGAATCCATACCTCTGGCGTTGAGTGATCTTGCTCCACTCAATACCTGTGGACTTAGTCGATTTTTGCTATGTCTAGCAACAACCTATTGTGTCCACAAATCCAATCAATATGAAATGGACTAACCTGCACTCAAAACCTCAAATACACATCAAATACATTTGATGTGTGTGACATTGACCTGTTTGCTTCTCACAAATCAGGGACATTGGGAACAATGGACCCAACACAAAGGTTTCAGGCCGCTACTTCCCACTTGGCTCAACAACACCTGTAGAAAATGACCAACACAAATATGGCAAACAAAGCAATGGTCAGCATTTTCCTGACCAATTTATAACCACCCCACCACTTACTCAGGGCGACAGTTCTCCTTACCTACAAACAACAACAACATATATATATATATACACCATTCACGATAGATAATGGCTCAACGGCCACATGCCCCTTGCACTCATGGTACATTTTTGGTGTACCGGACTTCCCGTGTACCACCACCGTTCAGAGGTCCATGACATAACAGTAACTTTATCATTCAGAGGTACTTAACTTGAAGACTATATCATTCAGAGGTACTTAACTTAACGACCGACTGCCCATTCAGAGGTACTTAACTTAACGACCCTGTTATTCAGAGGTACATAACTTGATGGCATAGTAGTTGGCCTCCATGGCTCAACTCAATCACAAGCAATACAGCTTTGTACCATTTCAGGCTGGCACCCACCATTGTTGGGCTCTCAAAGCTCTCAGCTTCTCAAACATTTGCCCCTAGGTCTCTTAGAGACAGGACTCACAGAATTTTAGCTCACTGGGAGCAATCGCCTGACGACACTCATTGTTGCCCGACGACATCAATAATTCTACAAACTATGATCTTTCCTGGGTATTTTCCTGGAGTTAAACTCCAGTACTTTCATGTTACTCTAATTTCACAGGTACGACGCTCAGACTTCATACAACTACTCGGTTATACTCAGAGTCTTCTCCGACATGCAAAATAAACATCACCAATCTAGACCAACCCATCCGAATGGGCTTCACACAACATGCCTATTCCTTACTCTATATTTTCAGATCTGTATGTAGTATTAAACATGGATCATACCGATCTACCCATTGGAAACCACCTTTTCTTCATATTTTGGTGAGGGGTTCCATGTACGTATGCATATTGAGGACTTCACTTGCCCAAGGAGAAAATCGTTACGCTTTTAATTCGTTTCGGAGCCATGGCAAAGCTTTTGTCCATCTAGAAAGGAGTACTTCTCTTTCCTCTTCGCAGATCTAACCTTACATCGCGCCTTCGATTATCAAATTACCTTCAACACTCACTCATATCAGCACAACTCTTCCTTACCTCCTTCTTCCAAGAGCACAAAAGGAATGAAGAGAGAGAGAGGGATAAAGATGAGAAGAGAATGACTTCTCATTCTAGCACACCTCTGTATAAGTAACTCCGGGCTCAATTCCAGCCCCAGGCTTAATGCATCAAGAGAAATGAGTGGATGCAAAATAAGCTGAAAATTCAAAGTAGTTGTTATCGCTGTGTGATATCAATGTCGCCTGGCGACATTGACTTCAGCCGCTTGACTCCAGTCAACCACCTCTCTTTGGCCGCTTAACAACCATCTGATACTTGTCCATGTCATGTGGCACTATCGCCAGACGATATCCATTGTCTCCAGGCGACATAAAGCCAATAGCTCACTCAACGCTTTCGGGCATTGAGTGTGTCAAACTCATTCAATGCTTTGCGGCGTTGAGTACATTGCGGTCACTCAATGCTTTCCTGCTATTGCCAAGGCGATACCCACTATCACCAGGTGTTATAAAAGCAAGTAGCTCACTCAACACTTCAAGGCATCGAGTGTATCGAGCTCACTCAATGCTTTCAGGCATTGAGACCTATCACTATCAACCCGGTGATACCCACTGTCGTCCGACATTAACGACTAGATGTTCTGCTATCAAATTTAGGGTGTTACAACACTCCCTCCCTTATATAAATTTCGTCACGAAATTTTATACATCTATAAGGGAAAAATACAGTAACTTATTTGTTATAACATTCAAAATCCTATATTACAACATCACTATATAAACAACTCGGGATATTGCTCATGCATGGTCTGCTCACGCTCTCATGTTTGCTCTTTATGGCCACAGTTGTCCCACCGGACTTTGACCATCCTGATTGTCTTATTTTGTACTTGCTTGATCTCCGTATCCTTGTTCTGAATGGGCCGAACTTTCATCATTATCCGACTATCGACCGGTACTTGATCAACAACAACAACTTGAGCTGGCTCTTTCACAGCTTTTCGCAGTATTGATATGTCAAAAACATCGTGCAAATCACTTTGCTCCGCCGAAAGGGCCAACGATATGCAGCTTCTCCAATACCCTCAACACCTTCAAATACACCAAGATACCTCAGACTTAACTTTTTCATACGCCGAATCCTGGACACGCCTTTGAATGGCTTGATATTTAAATATACACAATCACCCACTGTAAACTCCACATTTCAGTGTTTGGTATTTGTTGAAGTTGGTGACCTGGCAGTCTGGCGGTTTGTCTTGACGGGTTGAAGACCGCGCGGTCTGGCGGTTTGTCTCAGCCGGCTTGGAGACCGGGCGGTCTGGCGGTCTACCCTGGCAGTCTCTCTTCCTCTCTGGTGGTAGCCGTGCGGTTAGCTCTGCTGTCTAACCGCGCGGCTTGTGCGGGTTGTTTTGTATAGACCGCTTAGTCATGTAAATTATAGTCCCACATCTCTTATTTGTATTCTCTCATCTCTCCTCCATTCTATATAAAGGAGGGCATACCTTTGTAATAGATACCTTCTTTGGATAATAAAATTTCAATTATTCAAAAGTTTATTCGCTTGTTCTCTCTTTTTCTCTACTTTCTAACATGGTATCAGAGGACACGGTCATTTCCTCCTGATTCTGTGCGCTCACTGCTTCTAGCGGCTTGTTTTCCGCGTTCTGTGCCTTATTCGCGGCTTGCCTTCTCTTCTGTCCGCGTGGCTTGTTTCTATCCGCACGGCCTGTTTCTGACCGCTGCCCTGTTCGCGCGGCTTGCTTCTTCTTGGTTCTCTTCTCCTCCTGCTATTCGTCGCAGCGACCTGTTTCCTTGTCGCCGCGCTGCTTGCTCTTTCTTGCCTCTTCGACTTCTTCGTCTTTGCGGCTTATCTCTACCCGCTGCGGACTTCTTCTCCCTGTCCACTTCTGCTTTCCCTTATCCGCTTGTCCCTATACTCGCGGTTTGCTGCTGTGATCTGCCTGACCGTGCGGGTTGTTCCTTTCTCACCCTCATCTTGGTCGCGGTTACCTGCTCTTCTCCTCTCTTCTGTTCGCTCGGCCTTTTCAGTCCGCGCGACCTCTTCCCCGCTGTGCCTTTGACCTCTTGCTAGCCGCTTCTGTTCGCGCTCTCCTTGTGGTTCCCTTCTACCCGCTCCTGCTTGCTAGTCGCGCCGGCCTCATATTTTGCCGTGCGACCTGTTCTCCTCGGTTCGCCCGACTTTTTCAAGCCGTGCGACTTCTTTCCCTCTGCTTTGCTCTGCTTCTTGGTAGCGGCCTTCCTAGCCGCCCGACCTGTTTTCTGTTCGCCCGGCTTGGTGCTCTTTTCTCTTCTCGCGGCTTGTTCTTATCGTCGCGGCTTGCTCCTCTCTTGCCTCTATGGCTTTCCCCTCCTCCAGCCTGTCCGCCTCCGTGGTCACCTCTTCTGGTAGTGCTCATGTTGTTACTCGTGGAAGATGGCTCATCGACTCTGGTGCCACCAATCATATGACAGACAATCCTCAATGTTTCTCCCTTCTTGACACACATGCTCAGTTGCCCCCGGTCATTGTTGCTGATGGATCTCCCTCCCCGGTCCATGGGACGGGCATGGTTCAAGTCACTCCATCTCTCTGCCTGGCTGATACCCTCTATGTGCCCAAGTTTCCGTGCAATTTATTATCGGTTACTTCTTTATGCAAGCAACTACGGTGTTCTGTCATATTCACCCCTAGCTCTTGTGTTTTTCAGGATCCGGACTCCCAACGGACGATTGCTACCGGGACTGAGAGTGGTGGCCTCTACTTCCTCGACAACGTTTTTGCTCTATCCGCCTTCTCCTCCTCCTCTACAGATCTTCTCCAATGGCATCTTCGCCTTGGACATGCTCCTCCCCGCATTCTCCGCCAACTACTGCCGCACCTCCCTCCTCATCATCCTCCTCTAAACTGTGATGCATGTCAACTTGGCAAACATCACCGCTCCTCCTTCCCACCAACGCAAAGTCGGGGCTCTTCCCGTCCGTTCGACCTCATTCACTCTGACATATGGGGTCCCGCTCCTACCCTCACCATCGGTCGGGGTAGTTCCTATTTTGTCACCTTCCTTGATGATTTCTCTCGCTGTACGTGGGTATATCTTCTCAAAGATCGCTCCGAGCTGTTCTCTGTTTGGACTTCCTTTTATTCTATGGTTAAGACTCAGTTTGATGCGTCTATTAAACTCCTTCATTCTGACAATGCTAAGGAGTATCTTAGCCACGACTTCTCCTCCTTCTGTAATCACCATGGTGTTATCCGTCAAACCAGTTGTGTCTACACCTCCCAACAAAATGGGGTGGCGGAACGCAAAAACCGTCACCTCCTTGATGTCGCTCGTACTATGTTGACTCAAATGCATGTTCCTCGCTCCTATTGGGGATATGCTGTCCTCCTCTCCTGCTATCTCATCAATCGCCTTCCCTCCACAGTTCTCCACGGTGCTACCCCCTTCTCCATTCTTTATCCGGACAGGGATCCCTTTCCTCTCCCTCTGCACATCTTTGGGTGCACCGCTTTTGTGCACTCTCCCGCTGCCACCCGTGATAAACTCTCACCACGTGCCACCAAATGTGTCTTTCTGGGCTACTCTCCCACTCAGAAAGGATATTGCTGCTTTGACCCTGTTACCCGCAAGCAATTTGTCTCTACGGATGTCACCTTCTTTGCCAATGCCTCTTACTTCTCTCCCGCTTCCTCTTCTACTCCTCCTGATCCTACTTCTCATTCCAACTCATCCATTCCCTCTGCTCCCACTGCTGTTCCGCCCTCTC
Organism: Platanthera guangdongensis; assembly: GCA_039583875.1. Lineage (NCBI taxonomy): Eukaryota > Viridiplantae > Streptophyta > Magnoliopsida > Asparagales > Orchidaceae > Platanthera > Platanthera guangdongensis. The sequence continues at coordinate 128,710,584 of CM077163.1, read as the reverse complement.
TACCCACTCCACCGTCTTCCCCATCCTCATCCTCTCCACCCTCCACTCCGCTTTCTCCCTCCACTCCGCTGCCATCTCTCTCTACTCCCGGGCCAGCTCTCTCCACCACGGATACTCCGGATACTGAGGCACCTGCTGACCTAGATCTCCCAATTGCTCTTCGCAAAGGGATTCGGGCTTGTACCCAACACCCGCTTGCTGCAGTTGTTTCCTATGATCGTCTTACCCCTGCTCGCCGAGCTTTTGCACTGGCTATCTCGGCCACTGCCACTCCCCGTTCCTACCAGGAGGCCCTTACTATTCCTCATTGGAAAGCTGCCATGGATGAGGAGATTGCTACTCTCACTGAACGGGGTACCTGGACCCTTGTTCCTCCTCCTTTCGGCACAGATGTTGTTGGTTATCGCTGGGTCTTCGTGGTGAAGTTCCTTCCGGATGGCAGTGTGGATCGTTGTAAGGCTCGCCTGGTTGCCAAGGGTTCTACCCAAACTTATGGGATTGATTACTTTGACACTTTCTCTCCTGTGGCTCGTCTCAGCACTATTCGGGTTCTTCTCTCTGTGCCTGTCAACCGGGATTGGCCTATCTCATAGCTAGATGTTAAGAATGCCTTCCTCTATGGTGATCTGCAGGAGGATGTTTACATGGAGCAACCTCCTGGGTATGTTGCTCAGGGGGAGACACGGGTATGCCGGCTAAAGAAGGCTATCTATGGCCTCAAGCAGAGTCCTCGTGCCTGGTTTGACAAGTTCAGTGGCATTGTTGCGGCCATTGGTTTTACAAGAAGCTCTGCAGATCACTCCTTGTTTGTTCGGAAAACCGCCTCTGGTCTTGTTGTTCTTGCGGTTTATGTTGATGACATTCTTCTTACTGGCGATGACCAGGATGGGGTATTGATGACCAAGAAACACCTTCGTCAACATCTGGTCACAAAGGATATGGGCTCCCCGAAATACTTTCTAGGGATTAAAATCTCTAGAAAGCACAACTCCATTGTCCTTTCACAACGGAAGTACGCTCTTGATCTTTTAAAGGAGGCAGGACTGACTGATGCTAAACCTGCACGATGTCCTATGGCTGTTGGAGAAGACAAAACTTGGACAGATGACTCACCTCTTCTCTCCGATCCTACGAGATACCGGCATCTGGTGGGCAAGCTCATATATCTCACGGTAACCAGACCCGACATCTCTTATGCTGTTGGCAAGGTGAGCCAGTTCATGCAAGCTCCGAGGGAGTGTCATCTACAATCTGCTCTGAGGATATTAGAGTATATTAAAGCTGCTCCAGGGAAAGGACTCCTATTTCAGAAAAATGGTCACCTTAGGGTTGAAGCGTACTCTGATTCAAGCTATGCAGATGACAAAGGGGACCGGAAATCGACTTCAGGTTTCTGCACATTTGTTGGAGGCAATCTTGTGAGTTGGAAGAGCAAGAAACAGTCTGTCGTTTCCAGGCTAGTGCAGAGGCGGAATATCGCAGCATGGCATCGACTACATGTGAGTTGAAGTGGTTGCGGGCTCTCATGCTTGACTTAGGAGAGGTTTACAACTATCCTCTTCCTATGTTCTGTGACAATAAGGCCGCGATACACATCTCCAAAAATCCGGTCTTTCATGAGAGAACAAAACACATAGAAGTCGACTGTCATTTTATTCGGGAAGAAATATTGAAGAAACAGATTTGCACTCCATTTGTCACTTCCGACAACGAGTTGGCAGATGTCTTCACCAAGCCGGTGTCCGCTTCCTTTTTCCACATCTGCGACAAGCTGGGCATGATCGATATATATGCTCCAGCTTGAGGGGGAGTGTTGAAGTTGGTGACCGGGCGGTCTGGCGGTTTGTCTTGACGGGTTGAAGACCGCGCGGTCTGGCGGTTTGTCTCAGCCGGCTTGGAGACCGGGCGGTCTGGCGGTCTACCCTAGCAGTCTCTCTTCCTCTCTGGTGGTAGCCGTGCGGTTAGCTCTGCTATCTAACCGCGCGGCTTGTGCGGGTTGTTTTGTATAGAACGCTTAGTCCTGTAAATTATAGTCCCACATCTCTTATTTGTATTCTCTCATCTCTCCTCCATTCTATATAAAGGAGGGCATACCTTTGTAATGGATACCTTCTTTGGATAATAAAATTTCAATTATTCAAAAGTTTATTCGCTTGTTCTCTCTTTTTCTCTACTTTGTAACAGTATTGTAGTATTTTGCCGGCCTATCTTGTACTATCAGTAGCCGCTCTCTTATAGTGTGTATGGTCCAATTTTCATCTTCGACCACCTTACATTTATATAGCATTGAATCACCTGTTTCGACTCAAGCTAATGGCGTATGACACTTCCTGCTATATAAGCTTTCAAAGGGCGCCATCTGTATGCTATCTTGATAGTTATTATTACAGGAGAACTCAATCATATAGAGGTAATCTTCCCACCTCTTCCCGAAATCGAGGGCACAAATACGGAGCATATCCTCCATTGTTCTATTGGTCCTCTCGGTCTGACCATCCGTTTGGGGATGGAAGGTCGTACTGAACTTTAACTTGGTACCCAACTGCTGGTGGATTAGCCTCCAATCACCTGAAGTAAAATGCCCATCTCGGTCACTAACAATGCTACGGGGCACGCTGTACAATCGTACAATTTTATCCACGTACAACTTGGATGATCTTTCCACTGAATCGTCCTTCCTATTTGGTATGAAGTGCGACACTTATGTTAATCGGTCAACGATCACCCACACGGCATCGTTTTTGCTCTTAGATCTCGGCAGTCCATGCATGAAATCCATAGAAATTTCATCGAACTTCCATCCCGGGATTGGTAATGGCTTCAGAAAAGCTCCATGTTTCTGGCATTCAGCTTCCACTAAGGCACAAGTTTGACATTTTAACACGTAATAGGCTCTCTTTCTTCAAACCTGGAAACCAGAACACCTTCTTCATATCCTTGTACATCTTTGTTCTCCCTTGGTGAATTGAGTACTTCGTAAAATGTGCCTCATACATCAATTCCTCCCGTACTTTACCTACTTTCGGGATGCACAAACAACCATCTATCAGCAAAATGTCGTCATCTCAGGAGAATTGGGCGTTTGACCCATCCGCTATATAGCGTTGTAGACTCTCATTGAGTTCTGTTGCTCGCCGAACCCAGCCCGTAAGGTCATACTGCACCTCCGTCCAGTTCAGGCACGCATTTGTAGTAGCATTCTTGTCCACATAAGAGATGTCTGAGGCTTCCAATTCCTGGATTAGATGCTCATCATGCATCCACAACCAACTTTCCCGTGCTAGAGTCCTACGACTCAAGACATCTGTGACCACATTTCCCTTCCAGGGAGTATAATGAATCTGGAAGGTCTAGTCCCCAAGGAACTCCATCCACCTCAACTGTTGCATATTTAGATCCTTCTGATCTGTAAGATACTTAAGTATCTTATGGTCTGTGAAGTTGTCAACTTTCACAACATATAAATAAAGACGTCGCAGTTTAAGTGCAAAAATCACAGCCGCTAACTCTAGGTCATGGACTTGATATTTCCGCTCATGCACCTTCAACTAGCGCGAGACATAAGTTATCACCTTTCCAAACTGAAGAAGAATGCAGCCTAAGCCGCTCCCTAATGCATCACTATATATTTCATAGCCGTCCGAACCACATGGCGACGTCAAGACTGGCGCAGTAGTCAGATGAATTTTCAGCTCCTCAAAAGCTCGTACGCACTCCGGCTTCCAAACAAACTTTTGATCTTTCCTCTTCAGAGTGGTGAGAGGCAAGGCTATCCAAAGTTCTCTACGAAGCACCTACTATAGCTTGCAAGTCCAAATAAACTTCGGACTACAGCCACAGAAGACAAAACCATCCACTCTCGTATCAACTATCTTCCCCGGATCCACTCCAATACCTTCTCCACATACAAAATGGCCAAGAAAGGCAACTGAAGACATCCAGAACTCACACTTTGAGAACTTGACATCGAGCTTATTTCTTCTCAGGGTGTGCAACGCCATCGGTAAATGGTTCGCATGGTCTTCTTCAGACTTAGAGTACACTAAAATGTCGTCAATAAAGATGATTACAAATAAGTCCAAGTACTATAGAAACATTCAGTGCATTAGGTCCATGAACTCATAATGACCGTAGCACGTTCAAAATGCTATTTTGGGAATGTCACATTCCCGAATTCTCAACTGGTAATATCCAGACTTCAATTCTAGCTTTGAGTATACTGTTTATCCAACCAGCTGATCGAATAAGTCATGAATCTGTGGTATCAGATACTTGTTCTTTTCCTTCTGCTTGTTCATCTCTCGATAGTCAATGCATAGTCTCAAGCTTTTATCCTTCTTTTTCACAAAGAGGACCGGTGCGCTCCAAGATGACATACTTGGGCATATATAGCCTTGCTCCAGAAACTCTTGCAATTGAACTTTTAGCTCCTGCATCTCCTTTGGTGCAACACGATATGGCAAGCGGGCCACAAGTTTCACACCTAGCACCAACTCAATACCGAAGTCAATCTCCCGCTGGGGCAATAATACCGGTAAATTCTTAGGAAACACATCAGCATACTCCAATATAATAATAACATCACTCACACTGGGTTTCGCTTCAACAGCCTCCAATAACATGAAGAACAACTCCACGCCCTTTCGAACTGCCTTGAGTACTTAGAGAGCAGACATCAATATCTTGCTCGATCCTCCATACCAACGAACTTAGTCTCTCGTTTGGTGTTCTGTCCCAGTGTGACTTCCTTGGTGTTGCAATCTATATAGGCATGATGATTCGAGAGCCAATCCATACCAAAGATTACATAAAACTCAGATATCGGCAGCACAGATGCTTTCAATCCAAAATCCCGACTTCCTATTCGCACCACAACACAACAGGCTCGATCTGCGAGCATTAAGCACCCGTTAGGCAGCAACACATTCACTCGATCTGTCGGTATAAATGAATGCACACTAATACGCCCCATGAAGTCCTCAGACAGAAAGTAATGAGAAGCTCCTATATCAAATAGTACTCTCGGCGGATATTCCGATATCAAGACAAAACCTAATTCAAACCAATCATACACAAGCAACGCAAAAGGTATTAAGTATGGAAAACAGTAAAAACTTATCTTAACTCATACCTATTATGACGTCACTTTCTTTTATGGCCTCCTGCTGGCCAAAACTATATACTCGGGGTTGCGCTTGAGATGCAGTTGATTCCACCACTGCCTTTCCCTTTTCGGCATATGACTCACCCGTCTTTTTCTCCCATTTTGGAAGGCCACTACAACAATCTCTATCTATATGACCCACCTTACCACATGTATAATGTTGAAACAAAATACTCAGTCTCCGTGCAGTTCACCTTTGGGTAAGGGGTTATCACGCACTTACTTTCTCCCGCAAGCTAAATAACGAAGGAAAAAGAAACAAGGGAAAGACCCAAGGGCCCGACTTGGAGGTCCTACCACACACCCGAAAGATCTTAGAGTGCTTCCCTCCATAGCCGAATGTAGATCTAAGGATACCTCAGAAAGCGCAAGAAGACCTGGGCACAAGTGAGCATGCCCTCTGAGGTACCCCCCTTAGGTCTATTTATAGATTTCTGAAAATGGTCTACCAACAACCAATGTCTGATGTTCTAAACGGCTATACGCACTCCTAATTGGCCTGCCAACAGTGTAAATCCGCTATTCTATGGGGCTAAATATAGATCTCTGAGGGCATCCAGGTAATTTTTGCCTCTGGACCCTGCTGGACGAATGATCTATGTGAGCACCATTCGGCTGAAGGGTCGAATGCCGGGAGTACAACACATTTTTCGCCCTGAAGCTCTCTGAGGGACGAGTACCTGGCTCAGTGGCCACTCTCCTGACTTGGTGAGAACTGACCTCATTTGCGGGGATAGGTGCGAGATCCTTAGGCGAGTGCTGGATGAAGGTTGCACTCGCCGAAGGGCCAAACCACCCCTCCAAGGATTGCGCGAACCCCTACTTTAGGCCTTGGGTGAGTGAAGGACAAACTGCCTCACTCGCCTATTTGATGGCGTCCACTCATCGAATATGGGGTTGTAAATATAACATGTGAGTAGACCTCTCCCAGATGTTACTCTAGACGTTGGAGAATGAAAGTTTATTGTTTCCTACCTAAATCACCTAGAGGGGGGTGAATAGGTGAGATGTGCGTCTTTTTGCGGAATAAAAAATTACAAACCAATGTACATATCTATCTACCAATCAAACACAGACGAGGCAAGATTTATAGCGGTTCCCCAACCTTCGGTACATCCACTTTCCCTCACCGATCTAGCAATACACTAGACTCGGTTACTCCACTATCTCAGATTGAAAACCAATCCTACCCTCGGAACAACGTTCCTACAATCTCGATCCACAAAACGGATCTACACTCGGAAGATGAAACTTCCTACAATCTTAGAGTTGAAAAACTCCTACACTCGGAGAAAACTTCTCCTACAATAATGAAATAAAATTGTAAAGAAATACAAACAGTAATCTTCTTTTTTAGATCTGCAAACTGTCGGCCAGGATCTTCTTCTTCTTGACTTTTCGACTTTATCAGATAGGTGAAGAGAACCTCGGCAAAATCAGATCTGAATATTCTTGACTTTACACGATCAAATAGAGGATGAAGAGTTGAGGGGAAATCTCGATCTGTAAAATCTTCTTAATCTGAATCCTCTGAAAATGAAAACCCTAGCCGGTCGGGAATCTGTGATGGCGGCTGCGGCGGATTTCGTTTCTTGGAGAGAGAGAGGTGACAGAAATTCTTGAGAGAGTATGGATGCAAAAACTTCCTAAAATAATCTTCTTTGATAAATTTAGAATTGTTATGGTTTGTCGGTTTAGACAAGACCTTTTATAGGAGAGGAGAAGATTAGCCATTATTGAGTCATTATGAGAGACACGTGGACCAATCATGTCAAAGTTTATGAATAAGACCGTTAGGTTTGGACTTAACGAATTTTTGGAAAAGTCAAAGTAAAATACTCGAGATATAACAGACTACTCGAGTACATGAAACACTACTCGAGTAGGTAGAAGATGACTACTCGAGTACATGAGAAAAACTACTCGAGAGGGAATGAGATCATTACTCGAGTACATGGAGTCAACTACTCGAGTAAATAAAAATTCAAGGAATCAGCTACTCGAGTAACAAGAATAATATACTCGAGTACTTGAGTACTTACACGAGAAGTGGAGTAGAATACTCGAGTATAAGAAATACTACTCGAGTATATAAGAATGAACTACTCGAGTATATAAGAAACTACTCGAGTCATAGACTTAGAAAATTTCTAGACTGGAAAACAAAACTACTCGAGTATAGAAGTTGAACAACTCGAGACAAATAGAACTACTCGAGTATATGGAGATGACTACTCGAGTAATTCACTTAGAGAAATTTTCTGGAATGGAATTTTGGATTACACGAGTATAAACACTGGACTACTCGAGTAGTAGATGAACTACTCGAGTACAAGACTTACACTACTCGAGTAAGTGAGAACTACACGAGAGTCAGAATTCAACTACTCGAGATAGAAGATAGAACTACTCGAGTATATAAGATGACTACTCGAGTATTTAACTTAGAAAAATTTGAGAAGATAATTTCTGTAAAACTCGAGAGAAGAAAAGAAACTACTCGAGATATATCTTAACTACTCGAGTAAGAGTATTATTACTTGAGTATAAACTCAGTAACTTACTCGAGTAAGTAAAGAACTACTCGAGTACTTTACTTAGGAAATTTTTCTTGATAGAATTTCTTCTTCTAAGGGATGACCAGCATCAAGTCTTTTCACATAATCCTAGAGCTTGAATATGAAGTGTATCCCAATAGAAAGGCTACACATGAGTCAGCACCTTGGAGCACATAATGAGGGATTACATTGTATGGTCCTGTGTTTGGTGACCCATTGTAGACTGACATTGGTCTACACTTCCCATAAGATTTCCTGCAAACACATAACTCGAACCAAGCATCAAATACAACTTAATTCATCTTAATTCAAGGATGACTTCATCAAATCTGGATTAGTGTGGATACAATACCCAACAATCTCCCCCTATTTGTAGAAGTCAGAACCCTTTACACTAAGGTGAATTATGGACATAAAAAGAATGCTAAGTATATAAAGCAGTGTAAGCAAGCAAAAGACTATGAAAAGGATAATAAGATCAAAAAATTAGAATTATATAAGTGTGAATATCCAAAAATGTCATTAACAACAAAAATCATTTCCACAACTCATGAGTCCTTTTGGCTAGTTCTGATGATGTTGTCTGTCTTGTTTCTCCTGTTGTCTCCTTTGATAGCTGTAAGGCTTAGGATAATACTTGGGGAGTCTTGGAGGAGCATCAGAATTGTTTCTTCCATATTCTCTGTCATATATCCTTCTATTGGTCATAGATTTCTCATACAACTCCCATTCCTGCGAACTGTAGTGAATATTTCTGCTCTCATGGTAGTCCATAACTAACTTGAGAGTGTCTAAAATGAGGGACTTAGAAGTGGGAGACCAAACCTCAGCATGTTCAGGAGCTGGAGTTGGAATGGACTTGCTGGCAGAAGGACCTTCACCATACTTTCTTTTCTTCTTTTAAGTCTGAATTTTAGGAGGAGTTTTGAAGAAAATATCTGCAGGATCTTCATCCCAACCCTGAGTATAGGAATCAGGAGGAGTAATAGAGTCACCAGGCCTAGGAGTGAATGTAGGTTGAGGAGCTGGAGCAGGAACATCAGCAGCTAGTGGGTTCAAATGATGAGGGATAATGTTTGGATCAGCAGCAAATTCAGGAAGGATTTTGTTATGAATCCAGACACCAGTGTCATAGGTGTGGAATTTGACGCTCTGAATTTGAGCTAGGACATCATCATGGAACTCTTTCACTTTTGCTTTCCAAAGCTCTTGCATGGTAGCATCTGATTTTTCCAAGTATTCTTTTACCAACTTCTCCCCCTTTCTGACTTCAACAAATAGCTGAGAGATGACATCATCTTTGAAAGTGCCAACTTCTTCACAGATTTTTCATCTTAGTTGCTTCAGCTCTTTTGACCAATTCCATCTTTGAGCCTTGAGCCTTCTTAAAAATCCACCTTCATCTAGTCTTCTTTGTTGAGCATCCCAAGTTTTGTTTTGAAGAACAAGAACTTGGTCTCGTCCAGCGGCATCGTAAAAATGTCAGCAATTTGCCCATATGTAGAGACATATTGAAGGTCTATGTCCCCATGCTCCACATGCTCCTGGATGAAGTGATACCTTAGCTCTATATGCTTTGTCCGGCTGTTCGAGACTGGGTTGTTGTCTATTGCTATTGCGCTGGAAGAGTCGCAAAACAATGGAATCTTGTCAAACTTCATGTTGTAGTCCTCAAATTGATTCTTTATACAAAGTAACTGTGCACAGCAACTGCCTGCAGAGATGTACTCTGACTCAGCCATTGAAATTTCCACACAGTTTTGCTTCTTGCTACTCTAGGTGATAAGTCTTCTTCCAAAGAATTGACATGTCCCGAAAGTGCTTTTCCTATCGTCTTTGCTCCCTGCAAAATCTGCATCTGAAAAACCTATTAGTTCGCTGTCATTACTTCTTGGGTACCATAAACCAAGATTTGGTGTACCTTTAAGGTATCTCAAAATCCGCTTTGCAGCAGCGTAGTGAGATTCCTTAGAGTTCACCTGAAATCTAGCACAGATATATGTTGAGAACATTATGTCAGGTCTACTTGCAGTAAGGTAGAGCAAGGATCCAATAATTCTTCTATACTTGGTTTCATTAAAAGGTTTCCCTTTTTCATCCTTGTCCAGAGACATAGTTGAACCCATTGGAGTACTCATCGAGGTTGAGTTCTCCATTCCGAATTTCTTGATCAACTCTTTGGTGAACTTGGTATGTGATACGAAAATTCCATCTTCAGACTGTTTCACTTGAAGCCCTAGGAAATACTTCAGCTCGCCCATACTGCTCATTTCAAACTTCCCTTGCATAAGTTTTGAGAACTTCTTGCAGAGGTTATCATCAGTAGAGCCAAAAATAATGTCGTCGACATAGATTTGCACTAGCAAAATCTTGCCTTTAATTTTCCTAAGAAATAATGTCTTGTCTATCTTTGCCCTTATGAACTTGTTCTCAAGTAGAAAGCTAGACAGTGTCTCATACCAAGCTCAAGGAGCTTGTTTCAGACCATATAACGCTTTATGCAGTAAGTAAACATAATCAGTCAAGTTAGAATCAACGAAACCTGTGGGTTGTTCCACATACACCTCTTCCTTTATGTCACCATTAAGGAAGGTAGACTTCACGTCCATCTGGTAGACAGTGAAGCCTTTGAGTGCAGCATATGCTAGGAATTACCTTATTGCCTCCAGCCTTGCCACTGGAGAGTACGTTTGGTCGAAGTCTATTCTTTCTTCTTGACGATAGCCTTTTGCGACAAGTCTAGCCTTGTTATTTACAATCGTTCCATCCTCGTCCATTTTGTTCCTGTAGACCCATTTTGTCCCATTGACGTTCTTACCTTTGGGTCTTGGAACAAGCTTACATACTTTGCAGCTCTTGAACTGGTTTAGTTCTTCTTCCATCGCCATTATCCACCATGTGTCTGAGTTTGCTTCCTCAAACTTCTTTGGTTCAACCTGTGATAAAAAACTTAAATATAGATTTTCATTAGTTGTACCTCATCGAGTTCTGATACCATCCCGGGGATCTCCTATGATCTGGTCCATGGGGTGAACCTTTAGATGTCTGAGCTCTAGAGTCCTTGCATCTGGATTGTCTTCTATCACCGGAGTGACTTCTTCATCTTGGATGATTTCTACATCTTGATCATCAGTCTCTCCAATAGGGGTTGGAATGGTGATCTTGATGAACTTTTCACCTTTATCTCTAAACAATCCATCCAAGCTAATTTCTTTCAGCTTTGCACCTGCATCTTCAATGAGCACACTAGAAGAGTTGCTTTGCAGCAAACTCGTCTCATCAAATACAACATGTATCGATTCTTCCACGACCAGGGTTTTTCTATTAAAGATCATGTATGCCTTACTATGACTACTATAACCTACAAAAATACCTTCAAAACTCTTTTCGCTAAACTTAGTAGTATGATACTTGCCATTGTTGAGCACGAAGCATTTACAACAAAAAATTCTAAAATATGAGACTGTTGGTTTCCTGCCCTTCAAAAGTTCGCAAGGTGTCTTATCGTGGTTTTTGTTTATGAGAGCTCGATTTTGCACGTGGCATGCAGTGTTGACGGCTTCAGCCCAAAAATATTCTGGAAGTGAAGCATCACTCAACATGGTCCTGCATGCCTCTATGAGTGTTCTATTCCTTCTCGCAGCCACTCCATTCTGTTGTGGAGTACAAGGAGAGGAAAACTCATGAAATATACCCAGGCTTTCACAAAATTTTGTCATGGCCCCAGATTTGAACTCTGTTCCATTGTCACTTCTGATTTTGACTATGGAGCAGTTGTATTCATTCTGGACTTGCCTGACAAAATTAGTAAAGAAGTCGAAGGTATCTGACTTGTGTTTCAGAAAGAACACCCACGCAATGCGCGAGTAATCATCAACAATTACCAACATATAATCCTTTCCTCCCAAAGTTCTAATTTGCAGTGGACCAAACAAGTCCATATGCAGTAGATGAAGATATCTATTAGAATCCTTGCCAATAATGCTTTTAAAGGTAGCCCTTGTTTGCTTACCTTTTACACATGCATGACAAGGTGTATCCTTGACGTACTTGATATTTGGGGCATCACGTACTAAGTTCATTGAAAATAATTCATTAATAGTTTTGAAATTAATATGTACTAGTCTCTTATGCCATTGGTCACCAAGAGACGGACTATCTTTTGCCAAAACCACACTGGTGTCGAAGAATCTATACAAATGAAATTCAAGCAAAATATGTTTCTGCTTCGAGTGCCAGATAGAATTGTTTCCATATTGTCAACAGATTCTATCAAGCACTTATCACCGTGAAACTCAACTATGTATACTTTATAACAGAGTTGGCTTATGCTTATAAGGTTATGTTCCAAACCTTCAACGTAAGCCACATCTGAGAAGGATACATTATAATTCGTAGTCATACCGTAGCCTTTAGTGATTCCACGGTTTGAACCTCCAAAGATGACCTGCGGTCCGTTCACGACTGGAGTAAATTTCTTGATTAGGCTTCTTGTGTCGGTCATATGCCGATAACATCCACTGTCCAAATACCAAATTAGCATTTTGGTGGCCTTTGGACATACCTGCAATCACAATCAGTTTCCCTTAGGAACCCAAATACGTTTGGGTCCTTGGTCTCGGGCTAGAACACTCCCCCTACAAATATTAGCATTAGGAGTTATCTTCCTCATATTGCCAACATGTTGGGTTGCAACATTTCTGTGATTAAACAAGCAATCAATGGCAAAGTGACAAATTCTGCCACAACACCAACTGTCAAATCGGTTGTATCTTTGTCTTATGTTCTCCTGCTTGACCTTTTGGAATTGTGGTCTAGCAGGGGCAGCATTCTTGGAGGAAGAAGCTTCAAGATGATTACAATCACATGTTTTCTTCTCCTTCACTGGCTTTTCTACAATAGGCTTTGCCTTTGGTGACTTCTTGAAGTTATGGCCATGATTGAAAGGGCCATAGCTCTGAAGAATCACTTCTTCATAAGGTGCCTTAAAAACACTTTCGCCAAAGTTTTTGGGTCGAGTCCATCCTTGATAACGAGACTTTGGCTCTACATAAGTAGGCCTAGCTAAGTGTCTGTAAGATGAGTCAAGATCAAACTCGTTTGAAGGAAATATAACCTTTTTGAACGTGGTCTGATCTTGAGGGGCTTTCCCCTTCTCTTTGGCTAAGGCCTTTTTGGCAGCCTTATTCTTCCGTTGATCCTTGTTTCTCCTAGAAGACTTACTAGGAGCTTCTCCATGGCCTAGTCCAGCACCCTTGGCCTTGGCTGATAATTCAGCAACGAATGGAAGAACTGTCTTGGGCTTTGAGAAACTTTCAACTAGTTTCTTTTCAGTAGCAAGTTGGGCTTCTAGCTCTTTGATGATTTTCTCTTTAAGGTCGAGGTGCTGAAGAGCTTTGTTATATTCTTCAATAGTATTATTGAAGTTCTCTTCGAGCGAGTCAGTCTTTGTGACTTTCTCTCTCAAGATGCTCTCTTCAGCTTTGAGAGACTTTATATCTTTAGCCTGAGTTTTCACGACTCGGCGACATTCGTCATAAGCCATGATTAACTCCTTAAATTGGGCCATGAGTTCTGACCCATCGTCAAAAGAGCTATCCTCACAATTATGTTCATAAACTTCAGAATCAGAGAGAGGAGTGTGAGAGTTTACCTTCCCAGTGAACTAGGGCTCTTGTTCATCATCAGTTTAAGCCATGAGTCCAAAATAGGCTTCTTCTTCTTCACTCGACTCAGATGAGTCAGAGTCACTAAGAGTCTTGCTCTTTTTGGCCATCAAGCTCTTCTCTATCCTCTTCTTGTTGTACGAGGACTTCTTTTCCTCTCTTCTACCACCCTCCTTCTTCTTGTGAGGGTAGTCAGCGATGACGTGTCCTGGCTTATTACAACAATAATAAATAATGTTAGTAGAAACATGTTTGTTCTGTTTAGAATTATACCTGTCATGGATGCTTGAGCCTTTTTGTTGACAATCACCATCGTGTCATGAGCTTCTATAGGAGGCATCCTTGCTTTCCATTACTTCTTCTTGTTAAAAAATTTCTTGAACTGTCGAGAGAGTAGTAAGAACTCTTCTTATGATAGTTCAGAGCCTGAGGTGCATGGCTCTGAGGTTTCTTCTTCACTAACTTCTTGTGCTGGAGTAGGAGGAACAACCTTGGACTTCTAAGAGCTGTCTGCCTTTAGAGCAACAAACTTCTCCTTGAATGCAGACCTATTCTTCTCTTCTTCAGCCTTCCTGGTGTTGAGTTGAAGCTCATATGACATAAGCTTCCCGAAGAGATTCGGAGGATCTGTCTCGGCCAGTTTTCCAAACTCCCTTATGGCACAGACCTTGTTATCCCATTCCTTAGTTAGGGATCTCAAGAACTTATCATTTAGTTCCCCATTAGTGAAGACTCTGCCATAGACCCTTAGCCCATTCACTATCTTGAAGAAATTCTCAAAGGTGTCAGCAATGGTATCTTTGTTTCCTTGTCGGAAAGCTTCATACTTCTGATTAAGAAGGGATCTTCTATCATCCCTCACTTCTTCGGTACCTTCCATCAAGGTAACTAGTGACTGCACATATTCTTCGGAGACTGGCAGTGAATTAGGTTTTACAGCATTGAATCATCGACTGTACTTGCTATAATATTTTTTGCCTTTTTGTCCAATGAGACAAGTGCAATCTCATCCTTATCTAGATCCAAAAGTTTCTTTGAGACTTTCTTAGTTGGATCTATAGTGGAGACTGTCATGGGAATGTAAGGACCTTCTTCAACTTTCATGAAGATCCTTGGATCCACAGCTTCCATAAAGAACTTGATTCTCTCTTTCCATATGGGGAAATTATTTTTGGTGCACAAAGGAAGCTTGGAAAAATTTTTAGCCTTGTCCATTTTTGATAGATCTCAAAAGACAACTATTAAAGGATCTGATCAAGGTGTTAACCTTTTAACGATCAACCTCCCTCTGATACCAATTGAAAGTTTATAGTTGCCTACCTAAATCACCTAGAGGGGGTGAATAGGTGAGATGTGCGTCTTTTTGCGGAATAAAAAAATACAAACCAATGCACATATCTATCTACCAATCAAACACACATGAGGCAAAATTTATAGTGGTTCCCCAACCTTGGGTACATCCACTTTCCCTCACCGATCTAGCAATACACTAGACTAGGCTACTCCACTATCTCGGATTGAAAACCAATCCTACCCTCAGAACAACATTCCTACAATCTCGATCCACAAAACGGATCTACACTCAGAAGATGAAACTTCCTACAATCTCAGAGTTGAAAAACTCCTACTCTCGGAGAAAACTTCTCCTACAATAATGAAATAAAATTGTAAAGAAATACAAACAGTAATCTTCTTTTTCAGATCTGCAAACTGTCGGGCAGGATTCTTCTTCTTCTAGACTTTTCGGCTTTATCAGATAGGTAAAGAGAACCTCGACAAAATTAGATATGAATCTTCTTGACTTTACACGATCGAATAGAGGATGAAGAGTTGAGCGGAAATCTCGATCTGTAAAATCTTCTTAATCTGAATCCTCTGAAAATGAAAACCCTAGCCGGTCTGGAATCAGCGACGGCGGCGGCGGTGGATTTCGTTTCTTGGAGAGAGAGAGGAGACAGAAATTCTTAAGAGAGTATGGCTGCAAAAACTTCTTAAAATAATCTTCTTTGATATATTTAGAATTGTTATGGTTTGTCAGTTTATACAAGACCTTTTATAAGAGAGGAGAAGATTAGCCATAATTGAGTCATTATGAGAGATATGTACACCAATCACGTCAAAGTTTGTGAATAAGACCATTTGGTCTGGACTTAACGAATTTTCGGAAAAGTCAAAGTAAAATACTCGAGATATAACAGACTAATCGAGTACATGAAACACTACTCGAGTAGGTAGAAGATGACTACTCGAGTACATGAGAAAAATTACTCGAGAGGGAATGAGATCATTACTCGAGTACATGGAGTCAACTACTCGAGTAAATAAAAATTCAAGGAATCAGCTACTCGAGTAACAAGAATAATATACTCGAGTACTTGAGTACTTACACTAGAGGTGGAGTAGATTACTCGAGTATAAGAAATACTACTCGAGTATATAAGAATGAACTACTCGAGTATATAAGAAACTACTCGAGTCATAGACTTATAAAATTTCTGGACTGAAAAACAGAACTACTCGAGTATAGAGTTGAACTACTCGAGACAAATAGAACTACTTGAGTATATGGAGATGACTACTCGAGTAATTCACTTAGAGAAATTATCTGGAATGAAATTCTGGATTATACGAGTATAAAAACTAGACTACTCGAGTAGTAGATGAACTACTCGAGTACATGACTTAGACTACTCGAGTAAGTGAGAACTACACGAGAGTCAGAATTCAACTACTCGAGACAGAAGATAGAACTACTCGAGTATATAAGATGACTACTCGAGTATTTAACTTAGAAAAATTTGAGAAGATAATTTCTGTAAAACTCGAGAGGAGAAAAGAAACTACTCGAGATATATCTTAACTACTCAAGTAAGAGTATTATTACTCAAGTATGAACTCAGTAACTTACTCGAGGAAGTAAAGAACTGCTCGAGTACTTTACTTAGGAAACTTTTTCTTGACAGAATTTCTTCTTCTAAGGGATGACCAACATCAAGTCTTTTCACATAGTCCTAGAGCTTGAATATGAAGTGTATCCCAATAGAGAGGCTACACATGAGTCAACACCTTGGAGCACACAATGAGGGATTACATTATATGGTCCTGTGTTTGGTGACCAATTGTAGACTGACATTGGTCTACACTAACCATAAGATTTCCTGCAAACATATAAATCAAACCAAGCATCAAATATAACTTAATTCATCTTAGTTGAAGGATGACTTCATCAAATCTGGGTTAGTGTGTATACAATACCCAATAGAGAAGAAGGAGCCGACACAGAAGTTTTAGGCTGCATTTTCCACCATCGATACACAAACTTTGAAGAACTTGGTATCTTGAACTCTGGCTTCTTCCCTGCCAAGTCATTCTTATGCTGCACACGCTTTATGTCTAGTTCGAGGGAGCGGACCGTATTGACCAAGGTAAGAAAACCGTGCTTCATCGGTACTGTGAGAAGTAGCCGCAGGTCATCTCTCAGCCCTTCATAGTACCGATTTGTTTTACATTCCTCTTCTGCAAATGTAAAGCATACATATCTTCCCAATCTCGTAAACTCGTGCAAGTAGTCATCCACCGACCTCTCCCCTTGAGTTAGCCTTTGAAATTGGTTCTCCATCACAATCCACTGTGTCGATGGGAGGTATCTTGCCAAAAAACACCTTGAGAACTCCTCCATTGAGATCTCGATCAATAGCTGACCGACAAACTGGTGCAGCTCCAGCTCATCCCACCATAGTCTTTCCTCACCATCCAACAAGAAGGTAGTCATAGTAACTTTTTGCCACTCCTCCGTTTCAGTTGTCGTCAGGACTCTCTTTATTCTTGAGAGCCAATCTTCGTCTTGGGTAGGGGTTCCAATACCCATAAACACCGGGCATTGAAACTCATAACGTGTTTCAATTGCTTCTCCGTCACTCGCCATGCGACCACTGGCTCAAAGACCACTTGTCTCACCACTACGTGCTCAACAACGCCAACCAGTTCCAGGACCACTGCAGGAATAGGAGGTTGTCTCTGACCTCTTGGTTGCATATTGATCATTGGGAACACGCCTTCAACAACTAACCGTATAGTTTCTACAAAAGGACGAGGTGTTGTCACCTCATTTGGTGCACTGCTGTCCACCGAGCACTAGGGTTCTTGCTGCCCCTCACCACTTCAAATCGCCTACAATATGAAACACATAATTAAGCAACTAAGACTATTGCCAAAAGCAATTATAGGAACATACAAGTTCCTCAAACATGTGTATTTTCATTCCTAAGTGTACATTCATGGGTTCATTTAGGTTATCACGGCAACGCACTTCACACGTGCGCACCACCCCTTAAAAGAATTCGACCACGAATTGAGATACGAAAGACCGAGAACGGAATCTGATACCAATTTGTAATGCCCCATCCGTCGCATAGCATATGACAAAAGGTCAAGCCTGGGCCTGATGCCATATACCACAGACAGGTAAAGGAGTTACTTATTGTTTCCAAATCCAAGTTCAACTATGAACGCTTCCTAACTCAGAGCATTCTAGCAGAAGCTATTTAAGTTATGAACCCAACACAAAGAATGTCCACTAAACATCCACAAAGAAATGATATATATATATATATATATATATATATATATATATATATATATATATATATTAAAATACAACAAATGTTTCGGCCTTTCAACTTTACAAATATTTTATTTATGTCAAGTGGTTTCATACATCGGCATGCAGGCCGACCGTACATAAAAAGAGTAAAAATTTTGCCTTTGGGCCGTTAAGGGCCAGCCAATCGCAACACAAGAGCTTCAGCCCGCTACTTTCCACTTGGCTCACCAGCACCTGCATAAAATGGACCACATAAATGTGGAAAACAAAGCAACGGTCAACATTTTGCTGACCAATTTATAACGACCCCACCCTTACTCGGTGCGGCAGTTCTCCTTCCCTGCAAACAACAGCATAAATATATATAGTGGCAACAACAAAGTGCATTCAAGTACCATTCACCATAAACATGCCTCAACGGCCACACACACCGTGCATTCAGGGAACATTTTTGGTGTACCAAACTTCCCATGTACCACCAACGTTCAGAGGTCCATGACTTGACAGTAACTTTGTCATTCAGAAGTACTTAACTTGATGACTATGTCATTCAGAGGTACTTAACAACCGACTGCTCATTTAGAGGTACTTAACTTGACGACCATGTCGTTCAGAGGTATTTAAATTGTTGGCACAGTAGTTGGCCTAAACGACTCAACTTAATCACAAGCCACGCGGAATTATACCATTTCAGGCTAGCACCCACAATTGCCGGGCTCTTAAAGCTCCCAGCTTCTCAGACATTGGCCCACAAGTCTCTTAGAGACAGGCCTCACAAAATTTTAGCTCACTAGGAGCTATTGTCTGGCGACTCTCACTGTCGCCAGACAACATCAACAGTTCTCCAAAATGTCATCTTTCCTGGGTATTTTCCTGGAGCTGAACTCCAGTACTTCCTGTTACTCTCATTTCATAGGTACAACCCTCAGACTCCATATAAATTCTCATTTATAATTGGAGTCTTCTTCGGCATGCAAAATAAACATCACCAATCCAGACCAACCCATCTAGATGGGCTTCACACATCATGCCTATTCCATACTCTATATTTTTGGATCTGTATCTAGTATTAAATGGGGATCATATCGATCTACCCATTGGAAACCATCTTTTCTTCACCCTTTGGTGAGGGGTTCCATGGACGTATGCATATTGAGAACTTCACTTATCAAAGGATAAAATTGTTATCCCTATATTCTATTTCAGAGCCTTGGCAAAGCTTTTTTCTGATTGTAAAGGAGCACCTCTCTTTCCTCTTCGCGGATCTAGCCTCGGATCTGGCCTCCAATTATAAAATCTCCATCAGCACTCACAAAGATTAGCTCAACTCTTCCTTATCTCATACTTCCTGTTGTATCCCAAGTTGGATTTGGGATAGGTTTACTAATTAGGATGTCTGACCCATAATGTATAACCATGGTCATGTGTTTTTGAGTGTTATAATCTAGACTAAGTCTTTAGGTTAAACCATACATGGTCGAGTAAGTAGAAGACCTCAGATGACTCAAGACTTAGATAAAATCAAGTTCAGTAAATTAGTTCGACATTCTTCGAACTCAGCTCGACGATAGTCGTGCTTCGCTCGATGAACTCAGAGTTAATTCTCTGAGTTGAGATCGACGATATTCGAGCTCAGCATAACAAAGTCTGGATTTCAACTTCAACTCCAGGAGCTTTCAAGGACAACAAATCTATATCAGTCAGAAGTTCCTGGATCATCTCAAGTCAAGGCTGAAGACCTACACCTTGTGGAAGGCTTCAAGTGATTTCTGAAGAAGTCTTGACAACAGCAATCCACTTGTCTTCTCAGTTGTTTGAGAAAGAGAAGACACTATCAATCTCTCTCCCCCCTCTTGTATAAAGGGTTTATTAACTCCCTTCAAAAGTTTATTTGGTTTTTGGGCACCTGATCAAAAGCTCAAAGGTGGCAGTCACCTGATCAAAAAACTTCTAGTGGATTCCTACCAGGGTGGTAGAAGAGTGGATGTACCCAGGTTAGGGAACCACTATAAAAAGAGATTAAAACACTTAGGGAAAAATTAACAGATCATGAAAACATTGTTTCTGAAAATAACATGTTAAAAGATGAATTAACTCTAGCTCAAGGACAAATGATATCATTAAAATTTGAATTAGCTGAGGGTAGGAAACTTGAAGAATCCTTAAATGGGAGAAGCATCAAGTTGATGGACATCACAAGCTCGGTTAATGCCATGTTCAATGACAAGCTGGGATTATGTGCTTTATCAAGCCAACCCCCACTAATTCAGAAAAATATTTTGACAACATCAATTAAGTTTGTTTCTGAAAAAGGAGAAGAGAAAATAGATAATAATAATGTTAAACCAACACAATTAAAACAAAAGAATAAGAAAAGTAAAGAGAATAAGAAAAAATCCTAACTACAACAATGTTCAACAGAGTTCGTCGAACTCTGATCGACGAAAAGTGTACAATTCATCAAACTACTGTTGACGAACTCCGAACGTAGATTTCTTTTATAATAATTCGCTGAACTACGATCGACGAAACCAATATGGTTCGTCGACCAGAGATCAATGATTTTGGGGCCCAGAGAATGACTACTTTCATTCTCTGAGTGGAGTTCAACGAACTCATCCCCATTCGTCGAACTCAGGTCGACGAACTCACTTAAATTCATCGAACGCAGTTCAGTTTAACAAAAACTTTAATTTTGCTAAAACTCATAACCAACCTAGATCTACCTATAATCAATTTAACCAATGGATTATACCACCTAGAAGATATCACCCTTTAGGTTACAAATGTCAACCAGAATATTCTTACATTTCCAGTTTTAGTTATGTGAAGAAAGAAGGACCCAAGGTAACTTGGGTCAAGAATAACTAATATGTTTATTTGCAGGTGAAAGACTATCCTACCACAGAGCAATAGAGGTACATGGATAGTGGCAGTTCTAAACACATGACTGGGAACAAGGACAACGTAACTCAATTCAAGTCAAATTTAGGAGCAAAAGTAATATTTGGTGACTCCAATTGTGGCTAGACTAAAGGCTGTGGAAAGGTCCAGATTGGAGCTGTCACCTTCAGGAAGGTAGCCTATGTAAGTGGACTGAAGCATAATTAAAGATGGGACTAGACCTGATTTACTCTAGAGGGGGTGGGGGGTGAATAGAGTAATCTACAATCTTTTTGTTATTTTAAATATTACCAGAGTAATGAAAAAGAGAGATACCAAGATTAACAGAAAGCAAAAGCAATCTAAGTCAATCTAGTCTAACACAACACAGCTAGCCTAATCTATCACATGCATAACAATAACAATAAGAAAAGGGCAACCAGACAACACAAAAAATTTTATAGTGGTTCCCCAACCTGGGTACATCCACTCTTCTACCACCCTGGTAGGAATCTACTAGCAGGTTTTGATCAGGTGACTGCCACCAATGAGCTTTTGATCAGGTGTTAAAAAACCAAAATAAACTTTTGAAGGGAGTTAATAAACCCTTTATACAGAGGGGGGGGGGAGAGAGATTGATGATTTCTTCTCTTTCTCTATACAATATAGAAGACTAGTGGATTTGCTGTTGTTAAGAACTCCTTTCAATAACACTTGGGGTCTTGCACAGGGTGTAGGTCTTCAGTCTTCAGCCTTGTCTTTAAAATGATGATCCAGGAACTTCTGACTGATATGAATATATTGTCCTTGAAAGCTCCTGTAGTGGAAGTTGAAGAAGACTTTTGATTTGTATTTGTTGTTCTTCTTCCTGTTCAGTAAGATTAAGGTGAAAACACACTGTTTTCTATACAGAGAAGAAGATGATCTTCAGTATGTCTCTGTGAATCTTCTCTGTGTGCTGAGTGCTGTGTATTCTCTATATATTCTCTATATGTCTGTTATCAACTGGAAAGAAAATTCCTTTTCTATATCTCTGTCAAATTTTCCTTTGAATTTTGAATTGTCTGCATGAATTGTTGACGGCCTGGAGAATGAAAATCGGCTGGAGAGAATATTTGCATTAATGAATTTCCCCAACTGCCCCAATTAATTAAGCAAGTATTTAACCTGATAAAGACCATAATCAATGCTACCACTAACGGCTATATTCAGAGAATATATGCATTAATTACTTAGTAAAATATTGCTAGATAATATGGAATAAGGATAGAAATTGAGGGAAATACTAAGTCTGGAGCTTCACAGAAATCGTCGACAAGAGAACAGATTTCGTCGACCTGAAAACAAAGTTCGTCGACCAGAGAGATCATGTTCGTCGACCAGAGAATTCTATTTCGTCGACCTGAGATCCAAGTTTGTCGACCTGAGATAAGCTAACTGCTTTCTGTGAAAAGCTTCCAAATTCTGTGGTCCAAGTTCGTCGAGCTGATAACTTGTCTTCGTTGACCTGAGTTCAGAGAAAGTATTCTGGACTTAATGTGTTGAAGTTGAACTTCCAGAGTTCATCGACCTGAGCTCGATTTTCGTCGAGCTCAACTTAGAGAATTGACTCTAAGTTCGTCGAGCGGAGCACGACTATCGTCGAGTTGAGTTCGACAAATGTCGAACACATTCTCTGAACTTGATTTTCTTCCAAGTCTTGTGTCTTCTGCTATCTTCTGTTGGCAGGTCCATGTATGGTTGAATCTAAGGACTTAGCCTAAACTCTAGGACACAGACATGACCCTGTCTATATATGGTGGGTCAATCATCCTAGTTAGTGAACCTAGCCCAAATATAAATAGGGATCCAAAAAACTCCCCCTATTTGGGAGAGGTCACTAATACAAATGAAATAAAAACATTCAAAAAGAAGGAAAAAAATTTTCTGGCAGAAAAATTGAAATATTCAGCAGATATTTACATAATAGCTTTATGACAGTAAGTAAATAAAGAGTTCAGAGAAACAGAAACTAAATAAAATGTATTATTTCTTATTCTTCAGCTTTTCCTTTTGCTTGTCATCTTTCCCTTTCTCAAAAGGCTGTGTAAATTTGATTTCTCTATTTGGATTAGCTGCTTCTCTCTTATACATGGTCAAATCAGCAGCTCCAATAATATTAAGAGAGGTAGCTCTGGGCACAACAGCTTCTGGATGTAGATTCATGTAAGCATCTACATTAAAGAATTTATTAGACTTTTCATATCTTTTAAACTCTTCTTTTTTATAGGTAGACATTGTTGATTATTGGGATGGATCTTTTCCTTCAGCTTTAGCTCTATTGATCATTGATAATCCAACAAGTTCCGGGATCCTGGACATTCTAGAAGTTGTCTCAGTTTCAGGATCTACAAAGGGAATAGGTGGAGACTCTGGCCTTTTAGGACTGTCAGCTTTTTCTATTTCAGGAGCTTGTTGTTGTTGTTGTTATTGATGTTAGTGTTGCTGATGTTGCTGTTGTTGATGTTGCTTGCTTGAGGAATACCTCTGCTGACTGCTTCCTTAAGATGTTGAGGATCTACCTTTGTGTCTATAGTAGGTTTGAGCATAAGAGGTAGCCATCTGAGGAGTGTTGCCTGAAGCACCAGCAGCAGGTGGAGGAGGAGGAGGACCTCTCCAGTTTTTTTGAGGAGGGGTAGGAGAGTACCTCCTGCTTTTCTTTCTAGCTTTCTGTTCATTCTTTGAAAGCCACATCCAAGCTAGCAACCCAGGATATGGAGTGATTTTCTGTAGGATATAATATGGTGTATCATGTGTAGGATTTGGTTTGGAAGCAGCAATGAGAGCACACTTTCTCTTCTTGGAAATTTTCTTCTAGAATTAGGGCTATCATCAGAATCATCATCCTCATCTTCATCATCAGAAGATCCTTGAGGATTATCATATAAGGCATTAATGGCCTTCAGAATATCTTTGGAAATTAGCTTTTCAGCTTGAGGCTGTGCTTGAGATTCTGGAAGAGCTGGAGCAACTGTTTCAGGAACTTTTTTAGCAGCTAATAAATTTTCTTATTATATATCTGCCATAATGATCGCATCCAGATCTTGCAGAGGACTGTCATCCATCTTGTATATTGGAGCTGAAATAGCTTCTGAAGAAGAACTATCCTAGGAAGGGGATGGTACAACTTCTGGCTCTGTTACTGCAAGACTGGACTTAAGTTGCTTGGTAATTGTGGGACTTATTGGTGAAGTATATTAAACTATAGCTTTGGATAACTATACATCAAAGCTGGGTTGATTATTTCTGTAAGCAAGATTGAATAAATATAATAAAGAATTCAAATTAACTGTGGGATTGATGATACAATCACCAATAGTTTTTATTCCAGCTAGAACTGACTCATCCATATCTGTATCAAAGTCAATTAAATCTATTATATCAGCAGGGATAGCTGTGTCTTCTGAAGAATTTTTATTATTCGTTGAGGAGGATGAATCCTTGGATGGCTTGGTGATCTTCCTCTCCCATCTACCAAATAGGGCAGAGGTAAGCCTTTTGTGGCATTTATGATCACTCTCATGGAGACTAGATGTTCAGGTGCCTTTTCTTGCAGAAATACTCCCAATACCCTTCCAAAACAGACATCTTTATTATTCTTCTTCTTTTTAATCAAGTAAAATAGCAGTGTGCCCCAGTTTACTGCTTTCCTCTCTACCAGAGCACCCATCACCATGAACTGGTGCCTGGTGACGTAGTCATGTGCTGTGTGTTTACCTAGCACAGCACTTTCCCAACTACATTTGCTAAGAACTTATACTCAGCAGACAGATTCTCCTTTAATAATTTGTTTGGGTTCTCTCTAGAGTGACCCATTTTGAGCAGCATATTCTCATATTCCTCATTATTCATTTCAATTTCTTCATCACCATTCAGTAAACCGAAAACTTCGGTTAGTAAAGTGGGATAAAGGGAAATGTTGTTACCAGAAATTATTCACGTCATAGTATCTTTTGATGTTGTAGATGTAAAGACCCATTCCTTTATCTCTATCATGGCAATCTTGATTCTGTGAGTCATAGACTGCTTCAGATTTTGTTCTTCAAATAATTTCAAAATGTCCACAAAGATCGGGTCAGAATGCTGAAAGGAGTCGAAGTCAATATCAAAACCCATGTCAAACTTCATTGCGGAAAGAGTGCTCGCTGGAATCGCCATGAATTCGCCTGCAACAAAAACAAAGAGATCAAGTGCAAGAGAACTGAAAGCGCAGGACGGAGGTCGATAAAACCCAAATATAAGGTTTTCAGAATATGAACCGGCAGACTCCGTTCGACGAATAATAAAAATTCTTCGATCTGAGGTCGAAGAAATATTTTATAGTCAAAAGAATTCGTCGATCTCAGTTAGAAGATGTGGAAACATTTCATCGAGTTCAGTTCTACGAAACGTTTTTGAAGCAAATTCATAGATCTCCGGTCTACGAAAATAGCTTCACTCACAGAGAGTTCGTCGATCTCCGTTCGATGAATTTCTCTAGAACTTTTTCCTGTTTGTCGATCTCCGTTCGATGAACTTTGAAAAATTCGTCGACCATAGACAAAATTTAAATTATGACTTCTTCATTTATCATACCAAGCTGATTTATGAAGAACATATAGTTCCTCTCATCTAAAGGTTTGGTGAAGATATCTGCTCTTTGCAAATCAGTGTATATATAGACAAGATTAATTTTATTTTTGTCTACACACTCTCTAATGAAATGGTGCCTAATGTCTATATGCTTAGTCCTACTGTGATGGACTGGATTTTGTGCAATGGAAATTGCACTTGTGTTGTCATATAGTAGAGTTGAATTATTTAAGTTGAACCCATAGTCTAGATGTTGTTTCTGAATCCACAACATCTGGGAACAGCAACTGCCAGCTGCTATATATTCTACTTCAGTAGTTGAAGTGGACACATATGACTGCTTCTTGCTAAACCAAGAGACTAATCTCATACCAAGGAACTGACATGTTCCTGAGATACTTTTTCAATCTACTTTGCATCCAGCAAAGTCAGCATCTGAGTATCCAGTTAAGTCAAACTCTGACTCAGTGAGATATCAAAGTCCTAGACTAGGACAACACTTTATATATCTCAAAATTCTTTTTAAGAAAATTAGGTGATATTTTGTAGGGTTCACTTGGAACCTAGCACAAAGACATGTAGCAAACATTATATCTGGTTTGCTTGCTGTAAGGTATAACAGAGACCCAACAATGGCCCTATATAATTTCTGATCAACAGGTTTCCCATGTTCATTAGAGTCAATTACAGCATTAGAATCCATTGGTGTTTTCTTTGTTGAGGCATCAGCCATCCCAAACTTTTTGATAAGCTCCTTAGCATAATTAGCCTAGGATATGAAGATGCCATCAGGTAGTTGCTTCACTTGAAGACCAAGGAAGTAGGAGAGCTCACACATGTTACTCATTTCAAACTTTGAATGCATGAGGTCAGAGAACCTCTTGCATAGTTTAGAATCTGTAGACCCAAAAATAATATCATCTACATAATTTTGTACTAACAAAATTTGATCCTTATGGTGCCTAGTGAATAAAGTCCTATCTACTATACCCCAAGAAAACTTATGCTCTATGAGAAAGCTAGCTAAGGTTTCATACTAAGATCTTTGAGCTTGCTTTAGACCATAGAGAGCTTTATGCAATTTAAAGACATATGAGGGATGAGTTGGAGAGATGAAACCTGGAGGATGTTCAACATAAACCTCTTCCTTAAGTTCTCCATTCAAAAAAGCACTTTTGACATCCATTTGATAAACCTTGAATTTCTTGTAGGCAGCATAGGCAAGGAAGATCCTGATTGCTTCCAGCCTTGCAACAGGAGAAAAAGTCCGGTCATTGTCAATACCTTCCTCTTGCCTATAACCCTGAGCAACAAGCCTTGCTTTATGCCTTATGATGACACCTTGGGCATCCAGCTTGTTTTTATATACCCATTTAGTTCCAATGGCTGGATAATCTTTGGGTCTTGGAACTAAATCCCAAACTCTGCATCTCTCAAATTAATTGAGCTCCTCTTGCATTGCAATAATCCAGTGGGGATCTTGCTCTGCATCTTTAATGGATTGGGGCTCAATTTGAGATATGAAGCAGGCATGCATCAAGTCTTGGTTTAGTTGATGCCTGGTCTGCATACCAACTGAAATATCTCCAATCACTTGAGATACAGGGTGATCTCTAAGTGTAATAAATTCAGTGGGTGGAGTTGGTTGTTCAACACCTTGGGGAATTAATTCCTCTTGTGGAATTTCATTAGCTGTTGGATAGGTTTCAACCACCTCTAAACTTTCTTCTTCACTTTCTTCTTCAACTTGTGGAGAGGGATGTATTGGAACATCTTGGGTGAGGCTTAAATCATCCAATCTCTCACACGAGTGAGGTACTTGCAATGTGGTGTTGGTAGAAATTTCTTTCTCCTTATAAGACATGTTAGCTTCATCCAAAGTTACATGAATAGATTCCTCAATTTTTAAAGTAGATTTATTAAACACCCAATAAGCTTTGCTGACTTGGGAATATCCTAGAAAAATTGCCTCTGCAGCCTTAGCTTCAAACTTTCTAATATATTTTTTATCATTGTTATGAATATAGCATATGCAACTAAATATTTTAAAATAGGTGACTTTAGGTTTCTTCCCTTTAAGAAATTCATAAGCAGTCTTATTCTTTAATTTATCAATTAAGCTTATGTTCAGTACATAGTTTGCTATGCTCACAGCCTCTGCCCAACAGGATAGAGGCATGTAAGCATCTAAAAGTAATGTGCCTGCAGCTTTAATTATGGTTCTATTCTTCCTTTCAACAACCCTTTTTTGTTGAGTTGTACTAGGAGCTGAGAAGCAGTGCCTGATACCTTCCTTCCTATAGAACTCTTGCATAAGAAGAGACTCAAACTCAGCACCATGTTCACTTCTGATCAATGCAACTGAAGTAGAGTACTCAGTATGTATGTTCTTGAGAAAATTTGTAAGAACCTTGAAGTTATCAGACTTAGATCTCAGAAAGAAAATCCAAGTGAATCTTGAGAAGTCATCTACAATAACTAGAGTATCAGATTTCCCTCCTAGGCTTTGTACAGCAATAGGGCCAAAAAGGTCCATGTGTAGCAAGTACAAGATCCAAGGTGAATCACTCTTATTAATTGATTTAAAGCTAGATTTATTTTACTTGCCTAATTGACAAGCCCTGCAGAGGCTTTCCTTATTATAGGGACCAGAAGGCAATCCTCTAACAAGGTTGTCTTTACATAACCTAGCAATATTTTTCAAATTAACATGACCTAATCTTTTATGCCATAAATCAGTCTGATTGCTAACAAGATTAAATAAACAAATATCTGATGTTGCATATTGAAAATTAACTACATATATGTTGCCTTCTCTATTTCCAATTAAAATAGTTTGGTTTTCTTTAGTAGAAATAATACAAGAGCTTGAGTTAAAAGATACCTGATAACCTTCATCACATAATTGACTTATGGAGATGAGGTTATGTTTCAGTCCACTTACATATGCAACCTTTTTGGAAGTAACTGTTGCAATCTTAACTTCTGCAAAGCCTTCAATCTGGCCATAATTTGAGTCACCAAAGATCACCTTTGCTCCCAGCTTGGACTGGTTATCATTTAGGTTGTCCTTGCAGCCAGTCACATGCTTGGAGCATCCACTGTCCAGATACCATTGTTGATTAAAAACTGGACAGCTCTTTACCAGCAAAGGGAAAAATTAGTGGTTCTTGACCTAGATTATCTTGGGCCCTTTATTTTCCTGATATGAAAAACTTGATATAACAGAAAATTCAAGTTGAGATTTATATCCTAAGGGATGGTATCTCCTAGGTGGAATTTCCCAATTAGCAAATGGATTAATAGGTTTTCTAGTTTGATAAAAATCGCTATTAAAGTTATGATTTTTGTTAAGTCTGACAGAGTTGGACGAAGTGTTGTAAGTTCGTATACCGGAGTTCGACGAGATGGGATGAGATCGTCGATCTCTACTCAGAGAATGAAAACATTCATTTTTTGTGCCCCAAGTTTGTCGATCTCTGCTCGAAGAATCATACAAGATTCGTCGATCGCAGTAAGATGAATTATTATGGCTAATGTTGGCGTTCATAGATCGTTGATCGGAGTTCGACGAAATAGCCATATTTCGTCGATCTGAGTTCGACCATATCTGTTGAACATTGTTTTTATTTAGATTTTTCTTGTTTCTATTCTTATTCGTAAGTTTTAATTCAAGTTGTTTATCATTTTTATTGTTGTCTATCTTTTTCTTTCCTTTTTCAGAGACAAATTTTATTGGAGTAGTTAATATGTTTTTCTTAAGTATGAGAGGTAACCTTGATGAAGCACCTAAGCCCAACTTGCCATTCAATCTGGCATTGACTGTACTTGTGATGTCCATCATCTTAAGGCTTCTCCCATTAAGAGATTCTTCAAGTTGCCTGGCCTCACATAATTCTGTTTTCACAAAAATGATTTGTTCATTTGCTAAAACTAAATCATCCTTAAGCTTAGTGTTTTCAACAAATAGATTATCAAATTGAGCTTGCCTATCTCTCAGTATTTTGATTTCTTTTTCATATTTTATTAGGTCATTACATAAGACTTTGAATTTATTTTTAAAATCAATAGAATTGAAATCAAAAGAATAGATTACCTTATCCTCTTCTATCTTTGATTCCTCTTCTGATTCCTCAGAATGAGTTTCTGCTTCGTCTTCAGCATCAGGCCTGCTGCATGAGGCATTGATTGCCATGAGGCAGACTTCCCTTGACTTTGCCTCTTCTTCCTCTTCACTGGAGCTAGAGGATATGGGTTCAGCTTCTGTATCACTCCAGGTTTCTGCAACAATGCCCTTCTCCATCTTTTTGTACTTGTTGGAGGAAGGCCTGCTATATTACTGTCTTTTGGAATCTCTCTCTTCTCCTTTCTTTCTTTTGATTTTCAGGACATGCACACTGAGATGAAGTGTCCTGGTTTCCTGCACCCAAAACACACTATTTATTTAATGGGTGTTTTATTATACCCGGATTTGTCATCATTCCTGGTTGACTTTCTCCTGAAGTCCTTCCTAGCCATTTTGTAGAATCTCTTGGCTAAGAGAGTTAGGAGTTCTTCATTTGATGTTGAAGCTTCTAGTTCTTCTGTAGCTTTAAAAGCTATATTCTGCTCCTTACTTGTTGATTAGGGAGTCTTCTGTTCTGCAGCTTCCCTTGACTTGATTAACTGCTCATAAGATTTGAGCTTTCCCAGGAGAGATTCTGTGGAATTCTCATTAAGACTTTTGCCCTTCTTGATTGTCCAGATCCTGGAATCCCATGAGCTTGGGAAGCACATGAGGATTTTGTCATTGATCTCAGTGAGAGAAATGTCTTTGTCCAATATCTTCAAATCACTGATAATTACACTGATTTTGTTATACATGTCACCAACAGATTCTGCCTCTTCCTTCTTAAAATTCTCATACTGGGAGATGTGAGTTGATCTTCTATCTTTTCTCTCATTTGCTGAACCAGCAACTATCTGGTTGAGTGAGTCCCATATTTCCTTTGCAGATGTGCACTCAGACACCTTCTGGAATATGTCATCTGACATAGTCTTGGCTAAGATATTCATGGCCTTTGCATCTGCAATCTTGGTCTATTTTTATGCATCTGTCCACTCAGGTGGTAGAACTACATGAGTGCTTGATGTTGATATAGATGTAGATGCTGCTGGTTGAGGAGGACCTGTCAAAATAGAATTGTAGATGTCCTCGTCAATAGAATTCATGTACAATCTAATTCTTGCCTTCTAAATTGCAAACTTGTTCAGATTGCAAACTGGAGGTCTGGTGCTTGCATAATCCTTGTTTGTGCCATACTGTGAACTAAATAACCCTAAGAGAAATAGAGATCAGATATAACACGGGATCTTTTGGTCCAAGGGTTAGCTTGTACAACCAAAGAAAACCCCTCTGATACCAATTGAAAGAGGGGTTAGACCTGATTTACTCTAGAGGGGGGTGAATAGAGTAATCTACAATCTTTTTGATGTTTTAAATATTATCAGAGTAATGAAAAAGAGAGATACCAAGATTAACAGAAAGCAAAAGTAATCTAAGTCAATCTAATCTAACACAACATAACTAGTCTAATCTATCAGAGGCACAACAAGAACAACATGAAAAGGGCAACTAAACAACACAAGAAATTTTATAGTGGTTCCCCAACCTTGTTACATCCACTCTTCTACCACCCTGGTAGGAATCCACTAGCAGGTTTTGATTAGGTGACTGCCACCAATGAGCTTTTGATCAGGTGCTCAAAAACCAAGATAAACTTTTGAAGGGAGTTAATAAACCCTTTATATAGAAGGGGGAGAGAGATTGATGGTGTCTTCTCTTTGTCTATTCAACAGAGAAGACTATGGGATTTGCTGTTGTTAGGAACTCCTTTCAATATCACTTGGAGTCTTGCACAGGGTGTAGGTCTTCAGTCTTCAGCCTTGACTTAAAAATGATGATCCAGGGAATTCTGACTGATATGAATATGTTATCATTTAAAGCTCCTGGAGTGGAAGTTGAAGAGGACTCTTGATTTGTATTTGTTGTTCTTCTTCCTCTTCAGTAAGGTCAAGGTGAAAACACACAATTTTCTGTACAGAGAAGCAGATGATGTTGAGTATGTCTCTATAAATCTTCTCTATGTGCTGAGTGCTGTGTATTCTCTGTATATTCTATATATGTCTGTTATCCACTGAAAATAAAATCCCTTTTATATATCTCTGTCGAATTCTCCTTTGAATTTTGAATTGTATGCATTAATTGCTGACTGCCTGGAGAATGAAAATCGGCTGGAGAGAATATTTGCATTAACGAATTTCCCCAACTGTCCCAATTAATTAAGCAAGTATTTAACATGATGAATACCATAATCAATGCTGCCACTAATGGCTATATTCAGAAAATATATGGATTAATTACTCAAGAAAATATTGCTAGATAATATGGAATAAGGATAAAAATTGAGGGAAATACTAAGTCTGGAGCTTCACAGAAATCGTCAACCAGAGAACAGATTTCATTGACCCTAGAACAAAGTTCGTCGACCAGAGAGATCATGTTCGTCGACCAGAGAATTCTTTTTCGTCGACCAGAGATCCAAGTTCATCGACCTGAGATCAGCTAACTGCTTTCTGTGAGAAGCTTCCCAATTCTATGGTCCAAGTTCGTCGAGCTGATAACTTGTCTTTATCGACCTGAGTTCAGAGAAAGTATTTTGGTCTTAATATGTTGAAGTTGAACTTCTAGAGTTTGTCAACCTGAGCTCGAATATCGTCGAGCTCAACTCAGAGAATTGACTCTGAGTTCATCGAGCGGACCACGACTATCATCGAGCTGAGTTCGATGAACGTCGAACTCATTCTCTGAACTTGATTTTCTTCTAAGTCTTTTTTCTTCTGCTGTCTTCTATTGGCTGGTCCATGTGTGGTTGAATCTAAGGACTTAGCCTAAACTCTAGGACACATATATGACCATAACTATACATGGTGGGTCAATTATCCTAGTTAGTGAACCTCGCCCAAACCCAACTAGGGATCCAACACATAACCTTTTCCCTATAAGTTAGTTATGTGATGAAAGGTTTCATGTAACATTTACTAAGACTTCCTATATTATTACTTACATAGATAACCATGTAGTTTTGACTAGCACTAGTGTAGAAAATATTTATGTAGATAATTTTAAGTCTGCCAAAACTGAAATCTGCCTATTTAATTCAACTAGCAATAATAATGACCATTGGCATTGGACATTAGGTCATGTTAACTTGAAAAACATTGCCAAACTCTGTAGGGACAACCTTGTTAGAGGATTGCCTTCTTGCTCCTACAAGAAAGAAAGCCTTTGTAGGTCTTGTCAATTAGGCAAGCAAACTAAAAATAGTTTTTAATCTGTAAATAAAAGTGACTCAGCTAGAATATTGTACCTACTACATATGGACCTTTTTGGCCCTATTGCAGTACAAAGTCTTGGGGGGAAATCTTATACTTTAGTTATTGTAGATGACTTCTCTAGATTCACATGGGTATTCTTTTTGAGATCTAAGTTTGATAACTTCAAGGTTCTTACAGATTTTGTCAAGAACATATTGATTGAGTACTCTACTCCAGTTGCATTGATCAGAAGTGATCATGGTACTGAGTTTGAGTCTCTTCTTATGCAAGAGTTCTGTGAGAAGGAAGGTATCAGGCACTGCTTCTCAGCTCCTAGAACACCTCAACAAAATGGGATTGTTAAAAGAAAGAATAGAACCTTAATTGAATCTGCAAGCACATTACTTGCAGATGCTAATTTGCCCATATCCTTTTGGGCAGAGGCTATGAGCACATCAAATTATGTACTGAATAGAAGTCTTATACAGAAGCTTAAGAATAAGTCTCCTTATGAGCTACCTAAAGGGAAGAAACCTAAAGTAGACTACTTTAAAATATTTGGTTGTTTATGCTATATTCACAACAATAATAAGAAACACATTAGAAAATTTTAGGCCAAGGCTGTAATGGGAATTTTTCTTGGATATTCCCAAGTAAGCAAGGCTTATAGGGTCTTTAACAAATCTACCACAAAAATTAAAGAATTTGTACATATTTCATTTGATGAAACTAACATGTTTTACAAGGAGAATGAAATTTCTACCAGTAACTCTTTGCAGGAATCAAATTTGTGTGAGAAGTTAAATGAATTGACTCTCATTGATGAGGCTGTTAGCCAATCTTCTCCACAAATTGCTGAAGACAATGAAGCTAAAGATAGTGAAAATGAAGACACTGAAAACAGTGAAGAACCAACAACAGCTACCATAATTCCACAAGAGGAATTTATTCCCCAAGCTGTTGCTCAACAAACTTTACCTACTGAATTTGTCACACTTAGAGATCACTCTGTATCTCAAGTGATTGGAGACATTTCATTTGGTTTGCAGACTTGGCATCAACACAACCAAGACTTTATGCATGCCTGATTCTTATGTCAAATTGAGCCCCAATCCATTAAAGATGCAGTGCAAGATCCCCACTGGATTGTTACAATGCAAGAGGAGCTCAACCAATTTGAGAGATGTAGAGTTTGGGATTTAGTTCCAAGACCAAAAGACTACCCAGTCATTGGAACTAAATGGGTATTTAGGAACAAGCTTGATGCCCAAGGTGTCATAATAAGGAACAAGGCAAGGCTGGTTTCTCAACGCTATAGACAAGAGGAAGGGATATATTATGACCAGACTTTTGCACCTGATGCAAGGCTAGAAGCAATCAGAATCTTCCTTACATATGCTGCCAATAAGAAATTCAAGGTTTACCAAATGGATGTCAAGAGTGCATTTTTGAATGGTGAACTTAAAGAAAAGGTTTATGTAGAACAAACTCCGGGTTTTATTTCTCCTACTTATCCCTCTCATGTCTTTAAGTTACATAAAGCTCTCTATGGTTTAAATCAAGCTCCAAGAGCTTGGTATGAAACCGTAGCTAGCTATCTTTTAGAGCATAAATTTTCTAGGGGCATAGTAGATAGGACATTATTCACTAGACACCGCAAAGATAAAATTTTATTAGTACAAATCTATGTAGATGACATCATTTTTCGTTCTATAGATTCCAAACTATGCAAGAGGTTCTCTGACCTCATGCATTCAAAGTTTGAAATGAGTATCATGGGTAAGCTCTCCTACTTCCTTGGTCTCCAAGTGAAGCAGCTACCTAATGGAATCTTTATATCCCAATCTAAGTATGTTAAGGAGCTCATCAAAAAGTTTGGGATGTCAGATGCCTCAGCCAAGAAAACACCTATGGCTACAAATGTTGTGAGAGTGCAAGTTAGATCTGATATACTCTAGAGGGGCGGTGAATAGAGTATGGTGCTTGCTAAAATATTTTACAACAGTTGTTGTAATCCTAAGTGAACAGAGAAGCAAATAATATAAAGTAATCTAAACATAGAATAATCACAATACACAAAGGATTATAATCACAAGCGACATCCATAAACAAAAGAAAAACAAGCAACCAGAAGATACAAGGAGCTATAGTGGTTCCCCAATCAATATGGGTACATCCACTCTTCTACAACCCTAGGTAGGAATCCACTGCAGGATGAGTTGATCAGGTGTCCTGGGCACCAATGAGCTTTTGATAAGGTGCTCAAAAACCAAACCAAATTTTTTGATCAGGTGTCTTGCAACCAATGAGCTTTTGATAAGGTGCTCAAAAACCAATCACAAACTTTTGAAGGGAGTTTGAAAAATCCTTTACAGTAGAGAGAGAGAGGGAAAGAGATGATCTTCTCTGTCAACAGTCAGAGAGAAGATAATGGATGTTGTCAATGCTCCCCCTGAGATCTGTAGTTGTTCAGGAAGTGAAGCTTTGTAGTAGGGTGATAGGCCTTCAGAAAATTGATCTCCAGCAAATGATGATTTTAGCAACAGCTGAAATGTGAGGTGTCTGGAGTCTTGAATGATGATGGCCTTGAACACTTGAATCAAAAGAGATATGAAGATTTCAGTTTATTGATCTCCTTTAGTGATGGTGTTCTTGTATGAATCTTTGAGACTGAGAATGTCTGCAACTCTTTCTTCTTTCTCTTGTGTGATTGTGTTGTGTGAGCTGTTATTGCAGAGAATATTTTTTTAACTTCTTGTTCTTCTGCTTTTTGGAATAATGAAAAATCTTATCTTTTATTCCTTTTTGTCTGAATAGAAATGATCCACTGTCAAGATAGCCGTTGGCCTGTCATAAATGACTTCCTTAATTGCTTTTGTCTTCTGTAGGAAAGTCCAATAAAACATTCCTTGATAATTCCTTGAAACTTGCTCCAGATTAATTAAAAACGGCTACAAGATCTGTGAATTAATTGCTGAGAACAATTCCTTAACTGTCTGAATTTGAATCTTGAAAATCGTTGAACTCTTCAGAAAAATGTCGAACTGAGCTCCACTATCGTTGAACTGAGCTCAGAGA
This sequence comes from Platanthera guangdongensis, assembly GCA_039583875.1. Classification (NCBI taxonomy): domain Eukaryota; kingdom Viridiplantae; phylum Streptophyta; class Magnoliopsida; order Asparagales; family Orchidaceae; genus Platanthera; species Platanthera guangdongensis. The sequence goes on along the minus strand of CM077163.1, from coordinate 128,674,665 downwards.
TTTGGAATTAGACAGAAACAGAGATCGTCGATCTAAGCTCAACTATCGTCGAACTGAGCTCAGAGATTGAGAACCAAACTGAAGTCAAGATCGTCGATCTGAGCTCGAAGATCGTCGAATGGAGTTCGACGACTTGTTGAAGTTGAGCTCTGAGATCGTCGAATGGAGTTCGACGATTCGTCGAAGTGAGCTCACCGATCGTCGAATGGAGTTCGACGATTCGTCGTACTGAGCTCGACGAAATGACTTAGTCTTCTGAAACTGAAAATCCTGGTCTTGAGGGCAGCTTCCAAACCTAAGTACTAACCCTTAGACTCAATTCTAGTTGACCTTTAGATCTATACAATGAGGTCAAAATAGGTTTCCTAAGAGACATAGTGATCCTGACCCAAATCAGTAATAGGGTGTTCCAACAATCTCCCCCTATTTGGGTTAGGATTACTATTTACAGATATTGAAATAAAAACAACAATATACAAAGCAAAAATGCAATAAACAAGATATTGTAGAATCATAGATATTATCTCAGACAGATCATAAAACAATATATATTATCACCTTACAGAATTACTCCTTTTCTTTGCTCTTTATAAGTACTATTTCCCTATTTGGATTTAGAGCTTCCTTTTTAGATCTTCTATCATCAGCTACACCTAAAGAGGTTTGTTGCTTAGGCCTGGGCACTACAGCTTTAGGATGCAGCTTCATGTAGCTTTCAGAATCAAAAAACTTGCTGGAAGCATATCTTTCAAGTTCCTTTTTCCATTGATCAGATAATGTAGTAATATTGGAAGTGTCTTTGCCTTGTTCTCTGGCTTTCTTGATCTGGTCCAGAGCAGCTAATTCCTTCATCCTGGCTGTCCAAGAAGTAGGGTTATTCTCTGGATCCTCAAAGGGAACTGGAGGCTCATATCTGTTGGAGGAATTGTCTGCAGGAGTTCTGGATGAGACTAACTCTTTAAGCTTGTATGGAAAGGGACTTGAAGTAGTATCAGATGGAGCTTGTCCTTGCCTTGAATAAGGGTGTTGCCTGGAATAGCCTTTTGAGTATACTTGAAATTCTCTTTGGTTTACTCTATAGCTTCCTCTCCTTGATTGATAGCCTCTGGATTGGCTTCCCCTATGTTGAGATCTTCCTTAAGGCTGATAAGGGGTTTGGCTTCTGGCAGAGGAATGAGATGCCGAGCTACCACTTGCACCTGCATCAGGTGAAGGAAGAGGAGGAGGAGGATGATGGAACTGAGAGGAATCTTTCTCATACTTTCTCTTTTTCTTCATGGCCTTCAATTGATTCTTGGAGTATTGCATCCAGTGTTCTGTGATGGGGCAGTCATGCAATATGTAGTAAGGAATATCATTGGTATCTTTGACTTTTGCTGGAGGAACCCTTTTCATAGCCTTGCTTCTGGCCTTTCTTTTTCTTGCAATAGTTGCAGAGGAGTCATCTGAATCAGTCCTATATTGATCACTTTCTGAGCTTTGTTCATCATACAGTGCATCAATCCTTTTGAGATAGTCTATCTGTTGTTGTGATTGAGTAGAGGTAACAGTAGTGACAGCAGTTGTGGCAGCAATAGTAGAAGGAGGAATAGAAGCAACACTAGCAGAGGGGATTACATTAGCAGATACAAAACTTTCAGAAGTAACACTCTCAGAAATGGAAGGTACAGCAGTAGTAGATACAGCAGTAACTGGGGCAGCAACAGATACAGATAAAATACTTTCAGATACAACAGGTTCAACATCAGCAATAACATCAGTAGTAACAGCAGGCTCAAATTCAATTGCCTCTGTCATATGTATGTCCTCAAATACTGAATCATCAGAATTAGCAGCAATGTCAACAATGTCAGTAGAAGCAGCAATAACAGAAACAGCAGGGGCAGCAGCAGAAAGGGACTTTATAAAAGAATAAATTAAGCTGGTGTCACAGCTTGAAATGGGCACAATGGCCTTAGACAAATCTTCAGATGGCTGGACTGTAGTATGCTCTAGAAGACAGCTGAAATATATTGAATCAAAATATGATAATCGTGACCTGAGGTCCATTGAGAAAACTGCAACTTGTTGTGTTGAGGCTTGAGCTTGAACTGAGGTAACAACAGCAGCAGCAACAACAGGAAACCTATACACTTCATGAGGCATCTCCCTCTGCCTAGATTCAATCAGGACTGTATCAAGGCACCCAGATGAAGGGATTGCCTGAGGAGGAATAAGAGAGGAGAGCCTGGCAGATAGGTCTGCAACTGACTGTAGAAGTGGAGCCAAGGAGGTCTCCAACAAGAGTGATAGCCTGGGAGATATCAGCTCATATAGTCTGTCTGCTAAAGCTGGAATATCTACATGCTCAATAGGGACTTGAGCAGAGGTAGAGAATGAAGGTGGAACAGTTGGAGATGTTGGTGTATTGGGGAAAGGAGGGTTGAAATATGGGGATTGTGGAAATTGAAGATAATGGAATGGAAACAGAGGGTGTGAAGGAGGGTTGTGCAATGATATCTTGAAGTAACTGTTGGTAAGATGTGGATGAAGAGGGTAGATCAGGAGGGGATGAAGGGGAATCATCCATAAAGGAATCATCAATCAGATTGAAAGTTGGAAGATAAGATGATGATTCAATTTCTAGGTGAGGGTATTGATGTAGAGGATGGAAAAGTTCTTCTGTGAGAGGTGGAGGTGGAGAAATTGAAGTTGGAGATGGGGTTGAAATAATGATTGTGGAGGAAATTTGAATGGTGGAGGTGACTGGTGGAGATGAAATAAGAGGTGGAGGAGGAGAGGAAGAAGCAGGCAAGTCTTCTGCAGGGGCAGAGACTTGAAGGGAAGAGACTGCAACAGTCCTTGTGCCTGAAGTAGTAGATGCAAAGGGCCTGCTGGGCTTCACTATCTGTCTATCACATTTGCCAAACAGGGCACAGAAGAGCCTCTTAGAGGCATTGATGTGCATCCCATTTGAGACTAGCAATGCAGGGCATCTTTTTTGAAGAAATATCCCTAGTATCCTTCCAAAGTTGACAAAATGCTTGTTGATCTTTTTCTTAATCAGGTCAAAGAAAACTTCTCCCCAGTTTAACTGTTTCTTATCTACAATAGCACCCATCAAACATAGCTGATACCTGGAGATGGTATCATGGGCTGAGTGTTTGGCCAACAAGACTTTTCCAACCACATCAGCTAAGAACTTGTACTCAACAGCCAAATATTTCTTCAGCAGCTTGCTAGTGTTTGCATCAGAATGACCCATTCTATTAAGCATGGTAGAAAATTCTTCTACAGACATCTCAGAAGAATCTCCTCTAGAATTCAATCCAAAAATCTCTCTCAGGGCAACAGGTGTAAGAGGTACGTGAGTTCCTGATATTGTGCCAATCACTGTATTCTGGTCCTGGTTGTGGGCAGTATAGACCAACTCCTTGATTTCATCAGCAGCCAATTTGATTCTGGTGGACATTATAGTAACTAGCTTTTGCTCCTTGAAAAGTTCTAGAATGTCTTGGAAAATATGATCACTGTTATTGAAATAGTCCATATCTATATCAAATCCTGCATCAAATTTCATGGCGGCCAGGACTGCAACTGAGACGACCATTGTTTCCTGCAAAAATCAACAAACAAACGACCAAGTGTAGAGAAGTTTGGAGGGAAAGAAAATTTTTGCAGAAAGTATGAAAGCGCAAGGGAGAACGACGGCCGAAAAAAGAGTTTTATATTAGGGTTCGACGCAGAAAAGGAAAGATCGTTGAACTCAGTTCGACGATCGGGGCTTCTAAAGGAAACCGAAAGGTCATCAACATCGTCGATCTCCGTTCGACGATATTGGAGAGCATCGAGCTCCGTTCGACGATAGTTCAGAAAATAAAATCGTTGAGCTGCGTTCGACGATCGCTGACCTGGATAGATAGTTGAGCACTATCTGAGAAGCGCTGAACTCTGGTCGACGATTTCGGAAAGCGTCGATCTCCGTTCGACGATCGGGGGGAAAATCATCGAGCGCAGTTTAAAGATCAGAAACACTCTATACACTAGAAAAATTAAAATGTTTGCCTAGTCTTGGTCATTTTTAGAGTTTTAAAATCTTGGAACTTATTTTAGACTTCCTCCATCTAACATTTCTAACTGATTTAGGAAGGTGTGTTTCTTTTCATCCAAGGGTTTGGTGAAAATATCTCCCCTGTACAAATCAGTTGTGATATATTGATTTTCAATTTTATTTTTCTCAACATTATCCCTTAAAAGGTGATGCCTAATTTCTATGTGTTTTGTCCTACTATGGAGGACTGGATTTTGAGGTATAGAAATAACACTGGTATTATCACAAAAGATTTTAGACTTCTCTAAGTTATAGCCATAGTCTAGGAGTTGGTTTTGAATCCACAAGATTTGTGAACAACAACTACCTGCAGCCATATATTCAGCTTCAGCAGTTGAAGTTGACACAGTTGTTTATTTCTTGCAAAACCAGGAGACAAGTCTGTCACCAAGAAACTGACAAGTTCCACTGGTGCTTTTCCTGTCAATTCTGCATCCAGCATAATCAGCATCAGAAAATCCATTTAAGTCAAATGCTGAATATTTTGGATACCAGAGACCTAGATTTGGACAACTTTTAACATACCTGAGAATCCTTTTTACTAATGTTAGGTGTGACTCTCTAGGGCTCACTTGGAATCTAGCATAGATGCATGTAGCAAACATTATGTCAGGTGTACTAGCTGTAAGGTACAATAAAGAGCCAATCATTGCTCTATATATTGTCTGATCAACAGGGTTCCCATGTTCATCAGCATCTAATACAGCATTAGTAGGCATAGGTGTTTTCATACAAGATGCTTCAAACATACCAAATTTCTTAACCAATTCCTTTGCATACTTGGTTTGAGAATTAAATATGCCTTCAGCATGTTGTTTAATTTGCAATCCTAGAAAGAAGGATAGCTCACCCATGCTACTCATTTCAAATTTAGAATGCATTAGATTTGAGAACCTTCTGCACAAATTTGAATCAGTAGAACCAAAGATAATATCATCTACATAGATTTGTACTAGTAGGGTATGGGACTTATGGGTTCTAATAAAAAGAGTTTGGTCTACTCTACCCCTTATAAACTCATTTTTCAGGAGAAAGCATGCTAGGGTCTCATACCATGCTCTATGAGCTTGCTTGAGACCATATAATGCTTTATTCAGTTTAAAAACATAATCAGAATGAGTTGGAGAGATAAAACCTGGAGGTTGTCTGATATAGACTTCTTCTTTGATGTCTCCATTGAGAAAGGCACTCTTTACATCCATCTGGTATACTTTGAAGCCTTTGTGTGTTGTATATGCTAATAAGATTCTAATAGCCTCCAACCTTGCAACTGGTGCAAAAGTCTGGTCATAATCTATGCCTTTTTCTTGAGAGTACCCTTGAGCAACTAGCCTTGCCTTGTTCCTTACAATTACTCCTTGATCATCAAATTTGTTTCTGAACACCCACTTTGTTCCAACAATGGAGTGATCCTTAGGCCTTGGTACTAGTTCCCAAACTTTATTCCTTTCAAATTGATGCAACTCTTCTTGCATTGTAATGATCCAGTGTGGATCTTGCTTTGCATCTTGAATGGATTGAGGTTCAATTTGAGATATGAAGCAAGTGTGCAATAGGTTTTGGTTGACCTGATTTCTAGTTTGCACACCAGCTGAGATGTCTCCAATCACTTGGGAGATTGGATGGTCTCTTGATGTTACTAAATCAACAGGGGGTGATGATTGTTCACCAACCTGTGTTGTTGTTTCCTCTTGTGGTACAACAACTGGCTCTTCAAGAAGTTTCTCTTCAGGATGTTGAATGTCTTCTTCATCTTCACTGCTTTCCTCTTTTTGAATGATTTGTAGTCTGTTCAGGTCTTCTGCAAGAGAGTGTACCTGCAAAGGTTCTATGGTAGAAATGTTCTTCTCCTTGAAAGACATGTTAGTTTCATCAAAAGATATGTGAACAGATTCATCAATTTTAAGAGTTGATTTATTATATACCCTATAAGCCTTACTGATCATGGAGTATCCCAGAAACACTCCTTCATCAGCTTTAGCTTGAAATTTTGCAAAGTATTTCTTGTCATTATTAATAATATAACAAATACAACCAAAAATTCTAAAATAATCTACTTTAGGTTTCTTCCCTTTGAGTAATTCATAGGGAGTCTTGCCCTTCAGTTTATGTATTAAACTTCTATTCAGCACATAGTTGGAGGTGTTCACTGCCTCTGCCCAAAAGGATAGAGGAAGGTGAGCATCTGACAGCAATGTAGTGGCAGATTCAATAAGGGTTCTATTTTTCCTTTCATCTACCCCATTTTGTTGAGGAGTTCTAGGAGCTGAGAAAGTGTGTTTGATCCCTTCACTCTGACAGAACTCTTGCATAAGAAGAGAATCAAACTCTGTCCCATGATCACTTCTGATCAGGGCAATGTGAGTATTGAACTCAGTCTGTATGCATTTGAGAAACTCTGTCAAACACTTAAAGTTATCAGACTTCTTCCTCAGAAAGAACACCCATGTGAATCTAGAGAAGTCATCTACAACTACTAAAGTGTAAGATTTCCCTCCTAAGCTTTGTACTGTAATGGGTCCAAAAAGATCAATGTGTAACAGATACAAAATCCTAGGTGAATCACTCTTATTAAGTGACTTGAAACTATTTTTAGTTTGCTTGCCTAATTGACAAGCCCTGCAGAGTCCTTCCTTCTTGTATGAGCCAGAAGGTAGTCCTCTAACAAGGTTGTCCTTGGATAGCCTAGCAATGGTTCTAAGGTTTATATGTCCTAATCTCTTATGTCATAGTACATTAGGTCTACTAACATAGTTAAACAGACAAATATCTACTTCAGTTGAAAGAAAGTCTACTAAATAGATGTTACCTTTTCTTTTACCTGTCAACACAGTTGTGTTGTCCTCTGATTTGATCCTGCATAAGGATTTGCTGAAAGTCACCTGGTAGCCTTCATCACATAGCTGACTGATGCTGATCAAGTTGTGCTTCAGTCCTTCCACATAGGCTACCTTCTTGAATGTGACTGTCCCAATTTGGACTGCACCATATCCTTTTGTTAGTCCAAAGTTTGAATCACCAAATATGACTTTGGGTCCAAGATTGGCTTTAAAGGATGTGAGATTGTCCTTGCTTCCTATCATGTGCTTTGAGCACCCACTATCCAGATACCATTGTTGGTTTGATGTTGGATAGGTCTTCACCTGCACATAAAATAATTTACTTGTTTTTGACCCAGTTTACCTTGGGCCTAGGTTGATAACCTTTAAATTCAGAAATAAATGACATCCCTGGTTGACTCTTATAACCTTCAGGATGATATCTCCTTGGAGGTATTATCCATTCAGTATAGGGGTTAAATCTGGATGAAGGACCCCTAGGATTGGAATTTGATTTACCCTTGAAGAAGTTTTCAAATCTCTGATCTTTGCTCGACGATCGTTGAGCTGCGTTCGACGATCTTGGGTCAGATCGTCGAGCTCCGTTCGACGATCGACTATGGCAGAGTTCAGGGATTAGAGATCGTCGACCTGAGTTCGATGATTTTGACTGAGATCGTCGATCTGCATTCGACGATCGTCTAGCTCCGTTCGACGATTTCTATTGAACACTTGATTTCTTGGGTACGTAAGAATTCTTCCTAGCTACCTCTACAACTCCTTTCCCTTTATCAGAAATAAACTTGATTGGGGTTGTTAGTACTATAGGTTGGCTGGATGAAGCACCCAAGCCCAGTGTACTGTTGAACCTAGAGTTCACGGTGCTTGTGATGTCCATTAGCTTGATGCTTCTCCCATTAAGGGATTCTTCAAGCTTTTTGGCCTTTGATAGCTCACTTTTCAGTGAAGCTATCTGCTCCCTACAACACTCTAACTCCTCAGAGAGTTTGAGGTTTTCTGATTTTAAGGTACTGTGTTCAGATAATTGATTTCTGAGAGAAATGATTTCCTTCTCAGACTTTAACAGGTCTAAACATAGTGCTTTAAATTCATACTTAAAGTCCTCAGAATTGAAATCAAATGAGTCTATTACCTGGTCTTCTTCAGGTTGAGTCTCTGATTCAGATTCAGACTCTTCTTCATCAGAATTGTGTTGAGAGGCATTGATAGCCATCATGCAGAATTCCTTCTCTTCAGCATCATCCTCATCATCACTTGAGCTGGAAGAAGTTTCTGATTCTTCTTTTGTCTCACTCTAAGATTCAGCAACAAATCCCTTCCTTGTGTGTTTGTTCTTGCTTGAGGAGGGTTTGCCATTGCTATTCTTCTTGAAGTACTTGTCTTTTCTTCTTTCTCTCTTGTCCTTTCTGTCCTTGTTTTTGTTCTCTGGACAGTCAGGCACAATGTGGCCTGATTTCCTGCAACCAAAGCAAATAATTTCTTTATTATTTGATTTATCATACCTTGGCTTGTCATGTTCTTTGTATGATCTCTTCCTGAAGTCCTTTCTGGCCATTTTGTAAAATCTTTTGGCCAGTAGACTAAGCAGCTCATCATTGCCTGTGACCTTGTCTTCAGGCTGATCTTCAGTGGCTTTGAAAGCTATTGACTTTTCCTTTCTTGTGGCTGGTGAGACAGCCTTCTGCTCTTCTTCTCTTTTTTTGATGAGCAGCTCAAAAGACTTGAGCTTGCCCAAGAGAGCTTCTGTTGTGATTTCATTGAGACTTCTGGCATCCTTGATTGGCCAGATCCTTGAGTCCCAAGTGCTTGGGAAGCACATTAGGATTTTGTCATTTAGCTCAGTCAATGAGATCTCTTTATCCAAAGTTTTCAGTTCATTGACTATCAGACCGAGTCTATTATACATGTCTGCTACTGACTCAACTTCTCATTTCTTGAAGTTCTCATGTTGGGTTATGAGGTGAGATCTTCTGTCTTTTCTTTCATCATCAGATCCTGAGACTATCTCAGATAGCTTATCCTAGATTTCCTTCGCTGAGTTGCATTCAGCCACCTTTTGGAAAATGTCATCAGACATAGCCTGGGCTAAGATATTCATAGCCTTTGCATTTGCTACTTTCCACTTCTTGATCTCTGCATCTGTTCCTGAGGGAGGTGGAACAACATTTGTGCTTGTGTTCTCTGGAGGTCTTGGACACACTGTCAAAACAGAATTGAAGATGTCCTCATCAATAGAATTCATGTAGAGTCTAATCCTTGCCTTCCAAAGTGCAAACTTGGATAGATTGCACACTAGAGGTCTGGTGCTAACATAATCTTTGTTTTGGGTCATGTTTTGTGAAGAAATAATTCTAATAACAAAATCAAAATAAGGAGATCTAATTATAGGAATCTTTGGGTTCAGGTGTTAGCCTGTGCAACCACTGAGATGTGGTATTTTTAACCAACCTCGCTTTGATACCAATTGAAAGTGCAAGTTAGATCTGATATACTCTAGAGGGGGGGGGGTGAATAGAATATGGTGCTTGCTAAAAACTTTTTACAACAGTTGTTGTAATCCTAAGTGAACAGGGAAGCAAATAATATAAAGTAATCTAATCAATCTGGGTACATCCACTCTTCTACCACCCTAGGTAGGAATCCACTGCAGGATGAGTTGATCAGCTGTCCTGGGCACCAATGAGCTTTTGATAAGGTGCTCAAAAACCAAACCAGATTTTTTGATCAGGTGTCTTGCCACCAATGAGCTTTTGATAAGGTGCTCAAAAACCAATCACAAACTTTTGAAGGGAGTTTGAAAAACCCTTTACAGCAGAGAGAGAGAGAGAGGGAAAGAGATGATCTTCTCTGTCAACAGTCAGAGAGAAGATAGTTGATGTTGTCAAAGCTCCCCCTGAGATCTGTAGTTGTTCAGGAAGTGAAGCTTTGCAGTAGGGTGATAGGCCTTCAGAAAATTGATCTCCAGCAAATGATGATTTCAGCAACAACTGAAATGTGAGGTGTATGGAGTCTTGAGTGATGATGGCCTTGAACACTTAAATCAAAAGAGATCTGAAGATTTCAATTTGTTGATCTCCTTTGGTGATGGTGTTCTTGTATGAATCTTTGAGACTGAGAATGTCTGCAACTCTTTCTTCTTTCTCTTGTGTGATTGTGTTGTGTGAGCTGTTGTTGCAGAGAATATTTTTCTAACTTCTTGTTCTTCTGCTCTTTGGAATAATGAAAAATCTTATCTTTTATTCCTTTTTGTCTGAATAGAAATGATCCATTGTCAAGATAGCCGTTGGCCTGTCATAAATGACTTCCTTAATTGCTTTTGCCTTCTGGAGGAAAGTCCAATAAAACATTCCTTGATAATTCCTTGAAACTTGCTCCAGATTAATTAAAAACGGCTACAAGATCTGTGAATTAATTGCTGAGAACAATTCCTTAACTGTCTGAATTTGAATCTTGAAAATCGTTGAACTCTTCAGAAAAACGTCGAACTTAGCTCCACTATCGTTGAACTGAGCTCAGAGATTTTGACTTAGACAGAAACAGAGATCGTCGATCTGAGCTCAACTATCGTCGAACTGAGCTCAGAGATTGAGAACCAAACTGAAGTCAAGATCGTTGATCTGAGCTCGAAGATCGTCGAATGGAGTTCGATGACTTGTTGAAGTTGAGCTCAGAGATCGTCGAATGGAGTTAGACAATTCGTCGAAGTGAGCTCACCGATTGTCGAATGGAGTTCGATGATTCGTCGTACTGAGCTCGACAAAATGACTTAGTCTTCTGAAACTGAAAATCCTGGTCTTGAGGGCAACTTCGAAACCTAAGTACTAACCCTTAGACTCAATTCTAGTTGACCTTTAGATCTATACAATGAGGTCAAAACAGGTTTCCTAAGAGACATAGTGATCCTGACCCAAATCAGTAATAGGGTGTTCCAACATGTTGTAATTGACTCTGATGAAAATGGGAAACCTGTTTATCTGAAATTATATAGGGCCATTGTTGGGTCCCTATTATATCTTACAGCAAGTAGACCTGACATAATGTTTGCTACATGTCTTTGTACTAGGTTCCAGGTGAACCCCAAAGAATCTCACCATAATTTATTAAAAAGGATTTTAAGATATATAAAGAGTTGTCCTAGTCTAGGACTCTGGTATCCAAATGATTCAGAGTTTGAGTTAACTGGATACTCAGATGCTGACTTTGCTAGATATAGAGTAGACAGAAAAAGTACCTTAGGGACATGCCAGTTCCTTGGTATGAGATAAGTGTCTTGGTTTTGTAAAAAGCAATCATCTGTGTCTACATCAACTGCTGAAGCAGAATACATAGCAGCTGCCAGTTGCTGTTCCCAGATGTTGTGGATTCAGAACCAACTCCTGGATTATGACTTCAACTTAAATAATTCAACTTTACTATATGACAACACAAGTGCAATTTCTATTGCACAAAATCCAGTGCATCACAGTAGTACTAAGCATATAGACATCCGACACCATTTCATTAGAGGGTGTGTGGACAAAAATAAAATTAAGCTTGTCTACATCTACACTGATTTGCAAAGAGAAAATATCTTCACCAAACCCTTGGATGAGAGGAACCACCTGTTCTTTATAAATCAGCTTGGTATGATCAATGGAGAAGCCTTAATTTAAATTTATGTTTGCGGTCGAAAAATTTGCATCAATTCGTCGAACGGAGATCGAAGAACAGAGAAGAGTTCTAGAGAAATTCGTCGAACGGAGATCTACGAATTGTCTATGTGTGAAGCTATTTTCGTCGACCGGAGTTCGACGATATTGGTTCAGAAAATTTTCGTCGAACTGACATCGACGAGATGTTGTCAGTTCTTCTTACTGAGATCGACGAATTTTTTTGTCAATAAAATATTTTGTCGAACTGAGATCGAAGAATTTTATTTATTTTGTCGGACGGAGTCTACCACTTCATATTCTGAAAACCATATATCTAGGTTATTTTCGAGCTCCGTTCCGCGCTTTCTGTTCCCTTACACTTGCTCTCTGTTTTTCTTTTACAGACGAACATAATGGCGATTACGGCGAACACTCTTGCTGCAATGAAATTTGACATGGGCTTTGACATTGACTTTGAATAATTCCAGCACTCTAACCAGATCTTTATCAATATTCTGAAATTGTTTGTGGAGCAGAATCTATAGAAGTTCATGACTCAACGAATGAAAATTGCAATGATTGAGATTAAGGAATGGGTGCTTACCTTTACAACACCAGAGGAATATATAATGACAGGAACAATATCCAGTAATGCAGTCTCTCTTTCCCCCACTATTTTATCTGAGATTTTTGGTCTGCTGAATGGTAATGAAGAATTAGAGATAAATAATGAGGAATATGATAATATGTTGATTAAGATGGGTCATTCTGGAGAAAACCCGAACAAACTGTCGAATAAAAAATTATCTGCTTAGTACAAATTTTTGGCTGATGTTGTCGAAAAGGTTCTATTGGGCAAACATATCGCCCACGACTACTTCACCAGGCACCAGTTCTTGGTGATGTGTGCACTGGTTGATAAGAAAGGAGTAAACTGGGCAAATTATTGTTCGATTTAATTAAGAAGAAAAATAACAAGAAGGATGTTTGCTTTGGAAGGATTTTAGGGATAGTCCTACACGAAAAGGATTCTGAACTACTGGTCTCCACGACAGTGTTCATAAATTCTTCCAAAAGGATTACATCTGCACTATTTGGCAGATGGGATAGGAAAATCACCAAGTCATCCAAGTCTTCATCCTCTACAAGGACTTCTGAGAGCACCAGAGCCGTAACAGCCGCTCCTTCACCTCCAGAAGATGTTCCTTCCTCCACCAACATTCCTTCTCCTCCTCAACCTTAACAACACAACAACATCTACCCACACCAGTTCCCTCACCAGCTCAATATCCAGAGCATACCACAACACCTCCACATTCTTCACCTCAAATTCATATTTCTAACATACCATTGATGCGCTGGCAGTAAGATTACCATTCACTACCAAGTAATAAAAGGGAGGAGTAGCTTCCCCAAGTATCGATCTCACGCGGAGTGCAAGTAGTGAGCATGGATTCAGCTTTTAGAGAAAAGAATGAAAGTGTTAAGTAAAAACGAGTGGTTTGATTTTGGGTTTCCTACACTAAGCAACAATAATCTAGTGCGGGTCGCTGTCACCGCATCGCGAGGGTGAATTACTCCAAAGAGTAATGGCGGAGATGAACAAACAATCGAGGGTCGTAAACACCTCTTCGCATCGCGCGCTTCTAGTAGTCGCTAGAATGGCTCAAACACAACTTTCTATAATAAATAAGAAGCTCATCAACATACATCATGATAAATAAATCACCACACAAAACCATAGCAAGACCATGAGCAAAACATGGTTATTAAGCCTCAAGTATACTAGCACAAGTTCAGGTTAAAGCAAATCCAAGAAAAGAGGGGGTGAAACACAACCATGCACTCAAAGGCTCTCCAAGATTCACGGCCAGAAGCGAGGGTTGTCGAGCCTCATCCTAGCTCGTTCTTTGGAAGGTATTCGGGATCCCGAAGGGCTGTCACTTCCTTCTTCATACCTGTCTTCTTCGTGTTGTGGTCGATGATTCGGATCAGAGCGAAATGCTTCAGAAGTTTTGCAAATAAGAACTCAAATAGTAGCTTGGAGGTCGACAACGGCAATGGCGATCGGAGACAAAGCTTTAGCAAGCTCTTTGGAGGAGAATGGGTGGCCGGATCAACCCTCCAAGGAGGAGAGAGACAATGACGACTGGAGGGATGAGTTCTCGCTCAAAAGTGCGGACATGGCGGGAGAAAACGAAGATATCCCGGTCCAGAAGAATTTTGCGGCTTAAATAGTAAAAGTCAGAAAAAATGATCATGCACGGTCTGGCGCACGACCATGCGTGAACCGTGCAATATTAATATCCAGAAAAATGCCAGAGAAAGAAGAAGCGTTTACCCGTGCGTTTCCTTCACGCACAGGCAGTTCCACACGTTCGTGAATGACATCGCATGGGTAGCAACAGAGTGTTGGAAAATAGAAACATACAGGAAAACCGTGTGTTTTACTCATGCACGGGCGCAGCCGACCGTGCGTGAACAACACGCACGATTAGCCACAAAACGGAAAAAACTGGGAAGCTACAGGAAATCCGTGCGTTTCCTTTGCGCACGATTTTGAAGAAACCGTGTGTCAACCGTGCGAGAGGAAATTCGTCGAGCTCAGCTCGACGTTCTTCCAGCCGACTATAACGCACGATTTCAGGCAAACCGTGCATGAAAGAAACGCACGACCGTGCATTTTCCTTGAGGCAGAATTCCTGCATTGGGGGAAAATGCACCACCTACACAAAATAAAATCTCACAAATGAGGACCTTCCAGCAATCAACAAAATTCAATAAAAACTACTGGAACGAGCCCTGGGGAGCACCAAGTGCATACCCCCAGCAAATGAATGCGCAATTGCGCACCCACGGGCTAGAAAAGTTCACTAAACTTGAAACGTAGTAGGAACGAAATATCAATGAAAACAACTGAAAACTGAAGTGCAAAGTCATGAAAACCGGCCCAGATGAGTCCGCAAAGCCCTATATAAATGGGACTCATCACACCCCCAGACTTACCTATTTTCGCATCTCGTGCAACGAAGATCCTTGCAGACTAGAAAAAGAACTAACTAACACAGTAATTATGATCTGGAGTACCATGTGAAGTCGCACGCTTGCGGGCGTAAAAATATGTTAGAGAAAATTTCTAAGCATACAAAATAATTTATACTTTTCAGCCTGCGCAACAAAAATTTTATGACTACTCAAAAACAAAATCGTCGTGAATCCTCCGGTCACGCGTCGGGACAAAATAGACTAACCGCTAAGGCAAGTATTGCCAAAGATCGGGATTTGGGACAACCTCCAAAGGAATCCACCAATGTCGGTGACCAAATTCTTGCCCGTTCGCACTCTCTCCACGACACTAGTTTGCTTTAAGCATGAGACTGTAGTACTTCGGGTAGTAATGGGGCTTGGGTTAAGGCGAGGTAATCAAGGATAAAAATGAAGGCTAAGCACAAAACCCAAATGAGCTAGCACAAAAAAAGACTATCTGCTACCACAAAACACGCGGGTACACCACACCCCCAGACTTAATTTTTAAAATATGGGTGTGCGTACCGCATACTCCAAAAAATATATCATCGCAAATCAGATTTTCAGTTATACTTTTCCTTTCTCTTTTTCTTTCTTTTTCAAATTTTCTTTTTATACATTTTCTTGTTAATTATTCTTTTTCTTTTTCATAATTCCAGCAAATAAATTCATGGGAGCACAACCACAAATTTCAGAAAGAACAACACTGCATCAAGACCCCCATCCTGAAATTAGAAACAGTAAAGCTAGACTTAGGTGTGCGGCTAGGGTCGGTTACTAGGATTTGGTGAAATAAAAGTGGAGCTGAATCAAAGGAGGGGTAGGCACAACGGGGCTAGCGAGGATAAGATGTTAGGAATGAGTACAAAACTCAACCTGGCCAAAATGATGGCCTACATCATGCTCATGCTTAACTAACCATTCACTAATGCTACGAGAGTAGCTTGGGGCAAGTTCTTAGCCAACGAGAAATACTATCCATCCTCCCGACTCGAGCAATACGAATCTAACGGCTATCTACACACATCCCTAAGCTACCGTCGGATTCACATCAGATTCAGCAATTTTTGAGTATAATAAAAAAAATTTACAAAATTAGAAAAATATAAAACTAAAAGCATGCAGAAAAATTAATTACACTCTAATTTCTACACGAGATGGGAGCACTCGACTAGGAGCACAGCAAGGTCAATATTTTACCCCGTCTCACAATCCTATGTTAGCAAGGTAATTTTCCTAAATCTAATGAAAGAAACAAGTTTGACACGCCGTACGCAAAAAGTTAAGTACGCGCTCATGTGGGTGCAACGATGCGCAATGCAATGAACTAATCAAACAAATTAAAAACAGCTAATGGTATGCAAATGAAGTGCACGTGCAAAGGTAACATCGACAAGCTCTCCCCCAGACTTAAGCTAAGAAGCACAGCAAAATACGTTGAAGTTAAAATCAAAATGAGATAAGTGGAGAAGTTACCCAATGCTTAGAAAATGAGCATACCAGAAGATTGGCTTTAAACTTGATCAATAAGCCCACGACCCAGACAAAATCACATGCAAGAATCACATCTCCAACCAAGCAAATAATAGGCATGCACACTCAAAAAGCTAGACAAACAAATTAAACGCAACTAAATTGGGTTGTCTCCCAGAAGCCCTTTTCTTTACCGTCCTTAAGGTGGACCAAATACATGTATTAACAGTTTTATACAATGTTCAGGTAGCAAAAGGTTAATACGCAGAGAAAGGCAATTCAAAGTCACACACAACATTACAGAAATAAAATTCTAGCAGCAACAAGAGAAAAGGAGACGGCCCCAGAGATACCTCACTTTTCAGCTAAACGCCTATTTGTGATAGATCCCCCCAGACACGCGAAATGAGGAAGAGGGGAGAGCTTTAGGGCAAAAGCAACTCCTTTCGTTTTAATTCCACAGAAGAGGAGTGCCAAGGCGGAAAGGACACACACGGCTCTTCAACAGCTAGAGTAACATCAAAAATCGGGGCATCCTTTCTTCACCCGCTGAGAGTGAAAGATCAGACCCTGTTACCTGTTTCATAGTTTTACAGACTTTGGCTAAACAAATTGCAGTTTTTAAATCGAAATTCTGTACGCCCACATCCGGCGTGCACATCACATCCATCTTTGCAGCAGCATCATGCATCACATCAAGGACCTGAATCACTTCTATCCGTTTAGTTGTCATTGGCGTTTCAAAAACTTTTTCAACCAGTTCTTGTCCCGTCGATTGAAAATCTGCCTTAACACCACTAGAAACATCAGTAGATGACACGATAGTTAAGTTCACAGGTTTTACGAGGTCAACAAAAATTAATTGAGGAGGCGAAGGTGGTAAAGGTTCATTAATTTTGGGCGCAAAAGTGATGCCACTAGCATCAAAATGCAACGTCGTCTCACTAGCTTTAAGGAAGGGGACCCCAAAGGCGGGTTTTGACGTGTTACCCTTGGGTCCAAGCACCTAAAAGTCTGTGAAGACAGCCGCCCCATTCAAAACCACTTCTACACCCTTCACCTCTCCATTGGTATCAACCATAGATCTATCAGCTAGCATTAAGGATTTCCTTCCATCGAATTTGACATTCAAATTCATCTTTTGAACATCTTGCAAAGCAAGAATGTTGGAAGATGAACCAAAATCACATAGCGCTATAGTTTCTATGGCATTAATCTCACATTTAATAGTCATTTCACGTGCATTACATTACCCCACATCCTCAACACTCTTCCCATGCTCACGGGGAATCTTCTCCGTGTCGCTAGGAAGAGTGCCGCGGGTGCGCTCAGAAAATACGTGGGCCAATTGTCCTAATTGTGTTTCCAAATTCCTCATGGAAGTAGTCTGAGTAGTCATATTCGACTGGGCCATTTCAACAAACTTTTTCATCATCTCCTCTAACACGCTCTTGCACATCCCTTGCAAATTCTGATTATAACTCGGCTGAGAGGGTCGTGACTGGCTACCAGAAGACTGAGCATCGAATTGATGCTGGCCCCCATGCCATCTTTGACCGGGCGCGTTTTGGTTCCACAAGAAATTTGGATGGTTTCTCGCGTTAGGGTTATAAGTATTATTGTAAAGCATAGCATGATTTTGATTGTTTATAATATTAAAAATTTCATCACAAGCCATACCTACCTGGTCAGCAAATAGCTCACCCGCGGGGCACTCATAAGCGCGGTGGCCAGAGTTACCACAACCCTGGCATGATATGCTCTTCACAGGGGCAGGCGGTGGGGTCGATCGGGTCAACATAATCTTCCCATCCAAGGTAGATGGCTCGATTCGGCGTGCAGCCCCACCGCATTTACATCAAACAAATTTCTCGCCCCTCTAGGAGCATTCCTGCCTGCTGTCCAGTATGTTCTTTGGGAGGCCGTGTCTTTAAGAAGTCTCAATGCTTCCTCAGGAGATAGGTTCATGATCGTGCCACCCGTCGCCGCATTGATCATTGCCCTAAAATTTGGCTCAATGGCAAAATAAAATATCTCCACCAAATTCCAAGGCTAACAGCCGTGTTGAGGACAACGGCGCTGTAGGTCGGCAAATCTCTCCCAAGCCTCAGAAAGAGTTTCTTGATCCAGCTATCTGAACGTGGCTATTTCCCTGTGAGCATTAAAAATTTTATCAACAGGATGAAACTTAGCCAAAAACATGGAAGATAAAGCTTCCCAGGTGTCAACGGTGCCAGACGCGATCGTATACAGCCACGTATTAGCCCTATCCCTTAGTGAAAAAGGGAACAACTTAAGTTTCACAACTTCATCCGCAATTCCCGTATAGCGGAAAGTTCCGCATATCTCAGAAACCTCAGCCAAATGTAACTGAGGATCCTCGCTCAGCAGACCCGAGTACTATGTATTGTTCCTAATCATATTCAAAATCGCAGGCTTTATCTCAAAATGATTATTGGCTATGGTTGCCCCGAACCCTAGATAAACACTCCCCACTATAGGGGTAGTGAAATCCCGCATTGTCCTAATGCGAGGCTGGGCCACATCCTGGTTCTCAACGATTCATTCCCCTTGGCCATTTCCCAAATGGCCCAAGTCATCCATCCTTCCCTCAACTGCAGCAGCACGCAAGCGAGCTCTCCTCACTTGTGCAGTCTCAGGATCAACACCCAAATCTTCACCCATTCCATCAGGGTTCAGATCTATCATACAACACTCACAAAAAGAAAACACTAAAAACACAAAAACACTCTCAAAATTTTTGCAAAAGAAACAAAATCCACGCAACAGTTGCACTCCCCGGCAACGACGCCAAAAACTTGATGTGCTGGCGGTAAGATTACTATTCACGACCAAGTAATAAAAGGGAGGAGTATCTTACCCAAGTATCGATCTTAAGTGGAGTGCAAGTAGGGAGCATGGATTCAGCTTTCAGAGAAATGAATGAAAGTGCTAAGTAAAAATGAGTGGTTTGATTTTGGGTTTCCTACACTAAGCAGCAATAATCTAGTGCAGGTCGCCATCACCGCGTCGCCAGGGTGAATTACTCCAAAGAGTAATAGCGGAGATGAACAAACTATCGAGGGTCGTAAACACCCCTTCGCATCGCGCTTCTAGCAGTCACTAGAACGGCTCAAACAGAACTTTCTCTAACAAATATGAAGCTCATCAACACACATCATGATCAAGAAATCACCACACAAAACCATAGCAAGACCTTGAGCAAAACATGGTTATTAAACCTCAAGTATACTAGCACAAGTTCAGGTTAAAGCAAATCCAAGAAAAGAGGGGGTGAAACACAACCAAGCACTCGAAGGCTCTCCAAGATTCACGACCGGAAGCGAGGGTTGTCGAGCCTCGTCCTAGCTCGGTCTTTGGAAGGTATAAGGGATCCCGAAGGGCTGTCACATCCTTCTTCACACCCATCTTCTTCGTGTTGTGGTCGCTGATTCGGATCAGAGCGAAATGCTTCACAAGTTCTGCAACTAAGAACTCAAACAGTAGCTTGGAGGTCGGCAATGGCAATTGCGGTCGGCGACAAAGCTTTAGCAAGCTCTTTGGAGGAGAATGGGTGGCCGGATCAACCCTCCAATGAGGAGAGAGAAAATGATGGCTGGAGGGATGAGTCCCGCTCAAAGGGGCTAACATGGCGGGGGAAAACGGAGATATCCCGGTCCAGAAGAAATCTGCGGCTTAAATAGTAAAAGTCAGAAAAAAATGGTCAAGCACGGTCTGGCGCACGACCGTGCGTGAATCATGCGATATTAATATCCAGAAAAATGCCTGAGGAAGAAGAAGCGTTGACCCGTGCGTTTCCTTTGCGCACGGGTGGTTCCGCCCGTACGTGAACGACATCGCACTGGTAGCGACAGAGTGCTGGAAAATAGAAACATATAAGAAAACCATGTGTTTTACTTGCGCACGGGCGCAGCCACCCGTGCATGAACAACACGCACGATTAGCCACAGAACGGAATGAACTCGGAAGCTATAGGAAATCCGTGGGTTTCCTTCGCGTACGGTTTCGAAGAAACCTTGCGTCAACCGTGTGAGAGGAAATTCGTCGAGCTCAGCTCGACATTCATCCAGCCGACTACAACGCACGATTTCACACAAACTATGCGTGAAAGAAACGCACGACTATGCGTTTCCTTGAGACAAAATTCCTGCCTTGGGGGAAAACACACTACCTGCAAAAAATAAAAACTCACAAAGGAGGACCCTCCAGAAATCAACAAAATGGAATAAAAACTACTGTAACGAGCCCTGGGGAACACAAAGTGCATACCCCCAGCAAACGAATGCGCAATTGCGCACCCACGAGCTAGAAAAGTGCACTAAACGTGAAACACAGTAGGAACAAAATATCGATGAAAACAACAAAAAAGAGAAGTGCAAAGTCATGAAAACCGGCTTAGATGAGTCCGCAAAGCCCTATATAAACGGCACTCATCAACCATCTACCTATATTCGGGAACCATCCCTCAACCTCCTGTCTCATGAACCATCTCCACAACATTCTCCAATCCAGGAACCCATCTCTTCCCCCACAACCACAGTCCAAGCTTCTACCACTGCAACTCCTTCAACTGATATTCCTTCAGTCATCCACACTGACATACCATCTACTGTTCCAGACTATACATGTACAGATATGTTCAGTTCCTTCTCTGTATGTTCCAATTGTGCACATCACACTCCTTACTCCTCCACTACTCCAAAATCTTTATATCTAAATTTTTGTGATATAGCTAAAGACCTTCAAGCATTCATTTCTCCCACTCTTGAAAAACTCATAGCCAGTGCTATTACTCCACTCTCTGCTTCCATCACTTCTCTATCATCCATAATTACTGCTCTTTCGTCTGTCCCTTCTTTTGGAGGACTAGATTTTGGGCCCCCTGAACCCAGTCAGGTGGAGATGCTCTATGAAGAAGCTCCAGTCATGATAGCAGCAGCAGAAGAAGCATCAGATTATGTGATGACAGATGATTTAGAAGAAGCAGTCCCTCCTGCTGAAATAAGTGAGTTATATACAAATTCCGATATAGATATGGATGACACAATTTTGCCAGAAATAATAACTGTTGGTGATTGCATTATTAATCTCACAGTTGATTTATTCAGTTTACTAGATTCTTTTGATACAATTCATTTGACTTATCTTCCATGTGTCTTCCCAAAGCCTTTTATGGCTATAGTTCCATATACTACTCCAATAAGCCCTACAGTTGCAAAGCAACTTAAGGCAAATCTTGCAAGAATAGAGCCTACAAAAGTATCATCCATTACCAAGACTATTTCTCCTCAGAAAGCCATCTCTCCTCCTACATATGTAATGGATGACAGTCCCTTGCCAGATCTTTATGAAATCATTATGGCTGATATTGAAGAAAAAACAAGTTAATTTTTGAAAAAGTTGCTAAAATAGTTGTTCCAGAAGCTCCAGAACCTTCAGTATAGCCTCGGGCTGAAAAACAAATCTCCCAAGTCATTTTTAAGGCTCTTGATGATTTATATGACAATCCTCAGGGATCTTCTGATGAAGAAGAGTATGATGATGATGATACTACTGCTAAGAAGAAAGTTTCCAAGAAAAGAAAGGTTGTTCCCAAAGCTACTCCCAAACCAAACCCTACTCATTGTACTCCACATTATATTCTATAGAATATCACTCCATATCCAGGGATGCCAGCATGGATGTGGCTTTCAAAGAATGAACAAAAAGCCAGAAAGAAAACTAGGAGGTACTCTCCTCCTCCTCCTTCTCAAAGGAACTGGAGAGGTCCTCCTCCTCCTCCTCCTGCTGGTGCTTCGGGAAGCATTTCTCAGAGGTCTGCTCCATATGCTAGAACATATCAAAGACAACCTGATAGATCCTCAAGAACATATGGAAGCAGCCAGCAAAGGTATTCTTATAGCAGCAGACAGCAGTAACAACAACAACAGAGCAAGGCATTCAACAACAAGCTTCTAAAATTGAAAAAGCATAAAGTTCAAAAAGTCCTGCATCACCACCTATTCAATTTGTGGATCCTGAAACAAAAACAGCTTCAAGAATGGCTAGATTTCAGGAGCTTGTTGGATTATTAATGATCAACAAAGCTAAAGCTGAAGGGAGAGATCCTTCTCAATACTCAACAATGTCATCATACAGAAAAGAAGAGCTTAAATGGTATGAAAAAGCTAATAAATTTTTCAATGTAGATGCTTACATGAATTTGCATGCAGAGGCTGTTGTACCTAGAGCAACCTCTCTTAATATAATTGGTGTTGCTGACATGATAATGTCCAAAAGATATGCAACCAATCCTAATAGAGAAATCAAGTTCACACAGCCTTATGTGCAAGACAAAGCTGACAAGGAAAAGCAACAGAAGAAGAAATGAATATTTTGTTTTATTTGTTATTGTCTGGACTATATTTATTTTCTGTCACAAAGCTACTATCTATGTAAATATCTGTTGAATGTTTCAATTTTCTGTCAGATATATTTATCCTACTTTGTGAATATTTTTCTTTTATTTGTATTAGTGACCTCACCCAAATAGGGGGAGATTATTGGATCCCTAGTTGGATTTGGGTTAGGTTCACTAATTAGGATGTCTGACCCATAATGTATAGCCAGGGTCATGTGTTTTTGAGTGATAGAGTCTAGAATAAGTCTTTAGGTTAAACCATACATGGTCCAGCTAGCGGAAGACCTCAGATGACTCAAGACTTAGAGAAAATCAAGTTCACCAAATAATTTTGACGTTCGTCGAACACAGCTCGATGATAGTCGTGCTCCGCTCGACGAACTCAGAGTTAATTCTCTGAGTCGAGCTCGATGATGGTCGAGCTCATGATGACGAAGTCTGGATTTCAACTTCTACTCCAGGATCTTTCAAGGATAACAAATCTCTATCAGTCAGAAGTTCTTGGATCATCTCAAGTCAAGGCTGAAGACCTACACCCTGTGGAAGGCTTCAAGTGATTTCTGAAGAAGTCTTGACAACATCAATCCACTTGTCTTCTCAGTTGTTTGAGAAAGAAAAGACACCATCAATCTCTCTCGCCCTCTGTAAAAATGGTTTATTAACTCCCTTAAAACGTTTATTTGGTTTTTGGGCACCTGATCAAAAGCTCAAAGCTGGCAGTCACCTGATCAAAAAACTGCTAGTGGATTCCTACCAGGGTGGTAAATGTAACACCCCCTATCCGTCGCATAGCATATAGCAGTAGGTCCGGCCGGGGCCCGATGCCATATACCACAGACAGACCGGGTGGTTACTCAATGGAAACCATCCAACCAATCACAACGTCCTACACAGTGCATTCTAGCGGAAGCAGTTTAAATAGTTGCAATTAAAAGAACCCAACAACAAGCATGAATGTCCAATAACAAGCCAAAAAGGAATGAAGTACATACACAAGTACTGGCCTTAAGGCCTCACAAATGGTTTACTCATATTACATGTTTTCCATACCACGGCACGCAGGCCGGTCATACATGAACAAAAGCAAGTAAACACTCCAATTAGGCCTTCAAGGGCCGGCTTCGCAATTTGGGCTTTAGCCCGCTATTGACCGCTTGGTTCAGCAACACCTGCAAGCAACAAACCACCGCACGGTGGCAAACAAAGGCAACGGTCAGCAATGCTGACCAAATTATAACGATCCCGCCCCCAACTCGGGGCGGCGATGCTCCTTCCCTGCACTTTATTAGTATAACCAAGCAGTAGTAATATCACTACATCACGGGCGTAGGCTCGCACGACCACACACCCCGTGCACTCAGGGCACATTCTCGGTGATCACGGTCAAAGTCCGTCGACTCACCACCATCCCTTTGGACGGCCAAACAATGAGCATTTTGTCTTCCCAGCATGCGTCACGGTAATTTAAACCATAGACTGCCGAAGACCCTCATCTATGCAAACGACTCTAACCGAACGACATAGAATGGGTACGGTTCCGCCTGACCCGTTGATCACACCGCAACGTTAATTTAAAACATATGCGCGGGTCAAACTTCTCCCGAGTCCCGTTTCCGTCACACACTTCACATAACCTGGTTATGTTCAAGTTGGCTCCCAAGCCACCAAGTTGGCAAGATCACGCATCCGCCCAGTTTTTCGGGTGCACCTCAAGGTTAATCCCCAAGCCTCCCTGTTGCAATCTACCACGTAGAAAACCCAAAAAACAAACATTCGCATGGAGTCTTCTCCGGCCTTTATGCAATGCAACGTCACCGATCCAGACCAACATGTCCGGATAGGCTTCACACATCATGCCTATGTCCGTTCTCGATTACGGACTCTACACAATGGGGACTTTACATATCTACCCCAAGGAACACCTCTAACTCACCGCAAACTCGCGAGAGCGGGCTTCCTATGCAAAAGAAGGAGAGCTTCACATGCTCAAGTAGAGAATCGTTACCCTAGCGTTATTCCTTGGTGCCATGGAAATGTAAGCGGATGAAAAGCACCGTACTTTCTTTGCCTCCGTAGATCCGAAGTCGGTTCGCGATTTGGAGCTCCGAAGTTTCGTCGGTGACCGGATCTAGGCTTCTTCTTCCTCCTTTGTTCTCCTCTCTCTATACTTTAGAAAGAGAACCTCTCAAGTGAAATGAGGGTTTCAAGGGTCCAATCCCGGGTATATCCAAGCACTAACAGCCCCCAGCCGTCGGATCCCGAATTAAAGAATCGAACGGCCACTATCCAGATCTAAAATGCAGAATCTGGGCCGAACACGGCCTGTGACATGCCCGTGTCCTGGGCCGTCTCCCTCATTCGCCGTCAAAATCGACGTGTCTCGAAAAACACACGGGCATCCGACACGCCCGTGTTTGACCTGACACGCCCGTGTTCCAACTGACACGGCCGTGTGGTTGGCCGTGTGCCCCCATCGACACAGTCCCGAAAATAACCCGAGACTCACACGGGTCTCGGACACGCCCGTGTCCAATATGACACGCCCATGTCAAACCCGAACACGCCTGGGCTCTAGGCCGTGTTCACTGTCTCAACACTTCGTTGAGCGAAGTTCGTCGACCACACGACACTGCCTGGGACACGCCCGTGTCCTAGGCCATGTTCTCTGCTTGATGATCGTCGAATCCAAAATCGTCGAACATACGACCAGATCGTCAAACCCTTCTCGACACGCCCTGGGACACGCCCATGTCCCAGGCCGTGTACTCTGCTCGACGATCGTCAAATCCAAAATTGTCGAACAAACGACCAGATCGTCCAACCAGCTCGACACGCCCTGGGACACGCCCGTGTCCCAGGTCGTGTGCCCCCTACCAAATTCCAGATTTGTCCTGAAACGTCACCAGTCGCTCTTTTGAGTTTTGGGGTGTTACAGCTCTCTCCCTCTTAAAAGAATTTCGCCCAGAAATTACATGAAGGAAAGATAAGCATAAAACTAAAATTATACCTGAGCGGAACAACTCCGGGTTCTCGTCAAGCATAGTCTGCTCTCTCTCCCAACAGAGCTCTTCTCGATAGCAATTGTCCAAACGGACCTTGACCATCCTGATCTCTTTATTGCATAGCCGCTTGACTTTCGAATCCTCAATTCGTACAGGCTTGACCTTTGTCATCAACCCACTTTCAATCAGCACTTGATTGACCGCGATCACTTGCGTAGGCTCTTGCACTGCCTTCCGTAGCACTGATATATGGAATACATCATGTAGACCACTAAGCTCCACTGATAGCTTCAACCGATAGGCTGCTTCACCAACCCGTTCCAGAACCTCAAACAACCCAAGGTACCTCGGGCTTAGCTTTTTCAATCGCCGCACCCGCGAGACACCCTTGAACGACTTGATCTCCAAGTACACCCAATCGCCCATAGCGAACTCCACGTTCGTGTGCTTAGCATTATAGTACTTCGCCTAACGGCCCTGAGCGATTAGAAACCTATCCCGAATGGTTCGCACCAACGAAGTAGCATCTTCCACCTCTTGACGCTTGTACAACTTTGACTCACCCGTTTCCAACCAGGACAACGACGTGCGACATCTTCTACAATTCAGGGCCTCGAAGGGCGCCATTTGAATACTCGTCTGGTAGCTATTGTTGTACGCAAATTCCACCAAATAAAGATGGTCTTCCCATTGCTTTCCAAAGTCCAAGACACACATGCAGAGCATGTCTTCCATAGTTCTATTGACCCTCTCGGTCTGCCCATTTGTCTGCGGATGGAAGGCTGTGCTAAAACTCAGCTTTGTTCCCAACATTTGCTACATAAGCGTCCAATCATTGGACGTGAACCGCCCATCTCGGTCACTCACGATGCTGCGGGGCACACCGTGGAGCCGCAATATGTTAACCACATATAACTTTGCCAACTTCTCCACTGGATCATCCTTCCTATGCGGAATGAAATGCGATACCTTTGTTAGCCGATCTACGACCACCCAGATGGCGTTGTTCCCCTTTTGCGACCTTGGAAACCCATGCACAAAGTCCATAGTGATGTCGTCGAATTTCCACTCTGGAATAGGCAAGGACATCAGAAATCCTCCCGGCTTTTGGCACTCCACCTTCACCAAGGCGCAAGTTTGGCACTTCTCCACGTAGAGCGCCACATCCTTCTTCAAAGCCGGCCACAAAAATAGTTTCTTAACATCGCGGTACATCTTTGTGCTCCCCAGGTGAATCGAGTACTTGGTATGGTGCGCCTCGTACAACAAATCCACCCGCAAACTGCCCACGCTTGGGACGCAAAGATGACCGTCTTTCCAAAGCAATCCATCCACAACTTCATATTGGGAATTTGACCCATCCAGAGCCTCTATCATGAGTTGCTTCATGTGGCCATCCAAATTCAAAGCCTGCCGAATCCGATCAGCCAGGTCATATTGGACTTCAGTCCGATTCAGTACTACTTCAGCACTTGATTGCTTATCAACGCAAAAGATCTCCAATGCCTCTAACTCTCGAACCAACCGCTCGTCATGAACCGACAGCAATTGGCTTGAGCTGGGGCCCGACGACTCAACGCATCCGCAACCGCATTACCTTTACTAGGCACGTACTGGATCTTGAATGTATAGTCCCCCAGGAACTCCATCCATCTACGTTGCTGCATGTTCAGGTCTTTCTGATCAATCAAATACTTCATGCTCTTGTGATCAGTGTAAATATCAATCTTCACACCGTACAAATAATGCTTCCACAGCTTCAAGGCAAAAATCATGGCCGCTAACTCCAAGTCATGGACCAGATAGTTCCTCTCGTGCACCTTCAGCTGTCTCGAGCCATATGCTATAACACTTCCATGCTGTAACAGCACACAACCCAAACCACTGCCCGAAGCATCACTATAAATCTCATAACCTTCGGTCCCACTCGGCGAACTCAGCACAGGCGCCGTGGTCAACCGACATTTCAACTCCTCAAAAGGTCGCGCGCACTCCGACGTCCAAACGAACTTCTGCTCCTTCCTCGTCAAAGTAGTGAGAGGTAACGCTATCCGCGAGAAGTTATCTACAAAGTAGTGAGAGGTAACGCTATCCTGATTAATTAAAAACGGCTACAAGATCTGTGAATTAATTGTTGAGAACAATTCCTTAACTGTCTGAATTTGAATCTTGAAAATCGTTGAACTCTTCAGAAAAATGTCGAACTGAGCTCCACTATCGTTGAACTGAGCTCAGAGATTTGGAATTAGACAGAAATAGAGATCGTCGATCTAAGCTCAACTATCGTCGAACTGAGCTCAGAGATTGAGAACCAAACTGAAGTCAAGATCTTCGATCTGAGCTCGAAGATCGTCGAATGGAGTTCGACGACTTGTTGAAGTTGAGCTCTGAGATCGTCGAATGGAGTTCGACGATTCGTCGAAGTGAGCTCACCGATCGTCGAATGGAGTTCGACGATTCGTTGTACTGAGCTCGACGAAATGACTTAGTCTTCTGAAACTGAAAATCCTGGTCTTGAGGGCAGCTTCCAAACCTAAGTACTAACCCTTAGACTCAATTCTAGTTGACCTTTAGATCTATACAATGAGGTCAAAATAGGTTTCCTAAGAGACATAGTGATCCTGACCCAAATCAGTAATAGGGTGTTCCAACAATCTCCCCCTATTTGGGTTAGGATTACTATTTACAGATATTGAAATAAAAACAACAATATATAAAGCAAAAATGCAATAAACAAGATATTGTAGAATCATAGATATTATCTCAGACAGATCATAAAACAACATATATTATCACCTTACAGAATTACTCCTTTTCTTTGCTCTTTATAAGTACTATTTCCCTGTTTGGATTTAGAGCTTCCTTTTTAGATCTTCTATCATCAGCTACACCTAAAGAGGTTTGTTGCTTAGGCCTGGGCACTACAGCTTCAGGATGCAGCTTCATGTAGCTTTCAGAATCAAAAAACTTGCTGGAAGCATATCTTTCAAGTTCCTTTTTCCATTGATCAGATAATGTAGTAATATTGGAAGTGTCTTTGCCTTGTTCTCTGGCTTTCTTGATCTGGTCCAGAGCAGCTAATTCCTTCATCCTGGCTGTCCAAGAAGTAGGGTTGTTCTCTGGATCCTCAAAGGGAACTGGAGGCTCATATCTGTTGGAGGAATTGTCTGCAGGAGTTCTGGATGAGACTAACTCTTTAAGCTTGTATGGAAAGGGACTTGAAGTAGTATCAGATGGAGCTTGTCCTTTCCTTGAATAAGGGTGTTGCCTGGAATAGCCTTTTGAGTATACTTGAAATTCTCTTTGGTTTACTCTATAGCTTCCTCTCCTTGATTGATAGCCTCTGGATTGGCTTCCCCTATGTTGAGATCTTCCTTAAGGCTGATAAGGGGTTTGGCTTCTGGCAGAGGAATGAGATGCCGAGCTACCACTTGCACCTGCATCAGGTGAAGGAAGAGGAGGAGGAGGATGATGGAACTGAGAGGAATCTTTCTCATACTTTCTCTTTTTCTTCATGGCCTTCAATTGATTCTTGGAGTATTGCATCCAGTGTTCTGTGATGGGGCAGTCATGCAATATGTAGTAAGGAATATCATTGGTATCTTTGACTTTTGCTGGAGGAACCCTTTTCATAGCCTTGCTTCTGGCCTTTCTTTTTCTTGCAATAGTTGCAGAGGAGTCATCTGAATCAGTCCTATATTGATCACTTTCTGAGCTTTGTTCATCATACAGTGCATCAATCCTTTTGAGATAGTCTATCTGTTGTTGTGATTGAGTAGAGGTAACAGTAGTGACAGCAGTTGTGGCAGCAATAGTAGAAGGAGGAATAGAAGCAACACTAGCAGAGGGGATTACATTAGCAGATACAAAACTTTCAGAAGTAACACTCTCAGAAATGGAAGGTACAGCAGTAGTAGATACAGCAGTAACTGGGGCAGCAGCAGATACAGATAAAATACTTTCAGATACAACAGGTTCAACATCAGCAATAACATCAGTAGTAACAGCAGGCTCAAATTCAATTGCCTCTGTCATATGTATGTCCTCAAATACTGAATCATCAGAATTAGCAGCAATGTCAACAATGTCAGTAGAAGCAGCAATAACAGAAACAGCAGGGGCAGCAGCAGAAAGGGACTTTATAAAAGAATAAATTAAGCTGGTGTCACAGCTTGAAATGGGCACAATGGCCTTAGACAGATCTTCAGATGGCTGGACTGTAGTATGCTCTAGAAGACAGCTGAAATATATTGAATCAAAATATGATAATCGTGACCTGAGGTCCATTGAGAAAACTGCAACTTGTTGTGTTGAGGCTTGAGCTTGAACTGAGGTAACAGCAGCAGCAGCAACAACAGGCAACCTATACACTTCATGAGGCATCTCCCCCTGCCTAGATTCAATCAGGACTGTATCAAGGCACCCAGATGAAGGGATTGCCTGAGGAGGAATAAGAGAGGAGAGCCTGGCAGACAGGTCTGCAACTGACTGTAGAAGTGGAGCCAAGGAGGTCTCCAACAAGATTGATAGCCTGGGAGCTATCAGCTTATATAGTCTGTCTGCTAAAGCCGGAATATCTACATGCTCAATAGGGACTTGAGCAGAGGTAGAGAATGAAGGTGGAACAGTTGGAGATGTTGGTGTATTGGGGAAAGGAGGGTTGAAATATGGGGATTGTGGAAATTGAAGATAATGGAATGGAAACAGAGGGTGTGAAGGAGGGTTGTGCAATGATATCTTGAAGTAACTGTTGGTAAGATGTGGATGAAGAGGGTAGATCAGGAGGGGATGAAGGGGAATCATCCATAAAGGAATCATCAATCAGATTGAAAGTTGGAAGATAAGATGATGATTCAATTTCTAGGTGAGGGTATTGATGTAGAGGATGGAAAAGTTCTTCTGTGAGAGGTGGAGGTGGAGAAATTGAAGTTGGAGATGGGGTTGAAATAATGATTGTGGAGGAAATTTGAATGTTGGAGGTGACTGGTGGAGATGAAATAAGAGGTGGAGGAGGAGAGGAAGAAGCAGACAAGTCTTCTGCAGGGGCAGAGACTTGAAGGGAAGAGACTGCAACAGTCCTTGTGCCTGAAGTAGTAGATGCAAAGGGCCTGCTGGGCTTCACTATCTGTCTATCACATTTGCCAAACAGGGCACAGAAGAGCCTCTTAGAGGCATTGATGTGCATCCCATTTGAGACTAGCAATGCAGGGCATCTTTTTTGAAGAAATATCCCTAGTATCCTTCCGAAGTTGACAAAATGCTTGTTGATCTTTTTCTTAATCAGGTCAAAGAAAACTTCTCCCCAGTTTAACTGTTTCTTATCTACAATAGCACCCATCAAACATAGCTGATACCTGGAGATGGTATCATGGGCTGAGTGTTTGGCCAACAAGACTTTTCCAACCACATCAGCTAAGAACTTGTACTCAACAGCCAAATATTTCTTCAGCAGCTTGCTAGGGTTTGCATCAGAATGACCCATTCTATTAAGCATGGTAGAAAATTCTTCTACAGACATCTCAGCAGAATCTCCTCTAGAATTCAATCCAAAAATCTCTCTCAGGGCAACAGGTGTAAGAGGTACGTGAGTTCCTGATATTGTGCCAATCACTGTATTCTGGTCCTGGTTGTGGGCAGTATAGACCAACTCCTTGATTTCATCAGCAGCCAATTTGATTCTGGTGGACATTATAGTAACTAGCTTTTGCTCCTTGAAAAGTTCTAGAATGTCTTGGAAAATATGATCACTGTTATTGAAATAGTCCATATCTATATCAAATCCTGCATCAAATTTCATGGCGGCCAGGACTGCAACTGAGACGACCATTGTTTCCTGCAAAAATCAACAAACAAACGACCAAGTGTAGAGAAGTTTGGAGGGAAAGAAAATTTTTGCAGAAAGTATGAAAGCGCAAGGGAGAACGACGGCCGAAAAAAGAGTTTTATATTAGGGTTCGACGCAGAAAAGGAAAGATCGTTGAACTCAGTTCGACGATCGGGGCTTCTAAAGGAAACCGAAAGGTCATCAACATCGTCGATCTCCGTTCGACGATATTGGAGAGCATCGAGCTCCGTTCGATGATAGTTCAGAAAATAAAATCGTTGAGCTGCGTTCGACGATCGCTGACCTGGATAGATAGTTGAGCACTATCTGAGAAGCGCTGAACTCTGGTCGACGATTTCGGAAAGCGTCGATCTCCGTTCGACGATCGGGGGGAAAATCATCGAGCGCAGTTTAAAGATCAGAAACACTCTATACACTAGAAAAATTAAAATGTTTGCCTAGTCTTGGTCATTTTTAGAGTTTTAAAATCTTGGAACTTATTTTAGACTTCCTCCATCTAACAGTTCTAACTGATTTAGGAAGGTGTGTTTCTTTTCATCCAAGGGTTTGGTGAAAATATCTCCCCTTTACAAATCAGTTGTGATATATTGATTTTCAATTTTATTTTTCTCAACATTATCCCTTAAAAGGTGATGCCTAATTTCTATGTGTTTTGTCCTACTATGGAGGACTGGATTTTGAGCTATAGAAATAACACTGGTATTATCACAAAAGATTTTAGACTTCTCTAAGTTATAGCCATAGTCTAGGAGTTGGTTTTGAATCCACAAGATTTGTGAACAACAACTACCTGCAGCCATATATTCAGCTTCAGCAGTTGAAGTTGACACAGTTGTTTGTTTCTTGCAAAACCAGGAGACAAGTCTGTCACCAAGAAACTGACAAGTTCCACTGGTGCTTTTCCTGTCAATTCTGCATCCAGCATAATCAGCATCAGAAAATCCATTTAAGTCAAATGCTGAATATTTTGGATACCAGAGACCTAGATTTGGACAACTTTTAACATACCTGAGAATCCTTTTTACTAATGTTAGGTGTGACTCTCTAGGGCTCACTTGGAATCTAGCATAGATGCATGTAGCAAACATTATGTCAGGTGTACTAGCTGTAAGGTACAATAAAGAGCCAATCATTGCTCTATATATTGTCTGATCAACAGGGTTCCCATGTTCATCAGCATCTAATACAGCATTAGTAGGCATAGGTGTTTTCATACAAGATGCTTCAAACATACCAAATTTCTTAACCAATTCCTTTGCATACTTGGTTTGAGAATTAAATATGCCTTCAGCATGTTGTTTGATTTGCAATCCTAGAAAGAAGGATAGCTCACCCATGCTACTCATTTCAAATTTAGAATACATTAGATTTGAGAACCTTCTGCACAAATTTGAATCAGTAGAACCAAAGATAATATCATCTACATAGATTTGTACTAGTAGGGTATGGGACTTATGGGTTCTAATAAAAAGAGTTTGGTCTACTCTACCCCTTATAAACTCATTTTTCAGGAGAAAGCATGCTAGGGTCTCATACCATGCTCTATGAGCTTGCTTGAGACCATATAATGCTTTATTCAGTTTAAAAACATAATCAGAATGAGTTGGAGAGATAAAACCTGGAGGTTGTCTGACATAGACTTCTTCTTTGATGTCTCCATTGAGAAAGGCACTCTTTACATCCATCTGGTATACTTTGAAGCCTTTGTGTGTTGTATATGCTAATAAGATTATAATAGCCTCCAACCTTGCAACTGGTGCAAAAGTCTGGTCATAATCTATGCCTTTTTCTTGAGAGTACCCTTGAGCAACTAGCCTTGCCTTGTTCCTTACAATTACTCCTTGATCATCAAATTTGTTTCTGAACACCCACTTTGTTCCAACAATGGAGTGATCCTTAGGCCTTGGTACTAGTTCCCAAACTTTATTCCTTTCAAATTGATGCAACTCTTCTTGCATTGTAATGATCCAGTGTGGATCTTGCTTTGCATCTTGAATGGATTGAGGTTCAATTTGAGATATGAAGCAAGTGTGCAATAGGTTTTGGTTGACCTGATTTCTAGTTTGCACACCAGCTGAGATGTCTCCAATCACTTGGGAGATTGGATGGTCTCTTGATGTTACTAAATCAACAGGGGGTGATGATTGTTCACCAACCTGTGTTGTTGTTTCCTCTTGTGGTACAACAACTGGCTCTTCAAGAAGTTTCTCTTCAGGATGTTGAATGTCTTCTTCATCTTCACTGCTTTCCTCTTTTTGAATGATTTGTAGTCTGTTCAGGTCTTCTGCAAGAGAGTGTACCTGCAAAGGTTCTATGGTAGAAATGTTCTTCTCCTTGAAAGACATGTTAGTTTCATCAAAAGATATGTGAACAGATTCATCAATTTTAAGAGTTGATTTATTATATACCCTATAAGCCTTACTGATCATGGAGTATCCCAGAAACACTCCTTCATCAGCTTTAGCTTGAAATTTTGCAAAGTATTTCTTGTCATTATTAATAATATAACAAATACAACCAAAAATTCTAAAATAATCTACTTTAGGTTTCTTCCCTTTGAGTAATTCATAGGGAGTCTTGCCCTTCAGTTTATGTATTAAACTTCTATTCAGCACATAGTTGGAGGTGTTCACTGCCTCTGCCCAAAAGGATAGAGGAAGGTGAGCATCTGACAGCAATGTAGTGGCAGATTCAATAAGGGTTCTATTTTTCCTTTCATCTACCCCATTTTGTTGAGGAGTTCTAGGAGCTGAGAAAGTGTGTTTGATCCCTTCACTCTGACAGAACTCTTGCATAAGAAGAGAATCAAACTCTGTCCCATGATCACTTCTGATCAGGGCAATGTGAGTATTGAACTCAGTCTGTATGCATTTGAGAAACTCTGTCAAACACTTAAAGTTATCAGACTTCTTCCTCAGAAAGAACACCCATGTGAATCTAGAGAAGTCATCTACAACTACTAAAGTGTAAGATTTCCCTCCTAAGCTTTGTACTGTAATGGGTCCAAAAAGATCAATGTGTAACAGATACAAAATCCTAGGTGAATCACTCTTATTAAGTGACTTGAAACTATTTTTAGTTTGCTTGCCTAATTGACAAGCCCTGCAGAGTCCTTCCTTCTTGTATGAGCCAGAAGGTAGTCCTCTAACAAGGTTGTCCTTGGATAGCCTAGCAATGGTTCTAAGGTTTATATGTCCTAATCTCTTATGTCATAGTACATTAGGTCTACTAACATAGTTAAACAGACAAATATCTACTTCAGTTGAAAGAAAGTCTACTAAATAGATGTTACCTTTTCTTTTACCTGTCAACACAGTTGTGTTGTCCTCTGATTTGATCCTGCATAAGGATTTGCTGAAAGTCACCTGGTAGCCTTCATCACATAGCTGACTGATGCTGATCAAGTTGTGCTTCAGTCCTTCCACATAGGCTACCTTCTTGAATGTGACTGTCCCAATTTGGACTGCACCATATCCTTTTGTTAGTCCAAAGTTTGAATCACCAAATATGACTTTGGGTCCAAGATTGGCTTTAAAGGATGTGAGATTGTCCTTGCTTCCTATCATGTGCTTTGAGCACCCACTATCCAGATACCATTGTTGGTTTGATGTTGGATAGGTCTTCACCTGCACATAAAATAATTTACTTGTTTTTGACCCAGTTTACCTTGGGCCTAGGTTGATAACCTTTAAATTCAGAAATAAATGACATCCCTGGTTGACTCTTATAACCTTCAGGATGATATCTCCTTGGAGGTATTATCCATTCAGTATAGGGGTTAAATCTGGATGAAGGACCCCTAGGATTGGAATTTGATTTACCCTTGAAGAAGTTTTCAAATCTCTGATCTCTGCTCGACGATCGTTGAGCTGCGTTCGACGATCTTGGGTCAGATCGTCGAGCTCCGTTCGACGATCGACTATGGCAGAGTTCATGGATTAGAGATCGTCGACCTGAGTTCGATGATTTTGACTGAGATCGTCGATCTGCATTCGACGATCGTCTAGCTCCGTTCGACGATTTCTATTGAACACTTGATTTCTTGGGTACGTAAGAATTCTTCCTAGCTACCTCTACAACTCCTTTCCCTTTATCAGAAATAAACTTGATTGGGGTTGTTAGTACTATAGGTTGGCTGGATGAAGCACCCAAGCCCAGTGTACTGTTGAACCTAGAGTTCACGGTGCTTGTGATGTCCATTAGCTTGATGCTTCTCCCATTAAGGGATTCTTCAAGATTTTTGGCCTTTGATAGCTCACTTTTCAGTGAAGCTATCTGCTCCCTACAACACTCTAACTCCTCAGAGAGTTTGAGGTTTTCTGATTTTAAGGTACTGTGTTCAGATAATTGATTTCTGAGAGAAATGATTTCCTTCTCAGACTTTAACAGGTCTAAACATAGTGCTTTAAATTCATACTTAAAGTCCTCAGAATTGAAATCAAATGAGTCTATTACCTGGTCTTCTTCAGGTTGAGTCTCTGATTCAGATTCAGACTCTTCTTCATCAGAATTGTGTTGAGAGGCATTGATAGCCATCATGCAGAATTCCTTCTCTTCAGCATCATCCTCATCATCACTTGAGCTGGAAGAAGTTTCTGATTCTTCTTTTGTCTCACTCTAAGATTCAGCAACAAATCCCTTCCTTGTGTGTTTGTTCTTGCTTGAGGAGGGTTTGCCATTGCTATTCTTCTTGAAGTACTTGTCTTTTCTTCTTTCTCTCTTGTCCTTTCTGTCCTTGTTTTTGTTCTCTGGACAGTCAGGCACAATGTGGCCTGATTTCCTGCAACCAAAGCAAATAATTTCTTTATTATTTGATTTATCATACCTTGGCTTGTCATGTTCTTTGTATGATCTCTTCCTGAAGTCCTTTCTGGCCATTTTGTAAAATCTTTTGGCCAGTAGACTAAGCAGCTCATCATTGCCTGTGACCTTGTCTTCAGGCTGATCTTCAGTGGCTTTGAAAGCTATTGACTTTTCCTTTCTTGTGGCTGGTGAGACAGCCTTCTGCTCTTCTTCTCTTTTTTTGATGAGCAGCTCAAAAGACTTGAGCTTGCCCAAGAGAGCTTCTGTTGTGATTTCATTGAGACTTCTGGCATCCTTGATTGGCCAGATCCTTGAGTCCCAAGTGCTTGGGAAGCACATTAGGATTTTGTCATTTAGCTCAGTCAATGAGATCTCTTTATCCAAAGTTTTCAGTTCATTGACTATCAGACCAAGTCTATTATACATGTCTGCTACTGACTCAACTTCTCATTTCTTGAAGTTCTCATGTTGGGTTATGAGGTGAGATCTTCTGTCTTTTCTTTCATCATCAGATCCTGAGACTATCTCAGATAGCTTATCCTAGATTTCCTTCGCTGAGTTGCATTCAGCCACCTTTTGGAAAATGTCATCAGACATAGCCTGGGCTAAGATATTCATAGCCTTTGCATTTGCTACTTTCCACTTCTTGATCTCTGCATCTGTTCCTGAGGGAGGTGGAACAGCATTTGTGCTTGTGTTCTCTGGAGGTCTTGGACACACTGTCAAAACAGAATTGAAGATGTCCTCATCAATAGAATTCATGTAGAGTCTAATCCTTGCCTTCCAAAGTGCAAACTTGGATAGATTGCACACTAGAGGTCTGGTGCTAGCATAATCTTTGTTTTGGGTCATGTTTTGTGAAGAAATAATTCTAATAACAAAATCAAAATAAGGAGATCTAATTATAGGAATCTTTGGGTTCAGGTGTTAGCCTGTGCAACCACTGAGATGTGGTATTTTTAACCAACCTCGCTTTGATACCAATTGAAAGTGCAAGTTAGATCTGATATACTCTAGAGGGGGGGGTGAATAGAATATGGTGCTTGCTAAAAACTTTTTACAACAGTTGTTGTAATCCTAAGTGAACAGGGAAGCAAATAATATAAAGTAATCTAATCAATCTGGGTACATCCACTCTTCTACCACCCTAGGTAGGAATCCACTGCAGGATGAGTTGATCAGCTGTCCTGGGCACCAATGAGCTTTTGATAAGGTGCTCAAAAATCAAACCAGATTTTTTGATCAGGTGTCTTGCCACCAATGAGGTTTTGATAAGGTGCTCAAAAACCAATCACAAACTTTTGAAGGGAGTTTGAAAAACCCTTTACAGCAGAGAGAGAGAGAGAGGGAAAGAGATGATCTTCTCTGTCAACAGTCAGAGAGAAGATAGTTGATGTTGTCAAAGCTCCCCCTGAGATCTGTAGTTGTTCAGGAAGTGAAGCTTTGCAGTAGGGTGATAGGCATTCAGAAAATTGATCTCCAGCAAATGATGATTTCAGCAACAACTGAAATGTGAGGTGTATGGAGTCTTGAGTGATGATGGCCTTGAACACTTAAATCAAAAGAGATCTGAAGATTTCAGTTTGTTGATCTCCTTTGGTGATGGTGTTCTTGTATGAATCTTTGAGACTGAGAATGTCTGCAACTCTTTCTTCTTTCTCTTGTGTGATTGTGTTGTGTGAGCTGTTGTTGCAGAGAATATTTTTCTAACTTCTTGTTCTTCTGCTCTTTGGAATAATGAAAAATCTTATCTTTTATTCCTTTTTGTCTGAATAGAAATGATCCATTGTCAAGATAGCCGTTGGCCTGTCATAAATGACTTCCTTAATTGCTTTTGCCTTCTGGAGGAAAGTCCAATAAAACATTCCTTGATAATTCCTTGAAACTTGCTCCAGATTAATTAAAAACGGCTACAAGATCTGTGAATTAATTGCTGAGAACAATTCCTTAACTGTCTGAATTTGAATCTTGAAAATCGTTGAACTCTTCAGAAAAACGTCGAACTTAGCTCCACTATCGTTGAACTGAGCTCAGAGATTTGGACTTAGACAGAAACAGAGATCGTCGATCTGAGCTCAACTATCGTCGAACTGAGCTCAGAGATTGAGAACCAAACTGAAGTCAAGATCGTTGATCTGAGCTCGAAGATCGTCGAATGGAGTTCGATGACTTGTTGAAGTTGAGCTCAGAGATCGTCGAATGGAGTTCGACAATTCGTCGAAGTGAGCTCACCGATTGTCGAATGGAGTTCGATGATTCGTCGTACTGAGCTCGACAAAATGACTTAGTCTTCTGAAACTGAAAATCCTGGTCTTGAGGGCAACTTCGAAACCTAAGTACTAACCCTTAGACTCAATTCTAGTTGACCTTTAGATCTATACAATGAGGTCAAAACAGGTTTCCTAAGAGACATAGTGATCCTGACCCAAATCAGTAATAGGGTGTTCCAACATATTGTAATTGACTCTGATGAAAATGGGAAACCTGTTTATCTGAAATTATATAGGGCCATTGTTGGGTCCCTATTATATCTTACAGCAAGTAGACCTGACATAATGTTTGCTACATGTCTTTGTACTAGGTTCCAGGTGAACCCCAAAGAATCTCACCATAATTTATTAAAAAGGATTTTAAGATATATAAAGAGTTGTCCTAGTCTAGGACTCTGGTATCCAAATGATTCAGAGTTTGAGTTAACTGGATACTCAGATGCTGACTTTGCTAGATATAGAGTAGACAGAAAAAGTACCTTAGGGACATGCCAGTTCCTTGGTATGAGATAAGTGTCTTGGTTTTGTAAAAAGCAATCATCTGTGTCTACATCAACTGCTGAAGCAGAATACATAGCAGCTGCCAGTTGCTGTTCCCAGATGTTGTGGATTCAGAACCAACTCCTGGATTATGACTTCAACTTAAATAATTCAACTTTACTATATGACAACACAAGTGCAATTTCTATTGCACAAAATCCAGTGCATCACAGTAGGACTAAGCATATAGACATCTGACACCATTTCATTAGAGGGTGTGTGGACAAAAATAAAATTAAGCTTGTCTACATCTACACTGATTTGCATTGAGAAAATATCTTCACCAAACCCTTGGATGAGAGGAACCACCTGTTCTTTATAAATCAGCTTGGTATGATCAATGGAGAAGCGTTAATTTAAATTTATGTTTGCGGTCGAAAAATTTGCATCAATTCGTCGAACGGAGATCGAAGAACAGAGAAGAGTTCTAGAGAAATTCGTCGAACGGAGATCTACGAATTGTCTATGTGTGAAGCTATTTTCGTCGACCGGAGTTCGACGATATTGGTTCAGAAAATTTTCGTCGAACTGACATCGACGAGATGTTGTCAGTTCTTCTTACTGAGATCGACGAATTGTTTTGTCAATAAAATATTTTGTCGAACTGAGATCGAAGAATTTTATTTATTTTGTCGGACGGAGTCTACCACTTCATATTCTGAAAACCATATATCTAGGTTTTTTTTGAGCTCCGTCCCGCGCTTTCTGTTCCCTTACACTTGCTCTCTGTTTTTCTTTTACAGACGAACATAATGGCGATTACGGCGAACACTCTTGCTGCAATGAAATTTGACATGGGCTTTGACATTGACTTTGAATAATTCCAGCACTCTAACCAGATCTTTATCAATATTCTGAAATTGTTTGTGGAGCAGAATCTATAAAAGTTCATGACTCAACGAATGAAAATTGCAATGATTGAGATTAAGGAATGGGTGCTTACCTTTACAACACCAGAGGAATATATAATGACAGGAACAATATCCGGTAATGAAGTCCCTCTTTCCCCCACTATTTTATCTGAGATTTTTGGTCTGCTGAATGGTAATGAAGAATTAGAGATAAATAATGAGGAATATGATAATATGTTGATTAAGATGGGTCATTCTGGAGAAAACCCGAACAAACTGTCGAATAAAAAATTATCTGCTTAGTACAAATTTTTGGCTGATGTTGTCGAAAAGGTTCTATTGGGCAAACATATCGCCCACGACTACTTCACCAGGCACCAGTTCTTGGTGATGTGTGCACTGGTTGATAAGAAAGGAGTAAACTGGGCAAATTATTGTTCGATTTAATTAAGAAGAAAAATAACAAGAAGGATGTTTGCTTTGGAAGGATTTTAGGGATAGTCCTACACGAAAAGGATTCTGAACTACTGGTCTCCACGACAGTGTTCATAAATTCTTCCAAAAGGATTACATCTGCACTATTTGGCAGATGGGATAGGAAAATCACCAAGTCATCCAAGTCTTCATCCTCTACAAGGACTTCTGAGAGCACCAGAGCCGTAACAGCCGCTCCTTCACCTCCAGAAGATGTTCCTTCCTCCACCAACATTCCTTCTCCTCCTCAACCTTAACAACACAACAACATCTACCCACACCAGTTCCCTCACCAGCTCAATATCCAGAGCATACCACAACACCTCCACATTCTTCACCTCAAATTCATATTTCTGACATACCATTGATGCGCTGGCAGTAAGATTACCATTCACTACCAAGTAATAAAAGGGAGGAGTAGCTTCCCCAAGTATCGATCTCACGCGGAGTGCAAGTAGTGAGCATGGATTCAGCTTTTAGAGAAAAGAATGAAAGTGTTAAGTAAAAACGAGTGGTTTGATTTTGGGTTTCCTACACTAAGCAACAATAATCTAGTGCGGGTCGCTGTCACCGCATCGCCAGGGTGAATTACTCCAAAGAGTAATGGCGGAGATGAACAAACAATCGAGGGTCGTAAACACCTCTTCGCATCGCGCGCTTCTAGTAGTCGCTAGAATGGCTCAAACACAACTTTCTATAATAAATAAGAAGCTCATCAACATACATCATGATAAATAAATCACCACACAAAACCATAGCAAGACCATGAGCAAAACATGGTTATTAAGCCTCAAGTATACTAGCACAAGTTCAGGTTAAAGCAAATCCAAGAAAAGAGGGGGTGAAACACAACCATGCACTCAAAGGCTCTCCAAGATTCACGGCCAGAAGCGAGGGTT
The DNA here is from genome assembly GCA_039583875.1 of Platanthera guangdongensis. NCBI lineage: Eukaryota > Viridiplantae > Streptophyta > Magnoliopsida > Asparagales > Orchidaceae > Platanthera > Platanthera guangdongensis. The sequence goes on along the minus strand of CM077163.1, from coordinate 128,633,499 downwards.
GTCGAGCCTCATCCTAGCTCGTTCTTTGGAAGGTATTCGGGATCCCGAAGGGCTGTCACTTCCTTCTTCATACCTGTCTTCTTCGTGTTGTGGTCGATGATTCGGATCAGAGCGAAATGCTTCAGAAGTTTTGCAAATAAGAACTCAAATAGTAGCTTGGAGGTCGACAATGGCAATGGCGATCGGAGACAAAGCTTTAGCAAGCTCTTTGGAGGAGAATGGGTGGCCGGATCAACCCTCCAAGGAGGAGAGAGAAAATGACGACTGGAGGGATGAGTTCTCGCTCAAAAGTGCGGACATGGCGGGAGAAAACGAAGATATCCCGGTCCAGAAGAATTTTGCGGCTTAAATAGTAAAAGTCAGAAAAAATGATCATGCACGGTCTGGCGCACGACCATGCGTGAACCGTGCAATATTAATATCCAGAAAAATGCCAGAGAAAGAAGAAGCGTTTACCCGTGCGTTTCCTTCACGTACAGGCAGTTCCACACGTTCGTGAATGACATCGCATGGGTAGCAACAGAGTGTTGGAAAATAGAAACATACAGGAAAACCGTGTGTTTTACTCATGCACGGGCGCAGCCGACCGTGCGTGAACAACACGCACGATTAGCCACAAAACGGAAAAAACTGGGAAGCTACAGGAAATCCGTGCGTTTCCTTTGCGCACGATTTTGAAGAAACCGTGTGTCAACCGTGCGAGAGGAAATTCGTCGAGCTCAGCTCGACGTTCTTCCAGCCGACTATAACGCACGATTTCAGGCAAACCGTGCATGAAAGAAACGCACGACCGTGCATTTTCCTTGAGGCAGAATTCCTGCATTGGGGGAAAATGCACCACAAAATAAAATCTCACAAATGAGGACCTTCCAGCAATCAACAAAATTCAATAAAAACTACTAGAACGAGCCCTGGGGAGCACCAAGTGCATACCCCCAGCAAATGAATGCGCAATTGCGCACCCACGGGCTAGAAAAGTTCACTAAACTTGAAACGTAGTAGGAACGAAATATCAATGAAAACAACTGAAAACTGAAGTGCAAAGTCATGAAAACCGGCCCAGATGAGTCCGCAAAGCCCTATATAAATGGGACTCATCACACCCCCAGACTTACCTATTTTCGCATCTCGTGCAACGAAGATCCTTGCAGACTAGAAAAAGAACTAACTAACACAGTAATTATGATCTGGAGTACCATGTGAAGTCGCACGCTTGCGGGCGTAAAAATATGTTAGAGAAAATTTCTAAGCATACAAAATAATTTATACTTTTCAGCCTGCGCAACAAAAATTTTATGACTACTCAAAAACAAAATCGTCGTGAATCCTCCGGTCACGCGTCGGGAGAAAATAGACTAACCGCTAAGGCAAGTATTGCCAAAGATCGGGATTTGGGACAACCTCCAAAGGAATCCACCAATGTCGGTGACCAAATTCTTGCCCGTTCGCACTCTCTCCACGACACTAGTTTGCTTTAAGCATGAGACTGTAGTACTTCGGGTAGTAATGGGGCTTGGGTTAAGGCGAGGTAATCAAGGATAAAAATGAAGGCTAAGCACAAAACCCAAATGAGCTAGCACAAAAAAAGACTATCTGCTACCACAAAACACGCGGGTAGACCACACCCCCAGACTTAATTTTTAAAATATGGGTGTGCGTACCGCATACTCCAAAAAATATATCATCGCAAATCAGATTTTCAGTTATACTTTTCCTTTCTCTTTTTCTTTCTTTTTCAAATTTTCTTTTTATACATTTTCTTGTTAATTCTTCTTTTTCTTTTTCATAATTCCAGCAAATAAATTCATGGGAGCACAACCACAAATTTCAGAAAGAACAACACTGCATCAAGACCCCCATCCTGAAATTAGAAACAGTAAAGCTAGACTTAGGTGTGCGACTAGGGTCGGTTACTAGGATTTGGTGAAATAAAAGTGGAGCTGAATCAAAGGAGGGGTAGGCACAACGGGGCTAGCGAGGATAAGATGTTAGGAATGAGTACAAAACTCAACCTGGCCAAAATGATGTCCTACATCATGCTCATGCTTAACTAACCATTCACTAATGCTTCGAGAGTAGCTTGGGGCAAGTTCTTAGCCAACGAGAAATACTATCCATCCTCTCGACTCGAGCAATACGAATCTAACGGCTATCTACACACATCCCTAAGCTACCGTCGGATTCACATCAGATTCAGCAATTTTTGAGTATAATAAAAAAAATTTACACAATTAGAAAAATATAAAACTAAAAGCATGCAGAAAAATTAATTACACTCTAATTTCTACACGAGATGGGAGCACTTGACTAGGAGCACAGCAAGGTCAATATTTTACCCCGTCTCACAATCCTATGTTAGCAAGGTAATTTTCCTAAATCTAATGAAAGAAACAAGTTTGACACGCCGTACGCAAAAAGTTAAGTACGCGCTCATGTGGGTGCAACGATGCGCAATGCAATGAACTAATCAAACAAATTAAAAATAGCTAATGGTATGCAAATGAAGTGCACGTGCAAAGGTAACATCGACAAGCTCTCCCCCAGACTTAAGCTAAGAAGCACAGCAAAATACGTTGAAGTTAAAATCAAAATGAGATAAGTGGAGAAGTTACCCAATGCTTAGAAAATGAGCATACCAGAAGATTGGCTTTAAACTTGATCAATAAGCCCACGGCCCAGACAAAATCACATGCAAGAATCACATCTCCAACCAAGCAAATAATAGGCATGCACACTCAAAAAGCTAGACAAACAAATTAAACGCAACTAAATTGGGTTGTCTCCCAGAAGCCCTTTTCTTTACCGTCCTTAAGGTGGACCAAATACATGTATTAACAGTTTTATACAATGTTCAGGTAGCAAAAGGTTAATACGCAGAGAAAGGCAATTCAAAGTCACACACAACATTACAGAAATAAAATTCTAGCAGCAACAAGAGAAAAGGAGACGGCCCCAGAGATACCTCACTTTTCAGCTAAACGCCTATTTGTGATAGATCCCCCCAGACACGCGAAATGAGGAAGAGGGGAGAGCTTTAGGGCAAAAGCAACTCCTTTCGTTTTAATTCCACAGAAGAGGAGTGCCAAGGCGGAAAGGTCACACACGGCTCTTCAACAGCTAGAGTAACATCAAAAATCGGGGCATCCTTTCTTCACCCGCTGAGAGTGAAAGATCAGACCCTGTTACCTGTTTCATAGTTTTACAGACTTTGGCTAAACAAATTGCAGTTTTTAAATCGAAATTCTGTACGCCCACATCCGGCGTGCACATCACATCCATCTTTGTAGCAGCATCATGCATCACATCAAGGACCTGAGTCACTTCTATCCCTTTAGTTGTCATTGGCGTTTCAAAAACTTTTTCAACCAGTTCTTGTCCCGTCGATTGAAAATCTGCCTTAACACCACTAGAAACATCAGTAGATGACACGATAGTTAAGTTCACAGGTTTTACGAGGTCAACAAAAATTAATTGAGGAGGCGAAGGTGGTAAAGGTTCATTAATTTTGGGCGCAAAAGTGATGCCACTAGCATCAAAATGCAACGTCGTCTCACTAGCTTTAAGGAAGGGGACCCCAAAGGCGGGTTTTGACGTGTTACCCTTGGGTCCAAGCACCTAAAAGTCTGTGAAGACAGCCGCCCCATTCAAAACCACTTCTACACCCTTCACCTCTCCATTGGTATCAACCATAGATCTATCAGCTAGCATTAAGGATTTCCTTCCATCGAATTTGACATTCAAATTCATCTTTTGAACATCTTGCAAAGCAAGAATGTTGGAAGATGAACCAAAATCACATAGCACTATAGTTTCTATGGCATTAATCTCACATTTAATAGTCATTTCACGTGCATTACATTACCCCACATCCTCAACACTCTTCCCATGCTCACGGGGAATCTTCTCCGTGTCGCTAGGAAGAGTGCCGCGGGTGCGCTCAGAAAATACGTGGGCCAATTGTCCTAATTGTGTTTCCAAATTCCTCATGGAAGTAGTCTGAGTAGTCATATTCGACTGGGCCATTTCAACAAACTTTTCTATCATCTCCTCTTACACGCTCTTGCACATCCCTTGCAAATTCTGATTATAACTCGGCTGAGAGGGTCGTGACTGGCTACCAAAAGACTGAGCATCGAATTGATGCTGGCCCCCATGCCATCTTTGACCGGGCGCGTTTTGGTTCCACAAGAAATTTGGATGGTTTCTCGCGTTAGGGTTATAAGTATTATTGTAAAGCATATCATGATTTTGATTGTTTATAATATTAAAAATTTCATCACAAGCCATACCTACCTGGTCAGCAAATAGCTCACCCGCGGGGCACTCATAAGCGCGGTGGCCAGAGTTACCACAACCCTGGCATGATATGCTCTTCACAGGGGCAGGCGGTGGGGTCGATCGGGTCAACATAATCTTCCCATCCAAGGTAGATGGCTCGATTCGGCGTGCAGCCCCACCGCATTTACATCAAACAAATTTCTCGCCCCTCTAGGAGCATTCCTGCCTGCTGTCCAGTATGTTCTTTGGGAGGCCGTGTCTTTAAGAAGTCTCAATGCTTCCTCAGGAGATAGGTTCATGATCGTGCCACCCGTCGCCGCATTGATCATTGCCCTAAAATTTGGCTCAATGGCAAAATAAAATATCTCCACCAAATTCCAAGGCTAACAGCCGTGTTGAGGACAACGACACTGTAGGTCGGCAAATCTCTCCCAAGCCTCAGAAAGAGTTTCTTGATCCAGCTATCTGAACGTGGCTATTTCCCTGTGAGCATTAAAAATTTTATCAACAGGATGAAACTTAGCCAAAAACATGGAAGATAAAGCTTCCCAGGTCTCAACGGTGCCAGACGCGATCGTATACAACCACGTATTAGCCCTATCCCTTAGTGAAAAAGGGAACAACTTAAGTTTCACAACTTCATCCGCAATTCCCGTATAGCGGAAAGTTCCGCATATCTCAGAAACCTCAGCCAAATGTAACTGAGGATCCTCGCTCAGCAGACCCGAGTACTATGTATTGTTCCTAATCATATTCAAAATCGCAGGCTTTATCTCAAAATGATTATTGGCTATGGTTGCCCCGAACCCTAGATAAACACTCCCCACTATAGGGGTAGTGAAATCCCGCATTGTCCTAATGCGAGGCTGGGCCACATCCTGGTTCTCAACGATTCATTCCCCTTGGCCATTTCCCAAATGGCCCAAGTCATCCATCCTTCCCTCAACTGCAGCAGCACGCAAGCGAGCTCTCCTCACTTGTGCAGTCTCAGGATCAACACCCAAATCTTCACCCCTTCCATCAGGGTTCAGATCTATCATACAACACTCACAAAAAGAAAACACTAAAAACACAAAAACACTCTCAAAATTTTTGCAAAAGAAACAAAATCCACGCAACAGTTGCACTCCCCGGCAACGACGCCAAAAACTTGATGTGCTGGCGGTAAGATTACTATTCACGACCAAGTAATAAAAGGGAGGAGTATCTTACCCAAGTATCGATCTTAAGTGGAGTGCAAGTAGGGAGCATGGATTCAGCTTTCAGAGAAATGAATGAAAGTGCTAAGTAAAAATGAGTGGTTTGATTTTGGGTTTCCTACACTAAGCAGCAATAATCTAGTGCAGGTCGCCATCACCGCGTCGCCAGGGTGAATTACTCCAAAGAGTAATAGCGGAGATGAACAAACTATCGAGGGTCGTAAACACCCCTTCGCATCGCGCTTCTAGCAGTCACTAGAACGGCTCAAACAGAACTTTCTCTAACAAATATGAAGCTCATCAACACACATCATGATCAAGAAATCACCACACAAAACCATAGCAAGACCTTGAGCAAAACATGGTTATTAAACCTCAAGTATACTAGCACAAGTTCAGGTTAAAGCAAATCCAAGAAAAGAGGGGGTGAAACACAACCAAGCACTCGAAGGCTCTCCAAGATTCACGACCGGAAGCGAGGGTTGTCGAGCCTCGTCCTAGCTCGGTCTTTGGAAGGTATAAGGGATCCCGAAGGGCTGTCACATCCTTCTTCACACCCATCTTCTTCGTGTTGTGGTCGCTGATTCGGATCAGAGCGAAATGCTTCACAAGTTCTGCAACTAAGAACTCAAACAGTAGCTTGGAGGTCGGCAATGGCAATTGCGGTCGGCGACAAAGCTTTAGCAAGCTCTTTGGAGGAGAATGGGTGGCCGGATCAACCCTCCAATGAGGAGAGAGAAAATGATGGCTGGAGGGATGAGTCCCGCTCAAAGGGGCTAACATGGCGGGGGAAAATGGAGATATCCCGGTCCAGAAGAAATCTGCGGCTTAAATAGTAAAAGTCAGAAAAAAATGGTCAAGCACGGTCTGGCGCACGACCGTGCGTGAATCATGCGATATTAATATCCAGAAAAATGCCTGAGGAAGAAGAAGCGTTGACCCGTGCGTTTCCTTTGCGCATGGGTGGTTCCGCCCGAACGTGAACGACATCGCACTGGTAGCGACAGAGTGCTGGAAAATAGAAACATATAAGAAAACCATGCGTTTTACTTGCGCACGGGCGCAGCCACCCGTGCATGAACAACACGCACGATTAGCCACAGAACGGAATGAACTCGGAAGCTACAGGAAATCCGTGGGTTTCCTTCGCGTACGGTTTCGAAGAAACCTTGCGTCAACCATGTGAGAGGAAATTCGTCGAGCTCAGCTCGACATTCATCCAGCCGACTACAACGCACGATTTCACACAAACTATGCGTGAAAGAAACGCACGACTATGCGTTTCCTTGAGACAAAATTCCTGCCTTGGGGGAAAACACACCACCTGCAAAAAATAAAAACTCACAAAGGAGGACCCTCCAGAAATCAACAAAATGGAATAAAAACTACTGTAACGAGCCCTGGGGAACACAAAGTGCATACCCCCAGCAAACGAATGCGCAATTGCGCACCCACGGGCTAGAAAAGTGCACTAAACGTGAAACACAGTAGGAACAAAATATCGATGAAAACAACAAAAAAGAGAAGTGCAAAGTCATGAAAACCGGCTTAGATGAGTCCGCAAAGCCCTATATAAACGACACTCATCAACCATCTACCTATATTCGGGAACCATCCCTCAACCTCCTGTCTCATGAACCATCTCCACAACATTCTCCAATCCAGGAACCCATCTCTTCCCCCACAACCACAGTCCAAGCTTCTACCACTACAACTCCTTCAACTGATATTCCTTCAGTCATCCACACTGACATACCATCTACTGTTCCAGACTATACATGTACAGATATGTTCAGTTCCTTCTCTGTATGTTCCAATTGTGCACATCACACTCCTTACTCCTCCACTACTCCAAAATCTTTATATCTAAATTTTTGTGATATAGCTAAAGACCTTCAAGCATTCATTTCTCCCACTCTTGAAAAACTCATAGCCAGTGCTATTACTCCACTCTCTGCTTCCATCACTTCTCTATCATCCATAATTACTGCTCTTTCGTCTGTCCCTTCTTTTGGAGGACTAGATTTTGGGCCCCCTGAACCCAGTCAGGTGGAGATGCTCTATGAAGAAGCTCCAGTCATGATAGCAGCAGCAGAAGAAGCATCAGATTATGTGATGACAGATGATTTAGAAGAAGCAGTCCCTCCTGCTGAAATAAGTGAGTTATATACAAATTCCGATATAGATATGGATGACACAATTTTGCCAGAAATAATAACTGTTGGTGATTGCATTATTAATCTCACAGTTGATTTATTCAGTTTACTAGATTCTTTTGATACAATTCATTTGACTTATCTTCCATGTGTCTTCCCAAAGCCTTTTATGGCTATAGTTCCATATATTACTCCAATAAGCCCTACAGTTGCAAAGCAACTTAAGGCAAATCTTGCAAGAATAGAGCCTACAAAAGTATCATCCATTACCAAGACTATTTCTCCTCAGAAAGCCATCTCTCCTCCTACATATGTAATGGATGACAGTCCCTTGCCAGATCTTTATGAAATCATTATGGCTGATATTGAAGAAAAAACAAGTTAATTTTTGAAAAAGTTGCTAAAATAGTTGTTCCAGAAGCTCCAGAACCTTCAGTATAGCCTCGGGCTGAAAAACAAATCTCCCAAGTCATTTTTAAGGCTCTTGATGATTTATATGACAATCCTCAGGGATCTTCTGATGAAGAAGAGTATGATGATGATGATACTACTGCTAAGAAGAAAGTTTCCAAGAAAAGAAAGGTTGTTCCCAAAGCTACTCCCAAACCAAACCCTACTCATTGTACTCCACATTATATTCTATAGAATATCACTCCATATCCAGGGATGCCAGCATGGATGTGGCTTTCAAAGAATGAACAAAAAGCCAGAAAGAAAACTAGGAGGTACTCTCCTCCTCCTCCTTCTCAAAGGAACTTGAGAGGTCCTCCTCCTCCTCCTCCTGCTGGTGCTTCGGGAAGCATTTCTCAGAGGTCTGCTCCATATGCTAGAACATATCAAAGACAACCTGATAGATCCTCAAGAACATATGGAAGCAGCCAGCAAAGGTATTCTTATAGCAGCAGACAGCAGTAACAGCAACAACAGCAAGGCATTCAACAACAAGCTTCTAAAATTGAAAAAGCATAAAGTTCAAAAAGTCCTGCATCACCACCTATTCAATTTGTGGATCCTGAAACAAAAACAGCTTCAAGAATGGCTAGATTTCAGGAGCTTGTTGGATTATTAATGATCAACAAAGCTAAAGCTGAAGGGAGAGATCCTTCTCAATACTCAACAATGTCATCATACAGAAAAGAAGAGCTTAAATGGTATGAAAAAGCTAATAAATTTTTCAATGTAGATGCTTACATGAATTTGCATGCAGAGGCTGTTGTACCTAGAGCAACCTCTCTTAATATAATTGGTGTTGCTGACATGATAATGTCCAAAAGATATGCAACCAATCCTAATAGAGAAATCAAGTTCACACAGCCTTATGTGCAAGACAAAGCTGACAAGGAAAAGCAACAGAAGAAGAAATGAATATTTTGTTTTATTTGTTATTGTCTGGACTATATTTATTTTCTGTCACAAAGCTACTATCTATGTAAATATCTGTTGAATGTTTCAATTTTCTGTCAGATATATTTATCCTACTTTGTGAATATTTTTCTTTTATTTGTATTAGTGACCTCACCCAAATAGGGGGAGATTATTGGATCCCTAGTTGGATTTGGGTTAGGTTCACTAATTAGGATGTCTGACCCATAATGTATAGCCAGGGTCATGTGTTTTTGAGTGATAGAGTCTAGAATAAGTCTTTAGGTTAAACCATACATGGTCCAGCTAGCAGAAGACCTCAGATGACTCAAGACTTAGAGAAAATCAAGTTCACCAAATAATTTTGACGTTCGTCGAACACAGCTCGATGATAGTCGTGCTCCGCTCGACGAACTCAGAGTTAATTCTCTGAGTCGAGCTCGATGATGGTCGAGCTCATGATGACGAAGTCTGGATTTCAACTTCTACTCCAGGATCTTTCAAGGATAACAAATCTCTATCAGTCAGAAGTTCTTGGATCATCTCAAGTCAAGGCTGAAGACCTACACCCTGTGGAAGGCTTCAAGTGATTTCTGAAGAAGTTTTGACAACATCAATCCACTTGTCTTCTCAGTTGTTTGAGAAAGAAAAAACACCATCAATCTCTCTCGCCCTCTGTAAAAATGGTTTATTAACTCCCTTAAAACGTTTATTTGGTTTTTGGGCACCTGATCAAAAGCTCAAAGCTGGCAGTCACCTGATCAAAAAACTGCTAGTGGATTCCTACCAGGGTGGTAAATGTAACACCCCCTATCCGTCGCATAGCATATAGCAGTAGGTCTGGCCGGGGCCCGATGCCATATACCACAGACAGACCGGGTGGTTACTCAATGGAAACCATCCAACCAATCACAACGTCCTACACAGTGCATTCTAGCAGAAGCAGTTTAAATAGTTGCAATTAAAAGAACCCAACAACAAGCATGAATGTCCAATAACAAGCCAAAAAGGAATGAAGTACATACACAAGTACTGGCCTTAAGGCCTCACAAATGGTTTACTCATATTACATGTTTTCCATACCACGGCACGCAGGCCGGTCATACATGAACAAAAGCAAGTAAACACTCCAATTAGGCCTTCAAGGGCCGGCTTCGCAATTTGGGCTTTAGCCCGCTATTGACCGCTTGGTTCAGCAACACCTGCAAGCAACAAACCACCGCACGGTGGCAAACAAAGGCAACGGTCAGCAATGCTGACCAAATTATAACGATCCCGCCCCCAACTCGGGGCGGCGATGCTCCTTCCCTGCACTTTATTAGTATAACCAAGCAGTAGTAATATCACTACATCACGGGCGTAGGCTCGCACGACCACACACCCCGTGCACTCAGGGCACATTCTCGGTGATCACGGTCAAAGTCCGTCGACTCACCACCATCCCTTTGGACGGCCAAACAATGAGCATTTTGTCTTCCCAGCATGCGTCACGGTAATTTAAACCATAGACTGCCGAAGACCCTCATCTATGCAAACGACTCTAACCGAACGACATAGAATGGGTACGGTTCCGCCTGACCCGTTGCTCACACCGCAACGTTAATTTAAAACATATGCGCGGGTCAAACTTCTCCCGAGTCCCGTTTCCGTCACACACTTCACATAACCTGGTTATGTTCAAGTTGGCTCCCAAGCCACCAAGTTGGCAAGATCACGCATCCGCCCAGTTTTTCGGGTGCACCTCAAGGTTAATCCCCAAGCCTCCCTGTTGCAATCTACCACGTAGAAAACCCAAAAAACAAACATTCGCATGGAGTCTTCTCCGGCCTTTATGCAATGCAACGTCACCGATCCAGACCAACATGTCCGGATAGGCTTCACACATCATGCCTATGTCCGTTCTCGATTACGGACTCTACACAATGGGGACTTTACATATCTACCCCAAGGAACACCTCCAACTCACCGCAAACTCGCGAGAGCGGGCTTCCTATGCAAAAGAAGGAGAGCTTCACATGCTCAAGTAGAGAATCGTTACCCTAGCGTTATTCCTTGGTGCCATGGAAATGTAAGCGGATGAAAAGCACCGTACTTTCTTTGCCTCCGTAGATCCGAAGTCGGTTCGCGATTTGGAGCTCCGAAGTTTCGTCGGTGACCGGATCTAGGCTTCTTCTTCCTCCTTTGTTCTCCTCTCTCTATACTTTAGAAAGAGAACCTCTCAAGTGAAATGAGGGTTTCAAGGGTCCAATCCCGGGTATATCCAAGCACTAACAGCCCCCAGCCGTCGGATCCCGAATTAAAGAATCGAACGGCCACTATCCAGATCTAAAATGCAGAATCTGGGCCGAACACGGCCTGTGACATGCCCGTGTCCTGGGTCGTCTCCCTCATTCGCCGTCAAAATCGACGCGTCTCGAAAAACACACGGGCATCCGACACGCCCGTGTTTGACCTGACACGCCCGTGTTCCAACTGACACGGCCGTGTGGTTGGCCGTGTGCCCCCATCGACACAGTCCCGAAAACAACCCGAGACTCACACGGGTCTCGGACACGCCCGTGTCCAATATGACACGCCCATGTCAAACCCGAACACGCCTGGGCTCTAGGCCGTGTTCACTGTCTCGACACTTCGTTGAGCGAAGTTCGTCGACCACACGACACTGCCTGGGACACGCCCGTGTCCTAGGCCATGTTCTCTGCTTGATGATCGTCGAATCCAAAATCGTCGAACATACGACCAGATCGTCAAACCCTTCTCGACACGCCCTGGGATACGCCCATGTCCCAGGCCGTGTACTCTGCTCGACGATCGTCAAATCCAAAATTGTCGAACACACGACCAGATCGTCCAACCAGCTCGACACGCCCTGGGACACGCCCGTGTCCCAGGTCGTGTGCCCCCTACCAAATTCCAGATTTGTCCTGAAACGTCATCAGTCGCTCTTTTGAGTTTTGGGGTGTTACAGCTCTCTCCCTCTTAAAAGAATTTCGCCCCGAAATTACATGAAGGAAAGATAAGCATAAAACTAAAATTGTACCTGAGCGGAACAACTCCGGGTTCTCGTCAAGCATAGTCTGCTCTCTCTCCCAAGAGAGCTCTTCTCGATAGCAATTGTCCAAACGGACCTTGACCATCCTGATCTCTTTATTGCATAGCCGCTTGACTTTCGAATCCTCAATTCGTACAGGCTTGACCTTTGTCATCAACCCACTTTCAATCAGCACTTGATTGACCGCGATCACTTGCGTAGGCTCTTGCACTGCCTTCCGTAGCACTGATATATGGAATACATCATGTAGACCACTAAGCTCCACTGATAGCTTCAACCGATAGGCTGCTTCACCAACCCGTTCCAGAACCTCAAACAACCCAAGGTACCTCGGGCTTAGCTTTTTCAATCGCCGCACCCGCGAGACACCCTTGAACGACTTGATCTCCAAGTACAGCCAATCGCCCATAGCGAACTCCACGTTCGTGTGCTTAGCATTATAGTACTTCGCCTAACGGCCCTGAGCGATTAGAAACCTATCCCGAATGGTTCGCACCAACGAAGTAGCATCTTCCACCTCTTGACGCTTGTACAACTTTGACTCACCCGTTTCCAACCAGGACAACGACGTGCGACATCTTCTACAATTCAGGGCCTCGAAGGGCGCCATTTGAATACTCGTCTGGTAGCTATTGTTGTACGCAAATTCAACCAAATAAAGATGGTCTTCCCATTGCTTTCCAAAGTCCAAGACACACATGCGGAGCATGTCTTCCATAGTTCTATTGACCCTCTCGGTCTGCCCATCTGTCTGCGGATGGAAGGCTGTGCTAAAACTCAGCTTTGTTCCCAACATTTGCTACATAAGCGTCCAATCATTGGACGTGAACCGCCCATCTCGGTCACTCACGATGCTGCGGGGCACACCGTGGAGCCGCAATATGTTAACCACATATAACTTTGCCAACTTCTCCACTGGATCATCCTTCCTATGCGGAATGAAATGTGATACCTTTGTTAGCCGATCTACGACCACCCAGATGGCGTTGTTCCCCTTTTGCGACCTTGGAAACCCGTGCACAAAGTCCATAGTGATGTCGTCGAATTTCCACTCCGGAATAGGCAAGGACATCAGAAATCCTCCCGGCTTTTGGCACTCCACCTTCTCCAAGGCGCAAGTTTGGCACTTCTCCACGTAGAGCGCCACATCCTTCTTCAAAGCCGGCCACAAAAATAGTTTCTTAACATCACGGTACATCTTTGTGCTCCCCAGGTGAATCGAGTACTTGGTATGGTGCGCCTCGTACAACAAATCCACCCGCAAACTGCCCACGCTTGGGACGTAAAGATGACCGTCTTTCCAAAGCAATCCATCCACAACTTCATATTGGGAATTTGACCCATCCAGAGCCTCTATCATGAGTTGCTTCATGTGGCCATCCAAATTCAAAGCCTGCCGAATCCGATCAGCCAGGTCATATTGGACTTCAGTCCGATTCAGTACTACTTCAGCACTTGATTGCTTATCAACGCAAAAGATCTCCAATGCCTCTAACTCTCGAACCAACCGCTCGTCATGAACCGACAGCAATTGGCTTGAGCTGGGGCCCGACGACTCAACGCGTCCGCAACCGCATTACCTTTACTAGGCACGTACTGGATCTTGAATGTATAGTCCCCCAGGAACTCCATCCATCTACGTTGCTGCATGTTCAGGTCTTTCTGATCAATCAAATACTTCAGGCTCTTGTGATCGGTGTAAATATCAATCTTCACACCGTACAAATAATGCTTCCACAGCTTCAAGGCAAAAATCATGGCTGCTAACTCCAAGTCATGGACCAGATAGTTCCTCTCGTGCACCTTCAGCTGTCTCGAGCCATATGCTATAACACTTCCATGCTGTAACAGCACACAACCCAAACCACTGCCCGAAGCATCACTATAAATCTCATAACCTTCGGTCCCACTCGGCGAACTCAGCACAGGCGCCGTGGTCAACCGACATTTCAACTCCTCAAAAGCTCGCGCGCACTCTGACGTCCAAACGAACTTCTGCTCCTTCCTCGTCAAAGTAGTGAGAGGTAACGCTATCCGCGAGAAGTTATCTACAAAGAGCCTATAATAGCCGGTAAGCCCCAGAAAGCTCCGGACTTCCGCTACCATAGAAAGCTCAGGCCACTCCCGTATCGCAACAATCTTCACCGGATCCACTGTATTACCTTCCCCACTCACTATATGACCGAGGAACGCCACTGAGGACAACCAAAACTCGCACTTCGAGAACTTGACGTACAATTGATTCCTCCTTAGCATCTCCAAAACCAAATGAAGATGCCTGAAGTGATCTTCCTCACTCTGCGAGTACACCAAAATATCATCGATGAAGACGATCACAAAATGGTCCAAGTACTCCCTGAGGGTCCTGTTCATCAAATCCATGAACACTGACGGCGCATTAGTCAGCCCAAACGGCATGACCGTAAACTCGTAATGCCCGTATCTCGTACTAAACGCTGTCTTCGGGATATCACTCTCCCTTATTCGCAGCTGATAGTACCCGGACTTAAGGTCCAACTTTTATTACACCGTGGACCCGACTAACTAATCGAATAGATCATCAATCTGGGGGATCGGGTACTTGTTCTTTTCCGTCAACTTGTTGAGCTCCCGATAATCAATATATAGCCTCAAGCTTCTGTCCTTCTTCTTAACAAAGAGGACCGGCACGCTCCAAGGCGAAGAACTTGGACGCACATACCCTTGCTCCAACAACTCTTGCAGTTGAACCTTCAGCTCCGCCATTTCCTTAGGCGCTAGCCGATATGGAGAGCGTGACAAAGGCTTTGCACCTGGTATGAGCTCTATCATAAAATCTATCTCCTGCTGCGGCGGGGCTCCAGGAAGATCGCTAGGGAACACATCAGGGTACTCTGATACCATTGAAATACTGTCCAACGCGGGCTTAGGCTTTGCAACCTCCACTAGTGTAAAGAACAGTTCTGCACCGACACGAACCGCCTTCACCACCTGAAGAGCAGACATCAACGTCTTACTCGACCCCTTCAAGCCTGTGAAAGTCGTCTCACGACATGCTCCCAACTTGACTTCCTTGCGACCACAATAAATATAAGCTCGCTACTCCGAGAGACAGTCCATGCCAAATATAATGTCGAATTCCACTAGCAGCGATAACGATGCTTGCAAATGAAACTCCTGGCTCCAATTCGAATCTTCACGCCACAGATTCTATCCGCGTGCATCGAACACCAATTGGGCAACAATACATCCAACTTGTCCTTCGCCATCGAAGAAGGTACTCCGATGCGGGATATGAATTCTTCGGACTAAAAGGAGTGTGAAGCTCCTGTATTGAAGAGTGCTCTTGCCGGATTTTCACAAATCAAAACAAATCCTAAACAAGCAGTGGTAAGGTAACATGTGCATAACAAGTATTTAAAGAAAGTTAACTTGCTACAAATTTAAATTTTACCTGCCACCACATCCGCCTGTTTGATGGCCTCCTGTTGGCCAGGATTATAAACCCTCGGTTTGGCCAAAGCATAATGTGTAACACCCTCATCCGTCGCATGGCATATAACAGAAGGTCCAGCTGGAACCCGACGCCATATACCACAGACAGACGGAAGGGTTACATAAGAATATTCAAACCATCCAATTAAGACTACTCGTCCTACCCAGAGCATTCTAGCGGAAGCTTTTAAAGTTGAAAGAACCCAAATCTTAAATTCATATCCAATAATGTTCACATCCACACAACAGGAATGAAACCCCCACCCCAAATACACTAAAAGGGTACATGGCCTTATGGCCTTACAAATGTTCACTTAATAAAAACATGTCTTACATACATCGGCTCGCAGGCCTGCCACACATAATAAAAATAAAAACAACTATTCGCTTTGGCCTCCTAGGTCCAGCACAGCAACATGGGCTCCAGCCCGCTATTTGGTACTCGGCTCTGCAGCACCTCCAAGCACATTCCATCACACGGTGGCAAACAAAGCAACGGTCAGCCAAAAGCCGACCAAATTATAACGACCCCGCCCCTAACTCGGGACGGCGGTGCTCTTTCCCTACATATCATTAGCCCAATAAAATAATAAAGCGCAACTATACTACGCCACAGGTGAAGGCTCGCACGGCCAATCACCTCGTGCACTCAGGGCACATTAACGGTGAATCCTAACCAATCCGCGTCTTCACCACCACCCCCAGGATAGAAACAACATGTGAGCATTTAGCCTTTCTGACCACCATCTAAGGCTCCCGACTATGCCAACGGCCAGTCCCCGTCTTCGGGTCTCTCGCACCGAACCACATAGCCTAGGTCCAATTCCACTTGCTCGTTGCTCACACCATGTAGTCACTTTAAGACGTACGCGTGAGCCAAGCTTCTCTCGGATCCCAAAATTTTCCAAACAATCACATAACCCAGTTATGTTCATGGTCGGTTCCCAGACCGCCAATTTAGCAGAACAACGATTCCGCTCAGTTTTCTGGTTGCGCCTTGAAGCTATTCTCCAAGGATCCCGGCTGCAATCTACCGCGTAGAAACCCGAAAAACCCAAAGCATGGAGTCTTCTCCGACAAAACATATTAAATGCAACATCACCGATCCAGACAATACACGTCTGGGTAGGCTTCATACACAATGCCTATGCCCGTACTTACGATTCCAGACTCTATATGCAACACAAGGGGGACTATTCACATCAACCCCAAGGAACACCACGCACTCACCGCACACTCGCGGGAGTGGGATTCCATATGCAGAAAGAAAGAGCTTCACATGCTCAAGTAGAGAATCGTTACCCTTGTAGTCCGCATTGGCGCCATGGAAAAACTACACGGATGGAAATCTTCGCAATAAACTTTCCTCCACAGATCCACTCTCAGATTTCGAAACGGTGCTCCGATGCTCCGCCGGCGGCCGGAATCCCTTCCTTCTTCCACCTCTTTCCAACTCCTTGAGAAAACGAACGGGTCAGATCCGTTCAAAAATCTCCAGACCTAGGCCGAACACGGCTTGGCATACGGCCGTGTACCAGGCCGTGTGCCTCGATCCAGGCACGATCGTTGAACAGAGGAAAGACACACGGGCCAACACACGCCCGTATCTCACCTGACACGCCCGTGTCTCACCTGACACGCCCGTGTCGGGTTCCTCGACATTCCCGTGACCGGGGGCGTGTCACGCATAATCGCCATGCCAACCGACACGACTCAACTGAACACGGGTACTGATACGGGTAGGCACACGCCCGTGTCAAATGACACGCCCGTGTCATTCAGCCGTGTTCCTGGTCGTGTACTTCTCGGGATGAAAACGGCCAAAACACCAGCCAGACACGGCCTTGGACACGCCCGTGTCGTAGGCCGTGTTCCCCTATACAGGCACTAAAAATCCCTTTTGACGCGACCGACTCAAATACAATTTTCAGGGCATTACAAATCTCGCCCACTTAAGGAATTTCATCACGAAATTAAGTAAAGGTACACAAATCTAAATAATACCTGAGTGGAATAACTCAGGGTATTCCTCCAACATAGCTTGCTCTCGCTCCCAAGAAAGCTCCTCATGTCCGCAATTATCCCATCGGACTTTAACCATATAGATATCCTTGTTGCGGAGTCGCTTGACTGCAACATCTTCAATACGTACTGGCTTGACCCTTGTGGTCAACTCATAATCAACAGGTACTTGATTATCCGCAATGATCGGCGAAGGCTCTTGCACCGCCTTATGAAACACCGATACGTGGAACACATCATGCAGCCCACTCAATTCCACCGATAGCTTCAATCTATACGCCGCCTCGCCAACACGCTCCAGGATTTCAAATAGTCCAACGTATCTCGGACTCAGCTTCTTCAAGCGTCGAACCCGCGATACACCCTTGAACGGCTTGATTTTTAGAAACACCATGTCGCCAACACTGAACTCCACGTTCCTATGCTTGGCGTTGTAATACTTTGTCTGCCTGTCCTGAGCGATCTTCAACCTTTCTTGAATTTTCTGTATCATTGAAGTGGCGTCTTCCACCGCTTAATGTTTATACAACTTCGATTCGCCTGCCTCCAACCAAGACAACGGCGTACAACACTTCCTCCCGTACAAGGCTTCGAAAGGCGCCATACCAATACTCGCCTGAAAGCTGTTGTTATATGCAAACTCCACCACATATAGGTGATCCTCCCAATACTTTCCGAAATCTAGGACGCACATGCGAAGCATGTCCTCCATAGTCATGTTGACCCTCTCGGTCTGACCATCCGTCTGTGGATGAAAGGCTGTGCTGAAACTCAGCTTAGTTCCCAACATACTATGCACGAACCTCCATTCCTTCGACGTGAAGCGTCCATCTCGGTCACTAACAATACTGTGGAGCAAACTATGCAATCGAACAATATTCTCCATAAAGAGTTTAGCTAACTTTTCCACCAGATCTTCCTTCCTGTTCGGAATAAAGTGTGACACCCTTGTCAACATATCTACGACTACCCAGATGGTGTTGTTTCCCTTCTGCGACTTCGGCAAAATGTGAACAAAATCCATAGATATGTCGTCAAATTTCCATTCTGGGATAGGGAGGGACTTCAAGAAACCTCCGGGCTTCTGGCATTCCGCCTTCACCAATGCACAAGTACAGCACTTGGCCACATAAAGTGTTACATCTTTCTTCAATCCCGGCCACCAGAATAATTTCTTCATGTCTCTATACATCTTCGTCCTCCCCGGGTGGATTGAGTACTTGGTATGATGAGCCTCATACATCAACTCCTCCCGAAGATTATCCGCACAAGGAACGCATAGGCGACCGTACTTCCTTAGCAACCCATCCTCAACAGCAAACTGGGAATTTGACCCATCCAAAGATTCTTCCAAGATCTATTTCATGTTGTTATCCTGAACCAAAGCCCGCCGAACTCTATCAGCTAGGTCACACTGCACCTCTGTCCAAAACAGTTTCGCCTCAGCACTAGATTGCTTGTCGACGCAAGATATCTCCAAAGCCTCCAACTCTTGGACCAATCTCTCATCATGTACCAATAACTAGTTGGCCTGCACCGGAGTCCTGCGACTCAATGCATCCGCCACTGCATTTCCTTTCTCAGGCATATAATGTATCTTGAAGGTGTAGTCCCCCAAGAACTCCATCCACCTACGCTGCCTCATGTTCAGATCCTTTTGGTCCAGCAGGTACTTCAAGCTCTTATGATCGGTGTTAATATCGACCTTCACACCGTACAGGTAGTGCCTCCAAAGCTTTAGAGCAAATATCACGACCGCTAACTCTAAGTCGTGAACCGGATAATTTCTCTTGTGAGCCTTCAATTGTCGTGAACCATAGGCTCTCATTCTCCCATACTGTAACAGAACACAACCCAAACCACTACCCGAAGCATCACTATAGATCTCGAACCCTTCGGTTCCACTTGGCGAACATAAAATAGGCATTGTGGTCAACCGCCTCTTCAAGTCCTCAAAAGCCTGTTCGCACTCCGGAGACCTCACAAACTTCTGATCCTTCCTAGTCAACATCGTGAGTGGTAGCGCTATCCACGAGAAGTTCTCTACGAAGCGCCTGTAGTAGCCAGCAAGCCCAGAAAACTCCGAACCTCTGCCACTGTAGTCAAAGCAGGCCACTCTCATATCGCCACTATCTTCGTCGGATCCACAGCTAACCCTTCTCCACTAACAACATGACCAAGGAACAGTATCGAGGATAACCATAATTCACACTTAGAGAACTTAGCATACAACTAATTCCTTCTCAACGTCTCCAACACCATATGTAGATGATTGTAGTGGTCCTCCTCACACCGCGAGTACACCAGGATATCATCGATAAATACTATCACGAAATGATCCAGGTACTCTCTGAATATCCTGTTCATCAGATCCATAAATACGGATGGCGCATTCGTCAACCCAAACAGCATGACCGTGAACTCGTAATGCCCAAACCGCGTACTGAATGCTGTCTTTGAGATGTCGCTCTCCCTTATCCTCAACTGGTAGTACCCGGACTTCAGATCTCACTTTGAATACACCGTTGACCCAACCAACTGATCAAATAGATCGTCAATCCTCGGAATCGGATACTTATTCTTTTCCGTAAGCTTGTTCAATTCCCGGTAGTCGATACAAAGCCGCAAGTTCCCATCTTTCTTCTTAACAAAGAGAACTGGTGCGCTCCAAGACGATGAACTTGGACACACATAACCTTGCTCTAGCAACTCTTGCAGTTGCACCTTCAATTCTGCCATCTCTCGCGGCGCTATCCGATATGGAGAGCGTGACACCGGTTTGGAATCCGGTACCAGCTCAATGGTAAAATCAATCTCCCGCTGAGGAGGGGCTCCTGGGAGATCATCTGGGAACACATCAGGATACTCGGACACAACTGGAATACTGTCAAGACTTGGCTTATGCATCGAAGTCTGCACTAATGTGACAAACAGTTCTGCCCCAGACCGAACTTCCTTGAACACCTGAAGGGCTGACATCAAAATCTTACCCGACCCCTTCATGCCCGCAAAAGTAGTCTCCCGATCGGTGTTCAAACCCAACTTAACATCCTTACGGTTGTAATTAATGTATGCACCCTGCTCCGAGAGCCAATCCATACTGAATATTACGTCGAACTCCACTAACGGCAAAAGCGACGCTCGCAATTCAAATCCCGGTCTCCAATCTGAATCTTCACAACACAGGCCCTATCCGCACGAATTGAGCACCCATTGGGCAGCAACACATCCAATTTATCTTCTGGCATCGAGGACGGAACCTCGATGCGCGATAAGAATTTTTCGGACAAGAAGGAATGCGATGCTCCCGTATCAAACAAGGCTCTCACCGGAAACTCAAAGATCAACACAAATCCTAGCATCAACAATAGTAAGCTAACAAATACGAAGGTAACAACTATAAAAGTTAAACCACCGTAATTTAACTCATACCTGTCACCACATCCGCTTGCTTTATGGCCTCTTGCAGACCAAGGTTGTAGACTCTAGGCTGGGCTGGAGCATGATGGGACGCGGTTGACTCCACCGCCTTCCCTTTCTCCTCATAAGTCGCTCCAGACTTCC
This sequence comes from Platanthera guangdongensis, assembly GCA_039583875.1. Taxonomy (NCBI): domain Eukaryota; kingdom Viridiplantae; phylum Streptophyta; class Magnoliopsida; order Asparagales; family Orchidaceae; genus Platanthera; species Platanthera guangdongensis. The sequence goes on along the minus strand of CM077163.1, from coordinate 128,612,392 downwards.
TCTCAGACTTTGAACGTCCGCTCCAACACTCACGAGCAAAATGCCCCGTCTTCCCACAGTTGTAGCAAGATCCTGGGACTCGACTTGTAGTTTCCCCCGACGCATCAGCCGAAGGGGCTAAGTTCGAAGTCCTCTGTTTCTTGTTCTACCTGCGGAAACTTGACTTGGCATTTGGCACCTTGGACTCGGACTTCTTTTCTCCTGGGTCCTTCTTCTCTTGAAATTTCTTAATGACCTTCTCCAACGATCAGGCTGAATTGACCAAGGCTAGGAATCCTTGCGCCTTAGGCCCAACAAGTAGTAACTGTAGGTCGCCGCGTAGACCCTCATAAAACAGGTTGGTCTTCCGTTCTTCTTCCATAAACGTAGCACCAGCATAATGACCCAACCGTGTGAACTCATGAGGACACTCATCCACGCTTCTGGCTCCCTGAGTTAGCCCAAGATACTGATTTTCCATCTCCAACTTCTGAGTAGAGGGTACAAATCTGGCTAGGAACAACCTCGAAAATTCCTCCATAGGCACATAAGCAAGCTGCCTACCCACTAGGAGATGAAACTCCAACTCATCCCACCACAGCCTCGCTTCACCCACCAAAAGAAAAGTTGATATGGTGGTCTTCTGCCACTCCTCAGTTAACGTGGCTATCAAAACCCTCTTTATCGAAGAGAGCCAGTCCTCAGCTTGAGCTGGTGTTCCAACCCCATCGAACCTCGGAGGATTAAAGCCCATTAAATGATTAAGATGCTTCTCCGTAGCTCTCCTCGGCTCTACCAGATCAACTGCTATGCGCTCCACCAGTCTCGGCTCTGCCACCCTAACCGGTTCTTGCTCATTCGCAGGAGGTGCGCGATGCATTTGCCCTGCAGGTTGGGCATTTATCATTGCAAATACGGCTTCAGCCACCATCCTGATGGTTTCCGCTGAAGGAGGTGTTGTAGGAACGTCCCTTGGTGCACTACTTTCCACTGATTACAGATGCTCTGACTGACCAGCACAGCTCCTAGCTGCCTATAGTAGCAAAGACACACGATTAGACGACAAACAAATTGCTAAAAGCAATCGTTGGAACACTCAGATTCCACAAAACAAGTGTATTTTTCATTCCTAAGTGGACATTCATGGGTTCTTTTTGATGTTATAACGATGACGCACTCATGTGCTCACCACCCCTTGAAAGAATTCGCCCACGAATTCATTTAAGCCCGACCGTAACCAGAAGTCTGATACCAAATTGTAACACCTCCATCCGTCGCATGGTATATAACAAAAGGTCCAGCTGGAACCCGACGCCATATACCATAGACAGACGGAAGGGTTACATAAGAATATTCAAACCATCCAATTAAGACTACTCGTCCTAAACAGAGCATTCTAGCGAAAGCGTTTAAAGTTGAAAGAACCCAAATCTTAAACCCATATCCAAGAATGTCCACATCCACACAACAGGAATGAAACCCCAAATACACTAAAAGGGTACATGGACTTATGGCCTTACAAATGTTCACTTAATAAAAATATGTCTTACATACATCGGCTCGCAGTCCAGCCACACATGATAAAAATAAAAACAACTATTCTCTTTGGCCTCCTAGTGCCAGCACAGCAACATGGGCTTCAGCCCGCTATTTGGTACTCGGCTCCGTAGTACTTGCAAGCACATTCCACCGCACGGTGGCAAATAAAGCAACGGTCAGCCAAAAGCCGACCAAATTATAACGACTCCGCCCCTAACTCGGGACGGCGGTGCTCTTTCCCTACACATCATTAGCCCAATAAAATAATAAAGCGCAACTATACTACGCCACAGGTGTAGGCTCGTACGGCCAAACACCTCGTGCACTCAGGGCACATTAACGGTGAATCCTGACCAATCAGCGTCTTCACCACCACCCCCAGGATGGCAACAACATTTGAGCATTTATCCTTTCTGACCACCGTCTAAGGCTCCCGATTATGCCAACGACCAGTCCTAGTCTTCGGGTCTCTCGCACTGAACCACATAGCCTAGGTCCAATTCCACTTGCCCGTTGCTCACACCACGTAGTCACTTTAAGGCGTACGTACGAGCCAAGCTTCTCTCGGAACCCCAAAGTTTTCCAAACAATCACATAACCCAGTTATGTTCTTGGCCGATTCCCAGACCGCCAAGTTAGTAGAACAACGATTCTGCTCAGTTTTCGTGTTGCGCCTTGAAGCTAACCTCCAAGGATCCCTGCTACAATCTACCGCGTAGAAACCCGAAAAACCCAAAGCACGGAGTCTTCTCCGACAAAACATAATAAATGCAACATCACCGATCCAGACAATACACATCCGGGTAGGCTTCACACACAATGCCTATGCCCGTACTTACGATTTCGGACTCTATATGCAACACAAGGGGGACTATTCACAACAACCCCAAGGAACACCACGCACTCACCGCACACTCGCGGGAGCGGGATTCCCTATGTAGAAAGAAAGAGCTTCACATGCTCATGTAGAGAATCGTTACCCTTGTTGTCCGCTTTGGCGCCATGGAAAAACTACACAGATGGAAATCTTCGCAACGAACTTTCCTCCACAGATCCGCTCTCAGATTTCGAAACGGTGCTCCGATGCTCTGCCGGCGGCCGGAATCCCTTCCTTCTTCCTTCTCTTTCCAACTCCTTGAGAGAGAGAATGGTTGGAGAAAAATGATGGATTAACTCCCATATTCGCGGCCTTAACAGAGCAGGAAACCATCTGGGCCGTTGGATCTTAATTAAAGAAAACAAACGGCTCAGATCCGTTCAAAAATCTCCAGACCTGGGCCGAACACGGCTTGGCACACGGCCGTATCCCAGACCGTGTGCCTCGATCCAGGCACGATCGTTGAATGGAGGAAAGATACACGGGCCAAGACACGCCCGTGTCTCACCTAACACGCCCGTGTCGGGTTCCTCGACAAGCCCGTGACCGGGGTGTGTCACGTATAACCGCCACGCCAACCGACATGACTCAACTGAACATGGGTACTGACACGGGTAGGCACACGCCCGTGTCAAATGACACGGCTGTGTCGTTCAGCCGTGTTCCTGGCTGTGTACTTCTCGGGATGAAAACGGCCAAAACACCATCCAGACACGGCCTTGGGCATGCCCGTGTCCTAGGTTGTGTACCCCTATACAGGCACCAAAAATCCCTTTTGATGCGACCGACTCAAATACAATTTTCGGGGCGTTACATAATGGGATGCGGTTGACTCCACTGCCTTGCCCTTCTCTTCATAAGTCGCTCCCAGCTTCCTTTCGGACTTGGATGTCCGCTCCAGCAATCGCGGGCAAAGTGCCCCGACTTTCCACAAGTAAAGCATGCACCCGTGGTCCGACCCGTAGTCGCCCCAGAAGCACCAGAAGAAAGAGCTGGACCCGAAGTCCTAGACTTCTTAAAGAACCTTTGATAGCCGGACTTTAAAGTAGTCGGCACTTTGAACCCAGACTTCTTATCACCAATGCTCTTCTTCGCTTGAACATTCTTCATGTTCTTCTCCATGGACCGGACCGTGTTGACCAAGGTCAAGAAACCCTGCGTCATCGGCCCCGAGAGTAGTAACCTTAAATCATCTCTTAACCCTTCATAGAATCGATTCGTCTTGCGCTCCTCATCCGGGATGGTGGAGCTAGTATATCGACTCAATCGAGTAAACTCGTGGAGATATTCATCCACGCTACTATCTCCTTGAACCAACTTCAGGAACTCGTTCTCCAATGCTATCCTCTGCGCCGAAGGGAGGTACCTAGCCAAGAATAGTCTAGAGAACTCTTCCATCGAGACATCTATAAGTTGCCTACCTATCAAATGATGAAGATCCAAGCCTTCCCACCACAATCTCGCTTCACCGTCCAGAAGGAACGTAGCAATAGTGGTCATTTGCCACTCTTCCGTCTCCATTGCTGTCAAGACTCTCTTCACCCTGGAGAGCCAGTCTTCAGCTTGAGATGGGGCTCCCAACCCCGAGAATACCGGAGGAATAAAGCTCATGACATGTTTGAGCTGTCACTCGGTTGCCCTCCTTGGCACCAACATCTCCACTACTACCTACTCCACTCTTCTCGGCTCTACCTCTGGAAGAGGTACCTGCTCCATCGCAGGAGCGGGCTATTGCATTTGCCTTGCAGGCTGCGCATTAATCATGGCAAACACTGCTTCGGCCACCAATCGTATGGTCTCAGCCGATGGAGGTGTTGCAGGAGAATCATTTGTTGCACTGCTAGGCTCAGAAACTCGACGTTCTGACGGCCCAACACCTATTCTGGTCACCTATAGTGGTACAAAACACCATTAAGCGACCAAATAAAATTGCAAACAGTAATTATAGGAACACGCAGGTTCCCCAAACATGTGTATTTTCATTCCTAAGTGGACATTCATGGGTTCTTTTGCTGTTATAATGATGACGCACACACATGTGCTCACCACACCTAAAAATGAATTCGTCCACGAATTCAGTTTAAGCCTGAACGAAACCAGTAGTTTGATACCAAATTGTAACACCCCCTGTCCGTCGCATAGCATATAGCAGTAGGTCCGACCGGGGCCCGACGCCATATACCACAGACAGATCGGGTGGTTACTCAATGGAAACCATCCACCCAATCACAACGTCCAACACAGAGCATTCTAGTGGAAGCAGTTTAAATAGTTGCAATTAAAAGAACCCAGCAACAAGCATGAATGTCCACTAACAAGCCAAAAAGGAATGAAGTACATACACAAGTACTGGCCTTAAGGCCTTACAAATGGTTTACTCATATTACATGTTTTCCGTACCACGACACGCAGGCCAGTCATACATGAACAAAAGCAAGTAAACACTCCAATTAGGCCTTCGAGGGCCGGCTTCGCAATTTGGGATTTAGCCCTCTATTGACCGCTTGGTCCAGCAACACCTGCAAGCAATAAACCACCGCAAGATGGCAAACAAAGGCAACGGTCAGCAATGCTGACCAAATTATAATGATCCCGCCCCCAACTCGGGGCGGCGATGCTCCTTCCCTGCACTTTATTAGTATAACCAAGCAGTAGTAATATCACTACATCACAGGCATAGGCTCGCACGGCCACACACCCCGTGCACTCAGGGCACATTCTCGGTGAGCACGGTCAAAGTCCGCCGACTCACCACCATCACTTTGCACGGCCGAACAATGAGCATTTTGTCTTCCCGGCATGGGTCACGGTAATTTAAACCATAGACCGCCGAAGAAACTCATCTATACCAACCAATCTAACCAAACGACATAGAATGAGTGTGGTTCCTCCTGACACGTTGCTCACACCACAACATTAATTTAAAACATATGCACGGGTCAAACTTCTCCCGAGTCCCATTTCCGTCACACACTTCACATAACCGGTTATGTTCAAGTTGGCTCCCAAGCCACCAAGTTGGCAAGATCACGCATCTGCCCAGTTTTCCGGGTGCACCTTAGGGTTAATCCCCGAGGCTCCCTGTTGCAATCTACCACGTAGAAAACCCGAAAAAGCAAACATTTGCATGGAGTCTTCTCCGGCCTTTATGCAATGCAACATCACCGATCCAGACAACCCTGTCCGGATAGGCTTCACACATCATGACTTTGTCCGTTCTCGATTACGGACCCTACACAGTGGGGACTTTACATATCTACCCCAAGGAACGCCTCCACCTCACCACAAACTCGCGAGAGCGGGCTTCCTATGCAAAAGAAGAAGAGCTTCACTTGCTCAAGTAGAGAATCATTACCTAGTGTTCTTCGTTGGTGCCATGGAAATGTAAGCGGATGAAAAGCACCGCACTTTCTTTGCCTCTGTAGATCCGAAGTCGGTTCGCGATTTGGAGCTCTGAAGCTTCGTCGATGACCGGATCTAGGCTTCTTCTTCCTCCTTTGCTCTCCTCTCTCTCTATACTTTAAAAAGAAAACCTCTCATGTGAAATGATGGTTTCAAGGGTCCAATCCCGGGTATATCCAAGCACTAACAACCCCCAGCCGTCGGATCCCGAATTAAAACAAACGAACGGCCACGATCCAGATCTAAAATGCAGAATCTGGGTCGAACACGGCCTGTGGCACGCCCGTGTCTAGGGCCGTGTCCCTCATTCGCTGTCAAAACCGACGCATCTCGAAAAATATACGGGCATCTAACATGCCCGTGTTCGACCTGACACGCTCGTGTTCCAACTGACACAGTTGTGTGATTGGTCGTGTGCCCCCATCGACACAGCCCCGAAAACAACGCGAGACTCACATGGGTCTCGGACACGCCCGTGTGAAATGTGACACGCCCTTGTCAAATCCGAACACGCCTGGGTTCCAGGTCGTGTTCACTGTCTCGACACTTCGTCGAGCGAAGTTCGTCGACCACACGACACGACCTGGGACACGCCTGTGTCCTAGGCCGTGTTCTCTGCTCGACGATCATCGAATCCAACATCGTTGAACATACGACCAGATCGTCGAACCCCTCTCGAAAATCCCTGGGACATGCCCTTGTCCCAGGCCATGTTCTCTGCTCGACGATCGTCGAATCCAAAATCGTCTAAAACATGACCAGATCGTCGAACCAGCTCGACACGCCCTAGAACACGCCCGTATCCCAGGCCGTGTGCCCCCTACCAAATTCCAAATTTGGCCCGAAACGTCACCCGTAACTCTTTAGAGTTTTGGGGTGTTACAGTAGAAGAGTGGATGTACCCAGGTTGTGGAACCACTATAAAATTTCTTGTGTTGTCTAGTTTCCCTTTTGCTTGATGTTCTTGTTGTGGCTGTGATAAGCTAGTTGTGTTGTGATATATTTTTATGTTGTGTTAGATTAAATCATCTTAGACAGTTTTATCTTTCTGTTAATATTGGTATCAATTATTAATTACTCTGATATAAAAATCTTATAGAGCCAAAAAGTTTTAAATACTCTATTCACCGCCCCCCTGTAGAGTAAATCAGATCTAACCCCTATCTTTCACTTCTAAGAGCACAAAAGGAAATGAAGAGAGAGAGAGAGAGAGAGAGAGAGAGAGAGAGAGATGAGAAGAGAATGACTTCTCATTCTAGCACACCTCTGTATAAGTAACTTTGGGCTCAATCCCAGCCACAGACTTAATACATAAAGAGAAATGAGTGGCTGAAAAATTAGCTGAGAAGTCAAAGTAGTTGTTATCGCCGCACGATATCGATGTCGCCTGGTGACATCGACTTCAGCTGCTTGACTCCAGTCAACCACCACGCTTTGGTTGCTTAATAGCCATCTGACATGTGTCCAAGTCACGTGGCACTATCTCCTAACGATATCCACTATCGCCACGCTACATCAAGCATATTGCTCACTCAACGCTTTCAGGAATTGAGTTTGTCGAACTCATTCAATGGTTTGCGACGTTGAGTGCATTGTGCTCACTCAATGCTTTCCTGTTATCACCCAGACGATACCCACTGTCGCCTGACATTATCGAAGCTAGTAACTTACTCAACGCTTCAAGGCGTCAAGTGCATCGAGCTCACTCAAAGCTTTCAGGCATTGAGACCTAAAGCTATCTCCCCGGCGATACCCACTATCACCCGATGTTAATGACTAGGAGTTCTGCTATCAAACTTATGGTGTTACAATCACACCATGAGAAGTCTCTTCGAGTTACAGGAGGCTCTCAATAAGTTCTCGCAAAAGGCAATCAACTTGGGGATACAATATTTCTTGTTGAAAGAATATGAGGTAGCTCACACTTCTCTGCATGACTTTGTCTTCATTTCACTTGGTGATTTTTCTAACTACTGGTTGGTAGATACTCATAGGACATCGAGATCGGTGAAGATCTCAAGCTCAAGCTATAGCTCGCCAATACAAAAATCGTGTTGGAGATCTCCCAAATTCGGGTCGCCAAGTTAAAAACTCGCCTGATGGTTATTGAAGATCTCCCTGGTCCCTCAGGTTTTCACCCGATTGAGCAACAGCAGGAGGTGAGTCCGCACGAGATGGGCAAGAATATTTGCTTCTACGAGGACGAGATGCCCGCAATCCGTCATAGGATAGCGCGGGCAATGGAGGAAGTCATTCTCTCAAAGCTGAGAATTGATGGCTTCCTCGGCTCGGAGGCCAACCCTTGACGATCATAGACCTCATCTCGGGCTTGCTTGTCAAGGAGTCCAACTCGCTCGATCGCATCCTCTCCTCATCTTCTGGCTCCAGCGATAGTGACAGCAGCAGCAGAGAGAGTAGTGATAGTAGTGGTGACGAGAAGCTTGGCGAGGATGAGCCTAGTGATGAGGAAGATGTCATCATTGAAGATTAGAGTACAAGCCTGATACTGGCAACGATGAGTCATTGTCGATGGACGACCTCCTGCGTCCAAGCTTGTAAAGAAATAAATTTTGTAAACAAAAATTGTTAAACCTTGTAATACATGCCACATAATACATTGTTGTTCTTTCATTTGTCATTTGTTTTTGTATTTTAATACTCGATTGTTGATGATGCTCGCTAGGCTCATAGGCGTAGAGAGGTTGAGTGCCTATTGCTCGCGTATTCGATCGATGATGATACACATTTGGCTCATTGGGGCAGATAGTTTGAGTGCTCGTTGTTCGCGTACTCGCTCGATGATTCATGCGAAATTGCATACTCAGACATTGTTACTCGCTCCACCATGATCGCAGCCACATGTTAGCATCTCACTGTTCGTACCTGCATGGTCGCAAAACTCAAAAGAGCTGAGCTCATCCGAATTGAAGGATAAAGTCGACACCTAGCAGGAGGAATCTCAACTATAGGTGGAGAATACAGTCGACACTAATTCTAGGGGAAGCTCAATTGAATGTGGAGAGTCGACATCTGACATGAGTTAAACTCAACTAGAGATGGAGGAAACATCTTACAGGAGTCGAGATGAACCGTAGATGGAGTCGACAACTCACAAGTGTCGAGCTCAATTGTGTTGGAGGAAACATCTTATAGGAGCTGAGCTTAACTAGAGATGTAGTCGATAGCTCTTGGATGCTGAGCTCAACTGGATTTGGAGTCGACTCGGGTTGAGCTCGTAGTCAACTTGCTCGAGGGAAGCTCATATAATGGGCCTCAGACTTTGGCAACAACACACGAGGAATCTACATCTTACAGGAGTCGAGCTCATTTGAAGATGGAGTCGACGGCTCTTACGAGCCTAGCACAACTAGAGGCGGAGTTGACTAAGGTTTTGCTTATAGTCAGCCTGCAGGAGGGAAGCTTATACATGGGGCTCGGACTACGACAACAACACATATGAGGAATCTAGATCTTACAGGAGCTGAGCTCAATTGGAGATGAAGTCGACAGCTCTCAGGAGCCGAGCTCAACTGGACGTGGATTAAACTCGGGTTGATCTTGTAGTCAACCTGCAGGAGGGAAGCTCGTATAGGGGGCTCGAACTACGACAATAATACACGATGAATATACATCTTATAAGAACCGAGCTCAACTGTAGATGGAGTCTACAGCTCTTAAGAGCTGAGCTCAAATAGAGGTGGAGTCAACTCGGGTAGATCTCGCAGTTAGCCTCTAGGATGGAAGCTCATACAGGGGGCTCGCACTACGACAACACCATACATGAGGAATCTACATCTTACAGGAGTCGAGCTCAACTGGAGATGGAGTCGATAACTCTCAGGAGCTGATCTCAACTAGAGGTGGGGTCGACTCAGGTTGAGCTTATAGTCAGCCTACTCGAGAGAAGTTTATACAGGGGGATCGGACTATGATAACAACACATGAGGAATATATCTCACCCGCGTGGGTCGGTAGCCGATATACAATAGATGAGCTCATGTATGGACTCAGACTATGATAACTCAATGAATAGAGGACTTCTATCAGTGCTAATGTCATTCGCCCCGCTGCTTAAGAGATAGTCACAAGATTTAGATGTATCAACTTCTTTGATGATGAAGGAAACTTCTAAATAGACAATTATCTTCTCTCCATCAAGTTGGGAGGTTGGCGTCCAGACCTATTCCTAATAGTTCCTCCAGTCAGAGGAGAGATTTAATCATGGGTAGTTAGGCCGACATACAAGCGGGAGCAGATCTCGATCATCAATGTTGGGTATCGGTCTTACAAGGATGCATAAATCCCGATGTATCATCCCATCATCTGCCCTGGACATTTTAGGAGAATCAGGTTGAAGGATCGTTTCCCAACTCAATCATGGAGATCGCTTCCATCTCTGCCACCTGGCTATAAAGGCTAATGTACAAGCGAAGGTAAATGGCCCTCGGGGGGTCGTACAGGACACTCACTTGAGTACACCATCCTTTCACAAACTCATACCATCCAAAGCTTAGTTTACCAGCTGCTTCTAAATGCATGGTTGGTTATCTCACCTTGGCAATAACAGTGGCACGTCCTGCCCTATAGGATCAACAATCGCTAAGTGCGGGCCTTTTAGTCTTCTCAAAGACCGATGACGCCTTTAGACAAGGAATCACTTTGTGAGTTCGATCCATCATGGAGTTTATGATGTTAACCTCCAGACCAATTCGTGATAGTTCCTCAAGTCGAAGGAGAGATGCAATCAGAGGTAGCTACGTCGACATATATGGGTGGCACCGATCTCGACCGTCAATGCATGGGCTCGGTCTTTCAAGGATGCTTAAATCCCAATGCATCGTCCTATCGTCTACCCTGGGATTTTTAGGAGAATAAAGTCGGATGCTGGTTTCCCAAACTGATCTAGGAGATGGGCTTTACTGCTTCTAGCCATCTCGAGATGATAAACACAACGAAGACAACTCACAACCACCCGTTCCTCCGGGGGCGAGGAGTCGTTGAACTGTGGGATATAAAAAGTCAAAGCAGAGAAATTAAAAAGGAGTTTTTTTAATAGAGCATCATCTTTGCCAGAAAAGTGGACGAGTTCAAAAAAACTCGAAGAAGTCTTCAGCAGAACTGAAACCCTAACTTTTCAATAAGGGTTTGTTAGCAGAGCACCAAATATAGTTATTGTTCTTCTTCAAGGTTGTTGCATTCAACTCAGATATATTCAATATTGAAGGAACAATGTTCTGCAATAGTTCTTCTCAGTACAAGCAGAATAACTCTGAAGATCTACATTTTTATTGTTGTGAAGTGCTAGCATTATTTATACACAGTACAGGAAGCTGTCTCAGAGATCTATTTATCTGGAGTAAATCATCACAAAAACCTTATTCAAACTGTAGGAAGACTATGTGATCTGAGCTATAAGACTGTATTATAAATGCTGAGTGGTAGGAGTCATTGTCCCTGAGTGGGTAGGATCCAAGAGTGGATCTGAGGTTTGATCCTGAGGGATCTGAGGTAAGAGATTGGTATTTATCTGAGGTAGGGTGACTAAGCCTGAGGTATGACTATCTTTAATCTATGTTGTCAGAGCGAGTCTCACTTTGAGGGGTAAAATCGTGATGGATTTGAGGTGTAAGCTCAAGGAGCTGAGGAAATAGATGAAGTTATCCAAATCTATATAATTGCTAGATAGGTGGAGGAAAGTGTATTTACCCTAGATAGGGGAACCACTATAAATTTTGTGTGTTGTTCTGATTCTTGTAAGCTAGCAACTAACCCCAGCATACCCTAAGCTCATAAATTCAAATGATAAAAAAGATCCAAAACAAACCAATTCACCCCCTATAGGTTTTCAACTACCCTTGAACAAAGTCTTTCACTTGATTTCATGGAGATCAGTAGGGTAATGAGGCATATTGGGATGATAGAAGTTGGATGTTCCTTGTGTGATTGCTGGAGAAAGGAGACGAACCGATGTCGTTCATCCTTCTTTACAATGCGTGCAGAATGTGTTGAACATAAATCTATTTTTTGTGCGCAGCAGATTTAAAGCCTGATTTTAGGAATGATTCGTTCTTATTTGGGTCTTGAGCTCAACATGAAGCTTGAAGTCCTCCGAACGACCTTTCCAACGGATGGTTATATGTTTTCTGAGGAGTCATGTAGCTCAGTAAAAGTGCGACCGAAGTTGCTGCGTTGAAATGACGTTTGTACAGGATGAGTTCTCTCCGAGTGTACACAACCATTCTGAAACTCGATTTCAGGTGTGATGGATTTAGATATTGATGGAGACATTGCTGACGCGGCCGCCATTGATCCCCATCTGATAGAGTTCGTCGATTGGGACGGTCGTTGTCGCAAGTTCGAGGATGGGATCGACGACCGCCGCCAGTATATAAAAATATATAATTATAAATTAAATAATTATAATTATATATTTTTAATAATTTTATTATTTTAGCAATTTTATTTTATGTATTTATTTCATGTTTTAGTTTTCATTTCATGTGTAATGATGGGTGCTTATAACCATCATGTGTTATTTTAATTATTTCATTTCATGTGATATGATGGGTGCATATAACCGTCAAATTTTGAATTTTGAATTTTGAATTTTGAATGAAGGGAGATGGAGTGGTGTAAGCCTATATATAGACCATGATATTTGTCATATTGAATTAGTGAATGAATGAAAAGAAACCTAATTATAAATTGAGAATTCTCCTCCTCCTCTCCTCCTTGCCCGCCAACTTCCCCTCTCCCCGTCTTTGTGAATTTTGTCCACAACTCCTCTCCTTATCCTCCTTCCTCCATTATCTACCCTAATAGTTTCTCTTCTCCACTACGAGCAACAAATCAAAGAACTCCTCCCCTTGAAGAAATTCGACCAAGGCTAGAAGATCTCCCCTTGTGGATCAACTTCGGCGTGAAGCGATGAAGGCGGACGAGTATCTCTCCAATCAGCGTGACTCCGGCGGAGCCGTTGAAGAATGATCCAAGTAGAGAAATAGGAATCATCCATTCTGATAGGGTAACGAATCCTTTCTACATATTGTGTGTTTCTCTTACTAGATTAATTCCTGTGGTGGTAGATTCTTGGCGTTGAATTTTGAATCATTAATTAATCGTGATTTCTTCAATTGGTTTTGTGTTTGTCTTGATTGAATTATTTTTCGAAAAAGGTTTGGTGAACCTTCATTTTCTTTTGTTGGGAGAGATCTACCTTTTCCAAATTGTATTTATTTGGTAGATCTCTTTTGATACAACACCGCTCGTTCGGAATGGGCGGGTCCTTTTAGCCGGAAAGAATATTGGTCTATAGCCTTTGTTCGATCCTAATCGGTTGGGCTACCCATACGTTAGCATATAATTGATAAAATTAATTAGCGTGGTGCTGCGTAGAACGATTGTGCGAGTATAGGATTGGATCAAAGAGAGGCAAACGTGATCGTCCGTAGATTTATTTGGTGTCAACGTGCAAGTCTGCATCAATTTGGTATTAGAGCCACGTTGTGCTAATTTATTAATTAGTACCATCCTAGAAAAAAATTTACTTAGAATGCCGACACGCTCTTGCACGTTTCATTGCGCAACATAAAAATCAATTTTTAAATTTTTGGTCTGCAAATAGCGGCATAAAATTTTCAGTTTTTTTTCAAAATTTAAAAAATAAAATTCTTGAATTTTCCAATCATTTTATTAGTAAGAAATCAAAAAAATATTTTATTTTTAATAAGTCATTAGTTTTATTAAATCATTACAAAATTTTAATTTTGGCTGCTAATAACGGCCTATATTTTTATTTTTCTGCAAAACAAAATAAAAAGTATTTAATAATTTTCATTATATTTAATGCAAGCAAAACAAAAAAAATCTTTTATCTCCATAGTTATTAAGTGGGAACAATTACATCTTTGAAAATTAAATAAGGCCAGGTTCATTTTTCATTGCATGTGCACCAGTTCCGGTTGAGTTTTCTTTCTGTTTCTCACTAAAATGGCATATGACATATATGCTGCCCGGTTAGACTATTCATATGCTAAGGATATGACTAAACACACCCCTAGGGCACACCAAATTTATTCTACTTATGACGGTTTATGATGTCCCGAAATTTTTAGAGATTGGCTTAAGGGATTAGAGCTTTATTTTAATTGCCACTTATGGGATGACCACAAAAAGGTTAGCTTTGCCTGAGAGCGACTAGTAGGTCAAGCCCAGTTATTTTGGTTAAACGAAGAGCGTCATTTTGGTAGCTATCGTTACGCTTGGCCGCACAGGCGTAGCCTACTCTCCGATCAATTTCATCACGCCTACCTTTGCCCTGCTAATACTAAGCGTATGAGTGAGTATAGTTATGGCACTAGATCCATACCAGCCTTTAAGATTGACTATAAACCAAAAGTCCAGACCAAGCGACAGATAACTGAAGGTTTGACTACCCTTAAACAAGGGAACAAGACGATCTCGGATTATATGCGTATTTTTAAGGATATGATGGTTAGAAGTGGTGTGAAGGAGTTGCCAGAGATCACCATCCCTAGGTTTCATAGGGGATTAAACCCCTACATCCCGGGTAAATTACTGTGTTATTGTCACACTGATCTAGACTCCACTTTTACCACGACATTAGAAGTTGAGAAGCACCACCTTCCTAGCAATAAAGCTCACTCATGTCAGACCGGAAAGGCCATATTAGGACCACCACCCCCCGTTAGGGAAACCTCTCCTAATAGGTCATTTGTTGTAGACTCGATAGATGTTAACACTAGGGTTATGCCTCCGTTATCCTCGACATCTAAGCCGCTAGAGATAGTGACTAGTACCTCTGAGGATTCCGATGTGGATATAGAATCTTTGGATGATGAAGTTTACCAGCTAGGTGAGAGTATCCCTTCACGTACAATAGTGCTAGATGAGTCTGATGATTCTGAAAGTGATGGAATCCCTAGTGATCTAGAAGACGATGTTTGGGATGTTGATGATAGTCCAAGCTATGAGAGAATCTCTTTGCCTGTTACGAGCCCTACTAGCATTGTGTCTGTGTACCCTAATATTGAGTGCCCTCTCCTAGATACGATCGCCATCGCATTAGAGCCTACGATTATTCCCACTGAGATTTTATCTGACCTTCCTGAGGAGCCTGTTAGTGAGGATTCTTCCATTGTCATTGACAACCCTTACTTAGTGGAAGTTCCAACTGATTGGGAAGACTCGCCTTATGTGAGACGGTTATGTTTGGATGATTTTAGAGCTGTGAACCTGAAAGATAGTTATTTGATGATATCACCAATGTCCGAAATTCCATCTGAATTAAATTTTTCGTTGGGTTTGATTTTGCCCATTTCTGAGACCTTTACTGATTCTGAATTAAACGACTTGTCTAGTGTGTTGGAAGAAATTGCAAGTGAGGAAGTGGTTTTTTGAACGATTCTTTGGTTTTACCCCCGGATGAGAGTTCATTAAAGTTATCACCGATCGGTAAAAGTTATTCTGATTTTGATTTTATCCCGGGTTTGATTTTACCGACCCTTCCTCCTATCTATGAGCCCACATTAGTTGACGATTTAGGACGTGGCATCGGTAGTCCTAGACTGAGTTATCTTGACATGCCCACTCTTTTAGTTCCTACCTTTTCATTATCTCAACACTTAGATATTAGTACATTCAGTGCGCTAGTTTTGATCTGTTCACCACACTGCATAGATTTGACTATGCGACACATTTGGCTATTCATTTCTCTATGTGTGTAGCTACGGTTCTATCCTCGTCTGTTTCTGATTCTTTGGCTATTGTGCCTCTGGATGTGGTGTCTCTTTCACATACCCATATCCCACACTCGGTCGCGCGTATTTACCCATCGCCATTTGATGACCCTTTTTCCCAAACTTTAGTGACCAAGGTTAGGTCCAATGAGTTGTATCGCTCGCACCTCTTGTCACATCCGGGAGCGTCCAACTCTTTTAGTATTTTTGATGAGCGGTTTCCCTTGGCATATCTTCAAGCCAAGCGTGAAAATATTAATTTTAAAATTAGGAATGTGAATTTGAAGCCTATGAAAATCATCTTTGATTATAAGGCTCCCGTTCCCCCGGACTTAACCCCTTTACCCTTTGTATTTTGGTTAAGTCATGTAGCCCATAGTTTCACTCCTCACGATAGTATGATACTTAGGCACAATTTAAGGTAATTAATCACTCAAGTTGCGTCTTATTTTTTACTTTCTAGTATATCGCCGAAACTCACACCAGATTATGCTCATCATGATCACATTTTATATAAGCACATTAGTGAAGCGCTAACCACACCATATAAATCTTATCAATTTAATGCTAGCTTACATAAAAGGGCGTCTCACTATATGATTGGCGATTTAGTTTTGGTACGACTCGTCCCAGAACGGTAGCCTTCGGGCGCTATAGAAAGTTGGCGAGTAGGCGAGTTGGACCTTTTTTGGATTTTAATGAAATTAGGAGAATACACATATCATTTGAAGTTTTCCACTGATTGGGGTATTAACCCTATTTTTAATGTTTCTAATTTAACGCTATATGTTTCTCCACCACTTGAATTATCTGTCTGTCTGTTTGGGTCCACTTTATTTTCTTATGGTTTGGGTAGTGAGCTTGTGCCTGGATCGCTCTCTTCATCAGTCTTCACTGGATGTACGTTAGTTGTTGATGTAGAAACTTATTTTCCTTTATTGCCTAATGCTTTTCCGAGATTCTCTAGGACCACCTTTTTGCATGACAGGATACTCTAGGTTGAAGTGCTCTCTTATCCAAGTGTTGTTGTTTGCCGCGACGTGTTTCTTTGGGATGATGCTCTCCTGTACCGGTACTTTCAGACCAACTCATCGGTGATGAGTACTTTTGAGCGGGGGAGGATTGATGGAGACGTTGCTGATACGGCCGCCATTGATCCCCGTCTGAGAGAGTTCGTTGGTTGGTACTATCGCTGTCGCAAGCTCGAGGATGGGATCGACGTCCTCCGCCATTATATAAAAATATATAATTATAAATTAAATAATTATAATTATATATTTTTAATAATTTTATTATTTTAGCAATTTTATTTTAAGTATTTATTTCATGTTTTAATTTTCATTTCATGTGTAATGATGGGTGCTTATAACCATCATGTTTTATTTTAATTATTTCATTTCATGTGCTATGATGAGTGCATATAACCATCATATTTTGAATTTTCAATTTTGAATTTTGAATTTTGAATTTTGAATTTTGAATTTTGAATTTTGAATTTTGAATGAATGGAGATGGAGTGGTGTAAGCCTATATATAGGCCATGATATTTGTCATATTGAATTAGTGAATGAATGAAAAGAAACCTAATTCTAAATTGAGAATTCTCCTCCTCCTCTCCTCCTTGGCCGCCAACTTCCCCTCTCCACCTCTTTGTGGATTTCGGCCACAACTCCTCTCCTTATCCTCCTTCCTTCTTTCTCTACCCTAATCCTTTCTCCTCTCCACTACGAGCAACAAATCAAAGAACTCCTCCCCTTGAAGAAATTCGACAAAGGCTAGAAGATCTCCCCTTGTGGATCAACTCCGGTGTGAAGCGACGATGGAGGACGAGTTTCTCTCCAACCGGCGTGACTCCGACGAAGCCGTTGAAGAACGATCTAAGTAGAGAAATAGGAATCATCCATTCTGATAGGGTAACGAATCCTTTCTACCTATTGTGTGTTTCTCTTCCTAGATTAATTCCTGTGGTGGTAGATTCTTAGCGTTGAATTTTGAATCGTTAATTAATCGTGGTTTCTTCGTTTGTTTTTGTGTTTGTCTTGATTGAATTATTTTTCGAAAAAGGTTTGGCGAACCTCCGTTTTATTTTGTTGGGAGAGATCTACCTTTTCCAAATCGTATTTATTTGGTAGATCTTTTTTGGTACAACACCGCTCGTTCGGACCGGGTGTGTCCTTTTAGCCGGAAAGAATATTGGTCTATAGCCTTTGTTCGATCCTAAGCGGTTTGGCTACCCGTACGTTAGCATATAATTGATAAAATTAATTAACCTGGTGCTGCGTAGAATAATTGTGCGAGTATAGGATTGGATCAAGGAGAGGCAAACGTGATCATCCGTAAATTTATTTGGTGACAACGTTCAAGCCTGCATCAGATATGGACCCCAGATAAACATAAAAGTTGTATCCCTCGGGAAGACCTTTCCAACAGATGGTTACATATTATTTTTTGAGGACCATAGTTCCCAGAAATTCAGTTTTATTGAACTTTTGTCGTGAACGTACAAATTATATAATTTGCATAGTTCTCTCATAATAATATTGTTAGATGCTTATGAAATTTGGGAGACATACACTTGATGATATTTTGCTAACTCCTGTTGAGTTTCATAAGATTTGGAGAAAATGAGTAGAGATGTTGCTAATCACTTCTTATAAATTATTGAGCCATGTATAAATATATTGGAACCTTATTTGGGCTAAAAGCTTGTGGACAAGATAAAAATGCTAGACCTGGGCTGTGACAGAAATATCAGTGGATTTGGTCCTGATATGTCTCATTTAATAGTTTCGTGATTATTGCTCTTAAAGGATGGAATATGTAACAATTGAGATTATAATTGTGGGAACAAATAATTTTGGATTTTAGTGATGATCAATACTGTTTTTTTATCCTGAATCTAATACTGATAATGGCAGATATAAATGTTGGGGCATATTATATTAATGTGGAAAAAGGGACTTGGGGTGGAGCCCTTGCATGCTTAGGTGCACGGGTACGATATATTATGAAGGGACTCAGTTGGAGCCCTTGGATGCTTGGGAGCATGGAAATGTATGAGGATTGTATGTATGTGTGTGTGTTTTCACACACGATGATTGATCCTGTGTTGATGATTATTGTGGCAGGTCAATGGACTTGCCATTCGTCACACCTACGGAAGCCGGCAGTTGGACCTAGGATTGTTGTGTTGGGCTCTTTGGTTCTTACTTCCAAAGGCCCCTTCCGGGCCTATTAAGTCGGTTGGGGTGGGCACTTTGGTGTTTACTTCCAGAAGACCCCTTCCGTGTTGTTAGGCCAGTTGGGTTGGGCTCTTGATGCATATCTACCCAAGACGCTGATAAGTAAAAACTAGCCTTGGAGATAGTTTTAATTGAAAAATAAGTTGGATTTGTAAATAAGTCGTTTGTGTGTTCTATCTCTTTTTACTTATATACTATGAATATGGCAATTGTACTTATCACGTAATAGTATATTATTTTAAAATATCAAGGTCGTATTTTTCCACGGATCTGTGTCGAGTACTCTACTTTAAGGACTGAGACTATTATTTTATTCAAAAGAGTTGAAGATTTTTAAAAGTTAAAATAAAAGTAATATTTAGGGTTTTGAAAATAGATGAGTTAGAGAGCCCTCAATTTTGACTTATTTTGTGAAATATTTTTTAAACAAGAAAAACTCTACTTTTTTTATTAATTTAAAACCTTGACCGTGAAGGTTTCATAAATATGAGTTCACCTCTATCGAGGATACATCCACTTGAGATTATGTACTTTGACTAAACTTTCATATCTAATCAAAAATACCTTAAAAATACTTTACATGGTGAACCTCGATATTGACCTCCTTCTACGATTCAACGGTTCAACCACAGAGGCTTACGTTCATCTCTTTTGAGAGTGAGGAAAAGTTTATCTTTACTTAGCACAGTAGCTGATCGGGGGAATTATTAAGCCTAATGATGTTGGTGAAATGGTGGATGTGTTATAACATGCCATCTATTCCGTCGAATGCCTCGATTTTTTGGAGCTTGAAACATGCGAGATAGGGTGCGCCAAAAAATCGGGCACTAGTGGAGTCTCGTCCCGATAGGGAGGTGCAGATATACAATATGTTGACCAACTCGGCCGTATTCTTTTGCTATGAGTTCTCTGATTTCATACCTTATTGGTCTTTTTGCAGGATTCTTGAGGGCACCTATTTGCTGGCATTGTTCTTGCTGACCAGCTTCGGCATATCTAAGACAATGGGAAAGGTGTGAAGTGTTTGCTACTTCCGAATATTCCCCAGAGTTATCTTCTTGATGGTTTTCTGTAGTGAGAACTTGTGGTGAAGGTGGCTGATTGACCAGCGCAAGCAGCATGATGGGTTCTTGAGCTGCCCCAAGATTTTTGAGGAGTGTAAGTACTTTGGCATGTTGCTCTTTTATGCGGTTGATTCGCCTGGTGACCATGTTTTTCGGTGCAACAATGATCTCCTCTTGTTGTAGTGCGTTAACTAGAGAATGAGATGGTCTGGAGTTATCAAGTCTTTGCCAGTCAAATCCCTAGGTTATGTGAGTGCTTCTCCTTACCATTACTGTTTGTCATGAGTATCTCTGTGCGGAGGATACTGTCTTCAAGACCTTCTTCGAGTTTGAGGGAACTTCGTTTCCCACAAATAGTGCCAAACTGTTGCGAATCGCTCGAGGCTCTGGTAGATCAGACTAAATTAAACCGCCTTAGCCCGGGAGGGGTCGAGTGTGCAAACAGTCGCACAGAAAAAAAAGCTATCGCCAGACGATAGCGAGATACCAATTGAGAGAGTGGGTATCCAGAACAAGTTATGGCATCGAGAACAGCCAATGACGTCGAGATGTTACCGCCAGGAAATAACGATACCGCTGGTGATAGCAAACTAAGTGTCGAGTGACGCTGAGGTGGTTGTTAAGCTGCAAAGCGGTATTGACTTGGTCAAAAGGACACTACCTTATCTCACGCGCCATGACAGTGAGTTATCGCC
Source organism: Platanthera guangdongensis (assembly GCA_039583875.1). Classification (NCBI taxonomy): domain Eukaryota; kingdom Viridiplantae; phylum Streptophyta; class Magnoliopsida; order Asparagales; family Orchidaceae; genus Platanthera; species Platanthera guangdongensis. The sequence goes on along the minus strand of CM077163.1, from coordinate 128,591,836 downwards.
CTGCGATTCAATTTTTAAATGAATGCTTGGTTTGATCGTGACCATTCATTCCTTAGAAATTGGAGATCCTATGGCCGAGTTTAGGCCTAGTATTATTAAGCGGCTGAGGGGATTATTTACTTCTCATTCTCTCTTTCACTCTCTCTCTCTCTCACTTCAAGTGAAGAAAATAAAGGAGAAAAAGTAAAGGAGAGGAATAAGAAGGTTGAAATCAGTCCTTTAGAAGAGCTTGGAAGGATTTCTTGTGGTCGAATTTCCGAGCAAAGGATAGATATATGGAGAGGAAGGATTATGAATGCTTTCATCCAGATCACATGAACTCTCATGGCTCCTAAGCGATCTACAAGGCTAACGATTCTCCTCGTGGATAAGTATGTGCTTATTTGGCATGTTTGCATGGAAACCCTCACCAATTCTTGAAGAACGGGCAATTTCCAAAGGGTTGATACAGAGTATCTCTGATTTAATTGTATATAGAATAAAAAAATCAAAGTACGGAATATGCATGTTGTGTGAAGCTCATCTGGACAAGTTGATCTGGATTGGTGATGATTGATTTGCATGTCGGAGAAGACTTCATGGATAAACGTGTAGTTTTTTTGGAGTTTTGGGGTCTGCAGCTTCCTACAGTGAGTGTAGGAGGTGTTTTGCAGGAAACACCCAAGTTTGCAACAAAGAACAAGATTCTATTGCTATCACATACGATAGTGATATCGTTGGTGATAGCTCAACTAGCAGATACCGGTGAGCAATTGTATGTGCTTGTCATGAACCCGAGCCTGAGACAGATGTGTGATTCTATCGATTAGCATGACAATAGTGGTTCCCACTAGTGATAGCTCCCAGTGTGCTAATTTGTGATTGCAAGCCCAGGTATTGTGGACAAGGTGGGTAGCAAGTTAAGCTGTGAGGCATACAGTGCCTAGCTTGGTGGCCTTGTGTGTCGACCATATTTGGATAACGTTAGTTATCTTTAACAAGTCGGGGTGAAGATGTACCCGCGTTGTGCCAGCATGATGTTGTTGACATGAGTATGGTCAAGGCTGATTCGAACCCATCCCTTACTGGTTAGTGAAGCGGTATCCCCTTGTTGCACCATTTGATTTTTGGAGAGTCTGTAAGGCATAGTGGCTGTTGGGTATTATATCCACAATAACCTTGATTTGAAGAAGTGTCCATTTAACAAGATGAATTGTGTATGTATTTGATGTTGTTTATTTAGTTATGTGCTTGCAGGTTTTATTGCTAAGTACAAACCATAGTCAGGTTACAGTGGGTCATGTAGCACAAGACTATACAATGTAATCCCATATTGTGTAGGCCAAAGTGTTTACTCTTGTGTAATCTCTCTATTGTTTTGTACTTCTATAACAAGTGCATTAGAAGAATCAAAAGAGTACTAGTTGCTGCATTCAGAAGGAACTAAATTTTTTCTAAATAAAAATCGTCGAGTATAGTAGTGGATACTCTCAAATTCATCGAGTATACTTATGAATACTCGTCAAATTCATCATGCATACCTATTGGCACTCGTCGAATTAGTCGTGTTTAAGTAGATAATCTTTTATATGATCTTGGGAATCTATTAAGTAAGATTCGTCGAGTATCCTTAGGTATACTCGTCGAATAGGTTGAGTGTACGTATTGACACTCGTCGAATTCGTCAAATATACCAGTCGATACGTGTAGAATTTGTCGAGTCTCACTAGAAAAGCATCTAAGTTCTCGGATCTACATTCCTGGACTAGTTTATGTAAAAATCATCAGTTATTGAAGCGATTTGTCGAGTATACTAATGGATATACCACGATACTCAACAAATGGAATTAGCGTGATTATTTCTGATTTTCTTTCTGACGGATCTCTGGTTCAAGTCATCGGCCATGTACAGTACACGTGGACTGTTCATTTAGGAAGGACTTTTCTAGTAGTTAGAAGAAGGAATCCTATATATACCAAGGGTTAATTCGTTCAACCCTGATCACTCTTTCGCATTTGAAATTGTGAAAATGCTGCTCGTTTCTGTTGGACTTACAACTTTCAGAAATTGAAGAACTCACAACCAAGTTCTCACGATCGGCGATTTCGTAAAGAATAGATTCGATAGACCTCATCTCAAGTTTTTCTGAAGCCTTCAGATCTAGTCAGATCAACATTTTTAAATCGATCTTTCGAGATTAATTTCAAGTGTTCTCCTTCAACAAGAGCCTCAAGTTTTTCAATCCAAGGAAGAAGAAGATTGGATATTTTTAGATCAAAAGAAGTAGATTAGTTTTCAATCTAAAGATTTATCTAAATTTTTTTTGTACTATTGTATGAAGTTTTATCTTTCGAGGTGTAGATCATTGTGCATGAAACGAGTTGTAGGAGAGTTTGTTCTGTGACTGTAGGAGTGATTGTTCTTTGAGAAGTATGACTATTGATTCTGAGTTGTAAGATTTGTTTAAATCTGAGAAAGGTGAAGTAGTCGAATCTAGCCCTTTGCAATAGATAGGCGAGGTGGGAAAATGGATTTACAAAAATTGGGGAACACTATAAATTCTTGTGTTGTGTTGTGTTTGTTTTGTGTATTTGTTTGTAATAATTTTTAATCTGCTGTCAAAATCCGCATTTTCACTGCATATAATAACTTATCAGAGTAAGAGAAAATGTGTGTCATGATGCCACGTCAGTAGGGGATAACTGCGGACGCTCAGGCAAACACCTACGTAATCATGAAGAAACATTCTTTAAATTATTTTAAGGTAAAATCGGTTTAAGTGCAGTAGATAGTCGTATCCCTCGGCTTAGTCGCTCATCTAGTCCACAAATCGAAATATAACTATACGCTGTGGAAAATACTTGTTTAGATTGACTCCAACATCCTACATGAGTATAAACATCCGCAAAGGACAACTCATGCTATGCAAGATCCTATATTTATAATAGTAGTAAAGATAGCTTTTACGGTTACTAAATATAACAAGTTAGAGTTTTAAATTATGCAATGCATGAATTAATAGTAGTAGATTTTATACTTGAAAATACCTAACATGCATTCCTAGCATAAATCCTCCGAGAGAGCAAGTAATCCACATCCACATATAGAAAACTAAGCAGCTAGCAAGTAACTAAAAGTAATAATTCTGTGGGCATCAACAAACTGACACGGACCCACGTACAACAAAGTATGTCTGAACTAGTAAAACAAAATAAGCAACAAACTACCTCGCTAAGACGAGGCAACAAACACGACCAACATGGCTGCCCAGGAACTCGGAAACCAGCTCTGCGAACTTCTACTGCTCTGAACTTGAGGCATTCGAAAGACAGAACACCTCAGCAAGAAGGTACAAATGGTGGCAGAAACAAATATGTCAAAATAAACAAAGGTCAAAAGGGGTACCAACCCAAGACCAAAACACTGAAGCAAAGTACAAAAAGAAAACAGGGCATCAACATGAAAAGAACTCTTACGTGATTCGTCACGTTCAACAAGAGTACACCAGACGCATGAGGCTATAAGGTGACGACATGAAAAAATCATAAGGAAAAAGTACAAAACCTTTATTAAGCACCTCTGGTCGACTCTACCCAAAAACACGGGCGAGGTGGTCACTCAACGACACACCCTCACGAATATAATATCTGTCAAACTGCGAGGGAGTCTCGCACTCTCCACCATACTCCGCAGACGCCCAAAAATATGGTATACTTTCACAAGGTACTAATAAAGGAATCTAAAATTGCGGAGGTGGTTTTTCCACTAACTCCCGCAATCAGAAACCCAAAGAAACCACAATACATATATCTCGAGACTTGGCACGTCGGATTCTACTCAACACTCTAAATTAAAGACGTTGTTGATCAACCTCTAGGAGTGATTTACAATCCTAGATAAACTCTAACACGTTCTTCAACAATGGTAAATAGAGCGATTAATGTAAATACTAAAAACATTTTATCAAATCTCTATGAAGTTACCAAATTCAGTTAACAAGACAAGATTTAGAAATTTTCAATCGATCGAAAGATTAGACACAGATATAACTTGGAAGGACAAAAAATGCAAGAAGATAAAGGAACAAAACTCATTCGTTACCATCAAATAAGACATTGAGAAAAGAGGGTAAACCACCACTTGCCTTGTTTTTACCAGAAAAGTCCTCTGAATCACTCCACGGCGTAGATCGGGGCAAAATGATGCGGGAGGAGTTGAAATCTGAACAAGACCTGCCGGAAAAGAGGTTAGGGCTGAAAAAAACCTAACGAGAAATCTCAAGAAAGAAGAAAGATATTACCTCCATGGCGTAGCTCTTGGCGAGAGCTTTCCGATTCTATGTTCGGATGAATATTTCGAGCACCGGAGCACCGTCGGCGGCCATCGGAAGGCTCACGAAATATTTTCTCTCTCACGCTCACGTCGCTCTGGTTCGGGAGAAAAAAAATTGGAGAAGATGAAAATAAGACTTTTCTTTTATTTCTAATAACCTAAGTATCAGAGTTTATATACATATATATATATATATATATATATATATATATATATATATATATATATATATATATATATATATATTCATAAAATATTCTTCTCTAAACCGGAAGGAAAACGGACCAAATACGAGCAGTTTTGCGGGAATCGAAAATAGTGGTCTAGTATGACTTCAAATAGAAAAATGCCCAACATAAAAGTTGTAGATGTCGTCGAGGCGAACAAATTTCATGTTAACCGTTATTTTGTACGATAGCGTTTTTACCCTCAAAATGCCCCCAAACTTAAACAGGAATGCAAATCTCGAGAAGAATAGGTTTACTCGAGATGGAGACTAAGGATACTCGAGATACACATACCTATCTCGAGACATAACATACAGCACTCGAGAGAATCAATAGAACTCGAGATAATAGGTATAAAACTCGAGATAAATCAGTAGCACTCGAGATAATCAAAAGTACTCGAGATACAATACCACAGTACGGACAATTTATGAGTGGGTTCACGGAAATATAAAATAGAGGCTTAGAATTGCTTAAATTCAAAACGTGCCCAACATGAAAGTTGGATATCTTGTCGAGATGAACAAATGTCATGTTAATCATTTTTCCATACGATATTGTTTTGACCCTCAAAGAGGCTCCCGAACACAAACTGTATTGGACCACTCGGGATGAATGCACAGGTACTCGAGAGGAAAATACACGCACTCGAGAGGAGAATACAACTACTCGAGAGGAAAACACAGCTACTCGAGAGGAAAATACAGGCACTCGAGAGGAGAATACAACAACTTGCGAGGAAAATACAGCTACTCGAGAGGAAAATACAGCTACTCGAGAGGAAAATGCAGGTACTCGAGTAGAATTAGGCGAGACTCGAGAGAAAAAAAGTTACTCGAGTAGCAGAAGTGGCAGCACTCGAGAGAATAAAACATTACTCGAGTAGATCCAGAATTTATTCGAGAAGAAGCAGAATTTTATGCATGAACAATACCTTTTTCCAAATATATCCAAAAAAATTAAATTATATAAATGAACAGTAAAAGATATTTTTGAATAGTACTATAATATTAAAATAATAATATTTATATATTTTTGGATAAGAAAACACAAGTTCAAAACGGAGGCCCGAACGTGCGCCAAATCAAACGAAATTCGCATCATAGGGGAACACTGACGCTAAAAACACAACGGAGAAGTCAAAACCAAAATCCGACCATCCATTCTCGAGATATTAATCTTCAAATTATACGGCGAACATAAACAATCCAAAACTTCAACCGCGCGCCAAGACTCCAAAAATGCTCGGATTGCGACGAAACTTGACAAGCAAGTCCAAAATTATTTAACTTAAATTGCAAATGCAAAATTTTCTCATTACAACAACAATTCGGTCGACTTGACCGCACGAACACGAAAATGACTTAACGGCATTGTGCCGTCAACTCGATGTTAAAAGTAACTCCACGACGTCATAAATATGACGATACCCATACAAGTAAAATTATTGAAAAATCAGGGGTGTTACAGTCACTCCCCCCTAAAAAGGAGTTTCGTCCCGAAACTTAATACAACTACAAAACCAAACCAAAATGATAAAATCAAACATGACTGAAAACATAAAGACATACCCGAAACTAAGAGAAAAGGTGCGGATGAGATTCCCTCATCGCCGATTCCAATTCCCACATCGCGCTCTCGACGTCTTGATTTCTCCAAGGAATCCTGACCATGGGGATGGTCTTTCTTCGCAACACACGCTCTTGTGAATCCATAATACGAATAGGTTCTTCCACATATGTAAGGTTGGGCTGAATCTGGGGCATCGTGTCGAGGACTTGACGATCATTTCGAACACACTTCCGCAACTAGCTCACATGGAACACATCATGGACACCAGGGAAGGTCGCAGGCAAATCCAGCCTATAAGCTGACACTCCGATGCGCTCAAGAATTTAGAAAGGTCTCACATACCGGTGGTCTAACTTGTGGTTCCTTCCAAACCTTTTAACGCCAGACACCGGAGAAACCTTCAGAAAAACCAAGTTTCCAATGGCAAACTCCAGATCAAAATTTTGTTGATTTGCATACTTCTCATAGCGCTCTTGAGCCACACAGAGATTTTCTCGAATATGATTCACCGCACAATTCATCTCCTCAAGAGCTTCTAGACCTAGCAACGGTCTCTCACCAACTTCAGCCCCAAAAAAAGGAGTTCTACAACGCCTCCCATATAAGGCCTCAAACGGGTTCATCTGTAGACTCTCTTGATAACTATTATTGTATGCAAACTCCATGAGTCTGAGACGCTCATCCCAAGCACCACCATGATCCAAAATATAACATCTGATCATGTCTTCTACGATCTGATTTACCTTTTCCGTCTGACCATTCGTCTGCGAATGATAGGCTGTGGAATACCTCAAATCGGTACCCAAACCCTCCTGTAAACTCTTCCAAAAGCGAGACGTAAATCTGGAGTCCCGATCTGTTACAATGCTAACAGGCACTCCATGTAACTTGATGACCTCTTCAAGATAAAGCTCAGCTATCTTCTTCATCGAACACCCAATATTAAATGAAACAAAGTGAGCACACTTTGTCAATCTATCGACTATCACCCAAACAGAGTCGTGCCTACGAGGAGATTTTGGTAAACTGGTGATATAATCTATTGAAATACTCTCGCATTTCCAACTTGGAATATCAAGCGGTGTCAATTTACCACCAGGCCTTCTATGATCAGCCTTTACACGCTAACACGTATATCATTCCGAAACAAACTTCGCGATGTAATTCTTCATTCTCGACCACCAAATAATTTGCTTTAGGTCTTTATACATCTTTGTCGAACCAGGGTGGTAGGCTAAAATAGAACCATGAGCTTCAGCACAGATCTTAGCCTGAATGTTTCCAAAGGCAGGGACGCAAAATCTACTTCGATACTTCAAGGTATCCAACTCATCCAAGGAGAAATCCGCTAGCTCTCCCTTTACAGTTCTATTCCGGAGGTGCAACAAATCAGGATCATCCTTCTGATGTGCTCGAGAAAGGGAAATCCAAGAGGGTTCTTCTGCTTCTAGTCCAGCAGGAACAATACGACTCCCAACCTCAATATCCATCAACATGAATTCTTCTACCAAGGACTGTACCGACAGATTAAAAATTTTAGCATCTTTCTACACAAAGCATCAGCTACTACATTAGCCTTTCTTGGATGATAAAGAATTTCCAATTCATAATCAGCCACATATTCTAACCACCGACGCTGGCGCAGATTTAGTTCCTTCTGAGTGAAGACGTACTTCAAACTCTTATGGTCCATAAATATCTTGCATAACGCGCCATAAAATAAGTGTCGCCACAGCTTCAGCGCATAAATTACGACACCAAACTCCAAATCGTGTGCAGGGTAGTTTCTCTCGTGAATCTTTAATTACCTCGATCCATACGCGATCACCTTACCATCTTGCATTAAAACACAGCCAAGTCTGATGTGTGATGCATCAACACACACATCATACTCAACTCCTTCAGTAGGCAATGTTAAAATTGGAGCAGTATATAATCTCTTCTTCAGTTATTAGAAAGCCTCTTCACACTTATCACTCCAAATGAATGTTGTATTCTTCTGAGTAAGTCTAGTTAGAGGAGCAGACAACAACGAAAACCCTTCCACAAACCTTCTATAATAGCCAGCCAGGCCTAAGAAGATCCTAATCTCCTTAGGTGTAGAAGGTCTCTCCCATTCCATCACATCAGAAATCTTGGTCGAGTCAACAGAAATACCGTCCTTGCTTATTATATGACCCAAAAAGGACACCTGAGGTAGCCAGAACTCACACCTGCTCGACTTTACATTTAACTTAAGCTCCCTTGGGGTCGACAAAACCAAACGCAAATGCTGAGTATGCTCCTCAACATTGCGGGAATACACCAAGACATCATCTATGAACACAATAACAAATCGGTACAAGAAATACTTAAACACCCTATTCATCAAATCCATGAAAGTAGAGGGTGCATTGGTTAAACCGAAAGACATCACCAAAAACTCATAATGTCCGTGCCACGAACAGAAAGCGGTTCGTGGAATGTATGCCTCACGAATTCTCAACTGGTGGTAGCATGAGCGAAGATCGATCTTTGAAAATACTGAGCTACCATGCCACTGGTCGAACAGATTATCAATCCTTGGCAGGAGATATCTATTCTTAATGGTTACCTTATTCAATTCCCTATAATCGATGCAAAGCCTCATCGATCCATCTTTCTTCTTGACGAACAAAACAGGACCACACCACGGAGAATAACTTTGTCTAATAAAACCACACATCAACAACTCATCGAGCTGAGTACACAAATCATCCAACTCACGTGGAGACATACGGTATGGTGCCTTAGCAATCGGGCGAGTACCTGGCTCGAGGTCTATCACAAACTCCACCTCTCTCTCTGGAGGAAGTCTTGGAAGACTATCAGGAAAGACATCTGGAAACTCTCGCACCACCGAGACATCGTCAAGACGTGGCGTAACAAAAGCTCTCTCTAGAGCAAAAATAGAAACTAAAAGCGCCTCGCAACCAGACTCTATAGCACAACAAGTATGTACCGCAGAAATGACAGAGTAAACTCTGTCCTGAAATCCATTGAAGCTCATAGGTTGTCCGTCGTCCATCCTGTATTCCAGTCGCTTAGCCTTGCACTGGATGACTGCATCATACTTGGACAGCCAGTTCATCCCCAAAATCACGTCAAAATCAGACAGATCCAAAATCATCAGATCCGTAAAGGCCAGAAAATTGCAAAGATAAATAGGGCATCTCAGAACTCCTTGATTAGATATAACCGAATCACCAGAGGGAAGCATGAAATTGAAGGAGTCTCCTAATTGATCCACATCCAGGCGATGTTTATCAATAAACCTCCGGGCCACAAAGGAATGGGTGACACCCGAATCGAAAATACACGCGCCCAACTATTCCGCATCTTAAACTCCCCTAAAACCGAAGCAACATAACTAAACGAATGATAACTAGGGGAACTGTTGGGTACATTGGTCTAAATGTACCTGATTTGAAGAAGCCTCACCTAACTCAATGATATACATCAAAATGTATTTGATGTATTTTGAGTTACCTTGTGCAGGTTAAGTATTTGCAGGAAATGATGAAAAAGTTTCTAAGTAAGTGTCGACACCCAGAGGGAAAGTGTCGACACTTAAGAAGACTTGTGTCGACACCCAGGCAAGCAGTGTCGACACGTGGAGTCATTGTGTCGACACCAGGGATGTTGAGTCGACACCAGACAGAAAGTGTCGACACAAGGAGCTGTGTCGACACTCAATGAAGAAAAGCCAGTAAAGCTGTGTCGACACTTAACAGTTGTGTCGACACCCAGTGAAGCTGTGTCTACATCAGAAAGTGTCGACACTCAGCAAAAGTCAGCAGAGACTAAGTATAAGTGTCGACACCCAGAACAATGTGTCGACACACAACAGAAGAGTCAGCACTTGAAGTAAGTGTCGACACCCAGAACAATGTGTCGACACTTAGCTGAAGACTCTACACTTGAAGAAAGTGTCGACACATGGAGCTGTGTCGACACTTAGCGAAGAACAGCAAGATCAACAAATTATTCAAAATTATTCTAAGTACAAGTGTCGACACCATGGGAATGTGTCGACACTCAGCTGAAGTCTCGACAGAAGAAGAAAGTGTTGACACCTAGAGTAATGTGTCGACACTCAAGAAGTATCAACACTGAAGACATGTGTCGACACCAAGAAGCAGTATCGACACTTAACAGTTTCAACACATGAAGATGTGTCAACACAAAGGTGATGTGTCGACACTTAGAAGAATTCAGCAAAATACAGAAGATCAAGTATTTGTGTCGACACTCAATCTCAGTGTTGATACATGAAGAAGAAGTAGTGTCGAGATAAAGAATCAACAACATAAGGAGTTGTGTCGACACCTTGTAGACTAGTGTCGACACTTAGACAACATGTGTCGACACTTGCTCTATAAGTGTCGACACTCAAAGATAGAAAGTCTTGACACTTAAAGACAGTTACAGAATTTTCAAGAACTGACTGGATGACTTGACAGCTGCCATTCCAGCCGGTCTACAGCACCTGTCAGAGTTGTCAGAATTCAGTTATGAACCGGGCCAGCCGGTTACCATGAAGAAGGTCTATAAATAGTCCTATACTATCTACAGAAGAGATTGATCAAAGGGTTGTTGAAGTTGTCAAAGTTCAAATTTATTAATCAAGTATTCAACAAAGAAGATCTAGCAATAATTTGAAGATTAAAGTGCAGATCTAAGAAGTTGGAGAGAGAGAGCTCCATCCAAGAAATCAGCCATTGGAACTAGGCTGAGAAAAGGGTTCAGATTTATTCTGGATCTTAAGAAGCAGAGATCAAGGATCAACTGCAGAAGGAGTCAATCTTATTGAGTTCTACTTTCAAGAAGCTTTGAAGAAAGCTAAGTCAGATTGATTCCAGCTGAGTTCTTCCAAGAACTCATCAAGAAACTCACAACTTCCCTCTCTTGTCTTTGGGTTGCTGAGTTAACAATTGTATAATCATTTTTATCTTGTAAGATCCTTTGGATCTGAGTTTTGTAAGCCTGCAATTATAAAGGCTGGGGGTAGGAGAGTGAAATCTCTGAGTGTAGGCCTTTGTGGCTGAGTGTAGGCCTTGGTGTCTGAGTGTAGGCCTTTGTGGCTGAGTGTAGGCCTTTGTGGCTGAGTGTAGGCTTTGTGGAAAAGCTGAGTTGTAGGGCTTTTGGCCTGAGGTGTAGGAACCAGTTTGGGTTCTGAGATAGTGGAGAAGTTTGGCCGAATCTAGTACACTGCTAGATAGGCGAAGGGGGAAAGTGGATGTACCCAAAGCTTGGGGAACCACTATAAAACTTTGTGTCTACTGTGTGATTGTTGTTGGCTGTGATTGTTGCATATGTGCTGTGTTATAGTAGATAAAATTCTGTGAAATTTACTGATTGCTGCCATAAAAGTTAAAAAGATTCAAGTCACCTATTCACCCCCCCCCTAGGTGATTAGGTACTATATCTTTCAAGTGGTATCAGAGCCAGGTTCCTCACAAAGGACTAACAGTCTGAGGAGATCCTGATTGGCAGATTCAGTCTAAGTCAAATTACAGATTCAAGAAAATCAAGAACCATGGGTTTCTCTGAGAATCACAAGGAATTGGGATCCATGAAATTACCTCTATGTAGGAAAGAGATATTTGGGATCTGGAAGGAAATGGTAAGGCTGTTTATGGAAGCCTCAGACCCTAGGATTTACATCACATTAAAGGAATGGCCTTATGTGCCCATGAAGATATCAGTTCTAGATGCAAATCAGAGAACCCCAGAGGATTTCTCTGAAATGACAAAGGATGAGATTGTCCTAGCCACCATGGACAAAAGGGCTCAAAACATAATAGTGAGTGCCATAGATGATGCAACTTTTCAGAATCTAATACACTGTAAGACAGCCAAAGAGATGTGGGATACCCTTATTGTGTATATGGAAGGATCTGAAGAAGTTAGGAAAGATAGAAAATCCTTGCTAAATCAAGAGTATGAAAGTTTTAGACAAGGAAAGGATGATAGCATAACTGAGTGCTATAAGAAGTTTTACAGGATAGTGAATGAACTCATGTCTTATGGAAGAGAGTTCAGTAATTATGAACTAAATGACAAGTTCCTAAGGTCCCTAACTAAAGATTGGGACACCAAGATCTGTGCCTTTAGAGAAATGGCTAAGTTGGGAGAAATTCCTCCACCTACACTGTTTGACAAATTGCTGTCATATGAAATGCAGTTGACAGTGAGGAAAGAGGAGGAAAAATCAACAAGAAATGAACATAAGGAAAGAACTGTAGCTTTCAAGACAGAAGCCCCCAGAAAGTACAGGAATAAGTCACCAACTCCACCTCCAAAGGTAGTTGAATCAGAGTCAGATGAGTCTGTCAGCACAAAGTCTGAAAGCAGCGAAAGTGATGAAGACTTTGCTGCCTTCACTAGACATTTTCAGAAGTTCTTGAAGAAGAAACAGTGGAGGACAAGGCCTTCTACTTCACAGGGAAAAGAAGACTTCTATCAGAACAAAAAGGATTCAAAGAAGGACAGGAAGAGGACTAAATCTAGCAAGGCAACTGTTTCAAAAATAGTGTGCTATTGTTGCAACATACAAGGCCATGTTGTTGCTGATTGTCCAGAAAAAAGAAAGGAATCTAGTGACAGGAAGATGACTCATTTTAAAGGCAAGAAAGAAAAGTCATTTGTTGCCAAAAAGGAGAAGACCCTGTCAGATATCTCTTCTTCAGAAACTGAGTCAGATGCTGAGGCATACATAGGGCTGTTTGCTGAAGAAGAAGAAGAAGAGTTCATGCAGATTTTGGAGTCTATATATGAACAAGAAGACAGTCAATGTCAAGGGCTAATGACATTGACAGAAGGTGACAAAATCATGGAACAGCCAGGACCTAGTAAGGTACAATGTTCAACTCTAAGTTCAATTTCTTGTGCCAGTACAGATTCAGATTCATCATCATCAAGTGATGAGAGTGCATCTGAGTCTGAAGCAGATATTCATCAGTTGATAGATGAATACAAGGTTCTGTTGCAAGCTTACAAGAAGAGCAAGTTTCTAGCCAAAAGTCAGGCAAAGGAAATTGCTGATCTTAAAGCTGCTGCAACTGAGGTTGAGAAGTCTTTTGATCAAAAACTTAATGAGATAGCCAGATTGAAGCACATAACTGTGATTCAAATGGGAACTATAACATATAAGAATGATCAAATCAAGAGTCTGGAGATTAATCTTCAGAAGGAGAGAGAGCTTGTTGCTAGGTTTTCTAAACCTAAGTTAGTGCTACCTTTAATTGATGAATTTGTTCATCACAAAGGCAAGGCTGGACTCGGTTTTATTAAACCTGCAAGGACTGAGCTGTCCAAGTTCAAGTCCAAGGGCAAAGCCCCAACATTCAACAAGTCAGCTGTAGATAAGACAGCAAAGACAGTACCTAAGCAAAGGTACAATAAGTTTGAATGTTGGTGTTGTGGCAAAGTTGGCCATTTTGCAATGGATTGTTGGCACAATGCTGGTGCCAAAGTGAGTAGCAAACTGCCTATTGGAAAACCAGTAGGTAGCTTTGTTAGGTTGCAAACTAACAAGTACCAAGGACCCAAGAATTCTTTGGGTTCTAAGGTTCATTAATCTGTTTTGCAGGTAAGTCCAAGTGGTCATGCCCCAACATGGTACTTGGACAGTGGATGTTCCAGACATATGACTGGAACTAGAGGATTACTAAGGGACTACATTCCAATAAAAGATGGTCCTAAAGTCACCTTTGGTGGTTCTGAAAAAGGAGTCATCAAAGGATTTGGTAACATTTCTAGTAACTTTGTTACCATTACTCAAGTGGCTTATGTTAAAGGGTTGAAACACAACCTAATAAGTATAAGTCAATTAAGTGATGTAGGGTATGACATCTCATTTGTTAAAAATGGTTGTCATATCAAGAGGTCAACTGATCAAGAGATCATTTTGACTGGTTATAGGAAAAGGAATGTCTATTGCTTAGACATTATGGTTGAGAACAGTGGTTCTCCAGTGTGTCTTGTAGCTGATGAGACAGTCTCTCATTGTGTCAAATGGCACAAGAGGCTTGCCCATCTTAACTACAAGACTATTGGAAAACTCTTTAGCAAAGAGTTGGTGAGGAATGGTCCTCAAGTTAAGTGTGTTAAATATGGTGTTTGCTCAGCTTGTCAAAAGGGCAAGCAGACTAGATCCACCTTTAGAAGCATAGAAAACAAATATGCTGTGAGGTGTTTATACCTCTTGCATATGGATCTCTTTGGTCCAATGCCAGTTCACAGCTTAGGTAGGAAGGTTTATACCTTTGTAGTTGTAGATGACTACTCAAGGTTTTCCTGGGTGTTCTTCTTAAGACAGAAATCTGAAACACCTAATGTCTTATATAGCTTTGTCAAGCAAATTCAGAATGAACTAAACAGTACAGTGGTCAAGATTAGAAGTGACCATGGTACTGAATTCCAGTCTGATAGCATGACAAAACTATGTGAAGACTTTGGGATATTTCAAGAGTTTTCTTCACCTAGAACACCTCAGCAAAATAACATTGCTGAGAGGAAGAATAGGACCTTGATTGAGGCTGGTAGGACCCTATTAAGTGATACATCACTACCAGAATATTTCTGGGCTGAAGCAATTAACACTGCATGCCATGTTATAAATAGGGCTACCATCACTAAAAGCCTAAACAAGACCCCCTATGAAGTTGTGAAAGGCAAGAAACCAAATCTATCCTACTTCAGGATCTTTGGTTGCAAATGCTTCATACTTAACAATGGAAAGTCTTACTTAACCAAGTTTGCTGCCAAGTCCCAAGAGGGAATTTTTGTTGGGTACAGCAACAACAGTAAGGCTTATAGAGTCTACAACATGTCTACACATGTTGTAGAAGAATCTATACATGTAGTATTTGATGAGACTAAACTTATTAATAATGAGTTGTCTAGTAGTGTATGCAGCCCCACAGGTTTAACAAAGAAGATGGACAAGCTTACTATAGAAGAAGTATCTACTGCAAGACAGCAAGTAGAAGATAGTGGCTGTTGTCCAGGGGGAGAACTATATGTACCAATTGCTGATGAAGTTCAAGGAGTACAGCATGATGGAGATGCTAAAGAGGTTCAACCAGAAGTTAGGATGCCTCCAGCCAATAGGCATCTTAGAGATCATCCAGTAGAGCAGATTATAGGAGATCCAAGACAAGAAGTACAAACAAGGAGCAGAAACCTGAATGCAACAATCTACTCCAGTTTTCTATCTCAAGTTGAACCTAAGAAGTTTGAAGAAGCCATACTAGATCCACAATGGACTGAAGCAATGCAAGAAGAGCTTAATCAGTTCAAGAGGTGCAAGGCCTGGGAACTAGTTCCTAAACCTAAAGACCATAATATAATAGGAACCAAGTGGATCTACAGGAATAAGATGGATGAACAAGGGGTCATCATTAAGAATAAAGCAAGACTGGTTGCTAAAGGATATAGGCAAGAAGAAGGTATTGACTTTGATCAAACCTTTGCTCCAGTAGCCAGACTGGAAGCCATAAGGATGTTTCTTGCCTATGCAACCTATCAAGGATTCAAAGTTTACCAAATGGATGTCAAGTCAGCATTTATGAATGGTAATCTTAAAGAAGAAGTCTATGTG
This sequence comes from Platanthera guangdongensis, assembly GCA_039583875.1. Lineage (NCBI taxonomy): Eukaryota > Viridiplantae > Streptophyta > Magnoliopsida > Asparagales > Orchidaceae > Platanthera > Platanthera guangdongensis. The sequence goes on along the minus strand of CM077163.1, from coordinate 128,576,100 downwards.
GAACAGCCATCAGGTTTGGTTGATTCAACTCTACCTCATCATGTCTATAGACTTAGGAAAGCTTTATATGGGTTAAAGCAAGCCCCTAGGGCTTGGTATGAAACCCTATCTAGTTTCCTCATTGAGAACAAGTTCTCAAGGGGGAAAATAGATAAGACTCTATTCCTTAGGGAATCTAGAGGCAAAGTAATACTAGTCCAAATATATGTAGATGACATTATATTTGGGTCTACTGAAAGCAACCTTTGCAAAAAGTTTGCAAAACTTATGCAAGGTCAATTTGAGATGAGTAGTATGGGAGAGCTGAAGTTTTTCTTGGGTCTCCAAGTTAAACAGACTGAGAGTGGTTTATCCATTTGTCAGTCTAAGTTCACCCTAGAACTCATAAGGAAGTATGATATGGATTCATCCAGTACCATGAAGACTCCTATGGGGTCAAATATGTCTCTTAGCAAGGATGATGCAGGGAAACCTGTAGATGAAACCTTGTATAGAGGGATAGTTGGCTCCCTATTATATTTGACTGCAAGTAGACCAGATATTATGTATGCTACATGTGTCTGTGCAAGGTATCAAGCCTGCACTAAAGAGTCTCATTTGACTGCAGTCAAGAGAATATTGAGATATCTAAAGGGCACTCCCTATCTAGGCCTCTGGTACCCTAGGAATGGGGATTTTGATCTAACAGGTTATTCAGATGCAGACTTTGCAGGATGCAAAGAAGATAGAAAAAGCACTACTGGAATCTGTCAATTCCTAGGTGGGAGACTAATTTCATGGAGTAGCAAAAAGCAAACAAGTGTGGCTATCTCCACTGCAGAGTCAGAGTATGTGGCTGCAGGAAGTTGCTGTGCTCAACTTCTGTGGATACAACATCAGCTTGAGGACTATGGATTTCAGGTAAGTAGAACTCCACTCTTTTGTGATTCTACAAGTGCTATTTCAATAGCTAATAACCCTGTATCCCATAGTAGAACAAAACATATTGAAATTAAATATCATTTTCTTAGGGAGCATGTAGAAAGAGAAGATATTTTACTTGAATATGTTAGAACAGATAATCAATTAGCTGATATGTATACTAAGCCCCTAGAAGAAGCTAAGTTCAATAGATTTTAAATTGAACTAGGAATGATAAACTTAGAGTAAGTTTACAGAATTGAAATTGGCTAAGTAAAAAGGTGTCGACACATAGAGATTTCTGTGTCGACACAGATAGTAAGTGTCGACACTTCAGGAAAAAAGTGTCGACACATCTAGGAAGTTGGTGTCGACACTTCTGAATATTAGTGTCGACACATGTCAGGTAGGTGTCGACACATCCAAAGTGGTGTCGACACTTAAGTTTTACTCAGAATTTTCTAAGTAAAGTCTCGACTATGTGTCGAGTTGAGTGGTGTCGACACATAAACAAGTGTCGACACATAAAAACTGTTGACTAAACTTGTGTCGACACATATGTGTCGAGACATTATAAGTCTGTGTCGACACTTATTGCCAGTGTCGACACAAATTAAGTTAGCTGTCCCGCCTGTTCATCTTCAAAATTAGAAAGGTATAAATAGGGTTTTGCCTTATTTTGTCGACACGCTTTCAAAGTTTCGAGACCAAACTTCTGTGTTGACACCTCTCTTCTCTCAAGACAAATTCGACAAACCCTAATGGCGCCTAAGCTAGAGGAGAACGTCAACGAAGGATACGAGCTGGTGCACGGTGCATTTGAGGATGCCGATCAAGAAATTAAGGCTGTCGTAACCCTAGTAGTCGATTCAGGATTAGAATATCTTATTTCTGAACCTACTAAAATCTGGAAGAAAGAGGTACTAGAATTTCTCAGTGGAGCTAAGATAGACGAAACTGGATTCAAAATCAAATCCAGGGTTCATGGTGAGAAGGTGAAGGTGTCACCTAAAAATCTGAGGAAGATTCTACAGCTACCAAGAATTAAAGAGGAAGATGAGGTTACAGCTACAAAGACCAGGCAAGCTCTAACCTGGTGTGGACTGGATCCTAAGATGAAGCTTGGATCAGTGTTTCTTAGAAAAGGCATGAACAATCAAGGGAAATTCCTCTCAGAGATTGTTGGCAAAGTCATACTCAGCAAGCCAGGAGGGCATGACAGAGTGTCTGCCCATATGTTTAGTATAATGACAAGGATAATTTTCACTCTAAAAACTGACTGGTCTATGGTAGTTTATGAGAAGATTAAAGAAAGCTTGAAGAAGCCCAACCTGGGCAGGATTTTAAGTCTTTACCTTGCTGGTGTAATACCTGAAGTTATGAGTACAGCTGCTGGAAGCAAAATAAATCATATGAGAAAAATGGACATGAGGTTGTTCTCTAGATGGGACAGGGTGTTGACTAAGGAGATGCCAACTCCTGAGAAGATAGTTTCTGAGAAGGAGATTCCATTAAAGAAGAAAAGGAAAATTTCCCCAGTGGCTCAAGAGTCCACTAGCAGTTCAGACAGTGAAAACAGGTTGTCTTCACTCCAGATGAGAATGAGGAAGAGCCTGCTGTGAAGTCTCCAGCTCCTCAAGATGATGCTGAGATCCAGGGGGAGCTACCTCAAGCTAGCCCCATACACAAGGATCAAAGCCCGAGGGAGCTTCCAGTTGTAGATGAACCCACTACACTGGAAAGTGAACAAGCAACCAGCATTATCCAAGAGGTAATCACTGAACTCAATACTTTAGAATTTCCTATGGAAGATACTGATTTGTCTGATGTTCATCAGCAAACTCAGCTGGATAACCAAGTCCCAGATGCTGTCTTGGAAGACACATCTGTTGCAGCTCCAATAGTTCCTGATTCAGTGGTTGAAGAGCCAAGAATTTCTCCTGCTCAGTCTCCAAAAGAATATACCATGGAAGATCTTTTCTTAAATCTAGATCAAGAAGACTTTGGATAAGACACTGATGCTACTGAGAAGGAGAATGCTCCAATTGAGGGGGAGAAAGTATTATTTGTTGAAGAGCCTGCAAGGTAAGAAACTAAAAAAGCACAAGATGTGCAGATTGAGAGGCCCCCAAGCCCTAAGGAGAGGGTTGAAATTGCCAGCTCCTCAGCATCTGAAGATGAGGAGGCTACCAGGGCTAAGAAGCAGAAACTTTATGTATTCAAAAGAAGGAGTCAAAGTTATAAGAAGGCTCTACAATCTATTGCACCACAGCCTATAGTTCAGCAAACACCATCAGTTGATTATAGTGCTTTAATGGTGGCAATGCAAATTAAACTAGATGAGCACAGGCAGGCAATAGAGAAGTATGTGGATGAAGGGAAGAAATCATTGCAATTTGATCTGGCCCAGGATATAAAGTCCATAAGATTTTAAATGAATCTAAACAAGAAAGAAATGACTGACTGCTTCCACAAGGGTGGCAATGCAGTGGTGTACTTGCCAACACACCAGGAGAAGATAAAAGCACAGGTGGATGACATAGCTGTGAAGCAAGATTATGTTCTTGAAAATCAGATAAGAATGAATGACAACCTTACTGCATCTCATAATGCAATAGTCACAGAACTGAAGAATCTAGCTGCAGGGCAGACACCAGCTATAGCAAAGGCAGATTTTGACAAAGTATTCCTAGAAGAACTCACTACTCTTAAGACTGCCATCCAAGATTCTCAAAAGTTGATCACTGACAAACTCCAAAGGTTAAAACCTTTCTTCAAAGATGGAGTTAATTACTTGGATAATCAGGTAAGATTTCAAAAAGATGATGTGAGAGATCATATAGAACGAGAAGTCATAAAGGGGGAGAGGGTTTTAGTCAAGGCCAGCTCTGATCATGCCAAATGGATATCAAATTCTATCAGAGCTACCCTGGGTTATCCTCCTCTTTGTGATGATGATAATGTGGCAGAATCTGAAATTCATCCTGCCTATCTAGGAGGGGAGCAAGCTGAAGTGGCTCAAGTCATCTAGCCTCCTCCAGATTTTGATATGATTCATGTTGATGTACAGTCTATGTACAGCCCACCTGGGGGCAAGGACAATGTTATTATTGAGAAAGTTGTTCAACCTATTTCTGAAGCCATGCAAGAGGCACCGCAGAAAGAAGAAGAGACTAGATTGTCAAAGAAGAGGTTTAGGGAACAAGCTGAATAGAGACCAGACTTTGAGCAGTGGAGCCCTACCTCTAGAAACATTATATTAACTGCCTGGAAAGCTGCCAAGGATAACATTCAAGACAGGAACAAATGGTTTTCTGAAACTGAATGGAGGAAACATGAATCAAGACAGGAGGCAATAGTTCAATATAGAAGGAAGGCCAAGATGGGAAAGCTACCTCCTACAGCTCTGGAGCCTAGCAAGTACTTTCCAAAGCCATAGCATTACTTTGAAAGACAAAAGATTAAAGCAGAAGAGCTTAAGAAGAAAGACTTGAAAGGCAAGAAGCCTGCTGATGCTGAAGTTGCTGATGCTCCTGTTCAAGCTAAAGTTCAAGCTGGAAAAGGCATAGTGATTAAGGAGCCAGAACTGAAATAGAATTAGAATTTTCTTGAAGTTTACTTTGTAATCTTTTTGATGTAAAACATTTTGTGAACTTCTGAAAATGAATATGACAGATATTAGAACAATGTGTTATATGTTAAATCTATTTCATATTTGTTCTGTGATGATGTCTATGTCTATTTCATATTTGTTCTGTGATGATATATTTGTATACATGTGTGATTAATACATGTTTATGTTTACCCTGCTGTATATAGTCCTGCTTTACATCATTTTGTAATTTAATTATGAATGGTGTATATCATTGACTAAGGGTTATGACTTCTCCAAATAGGGGGAGATTGTTGGGTACATTGGTCTAAATGTACCTGATTTGAAGAAGCCTCACCTAACTCAATGATATACATCAAAATGTATTTGATGTATTTTGAGTTACCTTGTGCAGGTTAAGTATTTGCAGGAAATGATGAAAAAGTTTCTAAGTAAGTGTCGACACCCAGAGGGAAAGTGTCGACACTTAAGAAGACTTGTGTCGACACCCAGGCAAGCAGTGTCGACACTTGGAGTCATTGTGTCGACACCAAGGATGCTGAGTCGACACCAGACAGAAAGTGTCGACACAAGGAGTTGTGTCGACACTCAATGAAGAAAAGCCAGTAAAGCTGTGTCGACACTTAACAGTTGTGTTGACACCCAGTGAAGCTGTGTCTACATCAGAAAGTGTCGACACTTGGAGCTGTGTCGACACTCAACAAAAGTTAGCAGAGAATAAGTATAAGTGTCGACACCCAGAACAATGTGTCGACACACAACAGAAGAGTCAGCACTTGAAGTAAGTGTCGACACCCAGAACAATGTGTCGACACTTAGCTGAAGACTCTACACTTGAAGAAAGTGTCGACACATGGAGCTGTGTCGACACTTAGCGAAGAACAGCAAGATCAACAAATTATTCAAAATTATTCTAAGTATAAGTGTCGACACTATGGGAATGTGTCGATACTCAGCTGAAGTCTCGACAGAAGAAGAAAGTGTCGACACCCAGAGTAATGTGTCGACACTCAACAAGTATCAACACTGAAGACATGTGTCGACACCAAGAAGCAGTGTCGACACTTAACAGTTTCAACACATGAAGATGTGTCGACACAAAGGAGATGTGTCGACACTTAGAAGAATTCAGCAAAATACAGAAGATCAAGTATTTGTGTCGACACTCAATCTCAGTGTCGACACATGAAGAAGAAGTAGTGTCGAGATAAAGAATCAACAACACAAGGAGTTGTGTCGACACCTTGTAGACTAGTGTCGACACTTAGGCAACATGTGTCGACACTTGGTCTATAAGTGTCGACACTCAAAGACAGAAAGTCTCGACACTTAAAGACAGTTACAGAATTTTCAAGAACTATCTGGATGACTTGACAGATGCCATTCCAGCCGGTCTACAGCACCTGTCAGAGTTGTCAGAATTCAGTTATGAACCGGGCCAGCCGGTTACCATGAAGAAGGTCTATAAATAGGCCTATACTGTCTACAGAAGAGATTGATCAAAGGGTTGTTGAAGTTGTCAAAGTTCAAATTTATTAATCAAGTATTCAACAAAGAAGATCTAGCAATAATTTGAAGATTAAAGTGCAGATCTAAGAAGTTGGAGAGAGAGAGCTCCATCCAAGAAATCAGCCATTAGAACTAGGCTGAGAAAAAGGGTTCAGATTTATTCTGGATCTTAAGAAGCAGAGATCAAGGATCAACTGCAGAAGGAGTCAATCTTATTGAGTTCTACTTTCAAGAAGCTTTGAATAAAGCTAAGTCAGATTGATTCCAGCTGAGTTCTTCCAAGAACTCATCAAGAAACTCACAACTTCCCTCTCTTGTCTTTGGGTTGCTGAGTTAACATTTGTATAATCATTTTTATCTTGTAAGATCCTTTGGATCTGAGTTTTGTAAGCCTGCAATTATAAAGGCTGAGGGTAGGAGAGTGAAATCTCGGAGTGTAGGACTTTATGGCTGAGTGTAGGCCTTGGTGGCTGAGTGTAGGCCTTTGTGGCTGAGTGTAGGCCTTTGTGGCTGAGTGTAGGCTTTGTGGAAAAGTTGAGTTGTAGGGCTTTGGGCCTGAGGTGTAGGAACCAGTTTGGGTTCTGATATAGTGGAGAAGTTTGGCCGAATCTAGTACACTGCTAGATTGGCGAAGGGGGAAAGTGGATGTACCCAAAGCTTGGGGAACCACTATAAAACTCTGTGTCTACTGTGTGATTGTTGTTGGCTGTGATTGTTGCATATGTGCTGTGTTATAGTAGATAGAATTCTGTGAAATTTACTGATTGCTGCCATAAAAGTTAAAAAAATTCAAGTCACCTATTCACCCCCCCCCCCTCTAGGTGATTAGGTACTATATCTTTCAGGAACAATGATAAATAATAAAGATAAATTAAACTGAGGCAATACTATTATCACTTGCGTAGAGGTTTGGGCTTCCTCGCTGGTCATCACGCTCAACTTTCCTTTTTCTTTATCCAGGTTTGGTGGAGGCGGCTGAGCTTGAAGCGGGGCATACTGCAGTGGGGATTGAGCCTGGGGGCACGAAGACTTCTGGTGTCCCTTTTGCCCGCACTGGAAGTAAGTCCTTTCTTTCATCTAGTAACGAGTCACATCGTGACCCTTCCTTGCACAGAACGAGCACACAAGCTCTCCTTTGGGTGCACCTTGGATTGCGTGCACCTACTGCTGCTTCAGGGAGGTAGTCCTCTTAAAATATCTCTCATAAGGGTGGCCAGGACGACCACAGAAGCTACACACTTCCTTTCTTTTCTTATTCTGAGAAGGGCCATATGCCCTTGAGTTACCATCGTCAATGCCTTTCCTTTTCTCTTTCCTCGCCGCAGCACCGCGGTTCTTGGTGTTTTCAATCGCTTCCATTTTCAAAGCAACTTCCACTGCTTCAGCATAACTTTCAGCTCGATAAGCGCATGCCCACTGCTGGACATTGCTTCTTAATCCTCCCAAGAAACGTTTCACTCTACCTTCCTCAAAAGCTACCAAATCAGGAGCAAACATACTAAGTTTGCTAAACTCAACCTCGTACTCGCTCACGGTGAGCTGTCTCTGCTTCAGATGCAGGACGTTATTCATCAGGCGGTCCTGCTCGACTGAGGGTAAAAACCTCTTCAGCAGCATCTTCTTGAAAGATTACCATGTAAAGCATTCCTTCAGACTCTCTCTTTCCCGAATCCACCAACTCTTTGTCAGGCCTTTTAACTAATAGGATGCAATCATCACCTTCTGGGCTTCTTGAATTCTGGAATACGAAAACATCTCCTCGATGGAGATGATCCAATCATCTAAAAACATAAAATCGACACTCCCGTCATAGGTGGGAGGTCCCAACCATTGGAAGTGCGATATGAAATTCATTTCTGGTGGTACCGCCATCGGTGGCACCAGAGGAGCAGGGGTATCATGCATGACTTGGCCTAAGGAAGGCTCTTGCACTAAAGGTTGTTGCGCGGGTGCGGCCGACAACAAAGATTGAATTTGTGATTTCATCGCAACTAATTGCCTCGACAGAGCCTCATTGCTCTAACACAGACTATCGATAATCGTATCACTTTGCGCAGCCGATGACTTACACTCCGACTGGGGAGTCGACCTCATCCTAGGATGATTTGGCGGCATTTCTAAAAATCAAACGGACAACTCATCAAAATCCTAGCTTACAACAAATCCACACGACTAGTTCATACCATACTTAATAGACACTTGCTTAGGCTGCAACTTGCTCTGGGATTTTATAATGATGATATGTCCTACTTAGGACGATATCCTCTCATCCTATAGACTCTTGTGCCTATGACATGAATGCATGTATTCTTTATTCTTATTTAAAAACATGTGTGTACATGTGTCATCATGTAAACCTTAGCTTAGCACACATGCTTATGCGTTGATATGCAATGTATGCAGTGCTATGCATTCTAAAAAGGCCTTAATGCATGCATGAGCGGCGTACACATGAAATGTTATGCATGTCATACTACATAACATTGCATGCAATGAAAATATAAAACGTGCTAATGGGCACCTAAGTGATGGTGGTTATACATACCGTATTATAAAACCGTCACCCGTTGTCTCCTATGGTGGATCCATATACAAACACATATTAAGCATCCCATACTACATAATATGCCCCAGTATACTTCTTATCATGTTATGAGTATAGTGACTACGCTTCAGCTAAGACGTACTGATGACACATCAGTGTGTATATGAAATGTTACTAAACAACTAACACTAACAAGGGAAGTTGCACGACCAATTGTCAAGCAACCTATCTCTGATACCAACTGTCACAACCCGCATTTTCACCGCATATAATAACTTATCAGTGTAAGCAAAAATGCACGTCATGATGCCACACAGCAGGGAATAACTGCGGACGCTCAGGTGAACACCTACTTAATCATGAAGAAAGATTCTTTAAATTATTATAAGGTAAAATCAGTTTAAGTACAGTAGATATCCGTATTCCTCGGCTTAGTGGCTCATCTAGTCCACGAATCGAAATATAACTATACGCTGCGGAAAATACTTGTTTAGATTGACTCCAACATCCTACATGAGTATAAACATCCCCAGAGAACAACTCATGTTATGCAACACCCTATATTTATAATAATAATAAAGATAGCTTTTACGATCGCTAAATATAACTAGTTAGAGTTTTAAATTATGCAATGCATGAAGTAATAGTAGTAGATTTTATATTTGAAAATACCTAACATGCATTTCTAGCATAAATCCTCACAGAGAGCAAGTAATCCACATCTACATATAGAAAACTAAGCAGCTAGCAAGTATTTAAAAGTAACAATTCTGTCGGCGTCAACAAACTGACACGAACCCACGTACAACAAAGTATGTCTGAACCAGTAAAACAAAATAAGCAACAAACTACCTCGCTAAGACGAGGCAACAACCACGGCTAACACAGCTACCCAGGAACTCCGTAACCAGCTCTGCTAACTGCTACTGATCCGAACCTGAGGCATTCCAAAGACAGAACAACTCAGCAAGAAGGTACAAATGGTGGCAGAAAAAAATATGCCAAAATAAACATGGTCAAAAGGGGTAGCAACTCAAGACCAAAGCACTGAAGCAAAGTACAAAAAGAAAACAGGGCAACAACAGGAAAAGAACTCTTACGTGATTCGTTACGTTCAACAAGAGTACACTAGACGCATGAGGATATAAGGTGACGACATGAATAAATCATAAGGAAAAAGTACAAAACTTTTATTAGGTACCTGTGGTGGACTCTACCCAAAAACACGGGAAAGGTGGTAACTCAACTGGACAAACCCTCACGAATATAATATCCGTCTAATGGTGAGGGAGTCTCACACTCTCCACCATACACTGTAGACGCCCAAAAATGTGGTAGACTTCCCCAAGATACTAATAAAGGAATCAAACATTGCGGAGGTGGTTTTGTCCACTAACTCCCGCAATCAAGAAACCCAAAGAAACCACAACACATATATCTCTAGACTTGGCACGTCTGATCCTACTCAACACTCTAGATTAAAGACGCGGTTGATCAACCTCTAGGAGCGATTTACAATCATAGATAAACTCTAATGCGTTCTTCAACAACGGTAAATAAGGCGATTAGAGCAAATACTAAAAACATTTTATCAAACCTCTATGAAGTTACCAGATTCAGTTAACAAGACAAGATTCAGAAATTTTCAAGTGATCGAAAGATTAGACATAGCTATAACTTGGAAAGACATAAAAAAATGCAAGAAGATAAAGGAACAAAACTCATTCATTACCATCAAATCGGACAGGGAGAAAAGAGGGTAAACCACCACTTGCCTTGTTTTTACCGGAAATGTCCTCTGAATCACTCCACGTAGTAGATCGGGGCAAAAGGATGCGGGGGGAGTTGAAATCTGAATAAGAATTGCCGAAAAAGAGGTTAGGGCCGAAAAAACCTAACGAGAAATCTCAAGAAACGGGGAAGATATTACCACGATGGCGTAGCTCTCGGCGAGAGCTTTTCGGATCTATGTTCGGATGAAGATTTCAAGCACCGGTGCACCGTCGGCGGCCAGCGGAAGGCTCACGAAATATTTTCTCTCTCACGCTCTTGCCGCTCTGGTTCGGGAGAAACAAAATCGGAGAAGATGAAGATAAGACATTTCTTTTCTTTCTAATAACCTAAGTATCTGAGTATATATATATATATATATGTATTCATAAAATATTCTTGCCTAAACCGGAAGAAAAACGGACCAAATACGAGCAGTTTTGCGGGAATCGAAAATAGAGGTCTCGGATCACTTCAAATAGAAAAGTGCCTAACATGAAAGTTGTAGATCTCGACGAGACGAACAAATTTCATTTTAATTATTTTTTCATACGACGAAATTTTGACCATCAAAACGGCGCCCGAACTTAAACTGGAATGGAAATCTCGAGAAGAATAGGTTTACTCGAGATGGAGACTAAGGATACTCGAGATACATATACCTATATCGAGACATAACATACAACACTCGAGAGAATCAATAGAACTCGAGATAATAGGTATAGAACTCGAGATAAATCAGTAGAACTCGAGATAATCAAAAGTACTCGAGATAAAATACCACAGTACGAACTATTTATGAGTGGGTTCACGGAATTCGAAAATAGAGGCTTAGAATTGCTTCAAATGAAAAAGTGCCCAACATGCAAGCTGTAGATTTTGTTGAGACGAACAAATTTCATGTTAATTATTTTTCCATACGATATCATTTTGACCCTCAAAAAGGCTCCCGAACACAAACTATACTGGACCACTCGAGATGAATGCACAGGTATTCAAGAGGAAAATACAGGCACTCGAGAGGAGAATACAGCTACTCGAGAGGAAAATACAGCTACTCGAGAGGAAAATACAGGCACTCGAGAGGAGAATACAACTACTCGAGAGGAAAATACAGCTACTCGAGAGGAAAATACAGCTACTCGAGAGGAAAATACAGATACTCGAGTAGAATTATGCGGGACTCGAGAGAAGAAAACGTTACTCGAGTAGCAGAAGAGGCAGCACTCGAGAGAATAAAACATTACTCGAATAAATCCAGAATTCACTCGAGATGAAGCAGAATTTTTTGCATGAACAGTACCTTTTTGCAAATATATCCAAAAAGTTAAATTGTATAAATGAATAGTAAAAGACATTTTTGAATAGTACTATAATATTAAAATAATAATATTTATATATTTTTGGATAAGAAAACACGAGTTCAAAACAGAGGCCAGAACGCGCGGCGAATCAAACGAAATTCGCACTATAGGCGAACACTGACGCTATGAACACAACGGCGAAGTCAAAACCAAAATCCGACAAGCCATTCTCGAGATATTAATCTTCAAATTATACGGCGAACATAAATAATTCAAAACTTCAATCGCGCGCCAAGGCTCCAAAAATACTCGGATTGTGACGAAACTTGACGAGCAAGTCAGAAATTATTTAACTTAAATTCCAAATGCAAAATTTTCTCATTACAATAAGAATTCGACCGACTTGACCGCACGGACGCGAAAATTTCTTAACGGCATTGCGTCGTCAACTCGACGTTAAAAGTAACGACACGACGTCATAAATATGACGATACCCATACAAATAAAATTATCGAAAAATCGGAGGTGTTACAGTCACTCCCCCTACAAAAAAATTACGTCCCGAAACTTAATACAACTCCAAAATCAAACCAAAACGATAAAATCAAACATGACTGAAAACATAAAGACATAACCGAAAATAAGAGAAGAGGTGCAGATGAGATTCCCTCATCGCAGATTCCAATTCCCACGTCGCGCTCTCGACTTCTTGATTTCTCCAAAGAATCTTGACTATGGGGATGGTCTTTCTTCGCAACACACGCTCTTGAGAATCCAAAATACGAATATGTTCTTCCACATACGTAAGGTTAGGCTGAATCTGGGGCATCGTGTCGAGAACTTGACGATCATTTCGAACACACTTCCGCAACTGGCTCACATGAAACACATCATGGACACCAGGGAAGGTCGCAGGAAAATCCAGCCTATAGGCTGACACTCCGATGCGCTCAAGAATTTGGAAAGGTCTCACGTACCTGGGGTCTAACTTGTGATTTCTTCCAAACCTTTAAACGCCAGACACCGGAGAAATCTTCAGAAAAACCAAGTCTCCAACGACAAACCCCAGATCGACCCTCCGTTGATTTGCATACTTCTCATAGCGCTCTTGAGCCATACAGAGCTTTTATCGAATATGAGTCACAGCGCAATTCATCTCCTCAAGGGCTTCCAGACCTAGCAATGGTCTCTCACTAACTTCAGCCCAAAACAAAAGAGTTCTACAACGCCTCCCATATAAGGCCTCAAATGGAGCCATCTGCAGACTCTCTTGATAACTATTATTGTATGCAAACTCCATGAGTCTGAGATGCTCATCCCAAGCACCACCATGATCCAAAATATAACATCTGATCATGTCTTCTACGATCTGATTTACCCTTTCCGTCTGACCATTCGTATGCGGATGATAGGCGGTGGAATACCTCAAATCGGTACCCAACCCCACCTGTAAACTCTTCCAAAAGTGAGACATAAATCTGGAGTCCCGATCTGATACAATTCTAATAGGCACACCATGTAACCTGATGACCTCTTCAAGAAAAAGCTCAGTTATCTTCTTCATCAAATACCCAATCTTAAACGGAACAAAATGAGCACACTTTGTCAATCTGTCGACTATCACCGAAATAGAGTCGTGCCCACGTGGAGCTTTTGGTAGACCGGTGATAAAATCTATTGAAATACTCTCCCATTTCCAACTTGGAATATCAAGCGGTGTCAATTTACCACCAGGCCTTCTATAAGCAGACTTAACACGCTGACACGCATAATATTCCGATACAAACTTCGCGATATAATTCTTCATTCCCGACCACCAAACAATTTGCTTTAGGTCTTTATACATCTTAGTGGAACCAGGGTGGTAGGCTAAAGTGGAACCATGAGCTACAATACAGATCTTAGCCCGAATGTCGCCATAGGCAGGGACGCAAAATCTACCCCGATACTTCAAGGTATCCAACTCATCCAAGGAGAAATCTGGTAGCTCTCCCTTTATAGTTCTATTCCGGAGGTGCAACAAATCAGGATCGTCCTTCTGATGTGCTCGAGTAAGGGAAATCCAATAGGGTTCTTCTGCTTCTAGTCCAGCAGGCACACTACGACTCCCAACCTCAATATCCACCAACAAAAATTCTTCTTCCAAGGACTGTACTGACAGATCAAAAATTTTAGCGGGCTTTCTACTCAAAGCATCGGCTACTACATTAGTCTTTCTTGGATGATAAAGAATTTCCACTTCATAATCAGCCACATATTCTAACCCCCGACGCTGACGCAGATTTAGTTCCTTCTGAGTGAAAACGTACATCAAACTCTTATGGTCCGTATAGATCTTACATAACGCGCCATACAATAAGTGTCTCCATAGCTTCATCCCTTAAATTACGGCAGCAAACTCCAAATCGCGTGTAGGGTAGATTCTCTCGTGAATCTTTAATTGCCTCGATCGAAACGCGATCAACTTACCATCTTGCATTAAAACACAGCCAAGTCCAATGTGTGATGCATCAACATACACAGCATACCCAACTCCTTCAGTGGGCAAGGTTAAAATTGGAGTAGTACATTATCTCTTCTTCAGTTCTTGGAAAGCCTCTTAACAATTATCACTCCAAATGAATGGAGTATTCTTTTGAGTAAGTCTAGTTAGAGGAGCAGACAACACCGAAAACCTTTCCACGAACCTTCTATAATAGCCAGCCAGTCCTAAGAAGCTCCTAATCTCCTTAGGTGTAGAAGGTCTCTCCCATTCCATCACAGTAGAAATCTTTGTCGGGTCTTCAGAAATACCGTCCTTGCTTATAACATGACCCAAAAAGGACACCTGAGGTAGCCAGAACTCACACTTGCTCAACTTCGCATATAACTTATGCTCCCTCAGGGTCGATAAAACCAAACGCAAATGCTGAGTATGCTCCTCAATATTGCGGGAATACACAAAGACATCATCTATGAACACAATAACAAATCGGTCCAAGAAATCCTTAAACACCCTATTCATCAAATCAATGAAAGCAAAGGGTGCATTGGTTAAACCGAAAGACATCACCAAAAACTCATAATGTCCATGCCGCAAATGGATAGCGGTTCGTGGAATTTCTGCCTCACGAATTCTCAACTGGTGGTAGCCTGAACGAAGATCGATCTTTGAAAATACTGAGCTACCACATAACTGGTCGAACAGATCATCAATCCTTGGCACGGGATATCTATTCTCAATCGTTATATTGTTCAATTCCCTATAATCGATGCAGCGCCTCATCGATCCATCTTTCTTCTTGACGAACAAAATAGGAGCACCCTACGGAGAAGAACTTGGTCTAATAAAACCACACCTCAACAACTCATCGAGCTGAGTACGCAACACATCCAACTCATGTGGAGACATATGGTATGGTGCCTTAGCAATCGAATGAGTACCTGGCTCGAGGTCTATCAAAAACTCCACCTCTCTCTCAGGAGGAAGTCCTGGAAGACTATCAGGAAAGACATCTGGAAACTCTCGCACCACCGAGACATCCTCAAGACGTGGGGTAACAAAAGCTATCTCCAGAGCAGAAATATAAACTTAAAGCACATCGCAACCAGAATCTATAGAATGACAAGCACGTACCGTAGAAATGACAGGGGAAACTCTGTCCTGAAATCCATGGACACTCATAGGTTGTCCGTCGTCCATCCTGAAATTGAGTCGCTTAGCCTTGTACTGGATGACCGCATCATACTTGGACAGCCAGTCCATTCCCAAAATCACATCAAAATCAGACAGATCCAAAATCATCAGATCCGCAAAGGCCAGAAAATTGCCAAGATAAATAGGGCATCTCAGAGCTCCTTGATTAGATGTCACCGAATCACCGGAGGGAAGCTTGACATTGAAGGAGTATCTTAATTGATCCACATCCAGATGATGTTTATCAACAAACCTCCGGGCCACAAAGGAATGGGTGGCACCCAAATCAAAAAGAACGTGCGCCCACCTATTCTGCACCTTAAACTCCCCTAAAACCGAAACAGACATAACTAAACAAACAATAACTAGGGCAACAATGATAAATAATAAAGATAAATTAAACTGAGGCAAACTTATTATCACTTGCGTAGAGGTTTGGGCTTCCTCGCTGGTCATCACGTTCAGCTTTCCTTTTCCTTTATCCTGGTTTGGTGGTGGCGCGAGAGCTCGAAGCAGGGCAGGCTATAGTGGGGACTGAGTATGAGTGCACGAAGACTTCTGGTGTCCCTTCTGCCCACACTGGAAGTAATTCCTCTCTTTCATCAAGCAACGAGTAACATCATCCTTGCACAGAACGAGCACACAAGCTCTCCCTTGGGTGCACCTTGTATGGCGTGCACCTGCTGCTACTTCAGGGTGGTAGTCCTCTTGAAACACCTCTCATAAGGGTGTCCAGGACGACCACAGATGCTACACACTTCCTTACTTTTCTTCTTTGAGAAGGGCCAAATGCCCTGTAGTTACCATCCTCAACGCCTTTCATTTTCTCTTTCCTCGCAGCAACATCGCGTTTCTTGGCGTTTTCAATCGCTTCCAGTTTCAAAGCGGCTTCCAATGCTTCAGCATAACTTCCAGCTCGATAAGCACATGCCCACTGCTGGACATCACTTCTTAATCCTCCCAAGAAACGTTTCACTCTACCCTCATCAGAAGATACCAAATGATGAGCAAACCTACTCAGTTTGCTAAACTCAACCTCGTACTCGCTCACGGTGAGCTGTCTCTATTTCAAATGCAAGAAGTTATTCATCAGGTGGTCCTGCTCGACCGAGGGTAAAAACTTCTTCAGCATCATATTCTTGAAAGATTCCCAAGAACATCCTTCCTTCAGAATCTCTCTTTCACGAATCCACCAACTCTTTGGCAGACCTTTTAACTAATAGGCTGCTATCATCACATTCTGGGCTTCTAGAATTCTGGAATACAAAAACATCTCCTCGATGGAGATGATCCAATCATATAAAACCATAAAGTCAGTACTTCCGTCATAGGTGGGAGGTCCCAACCGTTGGAAGTGCAATATGAAATTCATTTCTGGTGGTACCTCCATTGGGGGCACCAGAGGAGCAGGGGTATCAGACATGACTTGTCCCAAGGCAGCCTCTTGCACTAAAGGTTGTTGTGCTGGAGCGCCCGAAAACAAAGACTAAATTTGCGATTGCATTGCAACTAATTGCCTTGACAGAGCATCATTGCTCTAACGCAGACTCTCGATAATCGCATCACTTTGCCCACCCGATGACTCACACTCTGACTGGGGAGTCAACCTCGTCGCACGACGCTTTTGCGATATTTCTAAAAAGCAAACGGACAACTCATCAAAATCCTAGCTTATAACAAAGCCACACAACTAGTTCAGACCATACTTAATAGACACTTGCTTATGCTGCAACTTGCTCTGGGATTTTATAACAATGATATGTCCTACTTAGGATGATATCCTCTCATACTATTGACTCTTGTGCCTATGACATGAATGCATGTATTCTTTATTCTTATTTAAAATCATGTGTGTACATGTGTCATCATGTAAACCTTAACTTAGCACGCGTGCTTATGCGATGATATGCAATGTATGCAGTGATATGTATTCTAAAATGGCCTTAATACATGCATGAGCAGCATACACATGAATTGTTATGCATCACATACTACATAACATCGCATGCAACGAGAAAATAAAACGTTCTAATAGGCACCCATGTGATGGTTGTTATGCATCCCGTACTATATAACCGTCACATGTTGCTTCCTATGGTGGATCCATATACAAACACATATTATGAATCCCATACTACATAATATGCTTCGTATACTTCTTATCATGTTATGAGTGTAGTGACTATGCTTCGGCTAAGATGTATTGATGGCACATTGGTATGTGTATGAAATATCACTAAACAACTAACACTAATAAGGGAAGGTTGCCCGACCAATTGTCAAGCAACCTGGCTCTGATACCAACTGTCACAACCCGCATTTTCACCTCATATTATAACTTATCAGAGTAAGGGAAAATGCACATCATGATGCCATGTTAGCAGAGGATAACTACAGACACTCAGGCAAACACCTACTTAATCATGAAGAAAGATTCTTTAAATTATTTTAAGGTAAAATCATTTTAAGTGCAGTAGATAGTCGTATCCCTCGGCTTAGTGGCTCATCAAGTCTACGAATCGAAATATAACTATACGATGCGGAAAATACTTGTTTAGATTGACTCCGACATCCTACATGAGTATAAAGTCACCAAAGGACAACTCATGCTATGCAAGACCCTATATTTATAATAGTAGTAAAGATAGCTTTTACGGTCGCTAAATATAATAAGTTAGAGTTTTAAATTATGCAATGCATGAAGTAATAATAGTAGATTTTATACTTGAAAATACCTAACATGCATTCCTAGCATAAATCCTCCCAGAGAGCAAGTAATCCACATCCACATATAGAAAACTAAGTAGCTAGCAAGTATCTAAAAGTAACAATTCTGCAGGCATCAACAAACTGTCACGAACCCACGTACAATAAAGTATGTCTGAATCAGCAAAACAAAATAAGCAACAAACTACCTTGCTAAGACGAGGCAACAACCACGGCCAACACGGCCGCCCAGGAACTCAGAAACCAACTCTGCTAACTGCTACTGCTCTGAACCTGAGGCATTCCAAAGACAGAACACTTCAGCAAGAATGTACAAATGGTAGCAGAAAAAATATGCCAAAATAAACAAAGGTCAAAAGGGGTGCCAACACAAGACCAAAGCACTGAAGCAAAGTACAAAAAGAAAACAACACATCAACAGGAAAAGAAATCTTACGTGATTTGTCATGTTCAACAAGAGTACACTATACGCACGAGGCTATAAGGTGACGACATGAATAAATCATAAGGAAAAAGTGCAAAACCTTTATTAGGCACCTATGGTCGACTCTACCCAAAAACACGGGCGAGGTGGTCACTCAACTGGACACACCCTCATGAATATAATATCCGTCTAACTACGAGGGAGTCTCAAACTCTCCACCATACACCGCGACGCCCAAAAACCTGGTAAACTTCCACAAGGTACTAATAAAGGAATCAAACATTGTGGAGGTGGTTTTGTCCACTAACTCCTGCAATCAAGAAACTCAAAGAAACCACAACACATATATCTTGAGACTTGGCATGTCGGATTCTACTCAACACTCTAGATTAAATTCGCGGTTGATCTACCTCTAGGAGCGATTTATAATCCTAGATAAACTCTAACGTGTTTTTCAACAACAGTAAATAAGGCGATTAAAGCCAATACTAAAAACATTTTATCAAACCTCTATAAAGTTACCAGATTCAATTAACAAGACAAGATTGAGATATTTTCAAGTGATCGAAAGATTAAACATAGCTATAACTTGGAAGGACATAAAAAATAAAAGAAGATAAAGGAACAAAACTCATTCGTTACCATCAAATCGGACAAGGAGAAAAGAGGGTAAACCACCACTTGCCTTGGTTTTACCGGAAAAGTCCACTGAATCACTCCACATCGTAGATCGGGATAAAAGGATGTGGGAGGAGTTGAAATATAAACAAGAACGGTCAAAAAAGAGGTTAGGGCCGAAAAAACCTAACAAGAAATTTCAAGAAACGGGGATGATATTACCACGATGGCGTAGCTCTCAGTGAGAGCTTTTCAGATCTATGTTTGGATGAAGATTTCGAGCACCGGAGCACCGTCGATGGCCACTGGAAGGCTCATAAAATATTTTTTCTCTCATGCTCACGGCGCTCTGGTTTGGGAGAAAAAAAATTGGAGAAGATGAAGATAAGACTTTTCGTTTCTTTCTAATAACCAGAAGGAAAACGGACAAAATACGAGCAATTTCGCGGGAATCGAAAATAGAGGTCTAGGATAACTTCAAATAAAAACATGCCCAACATGAAAGTGGTAGATCTCGTTGAGACGAACAAATTGAATGTTAACTATTTTTTTGTACGATGCCGTTTTGACCCTCAAAACGACGCCCGAACTTAAATTGGAATGGACATCTCGAGAAGAATAGGTTTACTCGAGATGGAGACTAAGGATACTCGAAATACACATACCTATCTCGAGACATAACATACAACACTCGAGAGAATCAATAGAACTCGAGATAATAGGTATATAACTCGAGGTAAATAAGTAGCACTTGAGATAATCAAAAGTACTCGAGATAAAATACCACAGTACGGACTATTTATGAGTGGGTTCACGAAAATTGAAAATAGAGCCTTAGAATGTCTTCAAAGCAAAATATGCCCGACATGTAAGTTATAGATCTTGTCGAGACGAACAAATTTCATGTTAACCATTTTTCCATACGACATGGTTTTGACCCTCAAAACAGCTCCCGAACACAAACTGTACTGGACCACTCGGGATGAATGCACAGGCACTCGAGAGGAAAATACAGGCACTAGAGAGGAGAATACAGCTACTCGAGAGGAAAATATAGCTACTAGAGAGGAAAATACAGGCACTCGAGAGGAGAATAGAGCTACTCGAGAGGAAAATACAGCTACTCGAGAGGAAAATACAGGTACTCGAGTAGAATTATGCGGGACTCGAGAGAAGAAAACGTTACTCGAGTAGCAGAAGAGGCAGCACTCGAGAGAATAAAACATTACTGGAGTAGATCCAGAATTCACTCGAGAAGAAGCAGAATGTTTTGCATGAACAGCACCTTTTTGCAAATATATCCAAAATATTAAACTATATAAATGAATAGTAAAAGACATTTTTGAATAGTACTATAATATTTAAATAATAATATTTATATATTTTTGGATAAAAAAACACGAGTTCAAAATGGAGGCACGAACGCACGCCGAATCAAACAAAATTTGCACCGTAGGCGAACACTGACGATACAAATACAACGACGAAGTCAATACCAAAATCCGATGAGCCATTCTCGAGATATTAATCTTCAAAGTATGCGGCGAACATAAACAATCCAAAACTTCAATCGCCCGCCAAGACTCCAAAAATACTCGGATTGCGACGAAACTTGACGAGCAAGTCCAAAATTATTTAACTTCAATTCCAAATGCAAAATTTTCTCATTACAACAAGAATTCGGCCGACTTGACCGCACGGACGCGAAAATGCATTAACGACATTGCGCCATCAACTCGACGTTAAAAGTAACGCCACGACGTCATATATATGACGATACCCATACAAATAAAATTATCAAAAAATTGGGGGTGTTACATCTGCTATAAGACACAGAACTCACCTATTCACCCTCTCCCCCCTCTAGGTGATTTAAGTAGGCAACTAGATACTTTTAAATGGTATTAGATGCAGGTTGTTCGTTATAAGGTTAATAGCTTGAACAAGATCTCAATCTACTTGTCAGAGCACAAGATTTCTTCAATGGACAGAAGCAAGGACATGTACTCAATGAAGCATCCATTGTGCAAAAATAGAACTTTCCTATGTGGAATGAAAGAGTCAGATTCTTTATGGAAAGAGCTGATTCCAGAATCTTTCAAATTGTAGAAGAAGGAACTCACGTTCCTACTCATCAATCTACTTTAAATCAAAACGTGCTGATTCTTAAAAAGATGATGGACTTGAACAAAGATGATATTTCCCTCATCTCCTTGGACAAGAAGGCTAAAAATATAATTGCAAGTGTTGTGGATGACTTAATGTTGCAAAGCCTATTCCACTGCCAAACTGCCAAGGATATGTGGAATTCTATGGTTGTTCTTATGGAAGGTATTAATGAAGTAGAGGTGATCGAAGATCTCTATTCAATCAGGAGTACTGGATCTTCAAACAAGAACCGAAGGATACCATTGCTGATAAATATGAAAAGTTTTTCAAGATCATTAAGAGTCTGAGAAACTATGGCCGGGCACTCACTAATGGTGAACTGAAAGAATAAATTCTTAAGATCCCTGACGAAAGAATGGGACACTAAGCTCGTGCACATTACAGAATTTGAAAAGTTGACTGACACTGATCCTCAAAATCTATTCGGGAAGCTCCTATCTTATGAACTGCAAATGAAGAAAGAGGAGCAAAATAGTAAGACTATTCTTCCACTCATTGACGAATTTTCTGCCCCTAAGAAGGGTAGTGGTCTAAGCCATGCAGCAGAGAAAGGTAAGGCTGCTAAGAGATCTGCAACCAAAACTAAAGGGAAGGCACCTCCTAGTCAGCCATCTTTTAAGAAGGTAATATTTCCCACAAATCAATATGACTTTGAGACGTCATATGGTCCCTTTGCTAGGCCAACTTATGTGGAGCTGATGGAGACGTCGTCCCCCAACTTGCTAATGATGACGACATGCTAGCGGAAGATCCTCCTTCGTCACCTTCAAAAGTCTTGCGTCGTCATGGTGCTTGTGTGGAGCGAAGCTACAACCTCCGCCCTCGGTGCAAGACCACTTCATAATAATTAGTTGATGACTATCAATTTTATTTGGATGAATTTATTTTGTTATTTGCTTGAGCTTACTTATATATTTTCTTATGGTTTAAACTTTAGAGTACATGTTTATTTAATTGGGCTGCATGTAGCCTAGCCAATGTTGTAAGCCTATATAAGGCCTAGGATATCTCATTATGAAGGTGATTTTGGAATGAAATATTCAAACCCTAAAAGCTTCCCCCCCCCCCCCCCCCCCCCCGTGACTCCTCCTCTCTCTTTCTCTAGGGTTCGGCCGACCAAGCCCTCCTCCCTCTTCAAGCCGCCAACATCTCCACATCTTCCCCCCTCACCACTCGGCCACCAACCCTCCACCACTCCAAGCCGCCGCCAACACAAGCACCTCTCTCATCCACTACCTCCAACCACAAAACTGACCCCCCTTCCCTTCCCTTTCAACTCTACATCCGACCACCACGAGCGTGACGCGACGACGGCGGAAGAACTTTTCTCCATCCGGCGTAACTCCGACGGAGCCGTGGACGAGCGTTCCAAGTGAGATAGTCAGAATCATCCATTCCGACTTGGGTAACGAAACTTCTACTCCCGTGTGTTTCCCTCTTGATATTTTTTGTGGCGGCCAATTGTTGCATTGGATTTTGAAGCTTGAAAATAAATCGTGGTTTTTTTCAATTGAATTGTGTTCATCTTAATTGATTTATTTTTCGAAAGGTTTGGTGAACCTCGTAGCTTTGTTGGGAGAGATCTACCGTTTTCTGGATCGCAATTTTGGTAGATCTCTTTTGGTATAACCCGCTCGGTCGGATCTAATATTGATCCTTTTAGTCGGAACGGATATTGGCCCATAGCCTCTACTCGGTCCCAAACGGTTTGGCTACCCGTGCGTTAGCATAATCGTGATAAAATTGCTTGGAGTGTGTGCTGTGGGAACTTTTGCGCGATTGTCGATTTTAAATCATCGAGGGGCGAACGTAATAAACCATAGGTCTCCCGGTGACGACGTCTAGGCCTACATCGATTTATTATCATAGGGAGGTTCCAGTCAATTCCCTAATTGGCACCCTCCCCCTGTTGTTTGCACACACTTATCTTGCACGTTTAGTTACCAAAATTACAAAAAAAAAATTCCTGGTCTGCCAATAGCGGCCTAATTTTTGTATTTCTGCAAAAACAAATTTCAATTTTTTTTTAATAATCTAAACATTATTTTCTTCCAGAAAATCAAATAAAAATATTTTCGACCTTAGGTATTTTAGCGGGAACAATTCCTTCTGTGTGTCACCTTCGCTGGACAAAACTTCTTTTATTTGCATGCGCACTAGATTAGGCACGCAGTATTCCCTGTCTTCTTCCAATATGTAGGACGAACGAGATGCGGGTCACGGTCTCACAGCACTTGAGGAACTCCGCCAGGATTTCACGGAACAAATGACGACTATTAGGGAGACACTGCACGAGATGAGATTCCAGCTTGGGAATCCCCGTAATCAACCGGCAAACCAACGGGCAGAAGCAAATAATAACCCTAATAATAACCATAATAATGAACATGCTCCGCGAGCACCATACGTGTTTGATCTTACTAGGTCCGTCTGCGTCAAACCCCCATCATATGATGGGTTGGGAGAACCCCAAGTTTTCCAAGACTGGGTTATGGAGATAGAGTGCTACTTCGAGTGGTACAATCTGAACGACGCGGATAAGGTGCGCGTGGCGAGGATGAAATTATTGGGTAGAGCGAAGATATTTTGGTTGAATGAGGAGCGGCGCCTGAGAGTCGAGAATGGAGAATTACCCATTGTTTGGGCAGACATGAAGGCTTTGCTGACAGAGTAGTACGTCCCCACATATCATCGAACACAGATGTTTGATGATTTGGCTACCCTTAAGCAGGGGAATAGGTTAGTTTAGGAGTATATGAGTCTTCTTAAGGACATGATGGTTAGGTGTGGGGTGAAAGAGATGCCCGAGATCACCCTCTCTAGGTTTCGTAAGGGGTTAAACCCCGACATCCAGGGAAAATTGCTGCGATATGGCCACACCAACTTGCAAGTCACGTTTAACGCTGCATTAGATATTGATAAACACAACGCGCATAAAAATAAGTCTCGCCCATTTCAGAAGGGAAATTCCATCTTAGGACCACCTCCCACTTCCACATATAAGGACATGGGGAAGATCCGGTCCACCGACTCGACCTCCATAGTCGTGACTGCCAGGAATAGTAGAAACCCGACGGATGAGAGAGTCCCAGTAGGATGGATCAACAAAACGAACTCTACTTGTTTCGCTTGCGGGGTTCAAGGTCACTACGCTAGTGTGTGTCCTACTAAGCCTAAGCCTTTAGCCCTGTTAGATTCCATATGTGAGTCAGACGATCTTATTTACGAGGCAGGAGAGGGTAGCGAGTCAGATGGAGTGCCTAGTGACTTGGAGGATGACTCTCATATGATGGTTATGAGGTGTATTCTGGCGACTCCGCGGGTGTTAGATGACTGGAATAGGAAGAACATATTTTCATTGCATTTTAAGAGTGGGGAAAAGTTGTGTAGGTTGATCATAGATAGTGGAAGTTGTATGAACGTCATTTCTGAAGCTACGGTGACCCGAATGTCTTTGGTTACTGAGCAGCACCCTCACACTTATAAGGTGGCATGGGCAGACAAGTCATCCCTCCCAGTGTCACAACGTTGTTTGGTACCCGTTACCATCAAAGCTTATTCTGAAAAGATTTGGTGCGACGTCATCCCGATGGATGCTTGTCACGTTCTATTAGGTCGCCCATGGCTTTATGATCATGATTTTACCCACTTTGATCGGGCTAACAATTACGAATTTAAATTTAATGGCAAGACCATTACTCTAAAACCCACTCCGCCTAAGGACCCTTCGATCCCCTCAAAGGATACGATTGTCCCGGTCAAAAATAAGGCGTTAAGTTTGATAGGCAAGAAGGAATTGGCTCGTAACACCTTTATGGATGTCGTCATATATTCTTTAGTTTGTTTGAAGGCTAAGGAAGATACGACATCTTTTGAGAATTT
This sequence comes from Platanthera guangdongensis, assembly GCA_039583875.1. Taxonomy (NCBI): domain Eukaryota; kingdom Viridiplantae; phylum Streptophyta; class Magnoliopsida; order Asparagales; family Orchidaceae; genus Platanthera; species Platanthera guangdongensis. The sequence continues at coordinate 128,550,963 of CM077163.1, read as the reverse complement.
ACCACCGGTGTTGAGAAAGCTCCTAGATGACTTTACGGATGTGTACCCGGACGAGCTACCGTCCGAGTTACCACCATGCGGGACATCCAACATGCGATAGATTTCATCCCGGGTTCCTCTTTGCCCAACCTTCCTCACTATAGGTTAAATCCCTCCGCACACTTAGAATTACAAACCCAAATTTCCGATTTATTGCAAAGGGGATTCATTCGTCATAGCAAGAGTCCATGTGCTATACCTGCCTTGCTTGCTTCCAAGAAAGACGGCTCTTGGAGGATGTGTGTGGACAGTAGAGCCATTAATAAAATTACTATTAAGTATCGCTTTCCCATCCCTCGCTTGGACAATTTATTGGACATGTTAGCGGGTTCCACGATATTCTCGAAATAGGATCTTAGAAGTGGCTACCATCAGATCCGAATTATGGAAGGTGATGAGTGGAAGATGGCTCTTAAGTCAAAGGAAGGTCTCTACGAGTGGTTAGTTATGTCGTTCGGGCTTTCCAATGCCCCAAGCACATTTTCTAGGATGATGACTCACGTCTTCCAACCGTATATGGGAAAATTCATAGTGGTGTATTTTGATGATATTTTAGTTTTTAGTACATCTATGCTCGATCACGAGGCCCATCTGAAGATTATCCTTACCACTTTGAGGTCAGAGAAATTATTCGTCAATATTAAGAAGTGTACTTTTCATGTGTCGTCTGTTGAGTTTCTTGGATATATAGTGAGTTCGGAGGGCATACATGTTTACCCCAAGAAGGTCCAAGCTATTAAGGAGTGGCCAGAGCCCGCCAATATTCGAGATGTTAGGAGTTTCCATGGCCTAGATACGTTTTATTGCTGATTCATTCGAGACTTTAGCAGCATCATGGCACCCTTTACTGAGTGCATGAAAAAGGGTTAATTTTCTTGGACGGCTTCAGCCGCTAAAACATTTAATACCATTAAATCACGTATGTCGGAAGCTCCCCTACTACAATTGCCGGATTTTAATAAAGTTTTCGAGTTATCATGTGATGCGTCCGGTGTGGGAATTGGCGATGTATTGAGTCAGGAAGGCCACCCTATTGGGTGTTTTTGTGAGAAACTCGCAGGGCCTAAATTGAATTATTCTAATTACGATCGAGAGTTTTACGCAGTCATTCGGTGCCTCCAATATTGGCGGCACAACTTACTCCCTAAGGAATTTGTCATTTTATCCGATCATGAAGCGTTGAGATTTATTAACTCACAAACTAAGGTTAGCCCTAGACATGCAAAATGGGTCTCCTATCTTCAGGAGTACACATTCATCATCAAACACCTTAAGGGTACCCTCAACAGCATAGCCGACGCTCTTAGTCGTGTTTCTTTATTATTGTCTACACTAGAAGTTTAGGTGATCGGCTTCGATAGAATTAAAGATGAATATATCCACTGTCCGAATTTTCAGGATATTTATTTAGCCAGTCAGGACAACTCGCCTATGACCATTACATCTTATTATATTCGTGATGGCTATTTATTCAACCATTCGAAGCTATGTATGCCACGTTCCTCCATACATCACTTCATTGTTTGGGAGTTGCATAGTGGTGGGTTAGGTGGACATTTTGGCCGTGACAAAACGATCGCATTAGTAGAAGACAAGTTTTATTGGCCCGGTCTTAAGACAATGGTTAACAAGATCGTGGGTAGTTGTAGAGCGTGCCAATTTGCCAAGGGTAACAAAACAATGCGAGACTTTATACACCCCTCCTGATTCCATCCATACCTTGGGAGGATGTTAGTATGGATTTCATTCTAGGCCAACCTGTCATGTTTAGACGTCATGACTCTATCTTAGTCGTCATAGATCGCTTCTCCAAAATTGCCTACTTTATCGCACGTAATAAAATCAATGATGCGTCACACGTTGCACAATTATATTTTAAGGAAGGTGTTGGTCATCGAGGCGTCCAAAAATCTATAGTTACCGATAGAGATGTGAAGTTTACTAGTTATTTTTGGAATACCTTGTGGAGGATTATGAACACCAAACTTCTGTTCTCTTCAGCCTACCATCCGCAGATGGATGGGAAAATGGAAGTGGTAAACAGAAGTTTAGGTAGTTTATTACGATGCCTTGTGGGAGACCACAAGGGTACATGGGACCTTCTCCTTCGTCATACCCAGTTACCGTATAATAATTCCAAAAATAGGTCCACTAGCTTGTCTCCGAATGAGATCGTGTACGGATATAAAGCACCGGTGCCACTCGACTTGATTCCTTTACCGCCATCTTTTAAATCAAGTGAATTTGCACTAGATTTTGCCTCTCATATTCATAATCTGCATAAGCACATAAAGGAAACGCTAACCACACAATATGCGTCTTATCAAGTTCAGGCTAACGCACATAAGAGAGCATCTCACTTAAAAGTTGGCAATCTTGTCATGGTGCGTCTCATCCCTAAACGGTTGCCTACGAGCACCTTAAAAAAGTTAGTGGATCGGCGAGCGGGACCTTTTCGGATTTTAAAGAAATTAGGAGACAATGCATTTCTTTTGGAATTACCAACTAATTGGGGTATTTCCCCTATTTTTAATGTTTCGGATTTAAAGCCATATGTTGCTCCGCCGCAAGAACTATCTTCCTGTCCGTTTAGCTCCACTATAGGTTCTAATGGGTTTGGGGTTGAGGGTGTTACTGGATCGCTCCCTCCATTTGTCTCCAACGGAGGTACGTTGAATGTTGAAGAAAAAGATTTTCCTCCCTTGTTGCCTAACGCTTTTCCCAGGTTTCCCCGGACACACTTTTTGCCAGACAGGATTCTACAGGATGAAGTGCTTCCCTCTCCAGATGCCGATGTGCACCGCTACTTAATTCGATGGCACGGTCGTCTCTCCTCTGATGACTCTTGGCTCCCGTAATCGGAGGTGGCTCTATTGGATGACGCTCTTCTTCGACGGTACCTTCGCGACCACTCATCGGTGATGATTCCTTTCGAGCGGGGGAGGATTGATGGAGACATCGTCCCCCAACTTGCAAATGATGACGGCATGCTAGCGGAAGATCCTCCTTCATCGCCTTCAAAAGACTTGCGTCGTCATGGTGCTCGTGTGGAGCGACGCTACAACCTCCGCCCTCGGCGCAAGACCACTTCATAATAATTAGTTGATGACTATCATTTTTATTTGGATGAATTTTTTTTGTTATTTTCTTGAGGTTGCTTATTTATTTCCTTATGGTTTAAACTTTAGAGTGCATGTTTATTTAATTGGGCTGCATGTAGTCTAGCCAATGTTGTAAGCCTATATAAGGCCTAGGATATCTCATTATGAAGGTGTTTTTGGAATGAAATATTGAAACCCTAAAAGCTTTCCCCCCACTTGACTCCTCCTCCTCTCTCTTTCCCTAGGGTTTGGCCGACCAAGCCCTCCTCCCTCTTCAAGCTACCAACATCTCCACATCTTCCCCCCTCACCACTCGGCCACCAACCCTCCACCACTCCAAGCCGCCTCCAACACAAGCCCCTCTCTCATCCACTACGTCCAACCACAAAACCGACCCCCTCCCATTCCCTTTCAATTCTACATCCGACCACCACAAGCGTGACGTGACGACGGCAGAAGAACGTTTCTCCATCCGGCGTAACTCCGAAGGAGCCGTGGACGAGGGTTCCAAGTGAGATAGTCGGAATCATCCATTTCGACTTGGGTAACGAAACTTCTACTCCCGTGTGTTTCCCTCTTGATATTTTTTGTGGCGGCCAATTGTTGCGTTGTACTTCGAAGCTTGAAAATAAATCGTGGTTATTTTCAATTGAATTGTGTTCATCTTAATTGATTTATTTTTCGAAAGGTTTGGCGAACCTCGTAGCTTTTGTTGGGAGAGATCTACCATTTTCTGGATCGTAATTTTGGTAGATCTCTTTTGGTACAACCCGCTCGGTCGGATCTAATATTGATCCTTTTAGCCGGAACGGATATTGGCTCATTGCCTCTATTCGGTCCCAAACGGTTTGGCTATCCGTGCGTTAGCATAATCGTGATAAAATTGCTTGGAGTGTGTGCTGCGGGAACTTCTGTGCGAGTGTAGCTTTTAAATCATTGAGGGGCGAACGTAATAAACCGTAGGTCTCTCGGCGACGACGCCTAGGCCTGCATCAGGAGCCTAAAAAGAACTTCCAAGGATGGACCCATAACCAAGACTTTGGAACAAGTGCTTCCAAGGCACCTTATGAAGAGATAACTCTTAAAGAGTATGGTCCCTACATTCATGGACCAAGTATCAAGAATGCACCCAAAGCCAAAACTATTGTTCCTATGGCTAAGGAGAAAATGAAGTCTTGTGTTTGCTGCACTCATGAGACTTCCACCTCCAAGTCTATATCCACTTTTAGAACACCCATTCAGATGGTAAAGTAGGAATATAGAAGAAGATACAACAAGTTTGATTGTTGGTGTTGCAGCAAGATTGGTCACTTTATCGTAGATTGTTGGATTTATCTTGTTAAATGTGAAACTCCACGAGTTAACGTTGGGAGACCGACCACTCAGATTTTTACTATTCCAAGTAGTGTTCAGATAACTAGGAACCAAGACCCAAATATGTTTGGGTTGCTAAGGGTATGTGATTTATGAATGCAGGTATGTCCAAAAGCGAACAAAACTCCTATTTGGTATTTAGACAGATGATGCTCTCGGTACATGACCTTTATTTGATGAAGTGTCCGTTGAACTAAGATGAATTGAGTTTGTATTTGATGTTTTTTCTTTAATCATGTGCTTGCAGGGTTTGTTCTCTAAGTACAATCCAATGTCAGGTTACAGCGAGTCATGAAACACAAGAAAATACAATATAATCTTTCTTTGTGTAGGCCAAAGTGTTGACTCATGTATAATCTCTGTATTGGATTGTCCTTCAATTACAAATGTATTGGAAGGATCAAGGGAAGAATAGTAGCAGCATTCAGAATGAACAAAAGTTTTCCTAAGTAAAATTCGTTGAGTATAGTAGTGGATACTCGTCGAATTCATCGAGTATACTTATGAATAGTCGTCAGATTCGTCATGTATACCATAGGCACTAGTTGAATTCCTCATGTTTACTTAGAGAATCGTTTCTACGGTATTGGGAATCGGTTAAGTAAGATTCGTCTAGTATCCTTAGGTATATTTGTCGAATTCGTTGAGTATACCAATTGACACTCGTCGAATATACCAGTTGATACACGTCAAATCTGTCGAGTCTCATTAGAAAAGCCTTTGAGTTCTCAGATCAACTTTTCTGGAATTGTCTATGTAAAAATCTTCAATTAGCAAAGCGATTTGTTGTGTATACTCAAGGATATACAATGATACTCGACGAATGGACATGCGTGATTATTTCGGATTTTCTTTCTAACGTGTCTCTGGTTCAAGTCCTCGACCATGTAAGAACCCCCCTCCCAGATCCCAAAACACGGCACTGTTAAAAACCGAATAGAAAACAAACCGAAATGGTTTTAACGGAAACTTTATTATCCGAAAAAGGTATCTATTACAAAGGTATGCCCTCCCTTATATAGAATGGAGGAGAGATGAGAGAATAAAAATAAGAGATGTGAGACTAAATATTAACAGGACTAAGCGGATTATATAAAACAAACCGCACAAGCCGCGCGGTTAGACAGAAGGGCTAACCGCACGGCTACCACCAGAGAGAAAGAGAGATTGCCAGGGTAGACCGCCAGACCGCCCGGTCTCCAAGCTGGCTGAGACAAACTGCCAGACCGCGCGGTCTTCAACCCGCCAAGACAGACCGCCAGACTACCCGGTCACCAACTTCAACACTCCCCCTCAAGCTAGAGCATATATATCGATCATGCCCAGCTTATCGCAGATGTGGAAAAAGGAAGCGGACACCGGCTTGGTGAAGACATCTGCCAACTCGTTGTCGGAAGTGACAAATGGAGTGCAAATCTGTTTCTTCAATATTTCTTCCCGAATAAAATGACAGTCGACTTCTATGTGTTTTGTTCTCTCATGAAAGACCGGATTTTCGGAAATGTATATCGCGGCCTTATTGTCACAGAACATAGGAAGAGGATAGTTGTAAACCTCTCCTAAGTCAAGCATGAGAGCCCGCAACCACTTCAACTCACATGTAGTCTATGCTATGCTGCGATATTCCGCCTCTGCACTAGACCTGGAAACTACAGACTGTTTCTTGCTCTTCCAACTCACAAGATTGCCTCCAACAAACGTGCAGAAACCTGATGTCGATTTGCGGTCCCCTTTGTCATCCGCATAGCTTGAATCAGAGTAAGCTTCAACCCTTAGCTGACCATTCTTCTGAAATAGGAGTCCTTTCCATGGAGCAGCTTTAATATACTCTAATATCCTCAGAGCAGATTGTAGATGACACTCCCTCGGAGCTTGCATGAACTGGCTCACCTTGCCAACAGCATAAGAGATGTCGGGTCTGGGTACCGTGAGATATATGAGCTTGCCCACCAGACGCCGGTATCTCGTAAGATCAGAGAGAAGAGGCGAGTCATCTGTCCAAGTTTTGTCTTCTCCAGCAGCCATAGGACAACGTGCAGGTTTAGCACCAGTCAGTCCTGCCTCCTTTAAAAGATCAAGAGCATACTTCCGTTGGAAAAGGACCATGGAGTTGGCTTTCTAGAGATTTCAATCCCCAGAAAGTATTTCGGGGAGCCCATATCCTTTGTGAACAGATGTTGACGAAGGTGTTTCTTGGTCATCAATACCCCATCCTGGTCATCGCCAGTAAGAAGAATGTCGTCAACATAAACCGCAAGAACAACAAGACCAGAGGCGGTTTTCCGAACAAACAAGGAGTGATCTGCTGAGCTTCTTGTAAAACCAATGGCCGCAACAATGCTACTGAACTTGTCAAACCAGGCACGAGGACTCTGCTTGAGGCCATAGATAGCCTTCTTTAGCCGGCATGCCCGTGTCTCCCCCTGAGCAACATACCCAGGAGGTTGCTCCATGTAAACATCTTCCTGCAGATCCCCATAGAGGAAGGCATTCTTAACATCTAGCTGCGAGATGGGCCAATCCCTGTTGACTGCCACAAAGAGAAGAACCCTAATAATGCTGAGACGAGCCACTAGAGAGAAAGTGTCAAAGTAATCAAGTCCATAAGTTTGGGTAAAACCCTTGGCAACCAGGCGAGCCTTATAACGATCCACACTGCCATCAGGGAGAAACTTCACCATGAAGACCCAGCGATAACCAACAACATCTGTGCCGAAAGGAGGAGGAACAAGGGTCCAGGTACCCCGTTCAGTGAGAGTAGCAATCTCCTCATCCATGACAACTTTCCAATGAGGAATAGTAAGGGCCTCCTGGTAGGAACGGGGGGGTGGCAGTGGCCGAGATAGCCAGTGCAAAAGCTCTGCGAGAAGGGGTAAGACGATCGTAGGAAATAAATGCAGCAAGCGGGTATTGGGTACATGCCCGAACCCCTTTGTGAAGAGCAATCGGGAGATCCAGGTCAGCAGGTGCCTCAGTATCCGGAGTATCCGTGGTGGAGATAGCTGGCCCGGGAGTAGAGAGAGATGGCAGCAGAGTGGAGGGAGAAAGTGGAGTAGAGGGTGGAGATGATGGGGATGGGGAAGATGGTGGAGTGGGTGGAGATGGCGGAACATCAGTGGGAGCAGAGGGAATGGATGGGTTGGTATGAGAAGTAGGATCAGGAGGAGGAGAGGAGGAGGCGGGAGAGAAATAAGATGCATTGACAAAGAAGGTGACATCCGCAGAGACAAATTGCTTGCGGGTAACGGGGTCAAAGCAACAATAACCTTTCTGAGTGGGAGAGTACCCCAGAAAGACACATTTAGTGGCACGTGGTGAGAGTTTATCACGGGTGGCAGCGGGAGAGTGCACAAAGGCGGTGCACCCAAAGATGTGCAGTGGAAGAGGAAAGGGATCCTTGTCCGGATAAATAATGGAGAAGGGGGTAGCACCGTGGAGAACTGTGGAGGGAAGGCGATTGATGGGATAGCAGGAGAGGAGGACAGAATAGCCCCAATAGGAGCGAGGAACATGCATTTGAGTCATCATAGTGCGAGCGACATCAAGGAGGTGACGGTTTTTGCGTTCCGCCACCCCATTTTGTTGTGAGGTGTAAACACAGCTTGTTTGACGAATAACACCATGGTGAATACAAAAAGAGGAGAAGTCTTGGCTAAGATACTCCTTAGCATTGTCAGAACGAAGGATTTTAATAGACGTATCAAACTGAGTCTTAACCATAGAATAAAATGAGGTCCAAACAGAGAACAGCTCAGAGCGATCTTTGAGAAGATACACCCACGTACATCGAGAGAAATCATCAATGAAGGTGACAAAATATGAACTACCCCGACCGATGGTGAGGTTAGGAGCGGGACCCCATATGTCAGAGTGAACGAGGTCGAACGTACGAGAAGAGCCCCGACTTTGTGTTGGTGGGAAGGATGAGCGGTGATGTTTGCTAAGTTGACATGCATCACAGTTTAGAGGAGGATGATGAGGAGGGAGGTGCGGCAGGAGCTGACGTAGAATTTGGGGAGGAGCATGTCCAAGGCGAAGATGCCATTGGAGAAGATCTGTAGAGGAGGAGGAGAATGCGGGTAGAGCAGAAACGTTGTCGAGGAAGTAGAGGCCACCACTCTCAGTCCTGGTAGCAATCGTCCGTTGGAAGTCCGGATCCTGAAAAGAACAAGAGGTAGGGGTGAATATGACAGAACACCGTAGTTGCTTGCATAAAGAAGTAACCGATAATAAATTGCACGGAAACTTGGGCACATAGAGGGTATCAGCCAGGCAAAGAGATGGAGTGACTTGAACCATGCCCATCCCATGGACCGGTGAGGGAGATCCATCAGCAACAATGACCGGGGGCAACTGAGCATGTGTTTCAAGAAGAGAGAAACATTGAGGATTGCCTGTCATATGATTTGTTGCACCAGAGTCGATTAGCCATCTTCCGCGAGTAACAACGTGAGCACTACTAGAAGAGGTGACCACGGAGGCGGACAGGCTGGAGGAGGGGAAAGCCATGGAAGCAAGAGAGGAGCAAACCGCGACGATAAGAACAAGCCGCGAGAAGAGAAAGAAGCCGAACAGTGAAGCGAAGAAGAGAAAAGAGCACCAAGCCGGGCGAATAGAAAAACATGTCGTGCGGCTAGGAAGGCCTCTACAAAGAAGCAGAGCAAAGCAGAGGGAAAGAAGTCGCACGGCTTGAAAAAGTCGGGCGAACAGAGGAGAACAAGTCGTATGGCGAAAGATGAGGCCGGGGCGACTAGCAAGCAGGAGCGGGTAGAAGGCAACAAGAAGTAGAGCGCGGCGAATAGAGGAGATCACGAAAACAGGTCGCGAAAAAGAAGGGGCAAGCCGCGCGGACAGGTCGCACGGACAGACGGGGAATCAAGCCGCGAAAGCAGAGAGAGCGCACATAATCAGGAGGAATAGATCGAGTCCTCTGATACCATGTTAAAAACCGAACAGAAAACAAACTGAAATGGTTTTAACTGAAACTTTATTATCCGAAAAAGGAATCTATTACAAAGGTATGCCCTCCCTTATATAGAATGGAGGAGAGATGAGAGAATACAAATAAGAGATGTTGGACTAAAAATTTACAGGACTAAGCGGACTATACAAAACAAACCGCACAAGTCGTGCTGTTAGACAGAAGGGCTAACCGCACGGCTACCACCAGAGAGAGAGAGAGATTGCTAGGGTAGACTGCCAGACCGCCCAGTCTCCAAGCCGGCTGAGACAAACCGCCAGACCGTGCGGTCTTCAAGCCGCCAAGACAGACCGCCAGACCGCTCGGTCACCAACTTCAACAGGCACGAAGGGGGGGTCTTATACCCGAAACAGCCACCTTGCGGTAGCATTAGAGCATGGCTAACCTGTGGCACAAGACGCCTATTCCGCCGGCTACAACCAACATCAATATATACATGCCAACCCAACCATAATATAAGCAAGAAGAAGACAAATCCACACTAAGCATATGAGTCCAAATACATCAAATAAGAGAAGCTAAAACACGCTTCTACAATATCAGAGTACGGTTATAAAATTTGCCCAAACGGGCTACAACAGAATCTCACAACACTCACATCCATAACCGATGGTAGCGATGACACCGTCACATCAGGCCCTGTCGTCCTGGCCTGGCTGTCCTGCTGCAAAGTTTGCGGCTGCTCTACCTGCGGGGTGACCTCCTAAAAAGGAAGACATAGCAACCATTAGTCGAAAGACTAAGTGGCTTCACATCCGCTACCCCAGCGACTCCTCGACATCGAGCGGAGAAAGGAACAAGAGTACAAGTATAATACAAGTAGTAAAGCTGGTACAAGCAGGTGGAAATAGTGCATGATTAACAACATTATAAGCTAGCAGTTCTACTTGAATAACAATATTAGTAAATCAACAAGTACACGTAACTACAGCAGGAAAGTAACTTACCTTATAAGAATACCCATACAAACTTATAAGTTAACGATCGGGTTACATAAAAGTAACTCATCGTATAAGAGTGCCCATACAAACTTATACGATGAGGGTCTTGTTTGTGCAATGATATGTAATGGTATGTATGTTATGCAATGACTCACCGATGATCACACACATGCAATTGCTATGTCAACACAGAGTAAGTTCCCACTATTCGAGCAGGTAGCTAACCTCTCAGGCATCAGCCGTCGTGGCCAGGCGGTGATAGTAGAGCGGGCATCTCTACTACTAGCCGGGTATCCACACTACTTCACCCAGGCCTTAGTACGCCTCAACACTAAGAACATAACAACGGAGCCCATGCGTACTATGGCCCAGCGGGGTCTCGGGCAGATGTGCATTGAGAACACAGCCTGAATTGGCCTGGTGTGACCCGAAAGGGGCCTCGGAAGAAGGCACGAGGACACATCCCAACCGTTCACTTGGCACGGAAGGGGCCTCAGGATGTGAACACCGAGGACACAACCCAACCGCCCAAAGTCTAACAGTCAACTCCTGTCAGTGTGACGATCGGCGAGCCCGTAGACCTGCCACACTATCCACAACCTAGGATTACGACACCGCATGTCGACTCTCACCATATGCAAATTCCACAACATTGTGGCATAGAGGGGGCCTCAGAAGTAACCACGAGGGCACAACCCAACAATCCATCTATACCACATCTCAACACAAACCAACTAGTGACGGTCAACACCGCACTTACATCCATTCACAATCCTACCTGTAGGGAGACTACGCTCTAAGTATTGGACTAATACATTTTATTCTAACCATCATACATACTCATGGCCATGGCTTAACAATTCTATTTGTCATTCCAATTATTTCAACATATTACAAGCATGATGCGCATAAATGATAATCTACCAATTTGTATCTAGTCATTTCATTTAAGTAAGCTTGCTTCACAATTCAGTTATATGAAATCAGATTAATAAGATTTATCATTCATAGCACTACGATGGTCAGCATAAAATATTTCATCAAAATCTAGAGTTAATTAGCAACATCGATTCCACCGAATTCAAATTCATATTATATAAACCCCAGAATTTAAGTGCAGAATAAATCTGGACTGCAACTTCAACCGGATATTCCCAAAGCTACAGGGATCCAGTGAAGATGTGTAACCCCTCGATGGAAAGGTCTTTCCATGGGTTACAACTTTCATATTCAACCTACAACCCAGATTTGAGTGCATCCTAGTTGAAATCAGCCCTGAGTTCCGCTGCGTACAGAACACAATTTCTGCATGCAGGATTTATCGGATATCATGTTCATTCAGACTTTTTCGTGGCTAAATACTTCACATGAAGCCATACAACCACTCGTTGGAAAGGTATTTTCAAGGGATTCAACTTTCATGTTTATCCGAAAGCCCAGATCTGGCCACATCCAACATGAAAATGGCCAAGAATATCGCTGCGCGCAGAATACAAATTCTGCACGGATCTTAAAGAGGAATGAATGACATCAATTCATCTTCCTCTTCAAGTCGATCTTCCAAAATCACTCCAAAAAATCCTCCTCCCTTATTCACCCTCAAAGGGCCATGATTCTTCACGAAACCATCCACCCCTCATCACATACAATAAAGGAGAGGTTGAAGAGATCTAAAACCTAGAACACATGTCCTAGCATGGCCGTCTGAGAAAACTCCTTCTCTCCATCAAGACTCTCTTGAGTCAATATATCTCCTAAGAAAATAACTAAAGATCTAGCACCAAGGGAGAGGGTAGGAAACTCACCTCACTTCCGTAGTTTCCACCATTTCCGGCCATGGATCTCGTGACTCTTCTCGGCGGCATCTTCTTTTCCACGACGACGGCGGATCTTCTCCTCTAGAACTAGATCCTGCGACTTCCTTCTCTCAACAGGAGTTCCTCTCAGAAAAACGGCTGGAATGAGGAATAAAAACGGCTAGGGTTTTCATATCCCTTTTTATATAAAAGTGGCACGGGTAGGGACACGCCCGTGTCCTTACCCGTGTCCTGCTTAGGCGAAGCGTTACGACTGTTTTTATGCATCGGTCCAATACTCGACATGACAAACGGGTGGGACACTCCCGTGTCGGCCCAGTCACGCCCATGACAGGGGGCGTGTAACCCACTCGAGACTTACTCAAGAGGACTTACTCGAGAGAAATCCAACTACTCGAGTACACGGATTGGACACGCCCGTGACAGCCCAGTCACGCCCGTGACATGGGGCGTGTAACCCACTCGAGACTTACTTGAGAGAAATCCAACTACTCGAGTACACGGGTAGGACATGCCCGTGTCACAGGGATGACACGCCCGTGTCACCCCCTCTTACTCGAGTACTTTTCCACCTACACGAGTATATTTTGCCTTACACGAGAACTACTCGAGGATGAGCGGGACACGCCCTGTGACACGCCCGTATCATAAGCCGTGTGCCCCATACTTGACACTCGACGATCGTCGAGTGCTGGTCATCGACTAGAGGGAACACTCGACCTCCGACACGCCCGTGTCGGATGGGACACGCCCGTGATACGCCATGACACGGGGCGTGTCTCGCCCGAACACTTCATCAAACCCATTTTTGTCGATCTCGCGACTGCTACGCACACTAGAAGGACACGCCCGTGTCGCAGGCCGTGTCACCCAAAAATTTGCCAAACCCAAACTTTTTGTCTGCTACATGCTTCCCAGTTGTCAGCACTCCCCTGAGGCCATGTCAGCTCTCCTGGCTAAAAAACACGAACAAGGGGCCTAGTGTGATTCGGGACGTTACAAATCCTATAAACAAAATAAAAGATTTCGTCCCCGAAATCAGGCTTAGGCTATGGAGAGAAAAGCATAACAGGAATATAATATGCTTTTAAATAAAACTACGTTGAGCAAACAACTCCGGATAGTGTTTTTGCATCACATCCATCGGCTCCCATGTATATTCCTCTTTCCAATGATTGGACCATAGCACTTTCACCAAGGGAACACTTTTGCGGGGTAACTTTCTTGTCTCGCTATCTACGATCCGCACCGGCTCTATTCGCACAGACCTATTATACGCCACTGCACCATCAGTTGTGGGGATGTATTGATCGGGCCGCAACTGCGCCTTCCGAAGCGACGACACATGGAACACGTCGTGGAGGTTCTCTAGCTCGGGCGGTAACTCCAACCGATAGGCCAGCGGGCCAATCATTTCCAATATAGTATAAGGCCCAACATACATTGCGCTCAGCTTTTTCACACCATGCACACGTGACACTCCATGCATCGGTCGGATTTTCAGGAACACCTTATCACCCACTTGAAATTCCACCATCTGGTACTTTGCATTATAATACTTCGCCTGCCGACTTTGAGCCTCCAACATGCGATCCCGAATCAGTCTAACCGCCGCATCAGTATCCTCAATATATTCAACACCCAAAGCCTTCGGGTCTTCATCTTGCAACCAAGACAAGGGGGTTCTACACCTCCTTCCATAAAGAGCTTCATGAGGAGCCATGCCGATACTAGCATGGTGGCTGTTGTTGTAGGAGAATTCTACCAATGGTAAGATTCTTTCCCACGGCTCTCCTCTATCCAACACACATAATCTCAACAAATCTTCCAATGTTCGGATTGTCCTTTCAGATTGCTCGTCCGTTTGAGGATGAAACGCGGTGCTGAAGGTAAGGCGCGAGCCCAAATACGCCTGTACCGCTTTCCACTCATTGGAGGTAAACTGACCATCACGATCAGATACGATCATCTTAGGCATGCCATGGTACCATACGAATTGCTCCACAAAGAGGCGTACTAAGACGTCCACATGAGCTTCTTTCTTCATTGGGATAAACCAGGCTACTTTCGTCAGGCTATCAACTATCACCCACACTGAATCATTCCCGGAGCGTGAGCAAGGTAACCCATGGACGAAGTCAATGGAGATATCCTCGAACTTCCATTCAGGGGTGGGTAACGATTGTGACAAACCACCGGGGCTCTTGCATTCTGCCTTCACTCTTTGACAAGCTTCACAGTGTGTAAAAAAAATATCTGACATCCTTCTTCATCCCCGGCCAACACATGGTCTTCCGCAAGCCAGCGTACATCTTGGCAATACCCGGGTGCACCGAATACTGAGAGCAATGTGCCTCTCTCATGATATCCTCCCGGATTCTACTGCCCTTGGGAATCTATAGCCGACCACGGAAATAAACGAGGCCGTCTTTTAGCGTATACTCATCCGTAGTCCCATCTCTGATTGACTTGATTGTCAGGTCCAGGGCCACATCCACTCCTTGCTCCTCTCGGATTTGGTCCCGGAGATCACAAACTCTGCTTATGCTTGCCAAGTACTCCGTATACTCTGCCAAAGGAGCCTTAAATACCAAAATAATATCCATCTCCTCAATCATCCGAACCAACTCCATACTCATCAATCGAGCCTCTGGGCTAGATCCTGGTACCTTCCTACTCAATGCATCAGCCAACGAGTTCGCCTTTCTGGGGTGGTAGTTCATGGTGAACTCATAGTCACATAGACATTCTAACCACTGCCGTTGTCTCAAGTTCAATTCCTTCTGAGTGTGAATGTACTTCAAGTTTTTGTGATCTGAAAAGATCTCGCAGTGGACGTCATATAGATAATGCCTCCAAACCTTCAAGGCGAACACCACCACCCCAAGCTCCAAATCGAGAACCGGGTAATTGATTTCATGTTTCTTCAGTTGTCTCGAAGCATAAGCAATCATGTGTCCATGCTGCATCAACACCTCTCTCATCCCTTGATATGATGCGTCAGTGTAAACTTGAAATCCTTCCATCCCAAATGGAAGTGCAAGGATGGGGGCGTAGGTAAGTTTATCCTTCAGCTCCTGGAATGTCGCTTCACATTGGGGTGTCCACTCAAATGGCACACCTTTCTTCGTCAATGAAGTAAGAGGAAGAGCAATCTTTGAAAATCCTTTTACGAACTTGCGGTAGTACCCAGTAAGTCCAAGGAAACTCCTCACATTGGCTGCCGACTTCAAGGTCGACCACTCCTTCACGGCACGCACCTTTACCGGATCCAATGCTAGTCCTACTCCACTGATAACATGCCCCAAGAAAGCAACGTCTTTAATCCAGAATTCACACTTGTTGAACTTGGGGAACAAGGCGTGCTCTTTTAATTTCTTCAATACCAAGGTCAAGTGCTCAACATGCTCCTCCTCCGTCTTTGAATAGACCAAGATCTTGTTGATGAAAACAATGACGAAGACATCCAAATAAGGTTCAAACACCTTGTTCATCAGGCTCATGAAGGCCGAAGGGGTATTTGTGAGACCAAACGGCATTACAGTGAACTCGTACAGTCTATATCTTGAACTAAAGGCCCTTTTCTGGATGTCACCTTCTTGTATTCTCAACTGATAATACCCTGAGCGCAAATCCAGCTTAGAAAACCAATGCGCTCCCACTAGTTGATCGAACAACTCGTCGATCCGAGGTAGCGGATAAGTGTTCCGCGCCGTCAGTCGATTGAGTTCCCGATAGTCTATGCACAAACACAGGGTTCCATCCTTCTTCTTCACGAACAATACAGGGGCTCCACATGGTGACGAGCTGGGGTGAACGAACCCTGACTCCACCAGTTCTTGCAGTTGAACTCTAAACTCCGCGAGTTCCTTCGGGGCCATTTGGTAAGGGGCCTTGGATACCGGCTTGGCACTCGGTACTAGATTAATCTGGAAGTCAACCTCTCTATGTGGGGGTAATCCTGGCAGTTTCTCAGGAAATACCTCGGGGAAATCCCGCACTACCCGTATGTCTTTATATCCAATGCTAACTCCTTCAACTCGAAACAGATCATGAAGATTTCATCCCCCGACATATGGGCTTTTACAGCCTGAACTGAAGACAACAACATACAAGGTGCAATTCTAATACCTTGAAAGATGATGTCGGTGTCTCCATGTCTCAAATAGATTCACTTTTCTGCGCAGTCGATCCTTGCGAAGTGCCAGTTCAACCACACCATGCCCAAAATGATGTCAAAGTCCGGCATTCTCAAGACCGTGGCAGGCGTATCAAAGGCCTTTCCTTCAATAAATATCTCAAACTCGCACTTAGCGGTTGCAATCATCTACGAGCCGTCCGGTAGGTGCACTCGTCGGACTATACCAGTAAAGTGTTGTACGCCCTCCATGTCCTCAGACACAAAGGAGTGTGAGGAACCGGTATCAAACAGCGTATAGGTCAGTTTGTCACTAACTATTACGCTTAAGTATCAGAATTGTAAAGGCTCAAGCCAGATTCCTAGAACAACTTAGGTAGACTAAGGACGAATGCTTAATTTCTTCCCCATAGTTCTCGTCCTGGAGTTGGGTCATGCTTCAATTACTTCCTCAGCGAGTCCCTTAACGCTTGTCTGAACACCCAAAAGACCCACATCCAACCACTTTACCATATCCATTATCTCCACCAAGCTCAAGTCCTCTATAAACAAAAGTGGTTGCCCTAGGGAATCTGCCATGTCTATTATCTCTACCAGATTCAAAATCCGCTATAAACAAAAGTGCTTGCCCTAGGGGATCTCGCAATACTTCATACAATAGGTTTACATACCTAGGGTCGTCCAAACCTTAGGAGATCGACGTTTAAAGGTACGTACCTAAGGTCAGGTTGGATAATCTTAAGGTCAAAGTTGGACAACTTAGTGTGAATTACATATGGGCACACCACTGCTTCCGCTAAGTCAGTTTGTCCACAAAATGACTAATCGAACGGGGGTGGGACCATTGTTGAAAGACTTCTTTAGTTGAGGATCGTGGCAAACTGATATCATTTGTAAGACCCCCCTCACGGATCCCAAAACACGGCACGAAGGGGGGTCTTATGCCCGAAACAGCCGCGTTGCGGTAGCATTAGCGCACGGCTAACCTGTGGCACAAGACACCAATTCCGCCGGCTACAACCAATATCAATATATACATGCCAACCCAACCATAATATAAGCAAGAAGAAGTCAAATCCACACTAAGCATATGAGTACAAATACATCAAATAAGAGAAGCTAAAACACGCTTCTACAATATCAGAGTACAGCTATAAAATTTGCCCAAACGGGCTACAACAGAATCTCACAACACTCACATCCGTAACTGACGGTAGCGACAACACCATCACATCAGGCCCTATCTTCCTGGCCTGGCTGTCCTGCTGCAAAGTCTACGGCTGCTCTACCTGCGGGGTGACCTCCTAAAAAGTAAGACGTAGCAACCGTTAGTCGAAAGACTAAGTGGCTTCACATCCGCTCCCTCGGCGACTCCTCGGCACTGGGCGGAGAAAGGAACAAGGGTACAAGTATAATACAAGTAGTAAAGCTGGTACAAGCAGGTGGAAATAATACGTGATTAACAACATTATAAGCTAGCAGTTCTACTTGAATAATAATATTAGTAAATCAACAAGTACAAGTAACTATAGCAGGAAAGTAACTTAACTTATAAGAATGCTCATACAAACTTATAAGTTAAGGATCGGGTTACATAAAAGTAACTCATCGTATTAGAGAGCCCATTCAAACTTATACGATGATGGTCTTGTTTGTGCAATGCTATGTAATGGTATGTATGCTATGCAATCACTCACCCATGATCACACACATGCAATTGCTTTGTCGACACAGACTATAGTTCCCACTATTCGAGCAGGTAGCTAACCTCTCAGGCATCAGCCGTCGTGGCCAGGCGGGTACAGTAGAGCGGGCATCTCTACTACTAGGCTGGTATCCACACTACTTCACCTAGGCCTCTATATGCCTCAACGCTAAGAACACAACAGCGGAGCCCATGCGTACTATGGCCCAGCGGGGTCTCAGGTAGATGTACACCGAGAACACAGCCCGAACTGGCCTGGTGTGACCCGGAAGGGGCCTCGAAAGAAGGCATGAGGACACAGCCCAACCATTTACTTGGCACGGAAGGGGCCTCGGGACGTGAACACCGAGGACACAGCCCAAACGCCCAAAGACTAACCGTCAACTCCCGTCGGTGTGACGATCGGCGAGCCCGTAGACCTGCCACACTATCCTTAACCCAGGATTACAAGACCGTGTGTCAACTCACACTACATGCAAATTCCACAACATCGTGGCATGGAGGGGGCCTCAGAAGTAAGCACAAGGGCACAGCCCAACCATCCATATATACCACATCTCAACAGAAACCAACTAGTGACGGTCAATAACGCACTTACATCCATTCACAATACTACCTGTAGGGAGACTACGCTCTAAGTATTGGACTACTACATTTTATTCTAACCATCTTACAAACTCATGTCCATAGCTTATCCCTTCTATTTGTCATTCCAATGATTTCAACATATTACAAGCATGATGTACATAAATGATAATCTACCAATTTGTATCTAGTCATTTCATTTAAGTAAGCTTGCTTTACAATTCAGTTATATGAAATCCGATTAATAAGATTTATCATTCATAGCACTATGGTGGTCAGCATAAAATAGTTCATCAAAATCTAGAGTTCATTAGCAACATCGATTCTACCGAATTCAAATTCATATTATATAAACCCCAGAATTTAAGTGCAGAATAAATCTGCACAGTAACTTCAACCGGAGATTCCCGAAGATACAGGGATCCAATGAAGACATGTAACCCCTCGATGGAAAGGTCTTTCCATGGTTACAACTTTCATATTCAACCTATAACCCAGATTTGAGTGTATCCTAGTTGAAATCAGTCTTGAAGTCCGCTGCGTATTGAACACAATTTCTGCATGCAGGATTTATCGGATGTCATGTTCGTTCAGACTTTTCCGTGGCTACAGACTTTACATGAAGATGTGCAACCACTCGTTGGAAAGGTAAGTTCAAGGGCTACAACTTTCATGTTTAGCCAAAAACTCAGATCTGGCCACATCCAACATGACAATGGCCAAGAAGATCGCTATGCACAGAATATAGATTTTGCACGCATCTTAAAGAGGATTGAACGTCATTGGTTCATCTTACTCTTCAAGTCGATCTTCCAAAATCACTCCAAAAATTCCTCCTCCCTTATTCACCCTCAAAGGGCCATGATTCTTCATGAAACCATCCACCCCTCATCACATAGAAGAAATGGGAGGTTGAAGAGATCTAAAACCTAGAACACATGTCCTAGCATGGCCGTCCCTAGAAAACTCCTTCTCTCCATCAAGACTCTCTTGAGTCGATATCTCTCCTAAGAAAATAACTAAAGATCTAGCACCAAGGGAGAGGGTAGGAAACTCACCTCACTTCCGGCGTTTCCACCATTTCAGGCCATGGATCTCGTGACTCTTCTCGGCGGCATCTTCTTTTCCATGGCGACGACGGATCTTCTCCTCTAGAACTAGATCCAACGACTTCCTTCTCTCAACAGGAGTTCCTCTCAGAAAAATGGCTGGAATAAGGAGTGAAAACGACAAGGGTTTTCATTTCCCTTTTTATATAAAAGTGACACGGGTAGGGACACGCCCGTGTCCGTACCCGTGTCCTGCTTAGGCAAAGTGTTACGACAGTTTTTATACATCAGTTCAATACTCAACACGACACACGGGTGGGACACGCCTGTGTCGGCCCAGTCACGCCCGTGACAGGGGGCGTGTAACCCACTCGAGACTTCCTCGAGAAGTCTTACTCGAGAGAAATCCAACTACTTGAGTACACGGATTGGATACGCCAGTGACAGCCCAGTCACGCCCGTGACATTGGGCGTGTAACCCACTCGAGACTTATTCGAGAGGACTTACTTGTGAGAAATCCAACTACTCGAGTACATGGGTATGACACGCCCGTGTCACCCCCTCTTACTCGAGTACTTTTCCACCTACTCGAGTATATTTCTCCTTATATGAGAACTACTCGAGGATGAGCAGGACACGCCCTATGATATGCCCGTGTCACAGGTCGTGTGCCCCATACTTGACACTAGACGATCGTCGAGCACTGGTCATCTACCAGAGGGAACACCCGCCCTCCGACACGCCCGTGTCGGATGGGACACGCCCATGACACGCCCGTGATATGGGGCGTGTCTCGCCCGAACACTTCATCGAACCCATTTTCGTCGATTTCGCGACTGCTACGCACCCGAGCAGGACACGCCCTGGGACACGCCCGTGTCCCAGGCCGTGTCACCCAAAAATTTGCCAAACCCAGACTTTTTGGCTGCTACATGATTCTCAATTGTCAGCACTCCCCTGAGCTCAAGTCAGCTCTCCTGGCTCAAAAACACGCACAAGGGGCCTAGTGCGATTCAGGACGTTACAGACCATGTACAGTACATGTGGACTGTTTGTTTAGGAATGACTTATCTAGCCATTAGAAGAAGGAATACTATAAATACCAAGGGTTAATTCATTCAACCCTAATCACTCATCCGCATTTTAAATCGTGAAAAGGCCGCACATTTCTGTCGGACTTACGAATTTTATAAATCGAAGAACTTGCGACCTACATTCTAACAATCATCGATTCCTTCAAGAATAGATTCGAGTGATCTAATCTCAAGTTTTTTCGAAGCCTTCAGATCTTTTCGGATCAACATGTTCAAATCGAGCTTTCGAGATTAATTTCAAGTCTTCTCCTTCAACAAGACCCTCGAGTTTTTCATTCCAAGGAAGAAGAAGATTGGATATTTTCAGATCTAAAGAAGTAGATTGGTTTTCAATCTAAAGATTTATCTGAAATTCTTTTGTATTATTGTAGGAAGTTTTCTCTTCCGAGGTGTAGATCCTTGTGCAAGGATCGAGTTGTAGGAGAGTTTGTTCTCCGAGTGTAGGTGAGGTTGTTCGCCGAGAAGTATGAGTGTTGAGTCCGAATTGTAAGATTTGTTTAAATTTGAGAAAGGTGAAGTAGCCGAATTTAGCACTTTGTGGTAGATAGGCGAGGTGGGACAATGGATGTACCCAAATCGGGGAACCACTATAAATTCCTATGTTTTGATGTATTTATTTTGTGTGTTTGTTTGTGATAATTTTTAATCCACTATAAGATGCAGTGTAAGACCCCCCTCACGAAACACAAGACACAGCCGAGGGGAGTCTTATGCCCAAAACAACCACCTTGTGGTAGCGCCAACGAACGAGTGGACATGTACAACATGATGCCTATCCTACCGTCTAAAACCAATATCATCATTACCAACCCAACATAAGAATTAAAACAGAAGATAGAATCCACATAAGTATATAGTCCAAAACTAATACATCAAATAAAAAGAAGCAACCAAGGATTTTATAATATCAGAGTACAACATGCCAAAAAGGCTACAAAATGAGTCTATGAAAAACTCATATCATCACTGATGGCAGCGATGGTATCGTCACTTCAGGCCCTGTCGTCCTGGCCTGGCTGCCCTCTTACAAAACCTACTGCTCTATTTGCATGGTTTCCTCCTAAAAGGAAGACGTATCAACCATTAGTCAAAAAGAATATGTGGTTATCACATCCGCTCCCCCCGACTACTCTTAGGCACCAGGTGGAGAAAAGAAGAGGGGTACAATATATATATATATATATATGTAAGTAGTAGTACAAGCATGTGGTATAAGACTATTCAAAATCATAGTATATCAAAGAAATTACAACAATTGTGTATATCAATCTACAATAGCAGTTCTACCAACAACAATAGTATACAAGTAAAGTCCTATAACAGAAAGGTAACTCAGCTTATATGAATGCCCATACAGACATATAAGTTGAGAATCGAATTAACTGTAACATAACTCATCATATAAGAGTGCCCATACAAACTTATATGATAAGGATTTTATATATGTAATGCAATGCAATTTTATGAATGACTTATGATGACTCACCCATGCTCACACACACGCAATTGCTATGTCGACACAAACTTGTATTTCTTGATTTTCGAGTAGGTAGCTAACATCTCAAGCATCATCCGTCATGGCCAGACGGTGACAGTGGAACAAGCTTTACACTACTAGGCTGGTCTCCACACTACCTGGCCCTTGCCTCCGTACGACTCAATGCTAAGAACAAAACAGCGGAGCTCACATGCATACTATAGTTTATAAGGGTCTCGGGTAGATGTGCACCAAGAACACAGCCCAAACTGGCCTAACGGTGTGGCACGGAAATTGCCTCGGGAATGAGCACCGAGGACATAACCAAAACATCCAATTTCTATCCGTCAACTTCCGTCGGTGTGATGACTGACAAGCCCATAGACCTTCCCCACTATGCTTAATATAGGATTATGACACCGCATGTCAACTTAAACAGCATGCAATTTCACATGTAAGGGCTCCACTCCGAGTCCCTTATCAACACATTATTCTAATGCGAAAACACAAACGCACTTTCAACCCATCCACATTTTGACACCACACAAGGGTTCATTACTTACACATGTGGAAAGCCACCTTACACAACATACCAATGCCACACTGCTACCCATAGGGAGACTCAACTCTAAGAAGTGGACTATTATACACATTCCATTAATCATCCTATCACATGGCCATGCATTAACCTCATCCAATTCCTTCTAAAAATCAAGCATTCACAGTCAATTTTGCTTCCCCTGGAATATCATTTGTATAATCAAACATGTCAATCTATTTGTTCATAAACTTACCCAAACCATTTGATTGTCAACCTCCTTCAAACCGTTGTTACAATCGTGTTCCACCAAAACATTTGTTTATCACGATTACGAATAGACTAAGTTTACCAAAACCTCAACCCCATCTACATTCTTAAGGATCTATCCTATCAGTCCTTGTTTATCACAAACAGCCATAAATTAAGTTCTGTAAATCTCAAAGTTAAGTTACTAAGACCTCTTTGTCACATTCAGACCCAGCTCTACACTAACCCTAGAGCAAGCTGTACTTAAGAATTTTAACTGTACAACAACTTCAACTGGACATTCTTGTGTCTACATAACTCATATGAAAATAGGTAGCCTTCCATTGGAAAGTCTTTCTAAGGGCTACGACTTTCATGTTTAGTATAAAGCCCAGATCTATCTGTAGCATACGCGAAAACGGCCATGAATTCTCTGCGCACAGAAAACAGATTTTTGCACGCATCTTTAAGTAAGATGAATGACATCGGTTCATCTCCTTCCTTTAGACATTTAATCAAAACTACATACACAACTTCCTCCCCCCTTATTCACCCTTAATAATGATATAGACGTCGAGAGATTGAATACATCACATCTCTAGGGCACAAGCCCTAGAATGGTCTCTACCTACGTGATCTTCATCTCACAAGTCAAACACTTTTGAGTCCACATCTCTCCTAGAAATAACTAAAAATCTAGCACCAAGGGAGAGGGTAGGAAGCACACCTCATTTCCGGCTGTTCCGACAATGTATCTCGTCACTCTTTTGGCGGCATCTTCATCCTTGTTGTGGTTATTCTTTATGAGGAAAGAGAAAGGATAAACATTCCCAGGAAATCCGACATTCTCTTTTGTCGGATTCGACAAGTAACAACTAGGACTCATCAAGAATGAAGTGATCGCTAGGGTTTTCCATAAATCTCCTTTTATAATGGAATTAGGGTTGAACTGCTTTGACACGTGTCACCCCACTGTTAAACTGCCTATTAATACATTAAACATGTCCTTTTGAAAAAATGCGTCCAATTTAAGTCATTTGGCTCTAATCCCAAAGTTCCGATTTAGACTGTCCATGTGGAAGCAAACAGACTGAGCCAAAATTCCACTAAGTCAAAAGCGTTGAGTATGCAGCCTTCACTCGACGAATCGTCTAATGGCATCGAGTGCACTCAACACACTCGACGCCTATATCATCCAGAATATTTCTAAGTCAAATGAGTTAAGTGCATTGAGACCACTCAATACCGCATTGACTTCACTCAACGCCAACAACATTCCACAGTTTCTAAGTCAAAAATGTTGAGTGCGGTGAGACAACTCAACACCGCATTGACTTCACTCAATGCCAACAACCCCCATAATAAATCTAAGTTAAAAGCATTGAGTGGAGTTGATACCACTCAATTGCGCATTGACTTCACTAAATGCCTCAACTTCAACAAAATATTATAAGTAAAATACATTGAGTAGTGCTGAGTCCACTCAACCCATCAGCTTATTCATCGAATGACGTTGAGTGGTGTTGAGTCCACTCAACACCTCAACTTTTACATCGAATGGTGTTGAGTGGTGTTGAGTCCACTCAATGTCTCAGCTTTTTTGTCGAATAGCATTGAGTGGTGTTGAGACCGCTCAATGCCTCTTTGACACCACTCAATACCGCAGCTTCTCGAATAATTCTAAGTCCTAATTCATCGAAGGGCTTCGAGTGCCCTCAACGCACTCGATGCCCCGAGTCTAGAAAATATTCTAAGTAACATCTGATGTATTCGTTGAGTCCAGTCAACTCAATCGACGCTTCCCGAGCCTGAGTCAATCCTCTTGACTCAAAACACACGCGAGGGGCCTAGCGCGAAACGGGACGTTACAAATCCTACAAACAAAATAAAAGATTTCGTTCGCGAAATCAGGCTAAGGCCATGGGGGAGTGGGGCACAAAAAATATAGTAAACTCTTAAACTTACCTTGGGAAAACAACTCCATGTAACGTTTTTGCATCAAGTCCACTGGCTCCCAATTGTATTCTTCTGTCCGGTGATTAGACCATTGGACCTTTACCAAAGGTACACTTTTCCACCGCAAGCTCCTTGTCTCGGTGTCCACTATCTGCACCGGCTCTAGTCGGACGGATCTATCAATTGCCATTGCTCCATCTAGGGTGGGGATATATTGTTCAGGCCAAAGTAGGGCCCTCCGGAGCGATGACACATGGAAGACGTCATGCAAATTTCTAGTTTCGGTGGTACCTCCAGCCGATAGGCCACAAGGCCAATTCATTCCAATAAACATAGGTCCCCATATACCTCGGGCTGAGTTTCTTCTTACCATGCACTCACGACACTCCATGCATTGGCCTGATCTTCAAGAATACCTTGTCACCCACTTGAAATTCCACCTTTCTATGTTTCTTATTATGGTATTTCGCCTGCTGACTATGAGCCCCAAGTATGCGGTCTCGTATCAACCTAACAAGCGCATCACTGTCATCAATGTACTCTATCACTAAAACGTTTGGATTTTCATCCTGCACCCATGACAATGGAGTTCTACACTTTCTCACATAAAGTGCTTCATGGGGAGCTATCCCGATGCTAGTTTGATGGATATTGCTGTATAAAAATTCTACCAGTGGTAAGAACCTATCCCACGGTTCTCCTCTATCTAGTACACACAGTCTCAAAAATGTCTTCCCTTGTCCTGATGGTCCTCTCAGACTGACCATATGTCTGAGGATGAAAAGTTGTGTTGAAGGTAAGGCGAGAGCCCAGATATGCTTGTACTGCCTTCCACTCCTTATAGGTAAAGTGGCCATCACGATCAGAGACTATCGTCTTAGGAACGCTATGGTACCGTACAAATTGCTCCACAAAGAGACGCACTAACACATCCACATGTGCCTCCTTCTTCATAGGGATGAATCTGGCCACCTTTGTCAGGCAATTCATGTTTACCAAAACTGAATCATTTGCAGAGTGCGAGCGAGGAAACCCGTGAACAAAGTTCATGGAGATATCCTCGAACTTCAACTCAGGGATGGGAAATGACAGTAATAATGCTGCAGGGCTCTTGCACGCTACCTTCACCTTCTGACAAGCCTCACATTGCATAACATAATACTTGACAACCCTCTTCATTCCGGGCTAGAACATTGTCTTACGCAAGTCACTATACATCTTGGAAATCCCGGGATGTACTGAATACTTGGAGCAATGCTCCTCCCTCAATATATCTTCCCGGATTTCAATGCCCTTGGGGATGTAAACTCGACCACAGAAATGCACGAGGCCATCCTTTAGTGTATACTCTTTAGTTGTTCCATCTTTAATTGACTTAATTACAAGGGCCAGAGTAGCATCATTCCCTTGCTCTGCTTGAATATGATCTCAGATGTCACATACTATACTCATAGCAGATATGTACTCAATATACTCTTCAGAATGATCTTTATACACCAACGTGATCTCCATCTCCTCGACCTTTCGAGCTCATTCCATGCTAATAAACCGAGATGTAGGGCTCGATTCTGGTACCTTTCTGCTCAAAGCATCGACTACGAAGTTTTCTTTTCCGGGGTGGTAATTCAATGTAAACTCATAATCACACAAAATTTCCAACCACCTCCGCTGCCTCAGATTCAACTCCTTTTAAGTTTGAACATACTTTAGATTCTTATGGTCTGAGAAGATCTCGCAGTGGAAGCCATATAGATAGTGCCTCCAAACTTTCAAGGCAAACACCACTACGCCCAATTCCAAATCATGAACTGGGTAATTGTCTTCATGATTCTTCAGTTGCCTCGAAGCATAAGAAATCACATTCCCATGCTGCATCAATACTGCTCCCATCCCTTGATATGATATGTCCGTGTAAACTTGAAATCCTTCCTTCCCAGATGGAAGGTCTAGGATGGGTTCGGTGGTAAGTCTATCTTTCAGCTCTTGGAATGCAGCTTCACACTGGGGTGTCCACTCTTATGGCACACCTGTCTTTATTAGAGCAGTGTGAGGAAGGGCTATCTTTGAGAATCCTTTCACGAACTTGCGATAATACAAAGCAAGTTTGAGGAAACTTCGTACATCGGCCGCTGACTTCAAAGGAAACCATTCCTTCACAGCACACACCTTGGACGGATCCACAGCTAGTCCAGCACCACTGATCACATGGCCTAAGAAGGTAACTTCTCGGAGCCAAAATTCACACTTGCTGAACTTGGCAAACAAGGTATGCTCCATTAACTTCTTCAGCTCCAAGGTCAAGTGTTCAACATGTTGTTCCTCTATCTTTCAATAGACCAAAATGTCATCGATGAAGACGATGAAAAAGACATCTAGATATGGCTAAACACTTTGTTCATCAAACTCACGAACACTGAAGGGTCATTTGTGAGCCCAAATGGCATCACAGTGAACTCAAACAAACCGTACCTTGTGCTAAAAGCCATTTTCTGAATTTCTTCCCCTCGTATCCTCAACTGTTGATACCCCGAGCGCAGATCCAGATTGGAGAACCAATGCGCTCACACCAATTGGTCGAATAGATCATCGATCTGGGGTAAGGGATAGGTGTTCCGCACCATTAGATGGTACAGTTTCTGATTGTAATGTCCCAAATCTCAGTGATGACTGGGCTGAGGAGAGTGGGTAACATGGCCTGGGACATAGGCGTGAACCCAAGCCATGTCCTACTGTGTTAGGTACACAGCCGGGGACACGGGCATGTCCATCGCCGTGTCCTGCACTCGAGTGCTGGTAGGGTGTTCTCGAGTGAGCTCGACAAAATGCGATCGACGATCCTCGAGTAGGGTACACGGCCTGTGACAAGGGAGTGTCCAGGGCCGTGTCTTGCTAAGCGCTCGATGAGTTCTCCAGTGAGTTCGACGAAATACACTCGATGATACTTTAGTGGGGCACATGGCCTATGATAAGGGCATGTCCAGGACCGTCTCCTTCTCTGTGCTTGGGTAGACTGATGAACATGGGCTGGACACGAGCGTGTCCGAAGCCGTATCTGGCACACGGCCTGTGACACGGGCGTGTCACACGGGCGTATCACACGGGCATGTCCTGGTCTGGTTAAGTCGGTTTCTTTGCCGCTTAAGGAACACGGCCTATGACACGGGTGTATCACAAGTCGTGTATGGCCCAGGAAAGTGAGTTTACGGGCTTTTTGTGGCCGTCCATTACTTTCAACTAGGATCCAACGGTCCTGAGATCTTCCTGCTGTTATATGGCCAGGAGTTGAGGATAACTCTTTCATTATCAACGACTTTTCTCTCTGTTTCTATAGAGGTTGAGAGTGGGGAGAGAAAGGAAGGAGGAGGAGTCCGGCCACCAGTGGTGCTTTAGAGCGCTGAATCGCGTGCCGAGTCCAGATTTGTGGAGGCAAGGCCTTTCTGGTGCTTTTCATCCTACTAGGTTTCCTTGGATCCAAAGCGATCGTCAAGGGTAATGATCTTTCTTCCTTGAACATGTGAAGTCCTTAATTTGGCATATGCATGGGTTTCCCCCACCAAAAGGTGGATTGTTGAGGGATTCCTCTTGGGTTGATTTTGGATATCCCCAAGATGTCTTGCTTGTAGATCCGAAAATGTGAAGTACGGAATTGGCATACTGTGTGAAGCCCATCTGGACAGGTTGGTCTAGATTGGTGTTGTTTACTTGTGCACACCGGAGAAGACTACATTTATAAATGAATATGTTTGCGGATTTGGTGGGTTGGGCCTATGAAAAATAGTAGCAGGAAGTACTGGAGTGAAAGTCAAGGAAAATACCAGCAAAGTGCTTGTGCTGTATGCTATGAATTACCAGTGTTACTGGTAATGCAGATGGCTGCAGGGATTGCTAGATGGTTGGTCCCGATAAGGTAGGGCTAGGGATGGAAAGTGAGTGCCGTCGCTAACACCAGCAGAGAGTGAGTGGCGCTGGCGATGGCTTCTAGCAAACCTGTGATTATGAAGCCAGTACTTCGAGGATAGTGTGGCTATTTATGAACTTGGTGAGCTCTTGAAAAGGGCTTCATGCTGAACGAACAAGGGGATGCTGACCCGTGTTAGTCTGGTCTCTGAACTAATGATTTGAGCAATGGGCAAGAACTGAACTGTATCCCCATTATGGTTGTCCGCTATGAGTTCCTGTGCAATTGGCATTCGGCAGAAACACATAGCGAGATTATTAGGCC
The DNA here is from genome assembly GCA_039583875.1 of Platanthera guangdongensis. Taxonomy (NCBI): domain Eukaryota; kingdom Viridiplantae; phylum Streptophyta; class Magnoliopsida; order Asparagales; family Orchidaceae; genus Platanthera; species Platanthera guangdongensis. The sequence continues at coordinate 128,521,696 of CM077163.1, read as the reverse complement.
TGCGCGGCATTAAGACTAAAGTATCCGGCTGAAGGCCGTGGAGAAAAATGCTCAAGTTTGTTGTTGGGATTTGGGCCTTGAATGGCGATGGGCGACTGGTTTATCTAGTACACCAAGAATGTGCCTTGAGTGCACAGTGTGTTGGGCCATGTGGGTAACGTTTGTAGTATATTGATTGTGCGTTAGTGCACATTTTGTGATATATATCTGCTTGTGAAATGCTATTCCTACAGTAAAGGAATACCACTGCCCCGGGTAAGGAGTAGGGTCGTTATAAATTGGTCAGCTGAACACTGACCATTGCCTTGTTTACCACCGTGCGGTGGATTGTCCCATGCAGGTGCAGGAGAGCCGAGCGGAAAATAGGGGGCTGAAGCACTTGTTGTTGCTACTACTGCTGCAATGCTGGCCCATGAAGGCCAAAGAAGATTGTACTTTCATGTGTGGCCGGCCTGTGTGCCGACATATGTAATTCACATGTATAAAACTTAACTGTAAGGCCGTAAGGCCAAACTTGTTGTATATTTGGCGAACATTCCTTTGTGTTGGTATATATAAATGTTGGTTTATATATTATGGACATTCGGATGAGTTGAGTTCTAACAACTTAAAAGCTTCCGCTAGAATGCTCTGAGTTAGGATGTGCAACTCTGATATTAACCCGTAACTTCGTCGTCTGTTTGTGGCATATGATGTGGGGCCCTGGCCGGACCTTCTATTTTATGTCATGTAACGGATAGTGGTGTTACATTTTGGTATCAGCTTGTCTCGGTCTTCCCTTTCGAATTCGTGGTCGAATTATTTTGTGGGGTGGCGAGCATGTGTAAGTGCGACCCACTGTAACATTAATGAACTCAAGAATATCCACTAAGGAATGCAAATAAACCTGTTTGAGGAACATGCGCGTTCCTATTTTGTTAGTATTGCTTGTGCAAGGTCGCTAATGTGTGTCTTGTCCACCTATATGTGACTCGTAGTGGTGCTGGGCAGTTTGAGCCCCAGCATTCTGATGAGAGTGCGACACCAACTGAGGTGCCTCCACCTCCTCCTTTTGCGGAAACAACACGCTTAGTTGTTGAGGCGCTGTTTGCAATGATTCATGCAAAGCCTATTGGGTAGGTGCAACCGGCATTGGTGCCAGAACGGGTTACTGTAAGGCTAGAACCTGTGGAGGTTGTTGATCCTCGGGCAGCTAAATGGCAGTTGAAGTAATTTATGAGCTTCAATCCTCCTACGTTTATGGGTGTGGGATCCCCAACGCAGACGGAAGGTTGGTTGTCGCGCGTCAAGCGGATATTGACGATGGTAAGGACGAAGGAAAATCAGAAGGTCACCTTGGCCACCTTCTTGTTGGAAGGAGAGGCTCCGCTTTGGTGGGATGAGATAGAGTTACACCACCTAGCGGGCAGACGATTAACAGGAGTTTCGATTGAGGAGTTTTTGCGACTTTTCTTGGCAAAACACTTGCCAGCATCTCAACGCATCGCTATGGAAAATGAGTTCGAACATCTAACTCAGGGAGAGAGTAGTGTCGATACGTACTTGCATGAGTTTATGCGATTGGGAAGCTATGCTGGATCTATCTTCGCTGATGAACAACAAAAAACAAATTGGTTCTACGAAGGATTGCGAGATGAGTTGAGGTTCCTGCTATCATGTTCGGTGAACCAAGGGTTTCAGGCATTGGTGGATACAGCGTGTACGTTGGAGATGGATAGGAAGCGGGTGCAAGGCAAAAGGGACTTGGCGGTGACACAGTCAGAGTTGAAAATTCCCCACCCGGGGAAATCAACGTACCGAAGGAAATAAGGTAAGATATTCAAGTCTTCTTCACAGGCTCCCCGAGTGTTGTGAAAGTGCAACTAGATCTGATATACTCTAGAGGGGGGGGGGGTGAATAGAGTATATGGTGCTTTAAAAACTTTTACAAACTTTTACAACAATTGTTGTAATATGTGTGAGCAGGGAAGCAGAAATAAATCTAATCACAGAACTAAGCTATGCAAAATCTAAGCACTGAAAAATCAAGGCCAGAAACAAAAATGAAAGCAAGCAGAACCATAAGACACAAGGAAATATAGTGGTTCTCCAAACTTGGGTACATCCACTCTTCTACCACCCTAGGTAGGAATCCACTGCAGGATGAGTTGATCAGGTGTCCTGGGCACCAATGAGCTTTTGATAAGGTGCTCAAAAACCAAAGCAGATTTTTTGATCAGGTGTCTTGCCACCAATGAGCTTTTGACAAGGTGCTCAAAAACCAGGCTCAAACTTTTGAAGGGAGTTTGAAAAACCCTTTATAGAGTGGAGGTGAGAGATTGATGACAGTCTTCTCTTTCTCAAACAACTGAGAAGACTATGTGGATTGATGTCAAAGCTCCCCCTGAATCCTTGAGATCTTCAGGAAGAAAAGCTTTGCTGAGGGTGATAGGCCTTCAAAGATAGAACTCCAGCAATAGATGGTTTCAGCAATGGCTGAAATGTTGAGTGTCTGGAGTCTTGAAATGATGTTGGCCTTGAACACTTTGAAAGCTGAAAAGATCTGAAGATTTTTGAAAGCTTGATCTCTTTGATGAGTGTTCTTCAGAATTCTTTTTGACAGAAGATTTTTGAGTGAGTCTCTGTAATCTGTATTCTCTCTCTGTATATTGTGTGTTTTATTCTTCTTGTTCTAGTTGATTCAAAAACATTCTATCTTTTATTCTCTGGTCCTAAATAGAATATTATTCTCTGTCACGGATAGCCGTTGGACTGTATTGATTGCATCCTTAATTGCATAATCTCTTTTTGGAGGAAAGTCCACAGAATTATTCCTTGAAAAGTCCCTTGAAACTTGCTCCAGAATTGAATGAAAATAGCTAGCAAATCTCTGAATTAATTTCAGAATAACTACTCACTGATTTGAATTTGAAATCTGGAAGTTATCGGAAATCGTCGAACTGAGCTCTGCGATCTGAAAACACACAGCAGCAAGAAAAACGTCGATCTCAGCTCAAAGATCGTCGAACTGAGCTCAGAGATAAAGATCTAAAGCAGAGTCAAAATCGTCGACCTAAGCTCACCGATCGTCGAATGGAGTTCGAAGATATTATGAAGTTGAGCTCAGCGATCGTCGAATGAAGTTCGACGATCTGTCGAAGTTGAGCTAGACTATCGTCGACCGGAGTTCGACGAATCGTCGTGCTGAGCTCGACGATCAGACTTAGTCTCCAGACTGAAAAACTTGGTCTTCAGGGCAGCTTCCAAACCTAGACTTCTAACCCTTAGACTCAATTCTAATTGACCTATTAAGCTATACAGAAGGTCAAGCAAAGGTTCCTAGAGACATAGTGATCCTGACCCAAATTAGTAATAGGGTGTTCCAACATGTTGCATCAGGAGCAACTTCGAGGCAGGAGCCTCAGACCTGCTATACTTGTGGTCAAGTGGGGAATATAGCCCGTCACTATCGGAGTGATCCACCAAAGGTTGAAAAGAAGACAGGAGCATCATATGAGGATAAGGGAAAGGAAGTGGTGGAGTCCACCACATCCCAGGCACAACCCCAGTGTATAATCTTGGCCAGCAGGATGCCATAAAGCAAAGTGACATTGTCACAGGTACGTGGTAATCTATGTGATTGTTGCTTTTGCTATTTCATACCTTATTTGTAGCTTGTGTATGATGTGTTGGTATTAGGCTTTGTACTGATTCGAGACTGTCCAGTGAGAGTACTCTTTGATACTGGTGCTTCTCATTCATTTCTATCTGTGGACTTCGTATCACGGATCGGTTTACCGATTCGTATGGTGGCAGATTGTGTGAAGGTGTTATTACCAAATGGATGTGTAATGCATACGAATAGGTCTTGTTTTGTGGAGGTACAAATAGGAAGTCGGGATTTCAGATTGGAAGCATCTGTACTGCCGATATCGGAGTTTTATGTGATCTTTGGCTTAGACTGGCTCTCGGCGCATCGTGCATATATAGATTGCAAGTCAAAGGAAGTCACACTGAGCAGAATACTGAACGGGAAATGAAGTTCGCTGGTATGCGAGGGTCGAGCATGACATTGATTTCTGCTCTTCAAGTGGTTAAGGCAGTTCGGAAAGGCGCAGAGTTGTTCTTCACGGTTGAGGCTATTGAGCCAAAGGCTAATGTGAATGATGTGTCAGTTGTGTCGGAATTTGCTGATGTGTTTCTGAAAGAGCTTTCGGGATTTCCTCCATGAGGGGAGATTGATTTTTTGATTGAGTTGATGTCAGGTGCAAAACCTGTGGCCCACATGCCATATCGAGTAGTGCCAAAGGAAATGGCCGAACTGAAAGTTCAACTGCAAGAGTTGTTGGAATAGGGTTATATACGCCCAAGTATGTCACCTTGGAGCACGCCTGTTCTATTTGTGAAAAATAAGGATGGTAGCCTGCAATTGTGTATTGATTATCGTGAATTGAACAAGTTGACGGAGAAAAATAGATATCTGATTCCATAGGTAGATGACTTGTTTGATCAATTGGCGGGATCAAAAGTATACTCAAAACTGGATTTGAAATCGGGCTACTACAAGTTGCGAATTCGGGAAGGTGACATTCCCAAGACAGCGTTTGGCACATGCTACAGTCATTACGAGTTCATTGTAATGCCATTTGTACTATGTAATGCGCCATCTGTGTTTACTAATCTAATGCACCTAACATTCCGAGAGTACTTGGACATGTTTGTGATTGTCTTCATTAATGATATCTTGGTGTACTCTCGATCAGAAGAAGATCATGCGAACTATTTACGGTTGGTGTTGCATACCCTGTAGAGAAACAAGCTCTACGCCAAGTTCTCAAAGTGTGAGTTTTAGCTGTCGTCAGTGGCTTTTCTTGGCCATGTGGTGTGTGGAGAGGGCATTGTGGTGGATCCGTCAAACTTAAGAGCCATCCAAGAGCTGACAGTGTTGTCTTCGGTGTCCATAGTCAGGAGTTTCCTTGGACTGGCTAGCTACTACCGACGTTTTGTAGAAAATTTCTCACGGCGTGCTTTGCCTTTGACAACGTTGACGAGAAGGATCAGTAGTTCGTTTGGACGTCGGAGTGCGCGCGAGCTTTTGAAGAGCTAACGAGTCATTTGACCACGCCGCCCGTTTTGACGTCGACATGTGGGACAGACGGCTTTAAGATTTATAGTGATGTTTCAGGGAGCGACTTATGCTACGTTCTTCTTCAATTTGGAAAGGTGATTGCTTATGACTCACGCCAGTTGAAAGTGTATGAGCGGAACTATCCCGTCCATGATTTGGAGCTGGCGGCGGTAATTTTTGCACTTAAACTGTGGTGTCACTATCTATATGGCGTGAAGGTGGATATATTCACGGATCATAGGAGCCTAAAGTACTTATTAGATCAGAAGGATCTCAATATGCGACAATGAAGGTGGATGGAATTCCTCGGGGACTATACCTTTGATATTCACTACACTCCCGGGAACGGAAATGTGGTCTTAGATGCCTTGAGTCGTTGGACTACGTCAAGGGCAAATTGGTTGCAGATGCAGGATGAGCATCTGATCCACGAGTTGGAAGCATTAGAGATTTATTGTGTTGACAAGGATTCCACAACAAAGGCATGCTTGCATTGGACGGAGGTATATTGTGACCTTGCAGACAGAATTCAGGCAGCAACAGAACTTGATGAAAGTCTGCAACGCTATGCAGTGGATGGGTCGAATGACCAATTCTCCTGGGATGATAGCCTTTTTGCGGAAAGAGGGTCATTTGTGCGTTCCAAGTACGGGTAAGCTCAGAGAAGAATTGATGTATGAGGCCCATTTTACGAAATACTCAATTCACCCAGGAAGCACAAAGATGTATAAAGATATGAAAAAGTTGTTCAGGTGGCCAAGGTTAAAGAAGGACATCACACATTATGTGGCTAAATGTCAGATATGTGCCTTAGTGAAGGCAGAATGGCAGAAGCCTGGAGGTTTCCTGAAGTCGCTACCTGTTCCATAGTGGAAGTTTGATGATATTTCAATGGATTTCGTGCATGGTTTGCCAAGGTCTCAACGCGGTAATGATTCGATTTGGGTGATCGTAGACCGGTTGATGAAAGTGGCTCACTTCCTTCCGAACAAGAGGGATGATTCAGTGGAAGTCTTGGCGAAACTATATGTTGAGCAAATCGTACGGTTGCACGGTATTCCTCGTAGCATCATCAGTGATCGTGACAGGCGATTTACATCAAATGATTGGAGGCCAATCCATCAACTGTTGGGAACAAAGTTAACATTCAGTACGGCCTTTTATCCCCAAACTAATGGCTAGACTGAGACAACCAACAGGATGATGGAGGATAGGCTCCGAATGTGCGCATTGGATTTTGGTAAGAGGTGGGAAGATCATCTCAATATGGTAGAGTTTGCCTACAATAATAGCTACTAAGCGAGCATATGTATGGCACCGTTTGAAGCTTTATTTGGTCGAAAATGTCGTACACCTTTAGCTTGGGCGGAAGTAGGTGAACCTAACCTTATAAGCATAAGGAAGTCGAAGAAGCTAATTCGACAATACGCTCTATTCGGGAGAGACTACTGATAGCCCAAGATAGACAAGCCAAATATTACAATGCCAAGCATCAAAATGTTGAGTTTGCGATTAGCGATTGGGTCTATTTGAAAATCAAACCCTTCAAAGGCATGTCCAAGATTCGGCGCTTGAAAAAGTTAAGTCTGAGATATCTTGGTCCATTTGAAGTGGTGGAAAGAGTTGGCGAAGTTGCCTATCGGCTAGCCCTTTCTAATGAATTGAGTGGATTTCATGATGTGTACCACATCTCAGTGCTTCGACAAGCCGTGAAAGATCCAACTCAAGTGATTGCAAATGATCGTGTACTGATCGAATTTGGGCTAACGACGAAGGTTAGGACCATTCAGATCGAGGATAAAGCCGATAAGCAGTTGTGTAACAAAACAATCGGGATGGTCAAGGTCCCATGGGACAACTATTGCCGTGGAGAGCTAACATGGGAGCGGGAGTAGACCATGCATGCTGAGCTTCCCGAATTGTTTGTTTAAACTTGTATAACAATTTGTGTTGTGCAGAGAATGTTGTAATACATTTTGGTTGAGAGTTTCCTGAGTACTGTATGCAAATTTCGGGACGAAATTTCTTGTAACATGGGGAGGATTGTAATGCCCCAAATCTCAGTGATGACTGGGCTGAGGAGAGTGGGTAACACGGCCTCGGACACGGGCGTGTCCCCAAGTCGTGTCCTACTCTATGTGAGGTACACAGTCGGGGACACGGGTATGTCCATGGCTGTGTCCTGCACTCGAGTGCTGGCAGGGTGTTCTTGAGTGAGCTCGATGAAATGCGGTTGACGATCCTCGAGTGGGGTACACGGCCTGTGACACGTGCTTGTCCAGGGCCGTGTCCTGCTAAGCGCTCGACGAGTTCTCGAGTGAGTTCGATGAAATGCACTCGACGATCCTCGAATGGGGCACACGGTCTGTGACACGGGTGTGTCCAGGGTCGTGTCCTTCTCTGTGCTTTGGCAGACTGATGAATACGGGCTGGACACGGCCATGTCCGAATCCGTGTCTAACACACGGCCTGTGACATGTGCGTGTCATACGGCCTTATCCTGGTTCGGTTAAGTCAGTTTCTCTGCTGCTTAAGGAACAAGGCCTATGACACGGGCCTGTCATAAGCTGTGTCTTGCCCAAGAAAGTGTGTTTCAGTGCTTTTCGTGGCCGTCCATTCCTTTCAACTAGGATCCAACGGTCCTGAGATCTCCCTGTGGTTATAAGGCCAGGAGTTGAGGATAACTATTTCATTATCCAAGGCTTTTCTCTCTCTTTATAAAGAGGTTGAGAGTGGGGAGAGTAAGCAAGAAGGAGGAGGAGTCCGGTTGTCGGTGGAGCTTCAGAGCCCCAAATCACGTGCCAAGTCCAGATTTGCGGAGGCAAGGCCGTTGTGGTTCCTTTCATCCGACTAGGTTTCCATGGCTCCAGAGCGATCGTCAAGGGTAACGACCTTTCTTCCTTGGACATATGAAGTCCTTAATTTGGCATATGCATGGGTTTCCCCGACCAAAAGGTGGATTGTTGACGGATTCCCCTTGTGTTGATTTTGGATATCCCCAAGATGTCTTGCATGTAGATCCGGAAATGTGAAGTATGTAATAGGCATATTGTGTGAAGCCCATCTAGACAGGTTGGTCTGGATTGGTGATGTTTTCTTGTGCACACCGGATAAGACTCCATGTATAAATGAATATGTTTGCGGATTCGGTGGGTTATGTCTATGAAGGATAGTAGCAGGAAGTACTGGAGTGAAAGTCCAGGAAAATACCAGCAAAGTGCTTGTGTTGTATGCTATGAATGACTAGTGTTACTAGTACTGCAGATGGCTGTAGGGATTGCTGGATGGTTGGTCCAGATAAGGTAGGGCTAGGGATGGAAAGTGAGTTCTGTCGCTAACGCCGGGCAAGAGTAAGTGTCGCTGGCGATGGCTCCTAGATAACTTGTGATTGTGAAGCTAGTACTTCGGGGACAGTATGGCTATTTGTGAACTTGGTGAGCTCTTGAAAAGGGCTTCGTGCTGAACGGACAAGGGGATTACGACCCGCGTTACTCTTGTCTCTGAACTAATGATTTGAGCAACGGGCAAGGGCTGAACTGTATCCGTGTTATTGTTTTCCGCCATGAGTGCCTGGGCGATTGGCATTCGGCAGAAACACATAGCGAGAGTCTTAGGCTTGCGAGCCATTAAGACTAAATTCTCCGACTGAAGGCTGTGGAGCAATGTGCTCAAGTTTGCCATTGGGCTTCGGGCCTTGAATGGCTGTGGGCGACTGGTTTATCTGGTACACCAAGAATGTGCCCTGAGTGCACAGAGCGTCGGGCCGTGTGGGCAACGTTTGTGATATATTGATTGTGCGTCAGTGAACATTGTGTGATATATATCTGCTTGTGAAATGCTATGCCTGCAGGGAAGGAATACCACTGCCCAGGGTAAGGGGTAGGGTCGTTATAAATTGGTCAGCTGAACGCTGACCGTTGCCTTATTTACCACCGTGTGGTGGATTGTCCCGTGCAGGTGCAGGAGAGCCGAGATGAAAATACGGGGCTGATGCCCTTGTTGTTCTTGTTGTTGCTGCAGCTATGCTGGCCCTTGAAGGCCAAAGAAGATAGTGCTTTCATGTGTGTCCGGCCTGCGTGCCGAAGTATGTAAGTCGCATGTATAAAACTTAACTGTAAGGCCGTAAAGCCAGACTTGCTATTTATTTGGCGAACATTCCTTCGTGTTGGTATATATAAATGTTGGTTCATATATTGTGGACATTCAGATGAGTTGAGTTCTAACAACTTAAAAGCTTCCGCTATAATGCTCTGAGTTAGGATGCACAACTCTGATATTAACACGTAACTTCGTCGTCTGTTTATGGCATATCGTGTGGGGCCCCGGCTGGACCTTCTATTATATGTCATGTTCTGCAGACAAAGATTCTAATAGATGTCTTCATCTACTTCATATTGATTTGTTTGGTCCACTGCAAATTAGAAGTTTGGGAGGTAAGGATTATACGTTGGTAATTGTTGATGATTACTCGCGCTTTGCGTGGGTGTTCTTTCTGAAACACAAGTCGGATACCTTTGACATCTTTACTAATTTTGTCAGGCAACTCCAGAAGGAATACAACTGTTTCATAGTTAAAATCAGAAGTGATAATGGAACAGAGTTCAAGTCTAAGGCTATGATCGAATTCTGTGAAAACTTGGGTATCTTTCATGAGTTATCCTATCCTTGTACTCCACAACAAAACTGAGTGGCTGAGAGAAGGAATAGAACACTCATAGAGGCCGACAGGACCATGTTAAGTGATGCCTCACTTCCGGAATACTTCTGGGATGAAGCCGTCAACACTGCATGCCACGTGTAAAATCGAGCGCTCATAAAAAAACCACGATATGATACCTTACGAACTTCTAAAGGGCACGAAACCAACTGTCTTGTATTTTAGAATTTTTGGTTGTAAGTTCTTCGTGCTTAACAATGGCAAGTATAATACTACCAAGTGTAGTGAAAAGTGTTTTGAAGGTATTTTTGTAGGATATAGTAGCCATGGTAAGGCATACAAGATATTTAATAGAAAAACTCTGGTCATAAAAGATTCAATACATGTTGTATTTGATGAGATGAGTTTGCTGCAAGGCAAATCTTTTAGTGTGTTCATTGAAGATGCAGGTACAAAGTTGAAAGAACTTAGCTTGGATGAACCGTCTAAAGATAAAGGTGAAAAGTTCATCAAGATCACCACTCCAACCCCTATTGGAGAGGTTGATGATCAAGATGAACAAATCGTCCAAGTTGATGAAGTCACTCTGATGATTGAAGAAAATCCAGATGCAAGGACCCTAGAGCTCAGACATCTGAAGGATCACCCTATGGACCAAATCATAGGAGATCCCTGGGACGGTGTCAGAACTCATAGAGGTACAACTAACACGAATTTATATTTAAGTTTTCTCTCATAGGTTGAACCAAAGAAGTTTGAGGAAGCAAACTCAGACGAATCTTGGATTATGGCGATGGAAGAAGAACTAAATCGATTCAAGCGTTGCCAAGTATGGAAACTTGTTCCAAGACCCAAAGGTAAGAATGTCATTGGAACAAAATGGTTCTACAGGAACAAGAAGGATGAGGATGGAATGATCATAAAGAATAAGGCCAGAATCGTCGCCAAAGGATATCTTCAAGAAGAAGGAATCGACTTCGACCAGACATACGCTCGAGTGGCAAGGATGGAGGCAATCAGGTTATTTCTAGCATATGCTGTTCTTAAGGGCTTCACCATCTATCAAATGGACATGAAGTCTGCCTTCCTCAATGATGAAATAAAGGAAGAGGTATATGCGAAACAACATCCAGGTTTCGTTGATTCTAACTTTCTTGATCATGTTTACTTATTGCATAAAGCTTTATATGGTCTGAAATAAGCTCCTCGAGATTGGTATGAGACGTTGTCGAGCTTTCTTCGTGAGAACAAGTTTACAAGGGGAAAGATAGATACGACATTTTTTCTTAGGGAAATAAAATGCAAGATTTTGCTAGTGCAAATCTTTGTCGACGACATTTTTTTTGGCTCTACAGAAGACAATCTCTGCAAGAAGTTTTCAAAACTTATGCGAGGGAAGTTTGAAATGAGCAGTATGGGCGATCTGAAGTATTTCTTAGGGCTTCAGGTGAAACAATCTGAAGATGGAATTTTCATCTCGCAGAGTAAGTTCACCAAATAGCTAATTAAGAAATTCAGAATGGAGAACGCAACCTCGATGAGAACTCCAATGGGTTCAGCTATGTCTCTGGACAAGGATGATAAAGGGAAACCTTTTGATGAAACCAAGTACAGAAGCATAATTGGATCCTTGCTCTACCTTACTGCCAGTAGACCTGACATAATGTTTTCAACATGTGTAGGAAAAGCACTTTCGGTACTTGCCAATTCCTTGGAAGTAGGCTTATCTCCTGGAGTAGTAAGAAGAAGAACTGTGTTGCAATCTCAACAGCTGAGTCAGAGTATATCTCCGTAGGTAGTTGTTGTGCACAGCTGCTATGGATAAAGAATCAATTTGAAGATTACAACATGAAGTTTCAGAACATTCCATTATTTTGAGACTCTTCCAACTCAATTATAATAGCAGACAACCCAGTCTCGCATAGCCGGACAAAGCATATAGAGCTGAGGTATCACTTCATCCGGGAGCATGTGGAGAATGGGGATATAGATCTACAGTATGTTCTTCAGACAGGCAGATTGCAGATATTTTCACGAAGCCGCTGGACGAGACCAATTTCTCGTTCTTCAAAACAGAACTCGGAATGCTCAACAAAGAAGATTAGATAAGGTGTACTCACAAGAAGGCTCAGAGATCAAGAATCAGTCAAAAGTTGGAATTTTTCAAATTTCTAACTTTTTGACTCGAGAAAAAAGTAACCTACTTGAGTACCTCCTTGACCTACTCGAGTTCTTCTTCAGCTACTTGAGTAACCTACTCGAGTAGTAGAAAGACCTACTCGAGTACTAAAGTTTCACTTGAGTATTTCAATATCCTAACTCGAGTACTTCCAAGATATTACTCGAGTACTTCCAGCTTTCTCACTCAAGTACTTCTATATCTTCACTCAAGTACTGTCGTCTCTCTCGAGTATCAGGAAGTCATATTTTCTACCTTGATTCAAATTTCATTATTCACAACCTGAGATTTATGCCGCCAATTCCAAGGTATGTTTTCTTTATTTATTTCTTAATTAGTGATAAATTAGTGTTATATAAATCAAAAAGTCCGACACTTATTTTCTACACGAATCAAATTCTCTCTCTCGAGTAAGCCGAGAAGCTTCACCATCCGCCAAACATTGCAGAGCCCGCACCATCTTCCTCCTCGCCGCAGAATTTTTTTCCCAAAACTCTGGATCTTGGTGCCCTTTCTAAAATTGGAATCGGTTCTGAACTTGTTGCCGTCGGAATCACCGACATTTCAGATGATTTTCGCAACCTTCTGATTCTACGCGACACCGCCGGCCTCACATTCGTTCTTCAGCAGCCATGTAAGATTCTTTTTCCATAAGTTGAAGAGTTTTTCAAGAATGTCAAAGTAAAGAGACATGGAACAATCCTCAAATCCAAAGTTAAAGGAATCAAAATCAAACTCAACAAGATCTCCGTTTCTACACTTCTTCGACTGCCTATTGTTGATGAAGAGGATGACCGAGTTCCCGAAGAATCTGACAAGACTTGTATGTTTTGTGGAGTTTCTCCTGATGTACTCACCATTAAAAGGTCTGAATTGAATCCATAATGGAAGCTGTTGGTGGATACCATTGGGAAGATTCTTCTTTGCAAGACCAGTTCTATAAGGGATATCTCTCTCCACTTCTTTGAAATCATGCAAGCCATTGTCTACAGGAAAAGTTCCAGTTTGGGATGATGATTCTGGATAAAATCAAGGACATCATTAAGGCTCCCAGTTATGCCAGGATTATCTCTCTTCTCCTCCATGAGATTAATCCTGAGGTGTTCAACTTTTCCAAAGGGACTGTTCTCCATCACATAAAGAAAGTCTCCATCTCATCCATTTAGAGATGGGACTTGAAGCTATTGAACCCAGTTCAAGTTGCCAAAGCTCAAGACCATCCAGCTATAGAGGACAGGACCCCATCTCCCTCTCCACTTCAGGTTGCCAGATCCTCTGGTGCAACTATTGAGGGGGAGCCTGCTCCTTCTATTCCAGATAGGATTCCAACCCCTCCAGCAGTTACATCTCCTCCACCTCCTACTCGTAAGCAAATTCCATCAGAAGCCCAACTTTAAGAAACACTTCTATCAACTGAAGCAGTAATCAATGAACTGATTGAAGAATTAACTTTTGATGAACCCCTTCCCCCTCTTCCAAAAGAACAACCCACAAAAGCATTCAAGAAGCCCTCTCCAGTACCTTCTCCCACTCATACTCCATCATCTCCTCAATCCCATGTTCACCACTCACCTGCTGCTGACAAAGAGTAGGTTGAAACCATTTTGCTTTCTGATGAGCCAGATCAGTCTCTTGAACTAGCGGAAGCTCCATTGAAGAACCTGAACTTCACCATCCCCATAACCAGTGATGAAGGGGATGCCCTGATCCATACCACCAGAGCTCAGAGCTCAGTCACTGTTGAAGAAATTGTTCCATGTTTGGTCCTCCTCCTCCAGTTCCTTCTACATTTGCTGCTGCTCCTCCTGCTGCCAATGATCCAACGGGTATGTTTTTCCAACTTCTACAAGAACAAAGGAAATATTTTGATGATTATTTCAAGGCTGTAACTGAGAAAGTAACTGATCTAGAGAAAGAGATGAGCAGAGGATTTGCTGAGATTTAGCACAACACAGATCAGCTCAGACATCTCTTCCAGATTGGTGGCAAAGCTCTATATCACACTATCACTAGTGTTGGTCAGGTTTTGGAGCAAGGTATGACTCTTGCAAATAATCAGATTGAATTATATAAGAGCGCTGAAGCAACCAAGATGAAGATTGGTGAAGAAGTTGGGACTTTCAAAAATGATGCCATCAATAAACTGATTGTAGACGTCAGAAAGGTGGAGAGGTTAGTGAAGGAATATCTTGAGAAATCAGATGCACTCAAGCAAACTCAATGGGAAGCTATGATGAAAGAGATTCATGATGATGTGCTAGGATAGATTTAGAGTATGAAGTTCCATACCTATGACACAGCAGTCTGGATGCACAATCAGATTCTTCTAAAATTCCCAACAGATCCCCAATGCCTGACCTGGATGCATTGATTCAGGCAGACATTGAGGAAGCGAATAAAGTTCTAGAAGACTACTCAGTCTTAATCAGTTCACCAGTTCCAGTTCTAGTTTCATCTCCAGCTCCAGTTCCTGAAACTTCTACTTCTGCTCCTGCTACAGCAAAAGCTGTTATTGATGATAAAGCTTTAAAAGCTTTTGATGCTCTTTATGATAACCCTCAGGGTTCTGATACTGAAGATGATGAAGCTGATGATGATGATGATTATGATGAAGAAGCTGCCCAGAAGAAAAAGAAATTGCTGTCAAAGAAAAGGAAGGCTCCTCCTCCTTCAGCTCCTAAGCCTAATCCAAATGCTGACACCCCTTATTACATTCTGCATAATGTTACTCCATATAAGGGAATGCCTGCATGGATGTGGCCTTCCAAGAACCAGCAGAAGGATAGGAAAAGAAGTAGGAGATACTCTCCTCCTCCAGTTCACAGATATAGAAAGGATCCACCTCCTCCTCCTCCTCCAGCAGCTGGTGCCACTGGCTCTAGCTCTCGGAGATCTGCCCCCATGCAAACCTATCAGAGACAATCAGGGAGATCCTCTGGAAGCAGCCAACAGAGGCAACAACCTTCAGGTAGTCAACATCAGCAGCAACAATCTCAGAAGCATTAACAAATATCTGAAGATCAAAAAGCTGACAGTCCAAAGAGGCCATACTCTCCTCCTATTCCATTTGAAGACCCTGAAACTGCAAATACTGCTAAAATGGCCAGATTCCAGGAGCTAATTGGACTTTTTTGATCAATAAAGCAAATGCTGAAGGAAAAGACATGTCATGTTTAACAATAATGTCAAAGTACAGAAAAGAAGAGTTAAAAAGGTTTGACAAAAGCAACAAGCTCTTCAATGTTGATGATTATATGAAGCTCCATCCAGAAGCAGTTGTCTCCAGAGCTATATCACTAAAGATCATTGGGGCAGCTGATATGACCATGACTCAGACAGAGGCTTCAAATCCTAACAGAGAAATTATCTTCAAAAAGCCTGGAGAGAAGACAGCAGAAGACAAGTCATTGCAGAAGAAGAAGAAGTAATCTTTATTTTGTTTCAATTTCTTTCTGCAATTTGGTTTCAAACTATGATATTTGTTTAAACAAAGCCATGTATATATATATCTGTTGCATGTGTTGGTAATTCTCTGCCAGATATATTTCTTCTCCTGCTTTGTTTATCTGTTTGTTTCTGTTTTGACTCTGTTAGTGACCTCACCCAAATAGGGAGAGATTGTTGGATCCCTAGTTGATTTGGGCTAGGTTCACTAGCTTAGGATGTGACCCAACATGTATAGCCAGGGTCAAATTTGTGTCCTAGAGTCTAGGTCAAGTCCTTAGGTTCAACATCAGATGGACCAGCTATTAACAAGACCATCAGAGTCTCCACACTTAGAAGATTTCAAGACTAAGTAAAATGAGTTTGACGTTCGTCGAACTCAACTCGACGAAAGGTGTTCGGTGCTCGACGATCGTGATACATTTCTTTGTGTTGAGCTCGATGATCTTTGTTCTCTGTTTGACGAAGACTGAGTTTCTTCAACAAGCTAAAGTCAGGATAACTCCAGGATTTTTCTAAGTCCAGCTTCAAGCTTCGGTCAACGAACTAGATTCTGAGTTCGACGAACTTGGACCTCAAGTTCTCAACTTCTCAGGTCGACGAAGTCAACTCCTCAGCTCGAAGAATTTGGATCTCAGCTCGACGAATTTGGATCTCAGCTTGACGAATTTGGATCTCAGCTCGATGAATGAAGATTGTCAATTCGACGAATGTTAAAGCAGAATTGACAAAATTTCCCTGGAAGACTAATTGCTATTGTCTGGTCGACGAACTCATCAAGCTCAGCTCGACGAACTCATCAAGCTCAGCTCAATGAACTGAAGCTCAGCTCGACGAACTGTGAACTCAGCTCGACGATTGGTGTTCTTCGTTCGACGATTCCATACTGGGTCGTCTCCAGTTTCCCATCCCGGTTCTTGGCGATGATTCCGGAGTAATCAATGCCAGATCCTCTCAGATTGTTACCGTTAGAACGCGCATTGATCTTGGATTATTACATGCCATTTTTCAATGGGACAGTTAGGGAAATCATTGATTGCTGCTTCTTTCCAAGGCCGACTGCAATTACTGCTCAAGCATTCAAATTTCCAAAGGATTCTTCAGTCAGAAAGGCACACACAGAAAAGAAAAAAAAAGTAATCTTGCATACAGTCAGTCAGACACACAGATAGACATTGCACAGAAGAACAATCTTCTACAATCAAAAGTTCTTTACTGCAATCTGCCCAGGACAGAGAACAATTTCATCAAGAAGAAGAAGAACATACAATCACTATCAAGAGTCTTTTTCGTTTAATCCTCCTGGACAACTTCAAAAGGACAACAAAACTCTATCTGTCAAAGAAATTCCTGAAGCTATCTATGGTCCAGGCACTCAAGCTACTTGAAGACCTGTCACCCTGAAGCAGTGCTCCAGAATTCTTGATCCCTTCAAGATCTCAGGGGGAACAATCTGCTGACATCATTCCACTCTCAGTTGTTATTGAGAAAGAGAAGACACCATCACCTCTCTTCCAACTCCTGTACAGGGTTTTAATTCCCTTCAAAATTATTCCTGGTTACAAGTCTCCTACCAAAAGACTTGAGGTTTTGGTTTTTTGAGAACCTGAACAAAAGCTCATTAGTGTCAGGCACCTGATCAAAAACCTGAGTGGATTCCTACCAGGGTGGTAGAAGAGTGGATGTACCCAGGTTGGGGAACCACTATAAATTTCTTGTGTCGTCTGGTTGCCCTTTTTCTTTTATTTTGGCTGTGTTGTTCTGTGATTAAATAGGTTAATGTGCTTATTTATTTTATTTACTGACTTGTTCACTTAGGACTACAACAAAAGTTGTAAAAGTTTGAAGAGAGCACAATACTCTATTCACCCCCCCCCCTCTAGAGTATTTCAGATCTACCTTCACTTTCAATAGCTCCCAGGAATGGGAATTGTATGAAAAATTAATGACAAAGAGAAGGCTGTATGACAGAGAATTTGGTAGGAACAACCCTGCTGCTCCTCTAAAGCCTCCAAAATACTATCCCAGGCCCTTCAGCTACCAAAGAAGACAGCAAGAGAAGAAAGACAAGTAGCACCACTAAGTATAAGCAAAGAGAATTATGAGAGTGTGGAAATGATTCATGTAGAAATGATGTTTTGGACAATCATATTTATATAATTCTCAATTTTGATCATATACCCTTTGATTATATTCTGATGCTTGTTTACACAACTTTCTTTATTTGCATGTCTAGTTCTTTTTTTGTCTATATAATTCACCTTAGTGTAAAGGGTTCTGAATTCTACAAATAGGCTGAGATTATTGGGTATTGTATCCACATTAACCCAGATTTGGTGAAGTCTCCCTTGAACTAAGATGAATTAAGTGGTATTTGATGTTTTGTTTGAGTTGTGCGTTTGGAGGACTATATTGTTAAGTGTAGACCAATATCAGTCTATAATGGGTCACCAAACACAGGACCATACAATGTAATCCCTCATTGTGTGATTCATGGTGTTGACTCATGTGTAGCCTCTCTATTGGGATACACTTCATTTTCAAGCACTAGGACTGATTGGAGAAAGACTTGTTGCTGAATTTATTGAAGAAGAGAAAATTCTGCTGAAGAAATTTTTGCTAAGTATTTTACTCGAGTAGTTACTTATATACTCGAGTGAAACACTTAGTCAATACTCGAGTCAGTCTATCTGTATTAAAGTAAGGGAATTAGCTCTCGAGTAGTCAAATTATAGCTCTCGAGTAGCCAAGTCAATTACTCGAGTAGATCATCTCTTATTCTTGAGTTAACAGAATTTGTTCCCACATAATTTTCTAAGTCATTTACTCGAGTTGTCGTATTAGTACTCGAGTAGATTAGTCTTTTGTCTTGAGTTATAGAAGATAGGATTTCGTGTTA